>JAPPVO010000031.1:165373908-165973908 GCA_030407325.1 Camellia japonica | reverse complement strand
AGCGCTATTATACTCAACCAACATTCTAGTCAGTAAATGAAAGAGGTTCATGTGGATATGACATTGGGTTTCGATATTCTGAAAAATCAAATAGTCCAATGTGTAGTCAGGTTACTTCATTAAGTTTGACAATTGTTATTACATTTTTTGTACATTGGTTGGCCCTTTGCTATTGCTGTTGTTGTGTTTTTTTTTTTTTTTTTTGTGTCTTAGGCTGTCGACAGGCACAAACAGGTGGAACGCACTGTAAATTTGGGTCATAGCAGCTCATAATTTCAAGCTGTTGTTCCTCTGTTGCTCAAACTACTGTCCTTCTATTGCTGAAATGTTGTTGAAAGTGTTGTCCCTCTATTGCTGAAATGTTGCTCAAACTGCTGTCCCTCTGTTGCTAAAATGTTGCTCAAACTACTGTCCATCTGTTAGTCAAACTGTAGCTGCCCATCTATTGCTAATTTTGCTGCTGTCCATCTTTATCTTATTTTGCTGATGTCCCTCAGTTTTTGTTCTTTTTTTTTTTTTATGTTGCTGAAATTGTTGTAAACAAGTATGAGGTTGAATTTGTTCTTGTTTTGTGTGTGAACATGTATGAGGTTGAATTTGGTGTGAATAGATTAGTGTTGGAGGTTGAAACTTGCTGTGAAATTGAATAGATTATATTGGAGGTTGAAATTGAAATTTGGTGTGAATATATTAATGTTGGTGTGAAACTATCCCTGTGAATTTGGCAAATTTCACTTATAAGATTTTGGTGCACACCGTCAATCCATAATATACACTGTCCATAAAAGTCTACTACTATATTTGCATTTTTTTAGCCACTGCCTATGCACTTTGTGACTTTTGATGCACCCTTTCATTCAAAAACTAAGATTTGAGATAGATATGCAAATGCATATTGTAATGACCCAATTTTATTTTTTTAAATAGTTAGTGCATAATTTAATTGAACAAATTTTCGAGTTTGATAGCTGTGTAAATTTTGTACGAAAACAGTTCGGTTTTGTATTTTTTAAAAATAGTTCCCTATCTCAGACAATTATGAAATTTATATATGTTGTTCCCATATGAGTCTAACACGTTGGATAAAAATTTCAGAATTTAATGATGAATATTTATTTTATGAAAATTCACGGACTGATTGGTGTTTAGTTTAATTTATAGCAGAATTTAAAATTGAGTTTTGGGTGTTTGGGCCATGATTTTAGATAAATCAGTTGGGGATTTGGAAATGGATTTAGAAAGGACAAGGAAAAATGTGTGTGAAACTAAGTGAAATGTAAGTATATTTTATTCACATTTCACCTTCCTTTTCCATTTCTCTTTCCAAATCCTTTCTCAAATCTCCCAACCAAATATAGTGTTAAATTATTAACAATAATGAATGGCTTCTTAATTTCTATTTGACTGTAAACAATTTGGCCAGCCATCTACTTAATTTTCCTTAATATTTTTTAGCAATTTCGAATCAACACATAACACAAAATAGCTAGGAAATCCTTCAACTTATATATGTAAAGATACAGACAATCTAATTTTTAACCAAACTTATTTTAAATTTAAAGAGAAAAAAAGAATTAAAAGGCATGATTAAAAAAAAATTTATATACATAATAATTGTTTTGTGATAAATTTTCGATCAATTCGTTGTAGCACAATTTCTTTGGATATGTTAAAATATTCCAGGCTCAACTCCTGGCAATGGAAATTTAGTTATTAAATCTTTTATTGTCTTGATGGTTTAAGGCCCAGCAATATCACAACAAAGAGTTTAATACAATTCTCTTTTCTAGATTCTAGAATATTTTTCCTGTCTCTCCTACATCTCTACAAACTACTCAATTTCACAACTTTAAAATTCTCTTTAAATTCTCTATTTATGCTCGAACTTAAGAAATCTTAATCTCCTATACACTCCATTTCTATGTTGCTATAAAAGGAATCAAAGATTCATTAAATCCTTAAATTATTCATCATGCTAACCCTTTTTAGAGCTTAAAATGCTTGGAGAAGTCTCGTCATGCCCTTCTATACCTCAAACAAGTGGAATGTGAGTAAACCAGTTGTGGAAAAGCTACTAACATTACATTGTTGAGGTGTTCTCACAGGCACTTAGAACTATAAAATGCAAAAGAGTTTTGAAGTAAATAGTCATGTTCTACATAATAGCCTTATGTATTATTAGCCCTTCTCAAAGAGAAGTTTTGTCTTTTTTAACATCAAATGCAAATGGAAGAAACTGAAATCAAAAACACAAATGACACATACCACATCGAAAATAATCCATTTTTCTTTATAGTTGTGCTATCTGCAAAGAGAGAACAGGACACAAAATAGACAGATGTGAGACAAAAGTTGTTCGTATTTGTAGTTGCAAACATGTTATCTCACATTTGTGTATTCTATGTTCGATACTCTCTATGTATACAGAGTTTTTGTTTAATTTATTGTGCGGTCATAACCATAGCCATTTACTAACTCAGACTTGACCAAAGAAACTACAAACCAGGCTGAATTGCCAAATTTAGAGCTTGAAATGTGTAAGTGCAGAATTCCCATCAAGACCTTTTGCACGAAAGTAGGCTACATAGTCCCGAACTGTGGTTTTCCGGTACTTGGGAGGATTCTCTTCCGATAACAACTCCTTAATGGGTCCATAAATCTTTGTTGATGCTAGAGTACCTGTGTAGAAAAAGCATGCCACTGATACTCTTGGGCCAACTTGGTTTGCCAGCACTCTGTGCTCAACACTTATAAACTTGTCGTTTGTTATGAGCTGAAAAATTAAAACCATAAACAAAATCCAATGTTACTTAGCAATTCACAAGATCATGTTCCATTTTTTCATGCTACAAATGTTGCCAACATTATATATTAGGAAATGATAATCATACTGAATTCATTTTAGATTCCTGACCTAAGCTGAATATCATGTTAAATCACCAATTATCCCAAAAGTTTAAACTACTAAAAAATGAACCCATCAATGTATATCGAGCTATTCAATATATATAAGAAAATGTGTTTGTGAATCATTTACCATTAATGAACTAGAAACTTGCCTGTAAGAGATCTCCAATGTTGACCACAAGAGCTCCAGGGGTAGGAGGGACATCAACCCAATGGTTCTGATGAAGAACTTGGAGGCCTCCAATCTGATCCTGCAGCAGCACAGTGAGGAAGTCGTCGTCGGAGTGCTTGGTGTTGCCAACAGTGAGCTCTGGCTGGGGGCATGCTGGGTAGTAATGGCCCAGAACGGCAAGTCCCTCGGCGCAGTCCATGTCATTAAGGTGGTTTGGACTTAGCCCAAGAGCCTCTGACAGTAACTCAAACAAACAACACCCTAACTTCAGCACTTGCTTTGAGTACTCCATTAGAATATCTCTGCAACAAAACTATACTAATCAACACTGGAGGAACACTGTACAATTCGGGTGAGGGAAAATAAAAATCGTTTTATTTTTCTATTCGTGTGTTCAGTTGTTGCAGGAAAATATAGGTCATATCATAACTGTTTTCTTGATGTAAACACTTCCTCTCAAATACTTTACTTGAAAAAAATAAAAATAAAAAATTACATAATCATCATAGCAAGAAAGTAAATTATTTCTATTATCTACACCGTACACCTCACTTTCAGAGGGCAGATAGCATTTTCTAAATTTCACAAATAATCTATTCATAACATACCTGCAAGGAGGGGGCAATTCCTCTGGATTTGGGGGTTTAGGAGCAATACTACAATAGAAAGTGTCCCTCCAATTAGCAGCTGGTGCACTAAACAAATCAAAATTGCTATTATACACCACAGCTTTCATGAAATCTCTTGTGTACCATTGTTTTTTCACCTCACTGTCCTGCTCATAAAACCTGTGAACACCTTCCATCATCTTCTCCAACACACTCACAGGAATACCGTGGTTCACCACCTGGAAGAACCCCCAAGTCTCCGAAGCCTCACGGACTTCTTTGACAACCTCCCTGTGCCTCACCGGATCTTTGTCGATGCCCGTGAGGTCGATGATTGGAAAACTGAACTGGGTATTGGTGGGATTGGTGGTTTTGTTGAAATTGTCTGGTGGTTGAATGAAAATCTTTGGAACTATGGCAATCCCAGCATCAACTAGTCCTTTGACACCAGTTTTTGTGTCATCAAAAGCCTTTAAGTCTTGTGCTCTGTCATAGTGAGTTTCAATTTCAGCCTTTGAGGTTTTCATGGTGGTAGCCATTGATTTCTCTTGGAATTCTATGCTAAGAGTATTTTTTGGGCTATAATTCAGTCAAGAAGGAATGCTAGTGAACTGGGGAGAAAGTAGTGTGTCTGCACTTGATGAGTGTGGTGCAGAAATTGTAACAAGTTATAATATTTTGGATAAATTACAGTCACGTCCCTTGAGGTTTCTCACAATAATACTGACCTCTTATTTTATATTATTTTTTTGAAATTACACTGACCTCTCTTGAGGTTTACTTCTGAATTGCAGATTGCCCCATTTTGTTAGTTGACCGTTAGTTTGACTACTATTTTTTATCATTTTTTGACGAAAGTCAATGGTTAGTTGTTATTTATTTATTTTTTTTAGCATCAATTAGTTCTTAGATTAGTGCATAGGGGAATTTCAGTTTGGTTTGTATAACCTTTGAAGTAATTATCTATAAATTAAGAATAAAAGAAATTAATTAATTATTTTTTAGGTAAATAAATTAGTATGAATTGTTGAAGCCAATTGAAAAATATAAGAACTTGTATGTATTTAATGCTATAAATTATATATATATAGTTTTTGAATTTGTTGTTAAAATAAGATAGTAAAAAAAACTAATCCAATTATTGTAATTGTATAATTTCAACATATTTATATTTAGAAAATGAAAGATGAGTGTGAATTTGAAAATAAATGTAATATACAAAATGACTATAATTATCGAATTAATTTAATTTTTTTAATAAATAATCTACATATAAAATTTTAAAAACTATCAAATCATCAATTTATCAAAGTGAAATCCGTAATAAGCTCACAAGTCGAAATTGAGAACTGAAAGATAACCCTAATTTTTTCTTTTGAGCTGGTTTACAAATCCAAAAATTTTATCTCATATTTCATCCAAAAACATAAATTTATGGTTTAAATTCATTCAAACTGCACAATACATTAGTTTAATTCAAACCACAAGTTTTTATTTTGGTTAATATTTAGGACCAAATTTCTTAGTCTCTAGCTTAGTGTTTTCTTTTGGGTAAATTACAAATACACTTCCTAAGGTTTGCTTAAAGTACAGATTGTCCCTTACAGTTTGAAAAATTACAAATACCCCTTGTTAAAAAAATTTATTTAACAGAATTAACTAAAAGAAAGAAATTTAGAATTGCTATCCTATACAACAATAAAATTACCTAAATTATTAATTGAAACATATTTATAACATCATTAAAAACTGTTAATTGACTTGATGTTTTATTAATAAAACGAGGAATTTATTATGAAATTAGAAATCTCAAGAGTAAAATGTAATTTTTAAAACTACAGAGGGCAATTTGTATTTGAATCAAACCTCAAAGGAGGTACTTATAATTTATCATTTTCTTTTACTCTCCCATCTAATCTTTTGTTTGAGGTTGCTCTTACTCTCTCACGTACTCTTTTGTTTGGGGTTGTTTGTTGTCATTTTTATAGGTTGATCGTCATTTATTTTAATTTAAGAATTTATATCAGATTATTTGGTGTAATTTTTATTTATTACACAAAAATAACTTAAATAAATTTTAAAAAATAATTATTTAGAAGCTGAGAGAATGGTGTTTTTTAGCGTTTACTTTGTTATTATAAGCTTTTACCTTAAAAAAAGTTAGTAACCATGAAAATATATCAAGAATTTTATCATGAAAAGTGATTTTTGATCCAAATTTAATTATTATATAAATGAGATTTACATTTGAAATAAATCACAACCACACATTATTTCTTTTTCTAAACTCACACCATATGAGAAACACATCATATAATTTTCGTATAAAATATTTTTTAAATTTATTAAGATGTCTAGCATTTGTGATTTTAAAATAGTCAAAAATCTCACATGCAATTTTGGATTAAATTGTGATGGTTAGATTTTGTGTCCAAAATAACAAAACATGCAGCCCACGTGTCCCTCGTGCAACTTTGACACCAAAATTACAGTTTGCCCCCAAAACTGGTGCGTCAAAAGTCTAGGGATGGGTGTCATATTGGGTCCTTTGTATAGTGATGGATGTGTGGTCATATTGGCTCATGTCGTGTGGGTCCGTATTTTTATTATTAACAAACTTCAATATTAATTTAATTAATTTATTATTTTATACTATGTATCATATTCTTTTTTTTTTTTTTTAATAAATTACACTGACACCTTCTAAGATTTTGATTAATTAAAGATTTTTCTTTTTATTTACAAAATTGCACTTACCCCCTACTAAATTAAAATGATATATTTATCCCTTAGTTTAACTCATACTTGCCCCTTAGTTTAACTCATATTTGCGCCTCAGATTAAAATAACAATCATCTTTTTTAATTTAATTCACACAAAAATTAATTTTTTTTAATATTTTAAATAATTTTTATTTTTATTTTTTAGATCATCTAATCTAGATATACATAAGCAGTATAATATTTTGTAATTTTTTTAAAATTCACTAAATACAAAAATATATATATATAAAAAATACAAAAATTCGATACATTATCATATTTTGTTGTATTCAATGGATTTTTTTTAAATTTTTTTGTACAAATTATATATTTTTAAATATATCTAGATTGCTTTGATCTAATCTAAATATAATAGTGGAAATAAAAATGAAAATTATATTTATATATAAAAAATTATACAAAAAAATATCATAAAAATGTTGTGATAGTGATATTGTTGTAAATATAAATCATGTTTATGAGTGTTTTATTTTCAAGTGAAAGGTCACCATTAAATGGGTGATTATTCAGTACTCCCGGAGTATGAACACGTGATACTCTATAAGGTTTTGATTGGTGGAGAGGCGTAAGGGCTCACAATTTATATTGGGGACGGAGGAACAACATGGGGTTAAGTAGTTGCTGATTGACTTGGAGTATAGACACGTGGTGCTCTGGAATTATTCAATAATTTCCCCCATTGAACTGTATCATTATGTTTGAAAATTCTATAATAAAATTTATGTTTGTATATAATCACTCAATAAAAATATGTTCAGGCAGAATTTAATAATGGAAAGTTGTAGAATGCAATCATGATAATAGGAAAAAGAAATGATAAGAAAAATGGCAAGGTCATCATTTTGAAAATTTTAAGGCATGTCATCAGTAATTTATGAAGCAATTTCTAATGAGATTACAAACCTCAAGAAGGAAAATGTAATTTTTCAAATGTGAGAGAGATATCTATATTAAACAGAAATCTTAGAAAGTGTCCGTGTAATTTACCTTTATTTTCTTTACCCTTGTATAGTTTGTGTTGTTTTGATATGTCATGCCAACAAATTTTATCATTAGTTAAAAATATCAAATCTATAATAAAAAATTTAAAAATTTAACAAGTTAAATTTAATGTGACTAAGCTCTACGGAATGAAATTATTCAAAAAAATATTTATTTTTAACTCAATTCTATTTCTCTAGTTTACAAAAATTATATCTTCTTGTTATTATTATTTACTTGATTAACTTAAAATAGTAGACAAAAAATTATTGGGAAGACAGATTATTAGGAAAAAGAAAAAGACTAGACCCTTTTCATTGGTGAGACAAAGATTATTGGGAAAAGACTAGACCTTTTCTATTATTGGGAGACACAGGTTATTGGAAAACAAAGATGGTATCCTTTCTATTAGGAAAAAGATTGAGGCCTCAAATTTGAGCCCTCGAATGCCTCAAACCTTTTTTATTATTGGGAGACGCCTCAAACCTTTTTTATTATTGGGAGACACAGGTTATTGGAAAACAAAGGTGGCATCCTTTCTATGAGTCTGGATCCTTTGTCGTTTTATCCTGTGGCAGTCCCTACGGCCCCCCAAAATGACGTCGTTTTGGAGCAAAATTTCACAAAATAAAAAAACCAAATACACAAAATCAAAGAAGAAAAAGAGAAGAGAAAGAGGGGAAGAAGAAAGACGAAGGTCTCCTCACGAACGGATGCATCTATTTATTTTTTTTGGTTATTTTTTCTTCCTTTCCCATATTTTCTTCTCTGCTCTCAAATCCTAAGCACCTCACGAATGGACGAACAGAGAGACGAGGTCACTTTGACAATCGGACAACAGGGTGACGGCCATAACGGCAGAGACACACCTGAATTCCAAATATATAAATATTAAAAAAATTGAATCAATTTCCAAGGAAAAGTAAACATCAAAGCAGGGAACCTCAATTTTCAATTGTAGAAATGAAAAGAAAAATATTGATCTTGGTTGTGTTGTTTTTCTTAAGCAAGAATAGTGAATATTTCTGTTAAAAGAAAAAAATAGAAAGTGAATATTTGGGCAATCCAGAGCTAGGGTTTCTTGGCATTGTGGGTTTTGTAATGTTATCTCTGGGTGTTGAGTATTTGGATCTGGATCTAGATCTGAGAGGATTGCTGACAAGGAGAGAGTGAAACATATATATATATATATATATATATATATGTATGTATTATACATATGTATCTGTCATTGCTAATGGAGAGAGAAGGAGAGAAAGAGAGAGAGAGAGAGAGAGAGAGAGAAGCTTCAAAGCTCCTTTGCCTACCTAGATCATCTGCAGTTTGGAAGTGAAGAAACCATTTCCAAAACCATGGTAGAAATAAAAGATAGAGAAGAGAAAAGAGGGGAGACCAAAAAAATTTCGGGAAAAAAAAAAAAACACAAAACGACGTCGTTTTTGACCCGCCGCAGGAAACAGTGGCCAAGGATCCAAACTCTCCTTTCTATTAGGAAAAAGATTGAGGCCTCGAATGCCTTGAATTTTTTTTATTTTTTTTTTTAGCTGTGTCGGTTTGATTGTTTTTATTTATTTATTTGTTGGGCTCTTTTTTTTAAATTTTTTTTTTAAGGGTGATTATGTGTAGGGGTGGGTTTAGGGTTTAGGGTTTAGGGTTTTAGGATTTAGGATTTAGAATTTAGGGTTTTAAGGTTTAGGGTTTAGGGTTTTAGGGTTTAGGGTTTAGGATTTAGGGTTTAGGTGTTAGGGTTTAGGGTTTGGGGTTTTAAGGTTTAGGATATAGGGTACACATAACCAAGTTCGGATCCCCTTATTAACTTCTCTCCTTAATTTCCTACTGGCAACGGCTGAGATCAGCCGTTGCAGATCCAACGGCTAAAAAAAAAAAAAAAACAAATTGAAATTTCAGTAAATTTCCCGCCCAAAGCTATACAGGTGATACATTTTGTTTTGGACTCACTCTCATAGAGCCTCACACTCATCCCTTCTCCTCCATTGAACCTACCCTCACTAGCGACCTAATACCAGCAGCGACCCACTCCCGACGACGATGATCCACTCCTGAAACCCAACCGATGAAAGTGGATTGATTATGTCTTCTTTGCAAACCAGAGCTATCACGCTCTTCTTCTCCACCTCATCGAACCTAACACACAAGCGACCCTCTCTACGGCGACCCACTCCCCAAACCGAACCCATTGTTTTGCCCTCATTCTGTCTGCCCTCACTTCGCGAACTGGAGTTCCGTTGTGAGCAAACCAGTCCGATGTCAATCATCCACATGTTAGTCTTCATTGTCTCTGTAATTGATTATTTGAGCTTCATGTTTAAGGATGGAACTTCTTTTTGTGTCTTTGGAATTTTTTGAAACTGAAATTTGTCTCTGGAATTTTTTTATTTTTTTTTGCCTTTAAGCTTTGTTTTGTTTTTTTTTTATTTATTAATGTAAAGACATTGTTTTGTTTCATGCTTTGCAAATCTACTATTGTTTGTGTGTGTGTGTTTAAGCTTCATTGCTTTGTTTCATGCTTTGGAAATCTGCTAATGTGTATGTGTTTAAGCTTCAATTCATTGAGGCCTATATGGATTTCCTTTGTTGAAAACAGAAAAAGAAAAAAAATTACATACATTCGGAAGAACTGTGAAGAATTGCTTAAAAATTTACATACATTGAAAGATTATTTAAGTATTTGATTTGAGCTTCAAAATTTGGTACTGCGAATAACTGTTTTTTTTGTCTTTGGAATTTGTTGTCTCTGGAATTGTTGTCTTTAAGTTTTTCCCTCTGGAAATTTTTTTATCTCTGGAGCAGATATTGTGTTTTTTTTTTTGTATCTGAAATAAAGATTTTCTTTGTGTAGCTAAGATTTGATTTATATGAGTTTTCAGGGAATGACATTTGATTCAAAACAAGGTGAGTATAATTTTTATAATACATGATTTGATTTGATTTATAATACATGATTTGATTTTATTTATGTAGCTAAGATTTCGTTAAGATTTGATTTATCTGAAATAATTTTTATAGGAAGAACAAGTTCACTAACCAACTTATTTGTAGACTTTCGGTTTGCAACAAGGAGGGATTTTGGAAGGTTGACAAGCGAGACCCATTGGCAAAAAACCCTTGTGTTGAAGCTAAGACTGGTTGTGAGGCTTAATTTTATGTTAAATAAGATGAGGGTATTGAGAAATTTGTTGTGACTGATTTCAAAGAAAAACACAACCATGATCTTGTATCACTCCAGTGTGCCCACATGTTGCCGTCACAAAAAAATATATCGGCTACCTAAGCAATTGAGTTAGATTTGGCGGCACAATCTAGTCTTCGTTTAGGCCAATCTTTTAAACTCATGGGTAGGGAAACTGGTGGGAGGCAATGTTTTGGGTTCACGAAATTAGATCCAAAAAATTATTTGAGAACCAAAAGACAACAAAGTTTAGCATATGGGGAAGTAGGCAATGTGTTGCAATACTTTAAAAAAAAATCTTTGCAAAATCCTTCTTTTTTTAATGCTTTTCAGTTAGATAATGAGGAGAAAATAACGAATATGTTTTTGGCCGATGCACAAATGATCATGGATTATACCTAATTTGGTGATGTTGCCACATTTGATATAACTTACAAGTTACACAAAGAACATAAACCCTTTGCATCTTTTGTGGGATTCAACCATCATAGGGAAACAATTACATTTGGTGCAGCCTTGTTGTATGATGAGAGCGCCGAATCGTTTGTATAGTTGTTTCAAACTTTTCTAGAGGCTATGTCAAGAAAGGCACCAAAAACTTTGTTCACCGATCAAGATGCTGCAATGGTTAAAGCCATGCCCATCGTTATGCCTGACATGAGTCATTGATTGTGCACTTGGCATTTGATGCAAAATGCATTAAAACATGTTAATTGTCTGTTCCAAGATAAGGGGGTAAAGGGTGTACTAAATAAATTCCTGTTTGACATTGAAAATGAAAATCAATGGAACTTAGAGTGGGATGAAATACTTGATAAATATGATGCGCATGATAACCATTGGTTGAAATTGACTTTTGCAGTAAAAGAAAAATGGGGCTGGTCATATGTTAGATCAACATGGGCTGCGGGAATGAGTACCACACAACTTAGTGAATATTTTAATGCTTTTTTTTTTTAAGGATTACATTCGTTCTGATTTTAATTTAAATGAATTCGTCATGCATTTCGAAATGGTACTTTATGAGAAATGATACAAGGAGTTAGAAGTAGGATATACTTTGTGCCAAAGGTTGCCAAAGGTGAAAGCGACAATAAGAATGTTAATTCAAATGGATAATTGTAAACACTCCATTTTTGACCGCCCTTGTGACTTGAATGTCGTCGTTTGCACACCTAATTATGAGTGTATATGCTTGTTAAGTGCTCAGGGTCCTTAGCGGAATGCCACAACTTTGAGCCGTTCAAACCCTACACCTTCTGTCTTGTGTTGGACCAAAACTAGAGTTTTTCATGCCTGCAATCTCTTGCGGCCTACTGGCCACTGCTATTGGCTGTCGGCCATTGTTTCTGGTTGCCGGCCACCAATGTGTTTTGCAGATATTTTTCTGCTAGCTGTGCCAGCTGTTGGCACAGATGCATGCACATTCTTACACATGTATGTATAGATATTTCTAAGAGAGTTTCTTGGTTTTATATATATAGGAGGCCTCCCCTTCCATTTTTAAGATTGGAATTTTTAGAGCAAAAATTCTCTCTGTCTCTCAACAATTCTCTCTCTATCTTGAAATTTCTTAGCTTTTTGCAAGCTTTTGCCCATACACTCTTAACCAAACCTCTCCATCTTTGAGTTGAGGTACCTTTGAGCCTATTTTAAGCTTTTGATGGTGTGTTTGCTATGATTTATTCCCTAGAATTGGTTCTTCTCTTCAAGAGGTATAAAGCTTTACTTCTCTACTTGCTTTGTTTACTCTTTTTCTTGCTATTTTTCCAGTATTTTTGGGCTGTATAAACTCTATATTTTTTGGTTGAAACTTGTAGTTTGAATCCAATAAAGGTTGAGGGGTGGTTACCCACTTTGCTTTCAAGGCCTTTGCCCTTGTGTTTCCCACCTTTACACTATCTTCTTTTTGAGCATTTAAACATTGATTTTCAGAGTTATTTCAGTGGCTAAAATCATGGTTTGAAGTCCAAAATTGGAGGGGTTAGCCTCCCCTCCTTGTGTTTTGCTTACTAGCCTAGCATGATCTATGTTTTAGCTTATTATTCTAGCTATTTTTGTCTTAATTCCAGCATGTTTTAGGACTTATTTAGCACTGTTTTAGGACTATTTTAAGTGTTCATTGCATTTGAGCCTTATATTGCATGCTTGTAGTGTAATTGTCCTCATAAGTTTGGTGTTTTAGGCCTTAGACACCACCTTATTTGAGTTGATTGCATTTATTTAGTGTTTTTCTTACTTGTTCTCACCTTTAATCACCTCTGCAACCTCCCTCCTTTCTTGGCTTTTTCTTTGCTTTGAAAGTGGTTTCAAACTGTTTTGTTTTTTTAAGAATAAGATTGAGGTGTCATGCTTAATGGTTTAATCCCTTTGAGGGTTCATTACCAACGGTATGATGTCTCTTTCATGCCCAAAGCAACACTTGGTTTGAGCCCTCTTTCCATCAGAGGACTTAAACTCACTTTTGGACTTAATTGATTAAAGAATTGAAAGGTAACTAAAATTGAGTAATAAAATTGGTGAATAAAAAGGGGCAAGATAATAATTTGGTTTGGGTTCAATCGAACGTTAATTGAACCCTTAAGTCTTGAGTCGTTTCATACTCATTAGTGATGTAAACGACTCAAGATTCATTGTCAACTACTTCTCTTGATCTTTCATGATAGGGAGGTGGTTTTGAGAGTCTTGTTTTGTTGCATTCATTGAACTTGCATACTTGGTTCATAAGCCATCATGCAATGAAATTGCATCCATTGGTGGTTTGTGAATCAAACTTACTATTCCTTTCAGCTGTTTGATGATAAGAAGGAGTGAGTTGTGCAAATAAATCCTTGAGAATACCATGTCTTGCTCTGTTTGCTCTTGTTATAGCAGGACAATCCGGTCATCTCTTGTGGCCGCCAGGCCACCATTAGTGGACGACAGGCCATCTGCCGGCCATTAGTGCAAAATCCAGCAGTGTACTTTTGAAGAAGAACAGAGTTGGTTCTGCAGTGGAAATCAGTGCAAGTGTTCTACTGTGCAACAGAGGCATTTGGCAGCAGAAACAGTGGCTTTTTCGAGTGAAAAGTCGTGCATGCATAAGCATTCCTTGTTTTCTGAGGCAGAGTAATTAAAACAGCTTAGCACCCTTTTCGTGTTGTATTCATGTAAATAATTAGTTCATTTTGATTTGTTGTAATAATTAGTTAGCTAGAATAGTTAATTAATTTGACGTAATAATTAGTTAAGTAGTTTAGCTAAATTATTAATTTGGGTTTCTAATAGTTAATTAATTAGTTTAGCTTTAATTAGTTAACTAGTTAGTTCATTCGGACCCTCCCTCAGGTTAGATTAGAATATCATGTTTTGTTTACCATTCTCCATGTTTGCATCCACTTGTATTGCATGCACCGAGGCTCGGCGCATCATTCTAACTTGCATTGTTAGTTTAACATTTCTTTGAATACGTGCTTAGACCGCATGCTATCAAATTGATTCATATGCCATGTTAAATAGCCGAGCATATTTAGATTGCATATCGCATGTGTTGCATTAGTCATATTGCCTAGATAGGATCATGCATCTTTTTAACTCTTTCATCTTTTTGGCTTGGAGTACTAGGTGAGCTTTTATTTGCTTTAGCATAATTGCATGAGTGTGATTGTTGCCATGATAAAGCATGTTCATCATGAGGCTAAGTGTTTATCTGATAAACTGCTTGAATGCTTGTGATTGAGGCTAGTTGCTTGAATTGGAATAATTTGAGTATTGTTCCTATGTGATCACTTTTTCAAGTGTTACATATTGGAAACAATTTTCAAAACAAACATGAATCAAGTGTTCCAATTCTTGCAAATTAGTCTATACTTATGTGAGTGCACATCACATAGCAAAGTTAGTCTAATAATCGGAACAAGAGCATATAATGTAAATAAGATTCATATCATGATTAGTAGAGGTCGATCTTTAATCAGGCGAGCAGGGATGCTCAATTCATGAGTTTCCCCTCTTGTACCTAAGTTCCTGAATCGAGACAATCTTGGTGATGACGGACACGTGGCCTTTGGCACGAGTCATGGGTTTCCTAAATTTTCCAAAAAAAAATATTTAGGTGGCGACTCTGTATATGGCAAAGTAGTCCATTTTTGACAATTTGATTCAAAATCGATTTTCCAAAAAGATTTGTTGGATTTGTGCTCTTTGGTGTTTATCTATTTCACATTGCACTAGTGGAATCAGATTCAAAATTGCGGGAGTCTGATACTGTAGGGCTTATTCATTTTTTGAAAAGGGGGCACGAAAAGTCGAGCTACACTTTCTAGCGACTCTGCTGGGGAAATTAGAGAACTTGACTCGAACTTCATGATGTGAATTTTATCTACACTTATATGTGTCTTTACATTTGCATTTGCATTGGTGCGCCTAAGTCACTGTGTTTGCCATCTGCTATTCCTGGACGGTTTGCCAGAGACTTGCCTAAAAACTTTCCAAAAGGCTAACTGGTCGTGGGCTCTGCCATGATGGGAACACAACCCTTGGATTTGGACTACAGTTGTACCGTTTGATCCTCGTTTCACTTCTCGGTGTTAGGTGTGAGAGGCATATTAGGTAGTCTTGCTGAGTTACCCTTTTTGACCATTTGGCTTAGTTGCATATCGAAAAGCCATAGAGACTGTTCCGAACTAAGACAAGATGCTCACCCGAAATGCAGGATTGCGTGAAACTGCTTGATTAAAGTAGTGAAACCCTAGATCATATCAAAGTTAGGACAGGGCAACCCTACCCCCTCATATGGGTGTTTTGGCTTTCTTTACCTGGTATGTGCTTTGTAGTGAAATTGTATAGGAATGTTCATATCAGTGGTATAGTTGGTATCTGTTTTGGGACAGAATTCACCGGGGAGTACATTCACTCAGCTGTGATCATATCTGTTCTTGTGAAATTGGGCTGAAGTGCTGTCTGTTTTCTCTTTTGCTAGGTAGGCCTAGAACCATAGCTTCAGAAGGCTCCGATATCCCTCGGGTACTCTGAACTCGTGTTGATAGACTTTGTAAGGTCGGGGACCTAGTTCAAGGGCAACCAGTGCTTGCT
This sequence comes from Camellia japonica, assembly GCA_030407325.1. Taxonomy (NCBI): domain Eukaryota; kingdom Viridiplantae; phylum Streptophyta; class Magnoliopsida; order Ericales; family Theaceae; genus Camellia; species Camellia japonica. The sequence goes on along the minus strand of JAPPVO010000031.1, from coordinate 165,958,194 downwards.
TTACTGCCGCCAGTTACAAGGCGAAGAAGGATTGGACAGCATTCACCAGTCCAGTTCCTACAACAGTCACCCCTCAGCTCACCTGTGTCCAGTCCGGTTCGGGAACAGTCATTTACTTCCAACCCAACACGAGACCAGTCACCTATTCCAGTGGCACAGTATCCCCCGGCCAGTATGGAGGAACTAATACACCATCTGCAACAGACAGTTTAGACCCTACAGCAAGATGTAGCCCGTCAGGCCGGGGTCATGGTCCATCAGGCCGAGGTTATAACCAGGCTACAACAACAACAACCACAGCCGGTTGCGGCCTCTACATCCATGCACCTACTGCTGCTATCCCAGCACCCAAGCCACGACTCATACTGCCAATGTCTAATAAAACCAGGGCAATCTAGCAGAACCAATCCCAGCACAAACCTCCAATGCCCCGGTTTATCAGACTGAGGCTTCGTTCGAGTTCGAGGTTAACCCAACTGTACTCAAGGTTAATAAGCTAGAAAAGTTATTCAAGAGAGCACAAGGGGATAACTCCATCCCGAACATAGTGGATGGATACACTGATTCTGCAGTTACATTGTCGGGTTGGTTTAAGAAGCCGCACATTGATTGTTTTGACGGCTTCGAGGATCCGTTGGTCCACTTGTGATTGTTTTCTGATATCTTGCGGCCGATGGGCTTAACTAGACCACAGAAGCTATCTCTCTTTGGTCACACCATGTCAGGTATAGCGGCCATTTGGTATACTAAGTTGGAATATTCCGTCAAACAGAATCAGGAGGAGATGGTCGAAGCCTTCATTGCTCAGTACTCTTACAATACACAGATTGAGTTCACAACTTGTGATCTTGAGGCAACCCGTCAAGAGCCGAAGGAGGGTTTTTCTGAGTTTGTGACAAGATGGAGGGCCAAAGTCTCGATGATGACCACGAGACCTTCTGAGAAGGATTAGATAAGAATGATTGTTCGGAATCTGCATGGCAAGTTGCTGCAGAAGATGATTATTCTATCTCTATTTACCTTTACAGAGCTTCATGAAATAGGGGTTCAAATCGAGGATGCCATCAGACAAGGGATCATTGTGGAAGATAATGAGCCTTTGAAGAAGAATGTTGTTCGCAGTTCTAATGCTACTATCAGTGGCAGTACAACTGTGAAATGCTCAAAAGTAAACACTGTCACCACTCCCATCAATAGCCAAAAACCAACCACTTCAACTTGGTCCCAAGCCTAAATTTCTACCCTCTTTACACGAGTCTCACTCAAGCCTTGAAAATGCTGCTAGAAAAAGGGTACCTAGAGTTCCTAAAACCCCGACCCCTCCCAAATGTTCTTCCACCAAGACATGACCCCGCTAAATACTGTGCCTATTATCAACAGCACGGTCATGATACAAACCGTTGCATCTGCCTCCGTTATAAGATTCAGGATCTTATTGACGAAGAGACCATAGCTCCACCAAAAGGACCTCAGGCCACCCCTAACCCATTACCTCCACATCTCAACCTAATCCATACACTACTATCCACCTACAACCCTAGCATATATATTATCCTAGCCCATTTACCCAAGCCTGAGGTGTTCATTCTAGAAAGCACAGACTTGTGTATGATGGATGCACTTGAATCCCAATCATCTCAAACCCATAAACCCACTACTTCTGAGCTAGTGAGCATGATTGAAGATTTACAGAGAACTGTGGCAAATTTAGCCTTTGGGATTTTGGCTCCATCATCGACCACATCACATGCCAGAAATTTCATGCCAAAAGGCTCCTCAATCGTGGGGCGAGCTACAATTGAAAAGGGCCAACCAAAGCCGTTTTAAGTCTGGGTGACGACATAATAACAACAATTAAGCCTCGATTCAATATAGTCACCCAATCCCTTGGCAAAGCTGAAACAAGTCGCAAGAACAAGGTCGGGGCAAGTATTGATCCTTATGAACAGCTTCAGTGGGCTATTGAGGCTTTGAAGGTAAAAAGGCTAAACAAACAGCAAGTGCTTGCAGTTGTTGCAAAGACTGTGGATGACACTTTTGTCATTCAAGTTGGGGCATTTTGAATCCAGGGATAAACCATGAAAAGGGCTGCCGTGCCAGAAACACCCCTTTTAGCTCCAATCCCACACCCATAAGAGGTCATCAAACCTAGTCAACACCTGCCAACCCCTCTGTCAACCCTGGCAGGACTGGCAATCGCAGCTTTCAATCCCCTTTACATAACCTTGTCCAAAGCTCTCCAAATCCTCATAGGACAAGGCTATCTCAAACCCTTTGACCCTCGGCCTTTCCCTGATCCCCTTCCAGCCAGGTATAAAGTTGTCAAGTACTGCGCCTTCCATAAACAAATCGGCCATGACACTGACAGTTGTTTTCGCCTTCGCTATGAAGTTCAAAACCTAATTGACAATAAGGTCATCACTCCACTGGGTCCTAGAAAGTCTATTGGCGTTGGATCAATGAACTGGAGGGATAATGTCACTATGTGATCGGGGATGAACCACCTGTTGATGGCACTCAGTTTACTCCAAATGTGGTAGATGGCACACACTGTTTTAATACTTCGAAAATGCTGTTTATTTTACTTTCGGACTTGGGTATTGAGTCAGCCTTGTTGTTTTGAGTCAGTCTTGTTGTGTTGTATTGAGTCAGTCTTGTTGTGTCGGAGGTTGGTGATTTCAGAGGTGTTAACTCGGACATCAATTCCCTGTTTGTTTTTGTTTGTCTTTTCACTCTTTCTTTTGCGTCTATTTCTATCATTGAGCTAGTTGAGCCAGAAGATCTAAATGAAATAGCAGTAATTTCCACTTACTTTTTTTTGTGCCTTTAAGTCATTGCATTGACCAAAGTTTTTCAAAACTTTTCTCACACTGTGATGAAAACAAAGAGGGAGGAATTCCTCGAGATTTGCAAAATTTGATTGATTGAGAGGAAGAGAGATGTGCTAAGCCCTTCATGAATGAGATCATGTTTGTTATTATGAATACTGAGAAGGATCCTGGCTTGATCCAAGTTGGTTCTACATTGTCTTCAGAAAAGCATGAGCGACTAGTCGCTTTATTAAAAGAATTTCAAAAATGTTTTATGTGGTTCAACGAAGACATGCCTAGAATTGATCTTGAGATTGTACAGCATAGGATCACTCTCAGCCTCAAGACTCGGCCCCTTTGCTTGCAAACCTTGAACCTTGATTCAGAATATTCAACAATCAATCACAATATGAGGTTTGCGTGGCCGACTTGGAAGCACCCTTGAATAAGGGGCAATAAAGTCATATGTCATCAAAGGAAGCTTGCGTAGCTAGATTAGAAGCAACCCTTAAACTAAGGGCAAAAAAGGTCAGATATGCTTGAAGATTAAAAAATGGGTCATTTCTCAAACCAATGGAGATCAGCAAGAAAGCCAAATCCCATAATCAGAGCGAAGTAAATTCATTGCTGAAGGACAATCGAGTTCCTATCCGTGACACTAGGGGCAAATTCAGACCCAATTGGATGGGCTCTTATATCATCAATGAACAACAACCATTCTCTTGGATTCAGATGGCTTAGAGATCTCAAAACCAATTAACATGAACAAGTTAAACTTTTCTATCCTTGAGAGGCTCGCTGGGCCGAAAACCCGGAAGGGCGACCTAGGCAAAAATTAGAACAAGAAAAAGAGAAAAAAAAAAAAAAAAAAGAAAAAAAAAAAAGAAAGAAAAGAACAAAAATGAAAAAATGAAAAAAGAAAAAAAATGGAAACAAAGCGAAAAGCAAAGAAAAAGAAAAAAAAATGAAAAATGGAAAGAAAAAATAGAGCTCACAAGGTTGAAAACCTGAAAGGGCAGGCTTGGCAAAAGTTAAAGCGCAAAAGGAGAGTGTTAATACTCGAGTACACCTTAACCCTGGAACTACGTACGGCCTGATTCTCATCTTTGGGATACATAGGTAACTTCGTCCTGAAGTTCGGCCCCAACCATTTTCAACCTGCTTGTCTCATCCATGTTGATTGGCTTACCCTTGTTCAACTCGATTATCCTATACATATGCAAATTGGCTCATCTTCGTGTTCATCTTCGTTCAAAATCGATTGTCTATTCCGTTAGAAGATTCCGCTGCAAGATAATTCAAGTTCAGATCTGAGGTTGCGCATCTCAAGAGTTAATTCCTCATTGGTCAGGTAGTGGCTATTTACAAACAGTTTTGAGGATTTTTAGTGAAGTTAACTAATTCTCTTGAAAATTATTCCATTTTCCCAAAATCGGACCATTTCTTGGACCAAAAAAGGAAAATTTTCAGTGCTCATAGCCTGACTTACATGATTTCAAAGCAGAAAGTCGAACAAGCATGTTAATCTAAACCTCATGTTGGTCAAAATTGTTTTGCCAGAAAGCCAAAACCAAAAAATGGTCAAAATGATGAATTGGGGGCACAGTCGAGTCAGGTTTTTTGTTTTTTCCCCATTATCAATGCACTTGCCAGAAAAGGGCACCACTAAAACTAGCAGTAAAGACCGAAAACTCTCTCAAGCAGTGAGATATCAAACTAAGTGCAAAGCACGAATGTTGGATATTCGATCCCCCCTATAAGGTCCACAATTTCCAGCTTATCCATCAACCACACCTAGGAAGGGATAAAAAATAAGAGAGATTAAAGAATAAAGAGATGTGCGTGAGAGAAAAAGTAAGGAAAGGCTTTTCAGAGAAAATAGAGATTGAGTGCCAAAGTGATGCGAGAATCACAAATAAGAAAGGGTGGAAAACAATACATGGAGAAACAGACTCCCCATGAACCGAGAGGTCTCTCGCCATTGGAACATATTCGAGTGTTGTGTTTGTTGTTTTTGTTTGTCTCGATTCTTGTTTTGAGTCCCCATGAACTGAGAAGCAGACTCCCCATTGGAGAAGCAGACTCCCCATGAACCGAGAGGTCTCTCGCCATTGGAACATATTCGAGTGTTGTGTTTGTTGTTTTTGTTTGTCTCGATTCTTGTTTTGAGTCATTGTGAGTGTAAATATTTGTGTTTAGGTTGTTTTAATTTGTTTTCTTCTGTTGAGTCGTTTTGACTGTGGTCAATTGTAGGCTCCATACTCGGTTAAGAACTCATTTCTCAGTTCCAATTTAAAAAATAAATCGTTTTGTGCTCAGAGTGCCGTGCCATTCCCAACATAATGTGCAAAATAGAATTCTTTCTTTCATAAATTGCAGGTTCCACCCTTGATCAAAAGAGAGAGCAACCAAACAAGAACCTATCTGAAGCTACATAGGTTCCGGACTGCAAAGCAAAAGAAAAGAGGAAAAATTTGGAGCATCTTAGTGTATTTCAATTTCAGAAAATTCCGAGATTGCATTTTGGATGCACCTTCTCAGGCCTTGTCTTTTCTCCGGAGTATGAGTGTACCTTTGCCTCAAGCTCATGCTCAAGCCTGCTTTAAGCTAGAATGGCGATCAAAAGTACTCTCCCTGAGCACCATTCCTTGCCAGAGGTGTCTTGGCTGTGTTTTCAATGAGTTCCTAGGAGATCAACTACAACGGTGGAAACTAGAGTTTGAATGGCGATGCTTAGAACACAAAGGTTTGGAATTTTCGAGACTAAAGTTTGGTTTAAATACCCAGGGGTGTATCCCCAGCTTGAAATTTGTATGGCAACCCCATAGGTTAAGGTGGCATGTATGCGCCCCAATTCTGGATACTGAGCCAACCTAGTCTGTCACCCCGTTGGAAAATAGGGAAAGTTATAAATATAACCAGGAAGAAAAGCGGCATCTGTGGCTTCTATATGCAGATGTCGCTTCTTATCAGCATTTCAGGACCTTTGTACTGTGAGTTGAAGAACACAAGAGGGAGATCCTTGTCAGAGTAGAGCAGTTCATTGCCACTCGCCCCATGAGGTGCTTTCTAAAGCACCACTTTGCTTGTTTATTGCATTCCCTAAACATCATGCACTACATTGCTTATAACATGTATCACATCATCACACTTATTGCATTTATTTTCATCTTGTGTTATCTTGTATCATTTATCCTTTTATGTTGAGCAGCGTTTAGGATCGTTGTCCTTCGGGACTTTTCTTATGACCTCTTCTCACGATTTTAGTGTGGTTAGAGTGTTCTCTTTTCCTCACACGATTTCAGCGTGTTTGAAATTTATCTCAAGACGCGTAGAACGAGCCCCTGAGTGGTTTTCTTAGGACCTCTTCTCACGATTTCAGTGTGGTTAGCGTGTTCCTTTCCTCACACGATTTCAGCGTGTTTGGAATTTATCTCAGGACGCATGGAATGCGTCCCTGAGTGGTTTTCTTAGGACTCTTCTTATGATTTCAGCGTGGTTTGAGTGTTCCTTTTCTCACACGATTTCAGCGTATTTGGAATTTATCTCAGGACGCGTGAAACGTGACCATGGGCGGTTTTCTCAGGACCTCTTCTCACAATTTTAGTGTGGTTTGAGTGTTTCCTTCCTCTCATGATTCCAGCATGGTTAGAGTGTTCCCTTGTCCTTATACGATTTCAACGTTCTTAGAATTTATCTCAGGACGTGCGAAATGCGCCCGTGAGTGGTTTTCTTAGGACCTCTTCTCACGATTTCAGCGTGGTTTGAGTGTTCCTTTCTCACTCGATTTCAGCGTGTTTGGAATTTATCTGAAGACATGTGGAACGCGACCTTGAGCTATTTTTATCTCGGGACGAGTGAAACGCAACCCCGAGCAGTTTCCGTTTCTCAATTTCTCAAGACGCGCGAGGCGTAACCCTATGCTGTGTTTTCTTTCCTTGTCTCATGTTTTGGCGTGGTTAGAGTGTGTTTTAGATCTTTTTGCAGGGAACCTGTGTTGGTTTTAAGCTTGAAGCTGCTCATTCATATATTGTTATCTCATTTTTGCTTGTTGTATTTGTTATTGCTTATTGCATCATCCTGCATTATCATAAGTTTTCAAAATAGCCGGCTTCACGAAGCATGTGAGTCCATCTTTCAAAGTTTTTGTGCATATCATTTGCAACTTGCCTCAAAATTACGCTGGTTTGATTCCTTGCAAAGGGATACATAGGTAGCCTGCGGGCACAACCATTTCTCTTTGTCTTGATTGTTTGTCCAAGTCTTTCGGCCTTGTCAAAATGGGTCGTCTTCTAGCTTTGACATTCACCACGTCATTTCATGACTCTGAGTTATGTCAAATAGGGACAACTGTAGACACCTTATTTTTGGCCGCCTTTGTAACTTGGACGTCATCGTTTGCACACCCAATGATGAGTATATATGCTTGTTAAGTGCTCAGGGTCCTCAACGAAATACTACAGCTTTGAGCCTTTCAAACCCTACACCTTCTGTCTTGTTTGGGACCAAAACTAGAGTTCTTTATGCCTACAATCTCTTGTAGCCTTGCCGGCCACTACTATTGGCAGTCGGCCATTGCTTCTGGTTGCCAGCCATCATTAGTAACATGCCAGCCACCAATGTGTTTTGTAGATATTTTTCTGCCAGTTGTGCCAGCTGTTGGCACAGATACATACACCTTCTTACACATATGTATAGATATTTCTGAGGGAGTTGCTTGGTTTTCTATATATAGGAGGCCCCCCCTTCCATTTTTAAGGTTAGAATTTTAAGAGCAAAAATTCTCTCTGTCTCTCTACAATTCTCTCTCTCTTAAAATTTCTTAGCTTTTTGCATGCTTTTGCCCATACACTCTTAACCAAACATCTCCATCTTTGAGTTGAGGTACCTTTGAGCCTATTTTAAGCTTTTGAGGTGTGTTTGCCTTGATTTTTTGCCTAGAATTGGTTCTTCTCTTCAAGAGGTTTAAAGCTTTGCTTCTCTACTTGCTTTGATTACTCTTTTTCTTGTTATTTTACACTGTTTTTAGACTGTATAAGCTCTGTATTTTTGGGCTAAAACTTGTGGTTTAAGGCCAATAAAGGTTGAGAGGTGGCTCACCATTCTTTACACTTTGCTTTCAAGGCCTTTGCCCTTGTGTTTCTCATCTTTACACTATCTTTTTTTGAGCGTTTAAACACTGATTTTTAGAGTTATTTCAATGGCTAAAATCACGGTTTGAAGTCCAAAATTGAAGGGGTTAGCCTCCCCTCCTTGTGTTTTTCTTACTAGCCTAGCATGATCTATGTTTTAGCTTATTATTCTATCTATTTTTGTCTTAATTCCAGCATGTTTTAGGACTTATTTAGCACTTTTTTAGGACTATTTTTAAGTGTTCATTGCATTTAAGCTTTATATTGCATGCTTGTAGTGTAATTGTCCTCATAAGTTTGGTGTTTTAGGCCTTAGACACCACCTTTTTTGAGTTGATTGCATTTATTTAGTACTTTTCTTGTTCTCACCTTTAATCACCTCTGCAACCTCCCTCTTTTCTTGGATTTTTCTTTGCTTTGAAAGTGGTTTCAAACTATTTGTTTGTTTAAGCATGAGATTGAGGTGTCATGCTTAATGGTTTAATCCCTTTGGGGGTTCATTACCAATGGTATGATGTCTCTTTCAAGCCCAAAGCAACACTTGGTTTGAGCCCTCTTTCCATTAGAGGACTTAAACTCACTTTTGGATTTAATTGATTAAAGAATTGAAAGGTAACTAAAATGGAGTAATAAAATTGGTGAATAAAAATGGGGCAAGATAATAATTTGGTATGGGTTCAATCAGACGTTAATTGAACCCTTGAGTCTTGAGTCTTGAGTCGTTTCATACTCATTAGTGATGTAAACGGCTCAAGATTCATTGTCAACTACTCCCATTGATCTTTCATGATAGGGAGGTGGTTTTGAGAGTCTTGTTTTGTTGCATTCGTTGAACTTACACACTTGGTTCATCCATTGGGGGTTTGTGAATCAAACTTACTACTCCTTTGAGCTGTTTGATGATAAGGAGAGGTGAGTTGTGCAAACAAACTCTTGAGGATACCATGTCCTGCTCTATTTTCTCTATGTTGCAGTAGAACAATCTAGCCATCAGTGGCCGACAGGCCACCTCCTACGGCCGACAGGCCACCATTAGTGGATGGCAGGCCATCTGCCGGCCATCAGTGCAAAATCCAACAGTGTACTTTTGAAGAAGAACAGAGTTGGTTCTGAAGTGGAAATCAATGCAAGTGTTCTACTGTGCAACAGAGGCATTTGGCAGCAGAAACAGTGACTTTTTCGGGCGAAAAGTCCGTGCATACATGAACATTCTTCGTTTCCTGAGGCAGAGTAATTAGAATAGCTAACTTAGCACCCTTAGCACCCTTTTCATGTTGCATTCATGTAAATAATTAGTTTATTTTGATTTGTTGTAATAGTTAGTTAGCTAGAATAGTTAATTAATTTGTTATAATAATTAGTTAACTAGTTTAGCTAAATTATTAATTTGGGTTTGTAATAATTAATTAGTTAGTTTAGCTTTAATTAGTTAGCTAGTTAGTTCATTCGGACCCTCCTGTATGAGGGCGCAATGTTGTAATAATGTGCATGTCTTCTAACCCTACGTCTTTCTCCCTTTTATTTACCTGCTTATGATGGTTAGATTAGAACATCATGTTTTGTTTAACATTCTCCATGTTTGCATCCACTTGTATTGCATGCACCGAGGTTCGACGCATCATCCTAACTTGAATTGTTAGTTTAACATTTCTTTAAATATGTGCTTAGACCGCATGCTATCAAATTGATTCATATGCCATGTTAAATAGCCGAGCTTATTTAGATTGCATATCGCATGTGTTGCATTAGTCATATTGCCTAGTTAGGATCATGCATCTTTTTAACTCTTTCATCTTTTTGGCTTGGAGTACTAGGTGAGCTTTTATTTGCTTTAGCATAATTGCATGAGTGTGATTGTTGCCATGACAAAGCATGTTCATCTTGAGGCTAAGTGTTTATCTGATAAACTGCTTGAATGCTTGTGAATTGAGGCTAGTTGCTTGAATTGGAATAATTTGAGTATTGTTCCTATGTGATCACTTTTTCAAGTGTTACATATTGGAAACAATTTTCAAAACAAACATGAATCAAGTGTTCCAATTCTTGCAAATTAGTCCATACTTGTGTGAGTGCACATCACATAGCAAAGTTAGTCTAATAATCGGAACAAGAGCATATAATGTAAATAAGATTCATATCATGATTAGTAGAGGTTGATCTTTAATCAGGCGAGCCGGGATGCTCAATTCATGACCTTCCCCTCTCGCACCTAAGTTCCCGAGCCAAGACAATCTTGGTGATGATGGACACGTGGCATTTGGCACGAGTAATGGGTTTCCTAAATTTTCAAAAAAAAATATTTAGGTGGCGACTCTGTATCTGGCAAAACAGTCCATTTTTGGCAATTTGATTCAAAATCGATTTTCCAAAACGATTTGTCAGATTTGGACTATTTGGTGTTTATCTGTTTCACATTGCACTAGTGGAATCAGATTCAAAACCACGGGAGTCCGATATTGTAGGGTTTATTCATCTTCCAAAAGGGGGCATGAATAGCAGAGCTACAGTAATGTGTACGGAAAAAAGATTTTTGAGAAATTCCAAAATGAGTACTTTTGATCCATTGAATCAGACATAGAAGCAATTGAATATGACGAGGCTAGTACCATTTACACAGTTGCTGATGTTGGTAACAAACATGCAAGGAAAGTAAAGATGGAGATGGATGGTTCTTTGGGTTGTAGTTGTACAAAGTTTAAAAGAGAAGGAATTTTGTGTTCTCACTCTTTGAAGATTATTAGAGACATATTGAAGATGAAAGAGACTCCTTCACAATACATTGTAAAGAGGTGGACCAAACAAGCAAGAGCTAAAACTGTGAAGGACATTAAGGGGAATGACATTCAAGTTGTTGTAAAATTCCAATAAGCCCCGCAGTATAAGACATTGATGATCGCTTTTAGAGTAATAGCATGTAGAGCTGCTGAAATTGAAGAACCTATGTTTATGCAATTGCACAAGTCGCTATATTAGGTGTAAATGTTGAATGCAAGTTAAGTGCTCATTTTGCTGTTAAAAATGAAGTGCATAATGAGGATGAAACCCATAGCTTTGAAGTGGATTGCGAAGATGACAATCATGTTGTGCAACCAAAAGGCTTGAAGAAAAAGGTAGCAACTAGTAAGGGTAAAAGGAGAGTAAAAGGTGGATTCGAAGTGGCGTTGGTAGCGAACTCAAAAAAAAAAAAAATCCAGTGCTAACAGCTTGGCTTCTTCACAATCTATTGCAGATCCAACAGTTAGACCTTCTCCATTATCTGTTGGAGGAGATGTATATATTCATCAACATGTTCCTTCTCTTCATCCTCGTAATCTATCTGTTGCCATGGGTTGTAATTCAATTCCTCCTTGAATGATGTATCCCACATATCATGTGAGTGTTAGTTTCAGATTTTGTTATTTTGTTGTGGGTATAATATGATACTCTATGACTTATTGTGAAGCCTAATATAATGTTGTCCTTGTTGTAGGCAAACAATTTGTGTGCGATGTATGTAGTTCCAAATTGTGTGCCAAATTCAATGCTTGTGTGCTATTATACTCAACCAACATTCCAGTAAGTAGATGAAAGAGGTTCACGTAGATATAACATTAGGTTTCGATATTCTGAAGAATCAAATAGTCCAATGTGTAGTCAGTTTACTTCATTAAGTTTGGCAATTATTATTACATTTTTTGTACATTGGTTGGCCCTTTACTGCTGTGTTTTGTTAAAGTTTTTTTTTTTTTTGGGTTGTCTTAGGCTATCAACAGGTACAAACAGGTGGAACGCACTATAAATTTGGGTCATAGCAGCTCATAAATTTCAAACTGTTGTCCCTTTGTTGCTGAAATGTTGCTGAAAGTGTTGCCTCTCTGTTACTGAAACTATTGTCCCTCTGTTGCTAAAATGTTGCTCAAACTGCTGTCCATTTGTTAGTCAAACTGCAGCTTCCCATCTATTGCTAATTTTGCTGCTGCCCATCTTCATCTTATTTTGTCGATGTCCCTTAGTTTTTGTTCTTTTTTTTTTATGTTGTTGAAATTGTTGTGAACATGTATGAGGTTGAATTTGTTCTTCTTTTGTGTGTGAACATGTATGGGGTTGAATTTGGTGTGAATAGATTAATGTTGGAGGTTGAAACTTGTTGTGAAATTGAATAGATTATGTTGGAGGTTGAAATTGAAATTTGGTGTGAATATATTAATGTTGGTGTGAATTTGGTGTGAAACCATCCCTGTGAATTTGGCAAATTTCACTTATAAGATTTTGGTGCACACTGTCAATCCATAATATACACAGTCCATAAAATTCTACTATTATATCTCCATTTTTTTAGCCACTACCTATGCACTTTGTGACTTCTGATGCACCCTTCCATTCAAAAAATAAGATCTGAGATAGATATGCAAATGCATATCTTGAGATAAATATGTTGTTTAGGTTCATGTTAATATATGTTTTGTGGAAAAAATACTATCCATTGTAGCAGTATGTCTATTAAACAATGCATCAGTTGCGTTCATTGCAAATCAAACACTGTCATGAAATAAATTCTTCTAATCCATAATATACAATTAACCATGCATATCATTCCATCACTACATTCATGAAAACCATCTGCATTTCATGTAAAATCATTCTGTCCATTCAATTAAACCCAACCTTCATTCATGAAACCATAAACTTCATTCCATACCCATAAAGGAAAAATGCTACAAATGCCAACAATACATCCGTTCAGTTTCACAAAATCCATCAATAACATTCGTAAGATTTTCCCAAACCCAACCAATCAATAAGTTACATTATAAAGTACAAAATGATAGAAAATATAATGAAATACACCATCGCCTTCAAATTATTTTCCATTCTACCAAGCCTTCGACCATAGTCATAATTTTCATTTTCCATGTCATGAAGCCTCGTCCTTAGATCGTTAAAGTCTTCTGTTGTTATAGCATCACAAGCTCTAGTGTTGGAACGGATTGTGGACGTAAGTCTTCATCATCTTTATCCACGAACTTGAAGTAATTGCAATGGCCAGTGTTATTCTACAATGCATGACAATTAGTTAGTCGAATAACACAAATTAATTTGTCATTACTAAAGGATTAATTTTCCCGAAACATACTTACATATTTTGATTGGCAAACAAAGAACAAACGCCCTTGATTTCCATTCTCATTGGTTCTTACAATATATATGGCAACTGTTCTTCCACAATTGCACAACCTCGGTTTTAATCTTATGTTACTATTGTTAGTAGAAGAAGAAGCCATTTTTTAATTTGCATACATTATTCCTCATTACATAATTCCTCTTTGCTTTTAACCGCACAAAGAAGTAGAAAATGCAATTGAAAACACTCTCCAGATACAACAACATATGATGACAAATGAGGATGAATACTCCTCTTGAAGATAACTTAATGTGTGTGTGAATTTCTGACTACACTGCCAACTCAGTATTCAACTGGAGAGCACTGGTAGAATAGATGGCGCTTGAGTGACCTGAAACAGAAAGAAGAGATTCCGGCGGTGGTTCGTCCACCCGGGGGCACTTCGATGATCAAGTCAATTATCTCTTAAAGATAGATCAAGTGCTTAACTTACTGTTCAGAATATAAATAGCGTACCTTAGACCCATTGGGGGTGCTTCTCTTTTATAGCCAACTCAATCCTAGTCCCAATAAAAGCCTAGCTTCAATGGACTTCAGCTCAGTGCTTATCCTGGACTCTCCAATAGATAAAGATAAACTCCCTAAGAGCTTTATCCTTATCCAGGCTGAGTTCCTTCCTCATTCTAGGATTCTTGTCCCTTATCCGCTTATCCCGAATTCTGATATCTTCGGAGATAACCTCGGCCTAGCCGAGATCACCTCGGCATCACAACCAGGACACGTGGCACCTCGACTGACACGTCAGCGTCACCTTGGCCACGTGTTGGTACTCAAAAAATATATCCCCATAACTGCCCTCTAGGTTCTATTACCTCAGCATCCTGAGGTGATGGAACCTATATCGTTATATCGTATAGCATGTCAGCTATCTTGCTGTATCATCCATTTATCGAGGTCATAATACGTCGGCTTCACACAACCAGGTCCAGTCGAGGTCACTTGCTTCATTAAACCAAAAACTCCAAGAGTTTTATCACGCGTATGAGTTGTCACGCAAAATAAATCAACCGTTTCTGCCACACACGTCTTCCCCTCACTGGATCGTACTCGATATATGCCTGTAAGTCATCTTGTGTCTGGGTTCGCCGTCTAACAAGCACGTCGCCCTAGACGCATTGATGGTATTTTGCCGCCATTCTCCGCGTTTTGATTAAAATCAACTTTCTCTCTCCGTTTTTTCACTTTACACCATCGTTTCTGAAGCTTTTTCTCCAAAATCTGCCATTGTTCAAGCTTTCCTAGCTCTGCAACTTTGCTTTGTTCACCTCTTCTGGCGTGATTTTTACTGCTCTATCGCTTTTGCAACCATCGTCTGACTTCGGCGATCCCCACACCGGCCTCACTTTTTCTAGTAATCCATTGTACCTCCTAGTTTCAGTTCTTGATTTACCTCGAACTCTGTCATTTCTGCAAACTTGCTCATGTTTTCAATCACTTTAATCTGTACCTTAATTTTTACCATATGTTTGAGTATGTTTGCTTCGTGATTCTGTTTTTGCCCAATCCTTTCTTGAATATTCACACACTACTCATAAATTTGTTCACTTTTGCCACTGTTCTTGGCCTTGTACCCTTTCACACACTCTGTCACAGTGTTCTTGATGATTCACCACTATTCTTGATTCTGAATCATTGCTCTTGTTTGTGTTTTTTGTATTTTCTACAGATTCTTGCCTTCAATCTCCGTTTGCTTAGACTTAGGTTTGAGATTTGCCCTAGAACACATGAATCTTAGGGAAAACTGAAACGAATCCCCCTCTGATCTTCACAAATTCTTACCCCAGCGTGAACTTTAAGTTTTGCCAAGGTCTTATGAGCCCTTACAGAACACTTTATTTCCAATTTATACACCTTCTCCCTAAGCCGACGTCATGGGTATGTGGAAGCATAGGGTAGACACCCCGACCAAATTAGAATACTTTAGGCTGGAGTTCTCTATCCCTGACAACGTCCACCTTAGGTTGGCAGGGGAGGAGGGTTCCATTATGCCCGATGTGAACCTCATGCCTTTCCCAGTAGTGGCCTTTATCGAGTGTGGACTTAGGTTTCCACTTGACACCTTTTTCCGAGAAATCCTTTATTACTATAAATTGAACCCAATGCAGCTTGCCATCAATTCTTACCGAGTTATCAACGGTATAATAGCCTTAGTCAAACAAGAGAATGCTAGGGTTACTCTTGCTGATATCCAGTACTGCTACACTATATGTCGCCTGAAATCGGAAAAAGGCCACATCTATTACCTCAAGTCGAGGTCCACTAAGTACAAGCTCATTGCCGACCTCCCAGACTCAAACAAGGGTGCTGGAGACGATTACTTCATCGTCTCAGGCAACTGGGAGTTTCAGTCAAACGATGACCTCCACCTTTATCCCCTAAGCCGAACAGTTTTCGGGAAAGGAGATGGTAAGGGCCAAGTGTCAATTTTTCTTGCTCTCTTTTTTAAAGTTTTCAATACTTTGTTCTAACGTCTGTGCTCTTCTTTTTGTAGTTCTTCCCCAGCCACCAAAGGGTTTTCGCAAGTCTTTCTTCCTCAGCAAGGACTTGAAGAAGCTATTGGATTTGTCAATCCACAAGCAGAGAGCCCCTCTGCTACTCAATTTCATTCCTACTTACAAGTCGGTTCTTCCCGACGTTCCAAAGAAGAAGAAGAAGAGTCAGTCTCCTCCGTCCGCCACTACTCCTTCCATCACTTCAACATCTCGGCTAGATCAAGGATCGACCTCTGATCCAGCAGAGCAGCCGTCAACCTCGGCTTCATATCTGATCCCACCATCTCAACGCCAACGTCGCCGTAGAATTATAATTTTCTCCGAAATGGGTCGCAAGAAAGCTGTCGCTAACGATCTTCTAGCCGACATCCCTGACTTAGTTGATGCTCAACCAGCACAAACCCAGCCTCAACCAAAACCAAAGCCAAAACGTCTGAAGAAGGCTCAGCCCAAGGCAACGGTGACTCAGATTGACACTGAGGACACCTTGCCAATTTCTAAATTGGCCGAGAGCGATAAGACCCCTTCTGCTGCCGAGAAGAGGCCCGCCGATGCCCAACCATCCGAATCCACTAGATCAAAGAGGCCGAGGTCGTCCTCTGCTACAACCTCGGGGCCATTAAAACATGATTCCCCCTAGGTCCCGCCAATTACAATCGACGACAAGTCGGTTAAGGCTGGTGATAGCGCCAACAACATTGAGGCCGGCGTTGCCCTTTCCACCGCCTTGCTGTTACCCGAAGATCTTAATCGTAATGCTCAGATGAGCCAATACGAAAATTTTGCTCTGATGCTGCAGCATTCCGTTCAAGTAAGTTCTATATACTGATTTTTTTCTTTCTTTCTCTTTTTTACACTTAGAAAATTTTCTAATAACTTCTACTTTGTCCATTTTTCTTCAGGTGATCCAGCGCGCCTACTTCTTCTCAATGCAATCTTTTGGGACAAGGAATGAGTTGGCCGACAAGACTAGGGAGGTTGCTAGTCTGCAGAAGGCCATAAAAAGGGCCGAGGCAAAAATGAAGACTTTGGCAGACCAGGCCGAGGCTTCTGTCAAAGCTAAGGATGATGCCGAAGAAAAAGCGGATGCCGCTAAGGCCATTAACAAAGTTCTTGAGGCCTAGAAGAAAGAGGCCGAAGAAAAGACGGCCGAGGCCCAGAAAGAACTCCAAGACGCCCTAGCCACAAAGGAGGCTGAGATCAAGGCAGCCGATAAGAGGGCATATGCAGAGGGGGCGACCGACGTCAAGGAGGATTATAAAAAACTAGTGAAGCAGGCCTGCCTGCAACAAGGGTTTCACCCTTGGTTGGATGGCCGCTTTAAAAAAGCTTGACGTCCCCGAGGACTCCCCCTCAAGAAAGCCGACGACATACCCCTCCCATTTCCCCCTACTCCAAGCCAATCCGAAGACGATTCTGAGTCTGAGGAGGAAGTCGAAGGAAGCTGCTGGGGCCAAGTCCCCTACTCTAAATGAGCAAGTCCTGGACTTGACTCAGGATGAGGAGGGTGAGGAGGTCTCCAAGGATGCTACTCCTGAGAAGGCAACATCGGACGTGCCTATCGCCGACAATAGCCTCGACCAAACCCATCAAGAAATAGATGCCGAGCTCGCGGCTGAGAAGGCCGCCAAGATGTCTTATCAGCAGTCTTTCGAACTCCAGACCCAACCAGCTGGAGGCACTGAAGAGCCTTAGCTTGATGTTTTTCTCCTTTGTACTTTTTTTTCCTTTCTTTGAAACAATGTAAGCTCTTTATGTGGCCAACATTACATCTTTTGAATGTAAATACAACTTCTTCTTTTGAATGCTTGTATGTTTGTCTTCCCTTTACTGCTCTTGTATGACTCTTATACTTAGAATATTTTGCATATCTTCAATGTACACCTTAACTGTGTAATATTCTCGGGGTGAAATACCTCAGTTATATCCACCAATGGTTTACATCGACAAGTACATAAGTACTTATTTTAATACAACATTGGCCTTAACTTGTAAATTTTTCCACAAATTTCAACAAGTGTTCAGTTCAACTTCAACTTGTTAATTTTTCTCAAATTTCAACAAGCGTTAAACATAACCTCGGTTTAACTTCAACTTGTAAATTTTTCTCAAATTTCAACAAGTGTTAAACATGATCTCAGTTTAACTTCAACTTGTAAATTTTTCTCAAATTTCAACAAGTGTTAAACATGATCTCAGTTTAACTTCAACTTGTAAATTTTTCTCAAATTTCAACAAGTGTTAAACATAACCTCGGTTTAACTTCAACTTGTAAATTTTTCTCAAATTTCAACAAGTGTTAAACATGATCTCGGTTTAAATTCAACTTGTAAATATTTCTCAAATTTCAACAAGTGTTAAACATGATCTCGGTTTAACTTCAACTTGTAAATTAAAGTTTCAACAAGCGTTAAACCAATTTTAGCTTGTACATTCAACCTTTCCAGGAACCATTTTCCAACTCTCTGCCCCCTAGTGTGAACTTAAGTTCCACTTGGGTTCTCATTATGCATGTATTCCAGAGACATCGTCAAGTATCTTATCAGTCATAAATGTAAAAAATCAAGCTAAATTTTTATTTATTACTTCAGCTAATAACAAAGAACAAGATAGTCTAATGATAGAAAAATTTCAGATTGCAAGCATTCCAGGGCCTTGGCAACTCTTTGCCATCATTATCTTCAAGCCGATATGCTCCATTACCCAACACCGAGATGATTCTATAGGGTCCCTCCCAATTCGGGCCAAGCTTGCCCTCTCTGGGATCCTTCTTGTTGCCGACGACCTTTCTCAAGATGAGGTCACCGATTTGAAACTCCCTTGGGTTGACCTTCTTATTATAAGCCCTGGCAAGTTCCTGCTGGTAGGCCGCTAGCTAAATTGCAACTCTCTCCCTTCTTTCTTCTAGCAGATCTAGATCTCGGGCTAATAATACATCATTAGTCCCATTCTTTACTCCCTGAGTTCTGATTCCTAGGATGCCGACCTCCAGTGGAATTACTGCTTCTCTGCCATAGGTCATGGCAAATGGGGATTCCCCCGTTGATCTTCTCGGCGTAGTCTGATACACCCAGAGTACACTGGGCAACTCATCCACCCACTTTCCCTTTGCTGCCTACAGCTTATTCTTTATCCTATCCAAGATAACTTTGTTGGATGCTTCTGTTTGTCCATTGCTTTGAGGAAAGCTTGGGTTGAAAAGTAATTCTTGATTTTGAACTTTGCACAGAAGCTCTTGATTAGTTTACTGTCAAATTGTGTTCCATTGTCTGCAACTATTGCTCTTGGGATCCCAAACTTGGTGATGATGTTCTTCCATATAAAGCTCTTCATATCCACATCTCGAATCTTAGCTAGGGGCTCAGCTTCTATCCACTTGATGAAGTAATCTGTTGCTACCAATAGGTACTTCCTTTGCCCAGTTGCTTGGGGAAATTTTCCAACAAGATCCATGCCCCATTAGGCAAACGGCCAAGGACTGGATACTAGGTTCAGGTCTGCTGCTGGTTGGTGTATCAATGGTACAAACCTTTGGCACTTTTCACACTTCTTGACATAGGCTTCTGCATCTTTCTGCATATAGGGCCACCAATACCCCTGGGTAATGGTTCTATGAGCAAGTGATCTGCCCCCAGCGTGGCTTCCATATATCCCTTCATGTATTTCGTACAAAAAATCTTCAATTTGTGAAGGATGTACATACCTCAAAAGGGGTTTAGTGAAGGATCTTCTGTAGAGATGTCCCTCTGCTGTCAGACTGAATCTTGCCGATTTCAATCTGATCTTGTGTGCTTTTTTGTGATCATCTAGTAGTTTTCCTTCTTTCAGGAATGCTATTATTGCGTCCATCTAGCTTGGTCCCATGTCCACACACATTGCTTCATGCTTTGTGGTCAGTGGTTTGATGCTCGGGCCCGACAAGTAGTCAACCATTATCGTCTTTGCCTTTCCAGATTATATTGCACTAGCGAGGTTGGCCAGGGCATCGGTGTGACTGTTATCATTTTGGCTAATCTGCACTAGCTGGAAATTTTAAAACAGGGCTGTCAATCTCCCGACCTCTTTCACATAGGCCGACATCCTTTCGTCTCGGGCTGCGAACTCGCCTGTTGTCTGGTTGACTATAAGCTGAGAGTCACAAAAGACTATCACCTTATCTGCTTCTACTGCTACTACCAGTTTCAGTCCTATAATCAGTGCTTCATACTCTGCTTCATTGTTTGAGGCCTTGAACCCCAAACGAATGGATTGTTCTAGTATCTGTCCATCTGGAGGTACTAGAACTACTCCTGCCCCTGCTCCTTGTCGGTTTGAACTCCCATCAACAAATAGTCGAAAGGAGTCGCCGATGTAAATGCTACAGGGCCTGAGTTTTTCTTCTTTCCTTTGTTCTGTTGCCCTCGGCCGGGCTCCTCTTTGCTCGCTTGGACATCATTCACCTCGGCTCAACGGAGCACGATGTATGATGGCTCCTGGAGTGAACTCGGCCACAAAGTCGGCCAAGACTTGGCCTTTGATTACTGTTTTGGGTCTGTATTCCAGGTCATACTAGCCCAAGGCCATTGCCCACCTCGCTATTCTGCCTGTTAGATCTCCCTGCTGTAACACGAACTTCAAAGGATGTTCAGTTAGCACCACAATTTTGTGGGCTTGAAAGTAATGGTTCAGCTTCTTTGAAGCCATTAGTAAGGCCAGCGTTAACTTCTCCAAGGGTAAATACCTGGTTTCTACATCAGCTAGGGTTTTGCTTACGTAGTAAACAGCCCTTTGTTCCCCTTTTTCTTCTCAGATTACCACTGCGCTTACCGCTTGTTCCGAAACTGCTAAGTACAGGAATAGCTCCTCTCCAGGTTCTGGATTTGAGAGAACTGGAGCCGTGGTCAAATACTTCTTCAAGTCGGCCAAGGCAACTCCGCACTCTTCTGTCCATAAAAAGTCTGTGGCCTTCTTCACTAAGTTGAAGAAGGGTTTGCACTTGTTAGAATTTCTGCTTATGAACCTATTCAAGGCTGCAGCCATTCCCGTCAACATTTGTACTTGCTTCGCCGCTGTTGGGCTCTTCAACTCTAGGATGGCCTTGATCTGATCTGGGCTGGCCTCAATGCCCCTTCTGGTCACCAGATATCCCAAGAACTTACCAGATCCAACTCCAAATGCACACTTCGATGCATTGAGTCGGAGCCGATATGTTTTAAGGATATCAAAGACTGCTTTTAGGTCGACCAGATGAATTTCAAGTTCCTTGGTTTTCACGACCATGTCATCGATGTAAACTTCCACTATTCGACCAATTAGGTGCCTGAACATCTTGGTTACCAATCTCTGGTAAGTTGCTCCTGCATTTTTCAACCCAAAAGGCATCACTCTGTAGCAATACAACCCTTTTGGGGTGATAAACACAGTCTTCTCCTCATCTAGAGGGTACATGGCTATCTGATGATACCCCCTGTAGGCATCCAGGAAGCTCATTCTTCCATGCCCTGAAGTGGCATCCACTAGTTGGTCAATCTTGGGTAAAGGAAAACTGTCTTTGGGACAGACCTTGTTTAGGCTGGTAAAGTCCACACAGACCCTCCATTTACCATTCTTTTTCTTCACCACCACTGTATTCGATAGCCATGTCGAGTAATTTACCTCTCGAATGGCTCTGGCCTCCAGAAGTCTGTCTACTTCCTTTTCCACTGCCTCAACATGCATCAACGTCAGTCTTCTTACCCGTTGGATTACACGTTTGGCCGACCTGTCTACGTTCAATTTATGACAAGTGACCTCGGGGTCAATGCCAGGCATTTCGTAAGGCGTCCAGGCAAACACCTCAATGTTTGCTCTCAAGAAAGCCTCCGGTTCTTTTTCCTCTTCTTCGGCTAAGCCCGAGCTGAGAAGGAAGAAGCGTTCCTGATCCTCTTGCTGGACAAGGATTTTCTTTAGGGCTTCTTCACTCTTCTCGGCTGGCTCTTTATCGACGTCATCTAGGACTTCCACGTCCTCGTCTTCGATCTCTACTGTCTCTGGTTCTCGTATGCTGCAGGTGGATTTCATTCCTGCCATAGAGCAGTTCTTTGCCTATAGCTGATCCCCTCTGACCTCCTCTATCCCATGCTCTGTTGGGAACCGCAATAGCTGATGCAACGTTGAGGGAACAACCCCTATTGCATGCAGCCTTGGCCTTCCCAAGATAGCATTGTATGGGGAGGGTGTGTCGGTTATGGTGAATTCTGTTTTTATCCTTCTGGTGCCAGCCTGCACCTCCAAGCTTGCTGCTCCCAGTGGCCACGTTGGCGTTCCATTGAACCCGACCATTGGGCTGTTGGATTGCTCCATATCATCTGGGTGAAGGCCAAGCTCCATGTAACACCTGACATACATGATGTCACAAGAGCTGCCTTGGTCAATTAGGATGCGCTTCACTTGGCACTCCCCAACATAGAGGGATACTACCAAGGCATCGTTGTATGGATGGTGCACCATCTCAAGGTCGACTTCAGTAAAGGACACTACTGGTCCCTGGCACTCCTCGACCCGAGGTCTTTTCTCCCGGACCTGGTACAAATGCTGCAAGTGCTTTACCTTCTGGGTCTCCCCCCGTATTTCGTTTTCGTTAACCTTCGAGTGAATTACATTAATTACCCGAGGTTCGCCTGCATGCGGTTGCTGTGCTGGGGGGTTGGAGCTGCTGGTGCCTGAGGCAGTCTTGCCTGTTCTTCCCTTGTCCCGGCTTCATCTACAAGGTCCCTTAAATGGCCTTGCCTTACCAGGTCTTCCAAGTGTGCTTTCAGGGCTTTACAACCCTGAGTCAGATGCCCATCTTCATTGTAGTAAGCACAGTGCTTACTAAGGCTTCTTTCCATAAACTATCCTAGTACCCTTGTTGGTGCTCTGAAATAGGGCTGGGTTCGGATTTTCTCCAAGACTTTGAAAACCAAAATTCGAAATACGGTTGTGACTGCCTGAGCAGCCCTTAATCCGGTTTCTAGTTTGTTATAGCCACCATCACTTCGGCCTCGCTTCGGCGAGTCGTTTTTCTTCTCTGGTTTCGGTGCCTTTGTTGTCGGCGTATCCTCCTCGGCCCTGGCATACTTTTCTATTCTGGCCATTAATTCCTCCATACTTTTTGGCAGTGTTTTTGCCAATGATTTTCGGAGCAGGCAATTATCTTTTAGGCCGTTCTTAAATGATATAACCGCCACCTCTTGGCTGCATTCTGGTATCCAGTTGAATACCTCATAGTACCTTTTGGCATAGGCCCTCAGGCTTTCGTCCTCGCCAATTTTCAGAGCCATCAAGGGCACCCTTAATGGTTGTAGTTTGTTCATCACGAACCTGGCCACAAACATCTCGGCCAGGCCTTCACAGGTTTTCACAGTTCCTTTCGGCAACTTGTGAAACCAGTCTGATGTAATTTCTCCGAAGGATGAGGGGAACACCTTGCAAAGCAACGGCTCGTTCCTGGTGTATAACGCCATCAAGTTCAGGTACAAACCGACATGAAAGTTGGGGTCCGACTTCCCATCGTAGATCTAGAATCTCGACATGCTAAACCTCTTTGGGGTTTCGAATTTGTCCAATTCTACCGAGAATGGCGTTCTCGGCTTGACTAGGGAGGTTACCTCGGCATCTTGTTGCCTCCTCTGTAGGTAATCCCTTAGGTCCTCCTTGATCCGACCAGGAGCTCGGCTATCTCCTGACTTCAACCTTTTGGGTGCACTGCTCTCAGCTTCATTGCGAGCCCTCTTCGACCTTTCTCCATTAGTTACGTCGAAGCACAACTCCTGCCTTTGAACATGCCGATGTTCTTTGGGGTCTGCTTCCTTGGTGCGATGTGTCCTTTGAGATTCTTCCCTTCTCGACTCTCCTCGCCCGACCTCCCTTGAAAACCGGTGAGAGTATCTTTCGCTCCTGGTGTGCTGGGGGGCTACAGGGATTGTTTTATGCCCTCCCTTCTGGGCATTGGTCGTTGGAATCGGCGTGTCCTGCAGCGGGAACGGTGGCTGCATGACGTTGTTTTGCATCATAAAATTAACAACCGATTGCAGGTCTGCCAATTTGTTCGCCATCCCCTTCATCTCTTCATCCCTCCGTAGGCATCTATCTTTCCATACTTGGAGGTTATCCTCATTATAGTACTCGTTTTAGTCTGAATTCTTCTGTACGTCGCTCTCCTGGCCGATGTCCTTTCCTTCGTGATTCTTATCACGAGTCTCTTCGTTGTAGTTGTCTCCTTCGACGTCAAGGTCAATAGGTTTTTCACTCCCAGTAGGAGTGTCGTCCCCAACCTTCTCTCTCTGTCTGTCATTGGCCATCTACTCTCCTTTCTTTCCCAGAGACGGCGCCAAATTGTGTGTGTGAATTTTTGACCACACAGCCAACTCAGTATTCAACTGGAGAGCACTGGCAAAATAGATGGCGCCTAAGTGACCTGCAACAGAAAGAAGAGATTCCGGCGGTGGTTCGTCCACTCGGGGGCACTCCGATGATCAAGTCAGTTATCTCTCAAAGATAGATCAAGTGCTTAACTTACTGTTCAGAATATAAATTACGTACCTTAGACCCATTGGGAGTGCTTCTCTTTTATAGCCAACTCAATCCTAGTCCCAATAGAAGCCTAGCTTCAATGGACTTCAGCTCAGTGCTTATCCTGGACTCTCCAATAGATAAAGATAAACTCCCTAAGAGCTTTATCCTCATCCAGGCTGAGTTCATTCCTCATTCTAGGACTCTTGTCCCTTATCCGCTTATCCCGGATTCCGATATCTTCGGAGATAACCTCAGCTTAGCCAAGATCACCTCGGCATCACGACTAGGATACGTGGCACCTCGGCTGACATGTCGGCGTCACCTTGGCCACGTGTTGGTACTTAGAAAATATATCCCCACACTTAACAAAAATACCATACATTAAGATCAAAACATACTAAACTTAGAACTTCACTAAAATTTCATTTAGTTATGTATTATTGACCCACACATCAAAATTTGAATAACTTTATAATACCTAGATTACTAAAATAAGTACAAGGACAATAATCAATAAATCCCTATATATCTTCTACAAGAAGTGTTGTTATGTATATATGCATGTATAGAAGATAAGAAGTCATGCATTGTACATAATTCTTAGTGATAAAGAATCATAACTATTCAATAATAGCATTACGATACTACATTGCTCTTGATATTGACCTTACATGATCAAGTGTGTAGTCAATTATTTTGCATGATTGAGTACTTTTATGACATCTTCTTTGTAATAAGGGTAAAAGAACAATATATTCAAAATAATTAGTTGACCTCGAATTTTATCGTTAGTTTATTAGTGTGCTTTGGAGAGAGAGAGAGAGATTAACAAGGAGTTCCTCACAAAATTTTCAACAAATCATACTATTTATCAATCTGCATAATTTGGCTCTGAATGGCCCTAGGAACATTAAGCATATAATTTGGAGAACCCAAATACCAAAATCAAGTCAAATGGTGGCTAGTAGCCACTGTATATGAAAATCTTTCCACCAAGCTCATAAAACACAAGAAAATGCATGACTATGACGAACAACCTATCAAGCAAAAAATACAAGCACCAATACATGTAGGCATTACATATAGACTTTTGTAGGGTCCACTGTCCCTTTACATTGAGTTCCATGAACCAAATAAGATTAACACATTAATAGAAAAATCAAGAGAGAATTTACCACTCACATCTAGAATAAGATTACAGACCAAGACCAAAACCAAAAACAAGTCTATTAGATTGTTTTCCAATTATTAATAAACATTACTATGAATATGGTAGACACCAGACTTCTCTCCAATCACAATACAAAACACACATTGTGACTGGTAAATTAGTATGAACAAGTTAAATCAAAAAGATCAATCTTTATTGAAACTAAGAAAGATGAATAACTATGAACAAGTTAAATCAGACTCCTCTCCAAGCACAGATGTCTACAAGCACAGATGAATCATAAATGAAACTTCCAAATTTTTTATTCAAACTAAGCCACAAATCAAGACAATATCTAAAAACTAGGCATATCAAATCCATTTCCAAGAGATAATAACTGAACAAAAATAACGGACACTATATTTATGCTATTCATTTAAATCCAGAAGTTCATAACACTACAAATATCAAGTCAATAAAACCCAAATCAAAGCCCTAATTTTTTCCTGTTGAAATCCCAAATCAAAGTTCTAATTTTGAAATTTCAAATCTATTTTCTCAATCACAGCTCTAACTTTTTAATTTCAACATTTCGAGAACGAACCTGGTTCATCTATAGCCTCAGAACCCACGCTCTCCTCAACAAATTTCTTCGCTCCAACCGATGGTGGTCGCGATGGAGTTATGGTTCGTGAAGCATAGAAAATGAGGGTTGGAGCTGTGGGTTGGGTTTACGAGTGTGTCGCTGTCGTTGGGAGTATGTCGTCGTCGGGAGTGGTAGACGGTGCGGCTAGGTTCGGTAGAGGAGAAGGGGTGAGTGTGAGTGTGAGGTTGAGGGTGAGGGTGAAGGTGAGGGTGAGCGAGAGTGTGAGTGAGAGTGAGGTGAATGTATAACTTGTGTATGTATAGCAGTGGGTGGGAAATTTACTGAAATTTTTATTTGTTTTTTTTTCTTTTTAAAGCCGTTGGATTGGCAACGGCTGATCTTAGCCGTTGCTAGTAGGAAATTAAGGAGAGAAGTTAAGAAGGGGATCCGAAGTTAAGTAGGAAATTTAGGATTTAGGGTTTTAGGATTTAGAGTTTAAGAGGTTTAGGGTTTTAAGGTTTAGGGTTTAGGATTTTAAGGTTTAGAGTTTAGGATTTTAGGGTTTAGGGTTTAGGGTTTAGGATTTAGGATTTAGGATTTAGGATTTAAGATTTAGGACTTTAGGGTTTAAGATTTAGGATTTAGGGTACACATAACCACCCTACCCTCCCCTCCCCTCCCCTCCCCTCTCCTCCCATCCCAAAAAAAAATAAAAAAATAAATAAAAAAATGATTCGAGGCAAATTCGCGCCTCAAATTTCCAGGCCTTTAGCACAACTCTATAGATGACATACCGGTATGCAACTCATCAAAAATTGTGCTGTGGGCTTCAAAGTATGGACACTCCTGATGGTGTTAACTTTCTTTGTTAAAGTGTGTTATATAATAAAAGCGATAAGAATAAGATTCATTAATGTGTATTTAGTATTTGTTAATTTAGAGAGTGAGTGTGCGTTCTACTAATGTGTTTAGATATGTGTTAAAAGTGTGTAATATGTAAGTATAAAGTTCACAAAATATATATATATATATATATATATGAGAGGGGAGATTTCCATCTCATAGTACGGCCGTGCAAAAGTGACGTCCGACGTTACAGACTACGCAGCGCCGAGCAGTATGGGCGGTTGCTGCGACCGAGCGGTCTGTATCGATCGGTTGACGATTTCAACCGATCACCCCTGAGGACCGAGCTGGAGACCGCTTGTGTAGGGCGAAGTTCGCGGTGGAGATTGCAACCGAGCTGAAGAACCGACCGGTTTAAGCAGAGCATGCGGCCTGGCCGGCGTGCCACTGGCCGTCCAGCCAAGGTGAAGCTGTTGCGCATGACCGAGATTGGAGATAAAACGGTTGGGGGCCGGCATGCCCCGCAACCGAACAATCGCGATGAACCTATCGATGATAGCTCGGCACAGGCGGTTAAATTCTCGCTTGGTCCTAAGTCACAAGCCGGCGGTACCTAGCGCGGTTAAGTGATTTCAAGTCTCCCGACGGTTAGACCGGTCGTGGTACCTCGGTTAAGGGTGCCACCTGGGCAATGGTGTGAAGGAGAGGACATCTGCTCCATGAACGCCTCAATACCGTTGGGCAGTTCTGCATGTACTGGAAGGAGGACAAAACCTTTACACGTGTAAAGTGGTGTGAGGCGAGCACTGCCACCTGTCCAAGGAAGGACAGCAGAGGTAGTGCGCGCACAATCTCGGAGCTGCGTGGCAGCCTAGACATAGAGAGGGAAGGCGAACGTTACTGGTATGCGAACTCATTCTCACAAGCACTCTCTCTCTCTTCTGCTATCTTCTTCCTCAGTGAATTGACTTGAGCGTCGGAGGGTCTTTCCGGCACACCACCGCCGGGCAGCTCACCATTTTTGTGTTGCAGAGACAGACGCAGTTGACGGAAGCTTGACGTTCAAGGCGTACGGAGAGCTAAGGTTATTTCGCCCCCGTACAATTGGCGCCGTCTGTGGGAAGACTTTGATTTTCAAACCTTGTTCTTCCGGCTTCTTCGATCATTTCCATGGCCAACAATGACGAAGTTCCGCTGTCCGTCGTCGATGGTGTCACTCCAGAATACGTGCGGAGGAGAGAAGGCCCCTCTAATGTTCCAACCATGGCGGGCCTAGAAACCTCTCCGCGGGGAGCGCGCGACAAGCGTGGGAGGAGTTCAGATCGTTCACAGAGTCCCGAGGGCCGCCGGCGCCGGGGGGAGTCCCGTGAGGAGCGCCTGGAGCATAAACTCAAGGACCAAGAAGCCCTCATTCGTAGGATGGCGGCGGAGATGGAGCTTCTGAAGCGCCAAGTGAGGGGGAAGGGTGTTGCTGGAGAGGGCAACCTCAGTGAGCGCACCCCCTCCCCTCGTTCTAGCAGTCGCCGCCGGAGGAGGACCCATTCAATCTCCATCACCAGGAACTATGGAGTTGGAGACTCTGACCAGCGAGAGGGCAGATCCACCACTCGCGACAGCACCTATCGCCCCTCGCGCCCGTCATCAACGTCGCGATACTCTGCCTCCTCCCGTTCCAGGGATCTCAGGGATGTGCTGGAGGAGAGAGCGCGCCTTCGGGAGGTTCAGAGGGTGCCGGCGCTCCAGAGATTGAGTGCCCCAGTTCGCTGTAGTGAAGAAGTGATGATGTCGGCACCCAGAAACGTAGCCCCAGCACTGGTGGACAAAGAGCTGGCAAGGCTTACCGCCACGCCGTTGTCCCCAGAGATTGAGAGCACCCCACTCCCTGCCGGATTCCACCAACCAAAATTCACTTTGTACGACGGCAAGACGGATCCGTACATGCACGTGAGTCATTACCGGCAAGTAATGGCTGGTCACCGCCGGAACGACACCTTGATGTGCCTCATATTCCCAGCAAGCTTGGGAGAGCTGGGCTTGAAGTGGTTCGAAAGGCTCCCGGAGGGGAGTATCGAGGGGTGGCAACAACTAGCGGAAGCCTTCGTTACCAGATTCAAGACCAACACTCGAACGCCGAAGGAGGTCGACCACCTCCTGGGCGTCAAGATGGAGTCTGGGAGTTCGCTGAAGGCATACAATGCGAAGTACTGGGAGACTTACAATGAGATCCTCGACTGCCCGACCAATCTGGCGATCACTCAATACAAGAGGGGTCTCCCAGTCGGACATAGACTGCGAGATTCGCTCACGATGCATCAGCCCACTACCATGGAATCTTTGATGCAGCGGATCAACGAACACATTCGCGTGGAAGACGACGCTGCCTCTGCGACCGAGAAGAATAATCCGCTAGCGGTGGGCAGGACAGCGGGAAAAGTTAACTCAGTCGGGCAGGAGGATAACAGCCCAAGTGACCGATCAAAAGATCAGCGCCGAGGGACCAGCCAAAATGACAAAAACAGAGGTCGCAGAAATGACCGGGCTGATGCACCCCGCGACGCAGCAGAGGACGCCAAGAGAAAACTGAAGGCGCGGACAGGGATTACCACGGTCTTCAAA
Organism: Camellia japonica; assembly: GCA_030407325.1. Lineage (NCBI taxonomy): Eukaryota > Viridiplantae > Streptophyta > Magnoliopsida > Ericales > Theaceae > Camellia > Camellia japonica. The sequence continues at coordinate 165,928,887 of JAPPVO010000031.1, read as the reverse complement.
ATTCCCATCTACCGCATTTTGAGCGAGATCCGCGGGGAGCCTTTTGTCCGTTGGCCGGCCAAGTTAGGGAGCGCGCAGCGAGGCTTCAATCCAAAATATCGCTGCACCTTCCATGAAGAACGGGGACACCGGACAGAAGACTGCTTGCCGCTCAAACAGCACCTGGAGGAGTTGGTGGCGGCGGGTCATCTTGACCAATACATAGATGGGGGAGTCAAGGCCGCGCCAACCGGGCAAACCGAGCCCAATGGCATGGCCGCCCTGGAGGCGCCCCCGCAAGGTGTGATCAACGTCATCCACGGCATCATTGAACCGGCAAGGGTTTGCGAACTTAGAGGGATGATAAAGAAGGCTGAGCACATGAGGGAAGTGCTCTCTGTTCAGCCCGCCGTGAAGAAGGGAAAAACCGAGGAGAAAGACATCCTTTCGTTTTCGACCAAAGACTTGGAAAGGGTGCAGATGCCGCACAACGACGCCTTGGTGGTGACCCTTCGCGTCAAAGATTTTGATATCAAGAGGATATTGATCGACCAGGGGAGTTCGGTCGAAATAATGTATTATGACGCGTTCAAACAGATGAAGTTAGAAGACAGGGATTTGGCTCCTGCGACATCCCCTTTGGTCGGCTTCAACTCACAACCGGAATGGCCGATCGGAAAGATCATTTTGCCGGTCAAAGCGGGCTCAGTAGTAAAACAAGTGGAGTTCTGGGTGCTCAAAGTTCCATCCACCTACAACTTAATCTTAGGCAGAGGCTGGCTGCACGCCATGCAAGCAGTTGCTTCAACCTTCCACCAAGTAATGCGCTTTCCGGCGTCGAATGGGCAAATAGAGGAAGTTTGGGGAGACCAGGTGATGGCAAAACAATGCTTCGTTGCGGTAAATGGCAGCCGAGCAGCCAAAGGGTTTGTCCAGATGATCGAGGGGCCCGAGGGAAGGAGGTCCTGGAGGACGTGGGAAGGAAGGCCGAGGAAAAATCGGTCGAAGATTTGGTGGAAGTGCGCATTGACGAAAACGATCCAACTAAGTTCTTCCTCCTGGGATCATCTTTATCTAGTGCCGAGCGGACAGATTATGTCAACTTCTTGGTTTCCAACTTGGAGGCTTTTGCATGGACGCCTTACGATATGCCTGGCGTCGACCCAAGCTTCATTTGCCACCAGCTGAATGTTTTCCCCAATGCGCGGCCGGTCATACAAAGAACGCGCCGCTCAGCCTTACACCATGCTGAAGTGGTTGCGGAAGAAGTGAAGAATTTGTTGGAGGCCGGGGCCATAGAGGAGGTGCAATACCCTCGGTGGATATCTAACACGGTGGTGGTTCCTAAGAAGAACGGCAAATGGCGAGTTTGCGTTGACTACAAGACTGTCAACCGCGCTTGCCCAAAGGATAGCTTTCCCCTCCCTCGAATTGACCAGTTGGTGGACTTAACCGCTGGCCATCAGAGGTTTAGCTTCTTGGACGCATACCGCGGCTATCACCAGATAGCCATGTATGAGCCGGACAGAGAGATCACGTCGTTCACCACCCCCAGAGGTTTATATTGCTACAAAGTCATGCCGTTCGGACTGAAGAACGCCGGGGCAACCTTTCAGCGGATGGTGACAAAGATGTTCGCTCCTCTCTTGGGCCGGACTATGGAAGCCTATATCGACGATATGGTAGTGAAGAGTAAGGAGAAGTCTCAGCACCTCACCGACCTAGCAGAAATGTTTGCCATACTAAAGCATCACAAGCTTCGTCTGAACGCCTCTAAATGCGCCTTCGGAGTTGGCACGGGAAAGTTTCTGGGATTTCTGGTTACAAACCGAGGAATTGAAGCCGACCCATCCCAAATCAAAGCAATACAAGAGCTGGAGCGTCCGAATTCCACAAAGGACGTGCAACATCTTGCCGGGATGGCAGCCGCGCTGAACAGATTTATCAGCCGGTCTTCGGATCGTTGCAGGCCCTTCTTCAAAACTTTGAAATCCAAGTTCTTCTGGGACGAAGAGTGCGACCGTGCATTGGCAGACTTAAAATCGTATCTCTCCTCGGCCCCGATCTTGGTCACACCTCAGCCGGGTGAAGAGCTGTACCTCTACTTGGCTGTTTCTCAGCACGCGGTGAGCGCGGTATTGGTTCGTGCTGAGGGCATCCAGCACCTACCAATCTTCTATGTAAGCAAGACCCTGCTCCCGGCCGAAACAAGATATCTTCCCTTGGAAAAATTGGCACTGGCCCTAATGATGGCGTCAAGAAAACTGGCGCACTATTTTCATGCCCATACAATAGCTGTGTTGACCGAGTTTCCACTTAAGGTGCTCTTCGAAAAGGCAGACTTCACTGGGAGAATTCTGAAATGGGCCGTGGAATTGGGCCAGTACGACATCAAGTTCCGACCGCGCACCGCGATCAAAGCTCAAGCCCTTGCAGATTTTGTGGCGGAATTTTCCCCAGGAACACACCCCGTCTGTCCGGTTGATTTGGTTAGTGCGGACTTAGCACAACCCAGGATTCTGGCGACAGAGATATGCGATGGCTCGCGAGCGGGAGAAGAGCAAAGCTTGCCTGAAATAGCAAAGGCCGACGATTCAACAAAAGAAGCACCCAGCAAAGACGTGCAAGGAGACCAGATAAAACCTACCAAAGACTTGGAATTGAGAAGCTCCCAAAATCCGTCTGATTACTGGAAGCTGTTTCTTGGCGAGATGTAGAAGTTGTTTGTCGATGGGGCGTCCAACAGGCATTGGGCCGGGCTTGGAATTGTGATGACTTCACCAGATGGGCTGATTATTGGGCAAGCAATTACGCTCAGCTTCCCAGCGTCTAACAACGAGGCAGAATATGAAGCCCTCCTCGCCGGTTTGAGAAGCGCATTGAGAATGAAAGCCACAGCCCTTATGGTTTTCAGCGACTCCAAGCTGGTGGTCAATCAGGTCTCAGGGGAGTATGAGGCAAGGGATGAAAGGATGGCCAAGTATCAAGCGTTGGTGCGAGAAGAGATCAAGAAGTTCTCTGCGATAAGAGTGGAACAGATAAACCGCGAAGCAAACAACACGGCTGACGAATTGGCTGGGCTCGCCTCCGCTCAGACAGCTTTTCCTAACCCCTTGATGATAGAGTTTTTGCCTCGGCCAAGCATTGAGGAGCCAGAAGCAACCGAGATACATTGCGCCGACTTGGGTCCCTCTTGGATGGACCCCATCATTGCCTTCCTGAAAGATAGAGTTCTACCAGAAGAAAAGAAGGCGGCACACAAGATCCGAGCAAAATCAGAGCGGTTTTGGCTCTCCCCATCCGGAGCCTTATATAAGAAGTCCTTCACCGGGCCGTTTTTGAAGTGTGTCCACCCCGCCAGGGTGGAGGATTTTCTCTTTGAAATCCATGAGGGCATCTGCGGAAGCCATACAGGGGGCAGGTCTCTGGCATACCGAGCAATCTCTCAAGGTTACTGGTGGCCATGCATGCAGGCAGACGCGCAGAAATACGTCCGCCGATGTGAAAAGTGTCAGAAATTTGCTCACCAGATCCACCAGCCAGCAAGGGAGTTACTCTCGCTCACAAGTCCTTGGCCGTTCGCACTTTGGGGATTGGATATTGTTGGACCACTCCCAGTTGCACCGGGCAATCGCAAGTTTTTCATTGCCGCCACTGACTATTTCACCAAGTGGGTGGAGGCCGAGCCACTGGCAACCATTAAGGAAAAGGACGTTAAGAAATTTGTTTGGCAACATGTTATCACTCGCTTCGGTATCCCCAGGGCGCTCATCTCAGATAATGGCACGCAATTCGATGGAAACTCTTTCGCGGATTTTGCGAAGAGTTGAAGATTGAGTTCTACAATTCAACCCCGGCTTATCCTCAGTCGAATGGGCAAGCAGAGGCCTCAAACAAGACCATCCTGGATGGGCTGAAGAAGCGGCTCGAGAAGGCGAAGGGAAAGTGGGTTGAAGAGCTTCCTAGTGTGCTATGGGCATACCGCACTACACCAAGACGATCGACCGGGGAAACACCGTTCGCTTTGGCCTATGGTATGGAGGCCATCATCCCACTAGAGATTGGCATGCCAACCATCCGCTCAGAAAACTTCCAGCCAGATCTGAACAATGAAGCCGTGGCACTAGAGTTGGACCTTGCTGAGGAAAGACGAGAGCGCGCATTGATCCATATAGCGGCCTATCAGCAGGAACTCTCTAAAAAATACAACAAGGCAGTGCATCCCAGGCTATTCAAGATTGGGGATTGGGTCCTAAGGAAGGTGCTTGGCAATACAGTGGTCCCTGGCGAAGGCAAACTCGGTGCAAATTGGGAAGGACCATACAAGGTGGTTGGTCTTGCAGGCAAGGGGGCATACCATCTGGAAGATTTAGATGGCAAGGCCGTCCCCAGACCGTGGAACGCAGCAAACCTTAAGGTCTTTTACTTTTAAGATGTAATTTGCTTTTGTAAGAGAATAGCATTGCTTTTACAATGTTTATGTAATGAAAGCTAGCTATATTGTTGTTGCTGTGTTACATTGTTGTTTTTTGTATTACATCTTTGTACAATGGCACTGCACGGTCGCAAGGCATGCCAGGGGCAAGAACCGACCTGTATAGAACCGGACTGTTTTCCTCGGAATGGGAACAGACCGCATTAGGGCCGAGCTGGTTTTGCTCGCCCAGTGGGAATGTTGGCGGTATGACCAACCGGACTGAAACATTGGTGAATTGCCCAATGTAGAGCCGAGCTGATTTTGCTCGGCCCATCAATCATATTGGTGAATTGCCCAATATGGGAAATGAGCTGGTTTTGCTCGGAGGAATTAGCAATGTTGGTGTCTTGTCCAGCAATTGTAAGGCCGAGCTGAATTTGCTCGGCCGAAAGGAAATGTTGGCAAATTGAACAAACTTCAAAAAGGCGAGCTAGTTTTTGCTCGGCCAACTAAATTATTGCCAACCGAGCAAGGCCGAGCGGATTTTGCTCGGCCAAATACAAAATGTCATCTTCTTGGCAATGAAATGCAAGGGATTGCAAGGTTACTTGAAAGGCTTATCGTTTGCGCGGTTTAGCCGACCTGCCAGTTCCACTAAATTTGAAACAAGAAATTCAAGTATGCAGAAGCCGAACAAAAAACAAGATGTACGAGCAAAAAGTTCATATTTCATTAACAGAACAAGTTCAGTACAAAAGGGGGGGCATAGCCCGGTTACATTGCGAAAAAGAAAGAAAACAAAGAAGCAAGAAATAGGAAATCTTCAATCGAGACCAAGGCCTTGTTCGGTTTCACCAACGGCCACCCCGGCATTTGAAGGCGTTTGTTCGGGCAGGCTCTCCTCGGCTTCGGCGTCAGTACCGTCCAGAGCGACAACCTCCCGATCAGTTGCTCCATCCTCGGCATTAGGGGATGCGTCGGATAGAGTTTGTTCGGTCGGATTTTCGATCTGCTCGGTCAGCTTCTGGGCGACAGCTTCTTCCTCGGCCTCCTTCCTTGCCTCTGCAATGAGCCGGTTCTGGGTGGCGTTGGCGTAGGCCTGCATGTAGTCCGGGATATGCGCGGCAGGGAGATTGTTGAACATGTCAGAGTCGCGGCCAAGGCCAACTTTCTCCACGGCGGCTTTCCAGCCGCACTGGAAAAAGATGTCCTTGGTTGCCCGGACTTGACACTCGTATGTTTTCTCCCCCTGGGCGTAACCCCGATCTTCTGCGGCGTCCACGGCCTCGTCCATCTCGGCCTTGTGAGCGTCGCGCAGCTTGCGGAGCTCGGCCAGGTACCGCGCTTTGGCTTTCTTCGCGGCCTTGGTCTTCTCCTCCTCAGCCCGGTCGAGCTTCTGGCGCAGTTCGTTGCGCTCGTCTTTGACGACCACCTGCTCGGCCCTGAGCATTTCTATCTCGGCCTTGAGCACTTTGTTCTCGGTGATGGCGTCTCGGAGGCTCTGCCGAACAGCAACCATTCGCTCGTGGGCGAGATAGTTCTTTTGTGCGGCCTGCAAACAGAACAGATTATTAGTCTACAAGCCGAGCAAACAAAAAACCGAACACAAAGTTGAAGAGAAAATGCAGAACTTACCAGCACAATTGATTCTGCAGCCGAGCGGAGGACCTTAAGGTCGGGTAGCTCGTCATGCTTTTTCATGTCCCCGGGCAGGATCAATCCCCTGGTCAAATTGAAACCAAGCGAGTGATCCTTGTCCTCGACGACCGAGTCTGCGGCGGAGACTGCTCGGCCCTTGTAGACGAACTCGGGCGCCCAGACCGGGGGGGCAGCAGGGGCCTTGCCCTTGGTTTTCCGGGCGAAATGTTGCTCGGTCTGGTCGCCAAGCTCGGTAGAGGCGACTTCTGTGGAGTCTTCATCGATGAGGCTTTGCCCGGCCGCCTCCCTCTTTTGTTTCTTCTTTGGCCGGCCAGCCTGTTGTTCGCTGGCCAGGGCGAGCACCGCCCCATCTTTTTGTCCGGCGGGGGTGGAAGATGTTCCCCCGATTGCTTCTGGGGGTTGGGACTCGCCTTCGTCCCCGGTGATCATGGACTTAATGGCTCGGATTTTAGCCATCTCTTGCTCGGCGGTAGTTGGGATGAGTCTGACCGGTGGCAAGTTTGGATCTGGTTCGGGGGTTGGCTCGCGCAGAAAGTCGGTGACTCTGCCTTTGCGCGGTGCTTGGTAGTTGTACGTTTGCTCAAAACCGAGCAAGGTTGAGGACTCCCTCTCTGTTGCAGGAATGCGCAGCAAGACTCTGATTGCTTCCTGGTTAGCACGGTTGTAACGCGCAGCCAAATTCTTATCTGCAAAAAGAGACAAGTGTTAGACCGGTGCAATGAATAATAGTAAAGAGCAGAAAGATAGTTGTACGGTCAGCCGGGCTCCTTACCAGCACTACCGAAGTTTTTCTTAATTCGCCAGCCCGGTATTGGCGCCTCGGTGTCCTCATAAGGACCGGACACCCAGAGGAAGTCGTCATCATTGGACTCTTTGTCCGGGTTGCCTTCAATGAGTTTTGCTCGGCCCTTCTTTACTTTGAGGTAATAGCAAAACCCACCCTTATTTGAACTAAGGCTGTATTGGTGAAAAATCTCCGCGAGGCCGAGCTTTCGGTTCAACTCGGCGACGCCATTTATTATTTTATATGTGTTGTTGGAAACCTGGGTTGGGCAAAGCCCTGTCTGCCTCAAAAATTTGCAGATCAGGGGCTGGACCGGGAAGCGAAGTCCGCCCTCTACTATCGATACCACGGTGAAGGGGCACCGTTCTAGATCGCCCCATGGAGTTGTTCCCTTCTTGCCAAGCTCTAAGACGACATCGTCAGGAATATGGTACTCCTCGCAAAACTCCGCCATTGCCCCGGGCGAGCTAACCCTAAAGCGGTATTTGCCCATCTATCTCGGTTTTATTTGCTCTATGGTATCTCGGTCAAAATTGTTAGTGGTTGCTCGGACTTTGAGCTCCACGAATGATGGCGCTGGAACGGTTGGTCCTATTTGTTCTGCATGTTGAAAAATAATTCCAAGGGTTAGCACGGCATATATTGCTCGGCCCTTATTGGAAATAGCTCAGAAAGGTTCTAAGTGTTTGGCCGGCCCTCCACCTACCTCGGCCCATCAGGATGGCTGATTTAGCCTTTCCCTTTTTTGGTGCTGGTTTTTACTCGACCTAGGAGTTTTTGATCGGTTTGCTTCTAATGGAGGTTTTAGCTCGGTCGAGCCCAGATCAAGGTATTGGCTTATGATTTCAGGTCTTTAGCCCGGCTAAACCTATCGGCCGATCTAAGGTGTATACAGTTCGGTTGCGACCTCAATACAAAGCCACAAACAGCTTTTTGCTCGGTCACAGCCCTAAATATGGATCTAAATGAGCCTTTTGCTCGGTTTTACCCAGTATTCATTTGGTTCTTCCAGTTCTTCCTAGGTTCATGCTCCTTCACTCAACCCAAAGCAAAACAGGGGCACGAAGAGCGCCCCTTCTCTACCATTCCCCTTTTTCTAGGGTTTCCAAGATCTAGTGGTCCCAAACTAAGGGAAAAGAAGAAAGAACGAAGAGTGGTGGCAGAAAAAACGCAGAAACTTGAAGAGCTTCAAAATGGAAGTTGGAAATGCAATGGGGATGGAGAGACTCACCAGTGCACGAAGACTAAGGGAGTCCTTCGCCTCGGAAGCTCGATCGCGGCGTCAAAGGTGGGCACTGGAACAGGAGAAGTGAAGCGGCAGCAAGCACAGAATGAGTTGCAGTGCTAGGGTTTTGTGAGTCTGAGAGAGAAGATGAACAAGTGAAGGGGCGATATGACCCTTCGATGGTGCATAAAAAGGGGGGAATTGCAAAACGGCTGCGCCGTTTGAAATCCTGCGCGTGCAGGACAGCTGGGCTGTACAGCCCAATGGATGGATGCCACGTGGCACTGCAACGCGTCTGTCAGTACGGTAGTACGACGCCTGACATAACAGCCGAGGAAATGGCCTATTGGGGTAGCCCGGCATCGTTTTGGTCTGCACTCATGATCGGCTTGGTAACGGCTCGGCCGGTAGCTCGGTTGTAAGGGTAAACCCAATCACGATAGCTCGGATGGGTTTAAGGGGCAATTGAGAGGGGAGATTTCCATCTCATAGTACGGCCGTGCAAAAGTGACGTCCGGCGTTACAGACTACGCAGCGCCGAGCAGTATGGGCGGTTGCTGCGACCGAGCGGTCTGTATCGATCGGTTGACGATTTCAACCGATCACCCCTGAGGGCCGAGCTGGAGACCGCTTGTGTAGGGCGAAGTTCGCGGTGGAGATTGCAACCGAGGTGAAGAACCGACCGGTCTAAGCAGAGCATGCGGCCTGGCCGGCGTGCCACTGGCCGTCCAGCCAAGGTGAAGCTGTTGCGCATGACCGAGATTGGAGATAAAACGGTTGGGGCCGGCATGCCCCGCAACCGAACAATCGCGATGAACCTATCGATGATAGCTCGGCACAGGCGGTTAAATTCTCGCTTGGTCCTAAGTCACAAGCCGGCGGTACCTAGCGCGGTTAAGTGATTTCAAGTCTCCCGACGGTTAGACCGGTCGTGGTACCTCGGTTAAGGGTGCCACCTGGGCCAATGGTGTGAAGGAGAGGACATCTGCTCCATGAACGCCTCAATACCGTTGGGCAGTTCTGCATGTACTGGAAGGAGGACAAAACCTTTACACGTGTAAAGTGGTGTGAGGCGAGCACTGCCACCTGTCCAGGGAAGGACAGCAGAGGTAGTGCGCGCACAATCTCGGAGCTGCGTGGGCAGCCTAGACATAGAGAGGGAAGGCGAACGTTACTGGTATGCGAACTCATTCTCACCAGCACTCTCTCTCTCTTCTTGCTATCTTCTTCCTCAGTGAATTGACTTGAGCGTCGGAGGGTCTTTCCGGCACACCACCGCCGGGCAGCTCACCATTTTTGTGTTGCAGAGACAGACGCAGTTGACAGAAGCTTGACGTTCAAGGTGTACGGAGAGCTAAGGTTATTTCGCCCTCGTACAATATATTTATAAAAACAAAATTTAAAAAAAAATACAATAATGACGAAACTACAAACTTTCTCTCACCTTTTTCTCTTTCTTCTGCCGATATGATTGACCCTTTTTTGTTCCCTCTTTTATTTTTTTCTCTCTCTTCACTCAATGTCTCACATGTTTGAGAAATTATTTATTCCTTCCGGAATAGTATTCATATCATTTATGTTTGGACAGTGTCCAGTTAGCTTTTCAAAAAAGATAAATAAATAGTGAGACTCACTATTTTAACTAACAATAACAATATTTAGATTGTGACACCACCTAAATTTGTTTACGGAACAATGAATAATTTCTCCATTTGTTCATCAAGAGGCTCTCTACATATAGCAAACACTCTAGTGAACATCAGCTTCTCCACTACCTAGCAACACTTTTAGCACATCCATTGGAGAAAAATAAAAAATGTTCACTTGCTAACTGACATAGTCTGAGCTAATGAACCCATTGAAAATTACATTGGAGATGCTCTAACAAAAGTCAAAATACTATATTAATATCGGGCTGGCAAAGTTCCCATTCTCATTTACATGCTGCTTGGACTTTTTTATTTATGTAATGAAATAAAATAATTATTCTTTTGATTTTTTTATGAAATGATTATTTTATTATACTGGCTAATGATAATTTATTTAAAATATATTTTTTATTATTTTTTTAATCAATCAAATATTAAAATGAATAATCATTTCAATCCACTACATTTCCATCAACCCAAAAATACACTAAAGAATATCTCAAGTTGTTATGAGTGGAACAAGTTTCACTTGAGACTTTTAAATTGTAGTTTGGTAAAAACTTTTTTAATTGATTTTTTTGAATTGGAAGCTTTTTAGCTTGGGATTAAAAAGTTTATTTGGATTGATTTTTTATTTTTTTGATTTTTGTAAGAAAAAAATAAAATAATTATAATTTAAATATAATATTTTATTTTATTAATTTATTTAATCTATTTTTATTTTTTATTTTTTTATATATTTTTAGTTGTAAAAACCCTAGCTAGACGAAGCCTGAGGCTAGATGTTTGAATTGGGGACATTCTATTCAACTTCAAAACTAATTTTGAGGCTTAGGTAGTGATGTGACACCTTTAAATTTGACATCCTAAAATTAAGCACTCCAATTAATGTGTCAAATTTATCCCTTTTTAGTATTTTTTTTTTTTATTTTTTTTTTTAACTTGAAGTTTATGTTTCAAATTTTTTTGACAAAACTCAATGAAGGGTATGTCTTTAATATTTTGTCGATGTTAGTTTATAGATGCTTGATTAAAAATTTGGTGGTGTTACATATACTAATTGATATACCAATATATACGTAGACATTGTCACTTTAAAATTATAGACACATCCATTATACAAATTACAAAGATCCAAAACATCTAAAATCATATCACATCATCTATTAGTATACTAATTAATATATGAATTAATATATCAATTATTACATAAAACTTTATTCTTAAAAAATTGTTTAGGTACTAACAATAGTGAATGGCTTCTTAATTTCTATTTACGATCAACACATTATAGCTACGAAATTCTTCAACTTATATATGCAAAATTGGACAAATTGATTTTGCGCCAAACCTATTTTAAAATTACAGAACAAAACAGAATTAAAGGATGAAAATTAGGGAAATTGGGTGACAAAATTTTATATATATAACAATTGTTTTGTTATATTTTGGGTTCGACACTCGGCAGTGAAATTTTTTTTTTAATCTTTCTCTATAATGGTTTAAGGCCCATCAATATGATGGGTCTTAATAATTAGTGAGTGTTTAGAATTTACTTTTTTGATCTTTTTGTTAGTTTATTTTCGGTTTTAATGAACTTTTAAATTTAAAAAGCTTTAGGTTTCTAAATTTTACCCGATGAGACAAATCAAAAAATTTTGAAAATAAAATAAAAAAATCCTAAAATAAAATGTCTTGAACGACAAAAATAAGTCAAAATATAGAATTTTTTTAACTTATTTTGGTTTTTAAAATTTCTTTTAGATTTTTTTTAAAATTAACTTTTTAAATTCATCTACACAAGACAAACCAGCAAAGTAACAAATTTTGACATAATTTTTTAAAAAAATATATCACTAAAGACCAAAAAAAAAAAATTAAGAAAAAGAGGGAGCTAATTCATTACTCCCCAAGTTGGGGAAATATTAGTTTCGTTTCTAGTTGTTTATGAAATAAAATTCTAAATATACATAAAAGTTCATCTTTAATGATGTGGGAATACATAAAAGTCTAGCATTACTCTACATAAAATTCATACAAAAAAAATTGACAAAAGTAATGTGACAATACCATTATTGTAAATAAATTTATTTTTAATGGTGTTTTATTTTGAAATGCAAAGTTCACAATAAGCCACATCTTTATATATGAAAATTATGTATGAATTTTTTATTTATATAACATTACTCGTTTATGAAACAAAACTGATATCATTCATAATCAAAGAGTGAAGAGTACAGCTGCAATTCTTGTCACAAGCTTCAATCTATATTCAACAGAGTACATAGTTATTAGGGGAATATCAAAAAAAATGGAAAGTAGAAAATAATTTGGGAAAATATCAAATAAATGGCATTTATAAAAAATAATTACAATTTAGTGACAAACTTTATAAATATTAATAATTAAAAATCATAAACTTTCTCATAACTATGTAATTATTTTTTGAAAGATCCACTTAACTATACTTTCTCCAAATAATTTCAAACTCACAAGAGTATTAGTAATTTATGTGCTAAATTTGTACAAATATTATACTTTCCCATTCTAAATAAATAAATAAAATAAAAGTGTTATACTTTCATAAATTTATAATTATTTTCTTTACTTCTCACTTTTTGTTATGTTTCCCCTAATTATTACACACAGCCCAGTCAACTAATAAGCCAACTAGCTCACATAGGGGCGAGGATTGACTGGCCGGTTCGGGTTCAAGCTGGTTAAGCACTCGTTTGGAAAGTTAGGTTGGGTTGCGTTGAGGTTAAGATAGTTACAAGAAAATAAAATAATTTTTTTAATTTTAGGTTAAAAATGTCACATTTAAATCATAATTTTTTTATTTTTTTTTTACAGAAGTCAAAAAGTCCATCACAAACGAGACTTTTTAACCCCAAATTAAAATAATCAAAAAGTCAAAAAGTCAACCCACATCCCAAATGAACCTTAAAGTTAGATTCTAAAATTATATTATTCGTCTAATAAATCTGTATATTAAATAAAAAAATAATATGTTTGTAGTTAAGTTGACATAAATATTTAATTTTTTTTCATGAACGCTCTGCTGAAAAATCTAAATTTAAATTTGTTTGGTTGAACAATCCACAAGCTAAGCTATTCAATTTCAATCCAAAAGGACATGTTTTGTAAAATGACCGAACTATCTATATTTTCCATCTTTCTCTCTCTACAAGAGACATTTACGTGTTAATTTATATATTTATATGGGTCCATAAAGGCTTATTTATTGACTTTTTTTTTTTTTTTGTCTTTTTTAAAAAAAGTGCAAAAAAAATAGAAAGATGATGTTGACCAAAATAAGCTAGTAAATTAGATTTTTTCTTAGTTTCCAAAATAGGCCAAAGATTGTTTGTCTATACAAATTGTTTCCACCAATTTCAAACTCTCTTCCTCTTCTCTTTCTCTATCCACAAACCCGCATCTTTTTTTTCTCTCTATCTGTCTCTCTCTCCACAAACCCACATCTCTTCTCTATATTTGTCCCAATTCCTTAAAACCTAGCCCTAGATCTCTCTTCTCAACACCCTCTCTGTTCCGCCATCACTACCGCGAGTCGATCCACCACTGCCATTGACCAGCACTTTCGGGAATGGATCTAATCTAGAAAGCATAGATACAGATACGAGGTATAGATACGATACGATATGGATACAGTGATACAGCAAAACCTAAAAAAGTAAGATATGGGTACGACTAGGATACGTTTGTAAAAAATAAAAAAATTATTAACAGTTAGTTACACATAAGCTCAAGAATGTTGAGAAACCACAGTAACTTTATGATGCAAAATACTAATCTTTAAAAATTAAGTATTAATTTAAGGCAATAGGTAGTTTAGTTTTTAAATTTTCAATAGGTCTTGCAAATATTTCATTTCAATATCAAGTCTAATATGTTGATATTATAATATCAAAACAATCCACAACTTGATCCTATGATTTTTCCTTTTGCACTAGTCAAAAATATTTTATTCAAGTTTATTTGCTTATTTATTTATTGATATTTAATTTTACTATTGTTATATTATCTTATTAATCCTTACGTCTATGTAGTTTATAGGGGACATACATGATATAATGAAGATGTGTCAATTTGATGAATTCTATTACTTTAGCTTACTATGTTATTTTTATAAAAAAAAAACTAAGCAAAATATTGAAAAAATATTCTATTTATCCTCGCAATTATATTATATAATAATGTTATGCAAGAAATGATACAATTCTAATTTCGTAAAAGGAGTAATATGTGGCTTGGAGCATTTGATACTTCAAAATTAATTAAGAAGTATCCAATAATATGTGACTTGGAGTATCCGATACTTCAAAACTAATGAAAAATTAATTAAGAAGTATCCAATACTTTTAATAAGTATTTGATACGTATCCGATACGTATCCGTAAGTATCAAAGGAGTATCGGTATCCGATACGGATAGGATACGGATACGTCTTCCTATTTAAAGTATCCGTGCTTCATAGGATCTAATAGGGAGAACATTGTCGACACAAAACACAACAATTTGCAGTTCGAAGCAAAAAAACCACAAATCTTTGGGTATGGACTTAGTAGACATACATTCTAGACATCCACATGCAAATATATACCTTGTACGAGTATGTTTGAATATATATATGTTTGTTGATCTTCATTTTTATAATTTTACTAACAATTTTTTCATCAAAAGGATTAGAGAGGCTATAAATCATACTCTATTTGTCAAAAACAAACATGTGAAGTACCTTAGAGCTTGCGAAATCGATGCATCTCTAGACAATCTTGAGGTCCTCGGCTATGAGAAGAAGATCTTTGCACGATTTCGAAACAACTACCGTCTCGAAGAGGCTAGTAACGGCTATGAGAAAGTCTTCTGTCCTTCTGGCAAGGTCGACGTCATAGTATTTATCAGTCATTTGTAGATACTCGGAAGTGCAACAAAGAGCTACGACGTTGTAAACTGCGATCTCAAAATTGATGCCATAGCAGAACTTGGATGCTTTCTCAAAGATCTCAAGTCTGGGTCTTGGATGATTTTGGTAATCTTGGTGTTTGAACAGATAGGCTACTGATACAATTTTGAATAGATAATTTGATTTTTTTTTTTGGAATTGGGATCTATGACAGATAAGATAACAACGAATAGGATGAGAGAGAACTATTTCAACAAATAAAGCAAAAGAGTATTTCAACAAATCAGACCTCAAAAGATAAAAACACTGAATTTTTATTTTAACAGATAAAAAAATGAAAAGATGGGTTCAACAAATAAGAAAAAATAGGTTAAAAAAATTCAACAGATAAAAAAAGATTTCAACAGATTGGTTAAAATAACTCAACAGATAAGAAAAAATAGGTTCAAAAATTTCAACAAAAAGGTTCAAAAATATTAAACAAATAAAAAAAAAATCCAACAGATAGATAAGGGGATAAAATTGAAAATAAAATGTCTTCTAAAATAATAAACTGTACTTGTTACAATAATATTTTACAAAGAATATAATTCTCACCAATATATATATATATATATATATTCATAAGACCTAATGTCTTATACCCTCCTTATCACTAATTTTCTCTTTTTCATTATATTTTAAGTTTAAAATTCGATGGGTATATTTTCCCTTATTGGTGTATTTCTTCATTTCAAACAAAAATACAACTAAATAAATATATATATATATATATATATATAAGATATAGGAGTATAAGATATAGATGAATAAAATATAATAATAATTGGGTTGCACTCAAAGACTTTCCAAGCCCAACCAATTCAGTAAATGGGCTTAAAAGTTTAACTCAACCCGGCCCTACAAACTTAATTATCAATAGAAAACTCTTTAAAATGCTTGTTGGGTTGGGCCAGTGGACTGGTGCTAACCCCTATACGACACTATGCAAATTTATCATAGGTCTTGCACATGATCATAATTAGGAATAGATATTCGGCACAACATGATATCATATGACATTATTCTTCTTATTTTTTGAGGTGTGCTGCCAGCACTTAGAACATCCCCACGTGTAATGTCGTTTTTCTTCAACTCTACATTTGAACCGTTAAATTATTACAACAAAATAATTATAAAGAAAATCATGGCGGAAGATCCTAATTCATAAACAAGTGATAGAAAACTATAAACATTACATTTTGACTTGAGATATTTCAAAAAGAACTTAGAACAATAGAATGAGGAGACGATTGACGTATATTATCATGTTTGACATAGAGTTTGTAGCCTTTTGTTTCTTTACTAAACTTTTCAGTTGAGTGCAAAATATTAGATCTTTTTAAAGTGAAATTTTAAGTCTTTTAACAACGAATGTAAATTGCAAAATCATAAAATCAAAGAGATACACGATTCAAAATAGTGAAAATGCTCCATTTCGCTATGCAGGATTAAACCAAAACAATTACAACCATGTTGAATTGCCAAATTTAGAGCTTGAAATGCGAAAGCGCAGAATTCCCATCAAGACCTTTGGCATTAAAGTAGGTCACATAGTCTCTCACAGTGGTTTCTTGGTACTTTGGAGGGTTCTCTTCCGATAACAGTTCCTTAATGGGTCCATAAACCTTTGACGATGCTTGAATGCCTATGCTAAAAAAACATGCCACTGATACTCTTGGACCAACACGGTTTGCTAGCACTCTGTGTTCAATGCTTTTGAATTTGTAGTTTGATATGAGCTAAAAAACAGAAAACAAAGTCAAGTACTAGCCCATTAATTATTCACAAGAACATGTTGCATTTCATGTTATAAATGTTGTCAACGTAAGCTGAGCTGATCCAAACACTCAGTTATCAAATATGTGTGTGTGTGTGTGTGTGTGTGTGTGTGTGTGTGTGCTGCCAACGTTATATATTAAGAGAATGATAATCATACCAAATTTTAACGAAAATCCCTTACAAAATGATGTTGAAGGGATAATCTTACGAGGATTCTATACATAAATTTTGTTTATATTTTATATATTATGTGCTTATTTGTTGCAAAGGATAGAACTGTTCTTTCATAGGGCAAAAGCATATACTTTAGAACACAATTAACAATGCAAATGTTTTTGTTGGACAATCTTCACTGTATTTAAATAGTTTAAATTATGTTGTGTACTAAACAACAATCAGAATATAAAGAAACAAAAAAAAGGAGAGAATTTGTTTGATTACAAAATCAAACTAGAAATAAAAATAAATAAATAAAAACAGATTTTATTTTGTTACAAAAACAAAATTAAAATCTGATTTAAATAAAAAATAATAACACCAAAAATGAATTAAATAACTTACTTGATTAATTCTTGAATAATGATCTGATCAAGTCTAGTGTTTGACACTACGCCAAAAATTGGGCTTTAGCGGCGGTTTTTTTACCGCCGTTAAAGGCTATAAAACCGCCGTTAAAGCCTTTAACGGCGGTATTAACGGCGGTTTCATTACCGCCGTTTATGCGCGTGTCGGAAAAAGTGAAACCGTCGTAAAAAGGCAAATTACCGTCGTTAAAAGTCGACCAAAAACGGCGGTAATATAGGACAAAAAACGGTGGTTTTTTACCGCCGTAAATAGGTTCAAATTTTTCAAAAAATAATTCTTTTTTCTTACACTCCCCAAGTTTTGAACCCAAGACCTCTCATCCACCCACACCAACCACTCTGCCACAACCACTCTTCATGAAATGTATTCCCTAAATAAATATTTAAACACTACTTTTACTTTATTGTAGATGGTTTCGTCGGAACTCGCCAGAGTTTCGCCGGAGCACGCCAGAGTTTCGCCGGAGCTCCGCCGGCAAAGAGCGCCGTCATTAACGGCGATAATGGTTGGGCATTAGCGGCTGTTGTTACCGCTGTTAAAAGTGGGCATTAACGGCGGTTTCGTTACGCCATTAAAACTTTAGATCTTAAAGACAATTTTAGTGTTTTGTTACCAACATTAATAGTACCTTTAAGATTTTTTACCGCCGATTAAAAAACCATCGTTAATGCCATGTTTTGCGTAGTGTGACACTGTGTCCTTAAGACAGATTCGTCCTCTCCACGGTGCTTTCAGAATGTGGACGTCTATCTTCTAAGATGAAATGATCAACTACAAACAATAGCAGCACTACCAATTGTTTGCCTTACGAACACATTAAGTGTTTAAAATAATAGAATAAATGCAGCAAAATGCAGAGACGAATTTGCAGCAAGGAAGGACGAAATTGTTGATGAAAACAAATAGAGACTTGTCTATTTATAGGAGAAATTATGGCTGTTGGGTTTGAATTAAACAGGTGCAAAACCTGTTTGAACAGGTATGAAACCTGTTCAATTTGAATAAACAGAAACAAACCTGTTGGATTCAAATTTGAACAGATAAAAACGGGAAGGGCCCTGTTTGGGTGTACAGTAAAACCGTCGGAATTAATTTGAATTCTGGATTTTATTTTACCAAAAAATAAAATTAATTCAAATGTTACCCAAGCCCAGGCCAGCCCGCCTGGACGGACGGACAACGGAGGCGGGCGCGCGTGTGGTGATTTTTGAGTCTAATGGGTCTAGCCCATTTTGCCCATAACCTCCCTCTCTAAAACACTTGGGTACCCCTTGGGGCACACCCCAAGTTCCAATCCCATGCCTTATAAACCCATTTAAAACTTCCCACCAAATCAATGTGGGACAAGCCTTATTCAAACTTTTAAGGTTTTCCACCAAAACTCCATTTCCATGGAGCATACTTTGGCTTCAATTTCCCATTCACTCGGTAATGGTTTTGAGCAACCAAATATACCACGTGAATCACAACGCGGCATAGAACGCGTTACCACTTTGACCCGTGACAAACGACGCTCGGGGCCCACTAAAAAATAGACCAAACTTAGGAAAAAATTCTGGTTTTACTAGAATTTTATAACCATTTCCAACAATCCCCCACATGAATGGAATTTGATGACAACGGAAATGCAACAATATGCAGACTTTATCGAAAGAGTATAAGTCAGAAATATCTTGCATCAGGATAGGTAGCTTTCGGCCTTGAACCTTCCCTAGTGATAACCTATCGGACTTACTGGCTAACCAATGGATGCGATGCCTTGAATTGTTCAGCCGTTTGTGTAAGCCAAGACAAAGATTTCACACAAAATATCTTCTAACACATCGTGGTTCTCACTGTTGTGTTCATTTTGGCCTTGAACGCCCTGGTTTTCATGAGTGTTTCTAGAGAATTTAGCCTTTTCCATTCTCATAGAACCGGCCCCAGTTCGACACTCATATAGGTGATTCTTATTGTGAGTATCTCTTTATACTCGTCTTGATTTTATGCCTCAATCAAGATATAAGTAATATTAAAAGCAAAGCTTATCCTTATACCCCTGCATACAACAAATGTTGCAGATATCACTCTCACCATAGGAATGGGTAAGGAATTTTAATCCCTTGGTGATTTCTGGCGAGCCATACATAACTTAGTTGTCCCTTTGAACTTAGTTCTTGGGATCTCCAGTCATATAAGTAGGGTTACCATTATGATGACTCTTATGTAATAGGCTTTAATCTCCATCCCCTTCGATGAACTATACACTAGCTCTTTTGTCAAACCTTTTGTTAACGGATCCGCAATATTCTCTTTAGATTTTATATAATCTATTGAGATTATTCCATTTGACAAAATTGCCTTACGGTATTATGTCGACGACGAATATGTCGTGACTTACCGTTATACATATGATTCTGTGCCCTGCCTATTGCAGATTGACTATCACAATGAATGCAAATAGCTGGCACAGGTTTTGGCCACATTGGAATGTCTTCTAAGAAGTGACGAAGCCATTCTGCTTCTTCTCCTGCTTTGTCTAAAGCAATGAATCGGATTCCATTGTGGATCGTGCGATGCAAGTTTGTTTCGTGGACTTCCAAGAAACAGCAGCGCCTCCTAGAGTAAAGACATATCCACTAGTGGATTTTGAATCTTTAGTATCCGATATCCAATTGGCATCACAATAACCTTCAAGTACTGCTGGATATCGAGTAAAGTTCAAACCATGATCACGGGTGAATCTTAGATATCTAAGAACCCGAATGATCGCTTTCCAATGGTCTTCTCCGGGTTACTAGTGTACCTACTCAATTTACTGATAGCATAAGCTATATCAGGACGAGTACAATTCATTAGGTACATTAGGCTTCCAATGATTTGGGAGTATTTTAACTGAGACACTGCATCACCTTTATTTTTCGATAAATAAAGACTGATGTCTACAGGTGTTCTAGCTAAATTCATATCATCCTTGATAAATTTATCAAGAATTTTCTCAATATAATGAGATTGAGATAAGCATATCCGTCAGATGTTTTAGTAATTTTCATTCCTAATATAACATCTGCGACCCCCATATCTTTCATATCAAATCTTTTGTTAAGCATTTGCTTAGTTGATTTGATCATGTTTTGACTGCTTCCAATGATAAGCATGTCATCCACATAAAGACAAACTATGACATATCCTTGGTCAGTGTTTTTAACATAGACGCATTTGTCACATTCGTTTATCTTAAACCCATTAGTAAGCATTGCATGATCAAATTTTTCATGCCATTGCTTAGGTGCTTGTTTTAATCCATAAAGGGATTTTACAAGTCGACAAACTTTCTTTTCTTGCCCTGGTACTACAAACCCTTCGGGTTGCTCCATATAGATCTCTTCATTTAGATCACCGTTTAAGAAAGCTGTTTTAACATCCATTTGATGTATTTCTAAATTAAACAACGCTGCTATAGAAATAAGCATGCGAATGGATGTTATTCTTGTCACAGGGGAATATGTGTCAAAATAGTCCAACCTTCCTTTTGTCTGTAACCTTTAACTACAAGTCTTGCTTTATACTTGTCTATTGAACCATCTGCTTTCATTTTTCTCTTGAATATCCATTTATATCCAAGAGTTTAGAACCTGGTGGAAGATCCACCAATTCCCAAGTATGATTTTGCATAATGGATTCAATTTCATTATTAACAGCCTCTTTCCACAAAGGTGCTTCAGGACCTGTCATTGCTGCCTTAAAGCTTTGAGGTTCATTTTCTAACAGGTATGTCAGAAAATCTGGACCAAAGGATTTTGATTTCTCGCTCTCTTACTTCTTCTTGGTTCATCATCAGTTAAATCCTGTTGGTCGAGACCATTACTAGTCTCTTGTGTTTGATTGTCATAGTCTCTTGACTTTGTGTACAATCATAAGTTCTTTTCTGTGAACTTAATTCCTGTCCTTTCTTGTAAGGAAAGACATGTTCAAAAAACACACATTCCTTGACTCTATAATAGTGTTCACATTTATATCAGGTATTTCTGATTTATAAGTCAGAAACCGATATGCACTACTATTCTGAGCATAACCAATAAACACACAATCTACTGTTTTTGGTCCAATCTTAGTCTTTTTAGGAACAGGAACTTCAACTTTTGCCAAACACCCCCACACTTTTAAGTATTTGTAAGAAGGCGGTCGACCTTTCCACAATTCATAAGGAGTGCTGTTGGTTTTCTTGTGGGTATTCTGTTAAGAACATAATTAGCAGACAATATTGCTTCCCCCACAAGTTCTGTGGTAAGCCTGAACTTAGTAACATGGCATTCATCATTTCTTTTAGGGTTCTATTCTTTCTTTCAGCAATTCCATTTTGCTGAGGAGAATAGGGTGCTGTAGTTTGGTGAATAATGCCATGTTGTGCACAAAATTCATTTAATGGTGCATCATATTCACCACCCCTATCACTTCTAACCATTTTAATGGTTTTACCAAGTTGATTTTCAACTTCTGTTTTGTAGAGTTTAAACATTTCTAAGGCTTCATCTTTACTTCTAAGTAAATAAACATAACAATATCTTGTGCAATCATCGATAAATGTTATGAAATACTTTTTGCCTCCTCTAGTTTGAACAAATTTTAGATCACATACATCAGTATGAATTAATTCTAGAGGTTCGGTTTTTCTTTCAACTGATTTAAATGGAGCCTTAGTTAGTTTCGCTTCTACACAAACTTCACATTTATGATTAGGATTAATTTCAAACTTTGGTATATAATCCAACCAATTAATCTACGCAAAGCATCATAATTTACATGACCTAATCTACCATGCCATAAATTCGACTCAAGAATATAAGCAAAAGATGTGTTATTCTCATTCATAGCAACTTTTGGTACAACTGTCATTACATTTAGTTTAAAGAGACCATCACTCATGTATCCCTTACCAACATACATACCACTCTTTGTTAATACAAATTTATCAGACTAAAAAACAAGCCTAAAACCATTTTTACTTAACAAAGAACCAGAAACTAAATTCTTCCGGATGTCAGGTACATGCAGTAGTTGTTGAGGGTCAGTTCTTTCCCTGATGTCATCTTCAAGATCACTTTCCCTTGTCCAGCCACAGTAGAAGTAGAAGAATTTCCCATGAAAAGTTGTTCACCATTTGCAGCCTCATTGTAGGTAGTGAACATCTTCTTGTCCGCACAAATGTGACGAGTGCCCAGTGTCAACCCACCATTCCTTGGGATTTCCAACCAAGTTAGCCTCAGACACCACAGCAGAGAGGTTGATGTCATTCACTCCGTCAGAGATGTAATCTAGTTCAGTTACATTGGCTGATTGGTAGTCTTCTTGCTTGTACTTCCATGATCCTTCTTAGGGCGGCGACAGTCAGAAGCTCGATGTCCAGTCTTGCCACAGTTATAGCATTTTCCTTTGAACTTCTTGTTGCTATCGCCTTGTTTAGGACCATCTCCAGTAAACTTCCTCTTTTTGTTATGTGGTTTATGAACTTGTTCAACCACATTAGCCTTGGACTCAATGGGATTTTTCCCATTCCTCTTTTCAGCCTTTCGGTTATCTTCCTCAATTCTTAATCTTACAATCAATTCATCCATGGTCATCTCTTTGCGTTTATGTTTTAAATAATTTTTGAAATCTTTCCAAGCCGGTGGTAACTTTTCCACTAAAGCAGCGACTTGGAAAGACTCGCTTAGAGACATACCCTCAGAATGAATATCATGTAAAATTAATTGAAAACTTTGAACTTGAGAAATTACCGGAGTCTACCATAACAAAGTCCAGAAATTTACCGACGACAAATTTCTTCGTGCCGGCATCCTCTGTCTTGTATTTCTTCTCCAAAGAATCCCACAATTCTTTTGCTGTTTCAAGGACTGTAACATTATACAGCATATTTCAAGGCCATTGAGGATGTAGTTTCTGCACAGGAAATCTGAATGTTTCCAAGCATCTACAGCGGCAACAACTTGCCGATCACTTTCACCCTCTTTAAGTGCTGGAGCCTCTTCATGGAGAAACCGGCCAAATTAAGAGTTGTAAGATAGAACAGCATCTTCTGCTGCCATCTCTTAAACTCGTACCGTTAAATTTTTCCAGTTTTCTCCATGATTGATTGGTACATGAACATGGTTCTGGATAGGGACCGGTGTTGGTGTAACAATCGGGTATCACTTCCAGTTGCAGTTTCAGTAGCAGTAGCCATAATCTCTTATTACAAAAATCAGAAAAATTAAAACACAAATTAATTTTCTAGTTACTAAAACCAGAAAATAAATTATAACACAAAATAATTTTATTTTCCTTGTTACTAAAACTAGAAAAATAAAATCACAATAATTTTCTGTAACTCAAATTAATATTCTGCAATTGTTAATGACACCAGTATATTACTACTAGTTGTCAAAGAAAAGAGACAGTATATTACTACTATCTGTCAAATAGCATAAAACACTATTTGTTTTTCCAACCAGAATATGTCTTATGAAATCACAGAAAATTAAATACAATGAAGATACCAAAAAAAAAATCTGTCTTAAGATTGTTGGACAATCTTCACTGTATTTAAATAGTTTAAATTCTGTTGTGTACTAAAAATAAAGAAACAAAAGAAATGAGAGAATTTGTTTGATTACAAAAATCAAACTAGAAATAAAAATAAATAATAAAAACAGATTTTATTTTGTTACAAAAACAAAATTAAAATCTGATTTAAATAAAAAATAATAACACCAAAAATGAAATAAATAACTTACTTGATTAATTCTTGAATAATAATCTGATCAAGTCCAGTGTTTGACACTGTGTCCTTAAGACAGATTCGTCCTCTCCACGGTGCTTTCAGAATGTGGACGTCTATCTCCCAGGATGAAATGATCAACTACAAACAATAGCAGCACTACCAATTGTTTGCCTTACGAACACACTAAGTGTAAAAATAATAGAATAAATGCAGCAAAAATGCAGAGACGAATTTGCAGCAAGGAAGGACGAAAATTGTTTGATGAAAAACAAATAAGAGACTTGTCTATTTATAGGAGAAATTATGGCTGTTGGGTTTGAATTAAACAGGTGCAAAACCTGTTTGAACAGGTATGAAACCTGTTCAATTTGAATAAACAAAACAAACCTGTTGGATTCAAATTTGAAACAGATAAAAACGGGAAGGGCCCTGTTTGGTGTACAGTAAAACCGTTCTGGAATTAATTTGAATTCTGGATTTTATTTTACAAAAAATAAATTAATTCAAATGTTACCCAGGACCAGGCCAAGCCCGCCCGGACGGCACGCGACAAACGGAGCGCGGGCGCGCGTGTGGTGATTTTTGAGTCCAATGGGTCTAGCCCATTTTGCCCATAACCTCCCTCTCTAAAACACTTGGTACCCCTTGGGGCACACCCAAGTTCCAATCCCATGCCTTATAAATCCCATTAAAACTTCCACCAAATCAATGTGGGACAAGCCTTATTCAAACCTTTAAGGGTTTTCCACCAAAACTCCATTTCCATGGAGCATACTTTGGCTTCAATTTCCCATTCACTCCGGTAATGGTTTTGAGCATACCAAATATACCACGTGAATCACAACGCGGCATAGAAGCGTTACCACTTTGACCCGCGAAAACGACGCTCGGGGCCCACCTAAAAAATAGACCAAACTTAGGAAAAAAATTCTAGTTTTACCCAGAATTTTATAACCATTTCCAACAGTTTTAACTTGAATTTCAACTACAATGCAACTTGAGATCAATTTTTTCAAATTCTTAATGCCTAAGGCGTTTTGTACGAGGAACTTAAAATCCACTCAAATGAAATTGTACAGTGAAGAGAGAAAGAAAATGTTTCTTGTACAAGAGTTTTAATGGACATAAGATTTTCTGTCTCTAAATTACTTTATCACAATTAAGGGTGACTACTAGCTCGGAAGTCGATCTAGCTTGGCCAAGCTTTTCTAAGTTTTTGGCTAAATATATTGGTTCATATCATAGAGCCAATTTGAGATTTTGACCCGTTTATTATCGGGCTAGCTTTGGATGTATGGCCCCTAATTTAATTTTATATTTTTTAGTTGCAAAATAAATTATAAATAAATAAATAAATAAAAGATCAAAAAATAAATAATTGTGAGGGACATAAAAATTCATGATTTAGAAACGATCCAAAATATAAGTATGAAGAGAAACGTAATGTAGAGGCCTTATGAGGGCCCAAAGACTTGGTGTCAACCCAGCAACAGATCGGAGAAGAAATACCAAAAGAGTCGATCAAGGCAGATCAAATAGAAGAAGCACAAGATAGCCAATTAAGAGGATGAAAAGACAAATCAGAGTCAAACCACTCGATGTTTGCAGCAAGGATAGATGGTTAGATTTCAGCATAAGAGAGCGTTCTTATCACTATAAAAGGAAGGCAAAGCAAGAAGACAAAAACACAACAACAACCAATCATTTTATTCTTATATTCTTGTCCTTCTCAATCAAACACTAATTTGATCATCGGAGGGCTCTTCCAAACAAAAACCAAGTCGGGCAGATCCTAAATTAATACTAATTTGAGTGAAGTGATCGGACGATTTAGAAGCTCTTTTAGATCATGTCATGAGATTCTTCTGTCTCGAAATTCTTGGCACATCAAGTGATTAAAAGTACACCGAGATTGAATTTTTGATGATAGATCCTAAATTAAGGACTATGGTTGAAACAAAATATCGTTAATGAATGAGAGACTTGCCTGTAGGAGATCTCCAATATTGACCACAAGAGCTCCTGGGGTAGGTGTTGGGATCTGGGATCCCGCCCAAGACCTTATAGAAATTATACCAAGCAGAAAAAACACACCCACACTTAAGGAGACACCATATTTAACGTGGTTCGGCCTCAATGCTTACGTCCACGGGAGAGTAGCCGGTTATCACTATAACAATTGAGAAATTACAGAAAGATTACAATAGAGGAGGAGCTCACCCGTCTCTCTCGCTCACCCACTCACCCGTCTCTCTAACTCACACCGAGAGAGACGGTCTTTCCGCCTCACATCTCTCACTCTCTTTGGTTGCTCTTGTTCTCTCTCTCAACTCTCCTCTCACCCGTCCATTTATACACATCAAGATGAAGGAATGGTGGAGAGTCATAGCTGGCCTTGCACATGGCCAGCTATTCATTCACATGGCCAACTCATGTTTTGTGACTTTGTAGGTTGGCCAATGTTGACAGCACATGGAGAAGAATATCACCCCTCACATGGGGTGATATCTAACAGTAGGAGGGCAATCAACCCAGTGAGTTTGGTGTAGAACTTGGAGGCCTCCAATGTGATCGCGCAGCAGCACAGTGAGGAAGTCGTCGTCAAAGTGTTTGGTGGTGCCGACAGTGAGCTCCGGCTGAGGGCATGCCGGGTAGTAGTGGCACAGTACGGCGAGCCCCTCGGCGCAACCAATGTCTTTGAGGTGGTTTGGACTCAGCCCAAGCGCCTCTGAGAGTAACTCCAACAACAACAGCCTAACTTGATGACTTGTTTTGAGTACTCCATTAGAATATCTCTGCAAGAAAATAATCAATACTGAAACATTGTACAAATGGGAAATTTTGTATTTAAGATGATAATCTAAAAGTTCATTTCTAAATTTTGTCAAACTCACAAATTTGATGATTTCCTTAATATTAAAATATACAATTCGTTCAACTTCTCAATAATCAAACACTCCATCACCACCACCGGGGGTGGTGTTGGTGAGCAGGGCTCAATTTGTGGGGCACAACTAGTATCTCATTTATTTGGTGAACCTGACTGTACTTTCACTCGGAATTCAGTCTCTTGTACTGCAAGTTAATACATTCTCTGCTCATCGCGATGATGGTCTCTTCCTTTAAATTGAGATAAATCTAGCTCATAAATCAGAGCCCAGGACGTGAAAATAGTACATCCAAAGAGCATTCCTTTTTCGCAGTTTAAAAAGAAAACACTCCGCCACAAATTTCAAAACAAACACTATAAAGCGTCAAATAAGGCGAAACAACTGTTGGTCACAATCATAACATGAAGTAATAAAAACTTTAAATGAGATCCACAAAAATAACATGTGAGATCCACAATGGATCTACGAGAGTTAAAATAGTTTATGAGATTTTGTTTACTTGAGTTTTGAGTGGGTGGAAAAATTTAATTATAAATTATAAATTAATTTTAGAAAAATATATTGGCCATCCAAGTCAGAAATTTATTTCTGAATCTCTTGGACTAAGCTCAAACTTAAATATTTTTAGACTAAAAGAAGGGAAATTTTAATATATTATATATATATATACCCTTTTAAAAAGGATGTATCATATGCATCTCTAGTTATGTCATTTTTTTTTTAGTTATGACAAAAAAAATTTCTTTAATTGTGATATTTTTTTAATTATAAATCATGAGATTTTTAGTTATGTTCAATGTTGTGTTTAGTTATGATAATTTTTTTTAGTTATAATTCAAGAAATTAAAGTTATGTTACTTTTCTTTTTAGTTATAAAAGTACATATGGTATATATCTTTTAAAAAAATATGCACCATAGTTTTCCCCTAAAAGAATATTATTTGACCAAGAGAACACCTATCAATTAAAAAATTTACTTGTCTGTACATCTATTCAAATATCTCACTATTTGTACACAATCTTATCCATCAGTGCAACTATCTATTCAAATATGCCACTATATATACAAATGTCACCTATCTGTTCAATTCGCTACCAATTTTGCACAACTTTTCAGCGCGTGTCCTCACCAAATAAGTTCGGTCATTAGACCTAATGCCTAACACACCTCTCATCTTGAATTTACTAGTTATTTTTCCAAAATATTTCACCCCCATAGAAGAGAAAATCATATAAAATAACGACTGTTTTTTTTTTTTTCATTTTTTCTTTTTTCACGAACCTAATTGTTGAAAACTCAACCAAACATACAATGGGGGTGTTTGGGGAAGAAACTTTTTAAACTTTTTTTTTGGCTAAAATCGCATTAAAATAAAATAGACTAAAATAGTTAATAAACAAAATGTCACAGTAAATCCAGAATCATTTCACTTTTTCTCTTACAAACATCACATCCATTATAAAAAAAATCCAACTATCTTCCCAAACACACAAATTTAGCCTCCTAAAATAGCTAAAAACTAAAATAACCTATTAAAATAGTAACTTTCTAAACACCCACATAATATATCACAATATACCTGCAAGGAGGGGGCAATTCCTCTGGATTTGGGGGTTTAGGAGCCATACTACAATAGAAAGTGTCCCTCCAATTGGCAGCTGGTGCACTAAACAAATCAAATTACTATTATACACCACAGCTTTCTTCACATCTCTAGATATTACCACTCTTTTCTCACCTCACTGTCCTGCTCATAAAACCTGTGAACACCTTTCTTCATCTCCTCAAACACACTCTCTGGAACACCGAGCCAAGGTTCTCTCCTTNTTGTGCAACCAAAAGGCTTGAAGAAAAAGGTGGCAACTAGTAAGGGTAAAAGGAGAGTAAAATGTGGATTCGAAGTGGCGTTGGTAGCGAACTCAAAAAAAAAAAAAATCCAGTGCTAACAGCTTGGCTTCTTCACAATCTATTGCAGATCCAACAGTTAGACCTTCTCTATTATCTGTTGGAGGAGATGTATATATTCATCAACATGTTCTTCTCTTCATCCTCGTAATCCATCTGTTGCCATGCGTTGTAATTCAATTCCTCCTTGAATGATGTATCCCACATATCATGTGAGTGTTAGTTTCAGATTTTGTTATTTTGTTGTGGGTATAATATGATACTCTATGACTTATTGTGAAGCCTAATATAATGTTGTCCTTGTTGTAGGAAAACAATTTGTGTGCGATGTATGCAGTTCCAAATTGTGTGCCAAATTCAATGCTTGTGTGCTATTATACTCAACCAACATTCCAGTAAGTAGATGAAAGAGGTTCACGTAGATATAACATTAGGTTTCGATATTCTGAAGAATCAAATAGTCCAATGTGTAGTCAGTTTACTTCATTAAGTTTGGCAATTATTATTACATTTTTTGTACATTGGTTGGCCCTTTACTGCTGTGTTTTGTTAAAGTTTTTTTTTTTTTTGGGTTGTCTTAGGCTATCAATAGGTACAAACAGGTGGAACGCACTATAAATTTGGGTCATAGCAGCTCATAAATTTCAAACTGTTGTCGCTTTGTTGCTGAAATGTTGCTGAAAGTGTTGCCTCTCTGTTACTGAAACTATTGTCCCTCTGTTGCTAAAATGTTGCTCAAACTGCTGTCCATTTGTTAGTCAAACTGCAGCTTCCCATCTATTGCTAATTTTGCTGCTGCCTATCTTCATTTTATTTTGTCGATGTCCCTTAGTTTTTGTTTTTTTTTTTTTTATGTTGTTGAAATTGTTGTGAACATGTATGAGGTTGAATTTGTTCTTCTTTTGTGTGTGAACATGTATGGGGTTGAATTTGGTGTGAATAGATTAATGTTGGAGGTTGAAACTTGTTGTGAAATTGAATAGATTATGTTGGAGGTTGAAATTGAAATTTGGTGTGAATATATTAATGTTGGTGTGAATTTGGTGTGAAACCATCCCTGTGAATTTGGCAAATTTCACTTATAAGATTTTGGTGCACATTGTCAATCCATAATATACACAGTCCATAAAAGTCTACTATTATATCTCCATTTTTTTAGCCACTACCTATGCACTTTGTGACTTCTGATGCACCTTTCCATTCAAAAAATAAGATCTGAGATAGATATGCAAATGCATATCTTGAGATAAATATGTTGTTTAGGTTCATGTTAATATATGTTTTGTGGAAAAAATACTATCCATTGTAGCAGTATGTCTATTAAACAATGCATCAGTTGCGTTCATTGCAAATCAAACACTGTCATGAAATAAATTCTTCTAATCCATAATATACAATTAACCATGCATATCATTCCATCACTACATTCATGAAAACCATCTGCATTTCATGTAAAATCATTCTGTCCATTCAATTAAACCCAACCTTCATTCATGAAACCATAAACTTCATTCCATACCCATAAAGGAAAAATGCTACAAATGCCAACAATACATCCGTTCAGTTTCACAAAATCCATCAATAACATTTGTAAGATTTTCCCAAACCCAACCAATCAATAAGTTACATTATAAAGTACAAAATGATAGAAAATATAATGAAATACACCATCGCCTTCAAATTATTTTCCATTCTACCAAGCCTTCGACCATAGTCATAATTTTCATTTTCCATGTCATGAAGCCTCGTCCTTAGATCGGTAAAGTCTTCTGTTGTTATAGCATCACAAGCTCTAGTGTTGGAACGGATTGTGGACGTAACGTCTTCATCATCTTTATCCACGAACTTGAAGTAATTGCAATGGCCAGTGTTATTCTACAATGCATGACAATCAGTTAGTCGAATAACACAAATTAATTTGTCATTACTAAGGTGTCCTTTGGTAACACTTACGTTTTCAGTTTTCTGTTTATATTTACAAAAATTTAAAAAACTCAAATAAAAACTTGTTTTGGTAAAATTTTTGATTTATAAATCAGTGGTCTCAGTTTATAAATTTGGCCAAAAAATGAAAACACAAAAAATGTGTTTCCATTTTGAGTTTTCAATTTTTTTTTTTTTTTAATCACACAACACTAGCCACCACCCGTCACCATTTTCCACCACCGTCTTCCGCTACCACCACCCACCACCTACCCCCCCACCACCTGCGACCACCACTCACCACCCACCTGCCACCACCACCACCACCCGCCACTCACCTGCCACCAATTCGCCACCACCACCCACCCCTCGCCGCCACCACCACCACCACTACCACCACCACCCACCACTCACCAACCACCTGCCACCACCTACCACCACCAGCCATCCACCACTACTAGCCCACCTGCCACCCACCCGCCACCACCACCCACCACTCACCACCCACTACCACCACCACCACCATCACCACCACCCACCCGCCACCCACCTGCCACCACCACCACCACCCACTCGCTACCACCTACCACCCGCCACCGTCACCCACCCGCCACCGTCACCCACACACCACCACCACTACCACCTACCACCTACCCGCCACTACCCACCACCACCCGCCATCCGCCACCCACCTGCCACACCACCATCTCCTACCACCCCACCGCCCGCCACCGTCACCCGCCCATCCACCATTACTACCCACCACCCACCATCACCCGTAATCCGCCACCCACTTGCCACCACCACCCCACCACCACCACCACCACCACCCACTCGCTACCACCCGCCACCGTCACCCACCCACCCACTACCACCACCCGCCACCACTGGCCATCTGCCACCCACCTGCCACCACCACCCACTCACTACCCCCACCACCGTCACCCACCCACCCGCCACCACCAGCTACCCACCACCCACCGTTACCACTTTCCACCACCGCCTTCTGCCGCCACTTGCCGCCACTTGCCACCACTTGCCATTTCTCACTCTTTTTTATATTTTTAAAATTTTTTAAGCATTTTGTCAATTACCAAACGTGTTTGTAATTTATGTTTTTCTAAAAATAAACAAAAACCAGTTTATAAAATTTTTGTAAATATAAACTGAAAACTAAACGTTACCAAACACACCGGATTAATTTTCCCAAAACATACTTACATATTTTGATTGGCAAACAAAGAACAAACGCCCTTGATTTCCATTCTCATTGGTTCTTACAATATATATGGCAACTGTTCTTCCACAATTGCACAACCTCGGTTTTAATCTTATGTTACTATTGTTAGTAGAAGAAGAAGCCATTTTTTAATTTGCATACATTATTCCTCATTACATAATTCCTCTTTGCTTTTAACCGTACAAAGAAGTAGAAAATGCAATTGAAAACACTCTCCAGATACAACAACATATGATAACAAATGAGGATGAATACTCCTCTTGAAGATAACTTAATGTGTGTGTGAATTTCTGACTACACTGCCAACTTAGTATTCAACTGGAGAGCACTGGTAGAATAGATGGCGCTTGAGTGACCTGAAACAGAAAGAAGAGATTCCGGCGGTGGTTCGTCCACCCGGGGGCACTCCGATGATCAAGTCAATTATCTCTCAAAGATAGATCAAGTGCTTAACTTACTGTTCAGAATATAAATTGCGTACCTTAGACCCATTGGGGGTGCTTCTCTTTTATAGCCAACTCAATCCTAGTCCCAATAGAAGCCTAGCTTCAATGGACTTCAGCTCAGTACTTGTCCTGGACTCTCCAATAGATAAAGATAAACTCCCTAAGAGCTTTATCCTTATCCAGGCTGAGTTCCTTTCTCATTCTAGGACTCTTGTCCCTTATCCACTTATCCCGAATTCTGATATCTTCGGAGATAAGCTCGGCCTAGCCGAGATCACCTCGGCATCACAACCAGGACACGTGGCATCTCGACTGACACGTCAGCGTCACCTTGGTCACGTGTTGGTACTCAGAAAAATATATCCCCATAACTGCCCCCTAGGTTCTATTACCTCGGCATCCTGAGTGATGGAACCTATATCGTTATATCGTATAGCATGTCACTATCTTGCTGTATCATCCATTTATCGAGGTCATAATACGTCGGCTTCACACAACCAGGTCCAGTCGAGTCACTTGCTTCATTAAACCAAAAACTCCAAGAGTTTTATCACTCGTATGAGTTGTCACGCAAAATAAATCAACCGTTTCTACCACAACGTCTTCCCCTCACTGGATCGTACTCAATATATGCCTGTAAGTCGTCTTGTGTCTGGGTTCGCCGTCTAACAATCACGTCGCCCTAGACGCATTGATGTATTTTGCCGCCATTCTCCGCGTTTTGATTAAAATCAACTTTCTCTCTCCGTTTTTTCACTTTACACCATCGTTTCTGAAGCTTTTCTCCAAAATCTGCCATTGTTCAAGCTTTCCTAGCTCTGCAACTTTGCTTTGTTCACCTCTTCTGGCGTGATTTTTACTGCTCTATCGCTTTTGCAACCATCGTCTGACTTCGGCGATCCCCACACCGGCCTCACTTTTTCTAGTAATCCATTGTACCTCCTAGTTTCAGTTCTTGATTTATCTCGAACTCTGTCATTTCTGTAAACTTGCTCATGTCTTCAATCACTTTAATCTGTACCTTAATTTTTACCATATGTTTGAGTATGTTTGCTTCGTGATTCTGTTTTGCCCAATCCTTTCTTGAATATTCACACACTACTCAAAATTTGTTCACTTTTTACACTGTCTTGGCCTTGTACCCTTTCACACACTCTGTCACAGTGTTCTTGATGATTCACCACTATTTTTGATTCTGAATCATTGCTCTTGTTTGTGTTTTTGTATTTTCTACAGATTCTTGCCTTCAATCTCCGTTTGCTTAGACTTAGGTTTGAGATTTGCCCTAGAACACACGAATCTCAGGGAAAACTGAAACGAATCCCCCTCTGATCTTCACAAATTCTTACCCCAGCGTGAACTTTAAGTTTTGCCAAGGTCTTATGAGCCCTTACAGAACACTTTATTTCCAATTTATACACCTTCCCCCTAAGCCGACGTCATGGGTATGTGGAAGTATAGGGTAGACACCCCGACCAAATTAGAATACTTTAGGCTGGAGTTCTCTATCCCTGCCAACGTCCACCTTAGGTTGGCAGGGGAGGAGGGTTCCATTATGCCCGATGTGAACCTCATGCCTTTCCCAGTAGTGGCCTTTATCGAGTGTGGACTTAGGTTTCCACTTGACACCTTTTTCCGAGAAATCCTTTATTACTATAAATTGAACCCAATGCAGCTTGCCATCAATTCTTACCGAGTTATCAACGGTATAATAGCCTTAGTCAAACAAGAGAATGCTAGGGTTACTCTTGCTGATATCCAGTACTGCTACACTATATGTCGCCTGAAATCGGAAAAAGGCCACATCTATTACCTCAAGTCGAGGTCCACTAAGTACAAGCTCATTGCCGACCTCCCAGACTCAAACAAGGGTGCTGGAGACAATTACTTCATCGTCTCAGGCAACTGGGAGTTTCAGTCAAACGATGACCTCCACCTTTATCCCCTAAGCCGAACAGTTTTCGGGAAAGGAGATGGTAAGGGCCAAGTGTCAATTTTTCTTGCTCTCTTTTTTAAAGTTTTCAATACTTTGTTCTAACGTCTGTGCTCTTCTTTTTGTAGTTCTTCCCCAGCCACCAAAGGGTTTTCACAAGTCTTTCTTCCCCAGCAAGGACTTGAAGAAGCTATTGGATTTGTCAATCCACAAGCGGAGAGCCCCTCTGCTACTCAATTTCATTCCTACTTACAAGTCGGTTCTTCCCGACGTTCCAAAGAAGAAGAAGAAGAGTCAGTCTCCTCCGCCACTACTCCTTCCATCACTTCAACATCTCGGCTAGATCAAATCGACCTCTGATCCAACAGAGCAGCCGTCAACCTCGGCTTCATATCTGATCCCACCATCTCAACGCCAACGTCGCCGTAGAATTGCAATTTTCTCCGAAATGGGTCGCAAGAAAGCTGTCGCTAACGATCTTCTAGCCGACATCCCTGACTTAGTTGATGCTCAACCAGCACAAACCCAGCCTCAACCAAAACCAAAGCCAAAACATCTGAAGAAGGCTCAGCCCAAGGCAACGGTGACTCAGATTGACACTGAGGACACCTTGCCAATTTCTAAATTGGCCGAGAGCGATAAGACCCCTTCTACTGCCGAGAAGAGGCCCGCCGATGCCCAACCATCCGAATCCACTAGATCAAAGAGGCCGAGGTCGTCCTCTGCTACAACCTCGGGGCCATTAAAACATGATTCCCCCTAGGTCCCACCAATTACAATCGACGACAAGTCGGTTAAGGCTGGTGACAGCGCCAACAACATTGAGGCCGGCGTTGCCCTTTCCACCGCCTTGCTGTTACCCGAAGATCTTAATCGTAATGCTCAGATGAGCCAATACGAAAATTTTGCTCTGATGCTGCAGCATTCCGTTCAAGTAAGTTCTATATACTGATTTTTTTCTTTCTTTCTCTTTTTTACACTTAGAAAATTTTCTAATAACTTCTACTTTGTCCATTTTTCTTCAGGCGATCCAGCGCGCCCACTCCTTCTCAATGCAATCTTTTGAGACAAGGAATGAGTTGGCCGACAAGACTAGGGAGGTTGCTAGTCTGCAGAAGGCCATAAAAAGGGCCGAGGCAAAAATGAAGACTTTGGCAGACCAGGCCGAGGCTTCTGTCAAAGCTACGGATGATGCCGAAGAAAAAGCGGATGCCGCTGAGGCCATTAACAAAGTTCTTGAGGCCCAGAAGAAAGAGGCCGAAGAAAAGACGGCCGAGGCCCAGAAAGAACTCCAAGACGCCCTAGCCACAAAGGAGGCTGAGATCAAGGCAACCGATAAGAGGGCATATGCAGAGGGGGCGACCGACGTCAAGGAGGATTATAAAAAACAAGTGAAGCAGCCCTGCAACAAGGGTTTCACCCTTGGTTGGATGGCCGCTTTAAAAAAGCTTGACGTCCCCGAGGACTCCCCCTCAAGAAAGCCGACGACATACCCCTCCAATTTCCCCCTACTCCAAGCCAATCCGAAGACGATTCTGAGTCTGAGGAGGAAGTCGAAGGAAGTTGCTGGGGCCAAGTCCCCTACTCCAAATGAGCAAGTCCTGGACTTACTTAGGATGAGGAGGGTGAGGAGGTCTCCAAGGATGCTACTCCTGAGAAGGCAACATCGGACGTGCCTATCACCGACAATAGCCTCGACCAAACCCATCAAGAAATAGATGCCGAGCTCGCGGCTGAGAAGGCCGCCGAGATGTCTTCTCAGCAGTCTTTCGAACTCCAGACCCAACCAGCTGGAGGCACTGAAGAGCCTTAGCTTGATGTTTTTCTCCTTTATACTTTTTTTTCCTTTCTTTGAAACAATGTAAGCTCTTTATGTGGCCAACATTACATCTTTTGAATGTAAATACAACTTCTTCTTTTGAATGCTTGTATGTTTGTCTTCCCTTTACTGCTCTTGTATGACTCTTATACTTAGAATATTTTGCATATCTTCAATGTACACCTTAACTGTGTAATATTCTCGGGGTGAAATACCTCAATTATATCCACCAATGGTTTACATCGGCAAGTACATAAGTACTTATTTTAATACAACCTTGGCCTTAACTTGTAAATTTTTCCACAAATTTTAACAAGTGTTCAGTTCAACTTCAACTTGTAAATTTTTCTCAAATTTCAACAAGCGTTAAACATAACCTCAGTTTAACTTCAACTTGTAAATTTTTCTCAAATTTCGACAAGTGTTAAACATGATCTCAGTTTAACTTCAACTTGTAAATTTTTCTCAAATTTCAACAAGTGTTAAACATAACCTCGGTTTAACTTCAACTTGTAAATTTTTCTCAAATTTCAACAAGTGTTAAACATGATCTCGGTTTAAATTCAACTTGTAAATATTTCTCAAATTTCAACAAGTGTTAAACATGATCTCGGTTTAACTTCAACTTGTAAATTGAAGTTTCAACAAGCGTTAAACCAATTTTAGCTTGTACATTCAACCTTTCCAGGAACCATTTTCCAACTTTCTGCCCCCTAGTGTGAACTTAAGTTCCACTTGGGTTCTCATTATGCATGTATTCCAGAGACATCGTCAAGTATCTTATCAGTCATAAATGTAAAAAATCAAGCTAAAATTTTATTTATTACTTCGGCTAATAACAAAGAACAAGATAGTCTAATGATAGAAAAATTTCAGATTGCAAGCATTCTAGGGCCTTGGCAACTCTTTGCCATCATTATCTTCAAGCCGATATGCTCCATTACCCAACACCGAGATGATTCTATAGGGTCCCTCCCAATTCGGGCCAAGCTTGCCCTCTCTGGGATCCTTCTTGTTGCCGACGACCTTTCTCAAGATGAGGTCACCGATTTGAAACTCCCTTGGGTTGACCTTCTTATTATAAGCCTGGCAAGTTATTGCTGGTAGGCTGCCAGCTAAATTGCAACTCTCTCCCTTCTTTCTTCTAGCAGATCTAGATCTCGAGCTAATAATACATCATTAGTCCCATTCTTTACTCCCTGAGTTCTGATTCCTAGGATGCCAACCTCCAGTGGAATTACTGCTTCTCTGCCATAGGTCATGGCAAATAGGGATTTCCCCGTTGATCTTCTCGGCGTAGTCTGATACGCCCAGAGTACACTGGGCAACTCATCCACCCACTTTCCCTTTGCTGCCTGCAGCCTATTCTTTATCCTATCCAAGATAACTTTGTTGGATGCTTTTGTTTGTCCATTGCTTTGAGGAAAGCTTGGGTTGAAAAGTAATTCTTGATTTTGAACTTTGCACAGAAGCTCTTGATTAGTTTACTGTCAAATTGGGTTCCATTGTCTGCACATTGCTCTTGGGATCCCAAACCTTGGTGATGATGTTCTTTCCATATGAAGCTCTTCATATCCAGTCTCGAATCTTAGCTAGGGGCTCAGCTTCTATCCACTTGATGAAGTAATCTGTTGCTACCAGCAGGTACTTCCTTTGCCCAGTTGCTTGGGGAAATTTTCCAACAAGATCTATGCCCCATTAGGCAAACGACCAAGGACTGGATATTGGGTTCAGGTCTGCTGCTGGTTGGTATATCAATGGTACAAACCTTTGGCACTTTTTCACACTTCTTGACATAGGCTTCTGCATCTTTCTGCATGTAGGGCCCCAATACCCCTGGGTAATGGTTCTATGAGCAAGTGATCTGCCCCCAACGTGGCTTCCATATATCCCTTCATGTATTTTGTACAAAAAAATTTCAATTTGTGAAGGATGTACACACCTCAAAAGGGGTTTAGTGAAGGATCTTCTGTAGAGATGTCCCTTTGCTGTCAGACAGAATCTTGCCGATTTCAATATGATCTTGTGTGCTTTTTTGTGATCATCTGGTAGTTTTCCTTCTTTCAGGAATGCTATTATTGCGTCCATCTAGCTTGGTCCCATGTCCACACACATTGCTTCACGCTTTGTGGTCAGTGGTTTGATGCTCGGGCCCGACAAGTAGTCCAACCATTATCGTCTTTGCCTTTCCAGATTATATTGCACTAGCGAGGTTGGCCAGGGCATCGGTGTGACTCTTATCATCTCGGCTAATCTGCACTAGCTGGAAATTTTAAAACAGGGCTGTCAATCTCCCGACCTTCTTCACATAGGCCGACATCCTTTCGTCTCGGGCTGCGAACTCGCATGTTGTCTGGTTGACTATAAGCTGAGAGTCACAGAAGACTATCACCTTATCTGCTTCTACTGCTACTGCCAGTTTCAGTCCTATAATCAGTGCTTCATACTCTGCTTCATTGTTTGAGGCCTTGAACCCCAAACGAATGGATTGTTCTAGTATCTCTCCATCTGGAGGTACCAGTACTACTCCTACCCCTACTCCTTGTCGGTTTGAACTCCCATCAACAAATAGTCGAAAGGAGTCGCCGATGTAAATGCTGCAGGGCCTAACTTTTTCTTCTTCCCTTTGTTCTGTTGCCCTCGGCCGGGCTCCTCTTTGCTCGCTTGGACATCGTTCACCTCGGCTCAACGGAGCACGATGTACGATGGCTCCTGGAGTGAACTCGGCCACAAAGTCGGCCAAGACTTGGCCTTTGATTGCTATTTTAGGTCTGTATTCCAGGTCATACTAGCCCAAGGCCACTGCCCACCTGGCTATTCTGCCTATTAGATCTCCCTGCTGTAACACGAACTTCAAAGGATGTTTAGTTAGCACCACAATTTTGTGGGCTTGAAAGTAATGGTTCAGCTTCTTTGAAGCCATTAGTAAGGCCAGCGTTAACTTCTCCAAGGGTAAATGCCTGGTTTCTACATCAGCTAGGGTTTTGCTTACGTAGTAAACAGCCCTTTGTTCCCCTTTTTCTTCTCGATTACCACTGCGCTTACCGCTTGTTCCGAAACTGCTAAGTACAGGAATAGCTCCTCTCCAGGTTCTGGATTTGAGAGAACTGGAGCCGTGGTCAAATACTTCTTCAAGTCGGCCAAGGCAACTCCGCACTCTTCTGTCCATAAAAAGTCTGTGGCCTTCTTCACTAAGTTGAAGAAGGGTTTGCACTTGTTAGAATTTCTGCTTATGAACCTATTCAAGGCTGCAGCCATTCCCGTCAACATCTGTACTTGCTTCACCGCTGTTGGGCTCTTCAACTCTAGGATGGCCTTGATCTGATCTGGGCTGGCCTCAATGCCCCTTCTGGTTACCAGATATCCCAAGAACTTACCAGATCCAACTCCAAATGCACACTTCGATGCATTGAGTCGGAGCCGATATGTTTTTAAGGATATCAAAGACTGCTTTTAGGTCGACCAGAATGAATTTCAAGTTCCTTGGTTTTTACGCACCATGTTCATTGATGTAACTTCCTATTCGACAATTAGGTGCCTGAACATCTTGGTTACCAATCTCTGGTAAGTTGCTCCTGCATTTTTCAACCCAAAAGGCATCACTCTGTAGCAACAACCCTTTTGGGGTGATAAACACAGTCTTTCCTCATCTAGAGGGTACATGGCTATCTGATGATACCCCCTGTAAGCATCCAGGAAGCTCATTCTTCCATGCCCTGAAGTGGCATCCACTAGTTGGTCAATCTTGGGTAAAGGAAAACTGTCTTTGGGACAGACCTTGTTTAGGCTGGTAAAGTCCACACAGACCCTCCATTTACCATTCTTTTTCTTCACCACCACTGTATTCGATAGCCATGTCGAGTAATTTACCTCTCGAATGGCTCTGGCCTCCAGAAGTCTGTCTACTTCCTTTCCACTGCCTCAACATGCATCAACGTCAGTCTTCTTACCCGTTGGATTACATTTGGCCGACCTGTCTACGTTCAGTTTATGGCAAGTGACCTCGGGAGTTCAATGCAGGCATTTCATTAGGCGTCCAGGCAAAACCTCAATGTTTGCTCTCAAGAAGCCTCCGGTTCTTTTTCCTCTTCTTCGGCTAAGCCCGAGCTAAGAAGGAAGAAGCGTTCCTGATCCTCTTGCTGGACAAGGATTTTCTTTAGGGCTTCTTCACTCTTCTCGGCTGGCTCTTTACCGACGTCATTTAGGACTTCCACATCCTCGTCTTCGATCTCTATTGTCTCTGGTTCTCGTATGCTGCAGGTGGATTTCATTCTTGCCATAGAGCAGTTCTTTGGCTATAGCTGATCCCCTTTGACCTCCTCTATCCCATGCTCTGTTGGGAACCGCAATAGCTGATGCAACGTTGAGGGAACAACCCCTATTGCATGCAGCCTTGGCCTTCCCAAGATAGCATTGTATGGGGAGGGTGTGTCGGTTATGGTGAATTCTGTTTTTTCCTTCTGGTGCAGCCTGCACCTCCAAGCTTGCTGCTCCCAGTGGCCACGTTGGCATTCCATTGAACCCGACCATTGGGCTGTTGGACTGCTCCATATCATCTGGGTGAAGGCCAAGCTCATGTAACACCTGACATACATGATGTCACAAGAGCTGCCTTAGTCAATTAGGATGCGCTTCACTTGGCACTCTCCAACATAGAGGGATACTACCAAGGCAATCGTTGTAT
This sequence comes from Camellia japonica, assembly GCA_030407325.1. Classification (NCBI taxonomy): domain Eukaryota; kingdom Viridiplantae; phylum Streptophyta; class Magnoliopsida; order Ericales; family Theaceae; genus Camellia; species Camellia japonica. The sequence goes on along the minus strand of JAPPVO010000031.1, from coordinate 165,888,260 downwards.
GGATGGTGCACCATCTCAAGGTCGACTTCAGTAAAGACACTACTGGTCCCTGGCACTCCTTGGCCCGAGGTCTTTTCTCCCGGACCTGGTACAAATGCTGCAAGTGCTTTACCTTCTGGGTCTCCCCCCGTATTTCGTTTTCGTTAACCTTCGAGTGAATTACATTAATTACCCGAGGTTCGCTTGCATGCGGTTGCTGTACTGGGGGGTTGGAGCTGCTGGTGCCTGAGGCAGTCTTGCCTGTTCTTCCCTTGTCCCGGCTTCATCTACAAGGTCCCTTAAATGGCCTTGCCTTACTAGGTCTTCCAAGTGTGCTTTCAGGGCTCTACAACCCTGAGTCAGATGCCCATCTTCATTGTGGTAAGCACAGTGCTTACCAAGGCTTCTTTCCATAAACTCTCCTGGTACCCTTGTTGGTGCTCTGAAATAGGGCTGGGTTCGGATTTTCTCCAAGACTTTGAAAACCAAAATTCGAAATACGGTTATGACTGCCTGAGCAGCCCTTAATCCGGTTTCTGGTTTGTTATAGCCACCATCACTTCGGCCTCGCTTCGGCGAGCCATTTTTCTTCTCTGGTTTCGGCACCTTTGTTGTCGGCGTATCCTCCTCGGCCCTGGCATACTTTTCTATTCTGGCCATTAATTCCTCCATACTTTTTGGCAGTGTTTTTGCCAATGATTTTCGGAGTAGGCATTATCTTTTAGGCCGTTTTAAATGATACAACCGCCACCTCTTGGTTGCATTCTGGTATCCGGTTTGAATACCTCATAGTACCTTTTGGCATAGGCCCTCAGGCTTTCGTCCTCCAATTTTCAGAGCCATCAGGGCATCCACCCTTAATGGTTGTAGTTTGTTCATCACGAACCTGGCACAAACATCTCGGCCAGGCCTTCCCAGGTTTTCACAGTTCCTTTCGGCAACTTGCGAAACCAGTCTGATGTAATTTCTCCGAAGGATGAGAGGAACACCTTGCAAAGCAACGGCTCGTTCCTGGTGTATAACGCCATCAAGTTCAGGTACAAACTGACGTGAAAGTTGGGGTCCGACTTCCCATCGTAGATCTGGAATCTCGACATGCTAAACCTCTTTGGGGTTTCGAATTTGTCCAATTCTACCGAGAATGGCGTTCACGGCTTGACCAGGGAGGTTACCTCGGCATCTTGTTGCCTCCTCTGTAGGTAATCCTTAGGTCCTCCTTGATCCGACCAGGAGCTCGGCTATCTCCTGACTTCAACCTTTTGGGTGCACTGCTCTCAGCTTCATTGCGAGCCCTCTTCGACCTTTCTCCATTAGTTACATCGAAACACAACTCCTGCCTTTAAACATGCCGATGTTCTTTGGGGTCTGCTTCCTTGGTGCGATGTGTCCTTTGAGATTCTTCCCTTCTCGACTCTCCTCACCCGACCTCCCTTGAAAACCGGTGAGAGTATCTTTCGCTCCTGGTGTGCTGGGGGGCTACAGGGATTGTTTTATGCCCTCCCTTCTGGGCATTGGTTGTTGGAATCGGCGTGTCCTGCAACGGGAACGGTGGCTGCATGACGTTGTTTTGCATCATAAAATTGACGACCGATTGCAGGTCTGCCAATTTGTTCGCCATCCCCTTCATCTCTTCGTCCCTCCGTAAGCATCTATCTTTCCATACCTGGAGGTTATCCTCGTTATAGTACTCGTTTCAGTCTGAATTCTTCTGTACGTCGCCCTCCTGGCCGACGTCCTTTCCTTCGTGATTCTTATCGCGAGTCTCTTCGTTGCAGTTGTCTCATTCGACGTCAGGGTCAATAGGTTTTTCACTCCCAGTAGGAGTGTCGTCCCCAACCTTCTCTCTCTGTCCGTCATTGGCCATCTACTCTCCTTTCTTTCCCAGAGACGGCGCCAAATTGTGTGTGTGAATTTTTGACCACACTGCCAACTCAGTATTCAACTGGAGAGCACTGGCAAAATAGATGGCGCCTAAGTGACCTGCAACAGAAAGAAGAGATTCCGGCGGTGGTTCGTCCACCCGGGGGCACTCCGATGATCAAGTCAGTTATCTCTCAAAGATAGATCAAGTGCTTAACTTACTGTTCAGAATATAAATTACGTACCTTAGACCCATTGGGGGTGCTTTCTTTTATAGCCAACTCAATCCTAGTCCCAATAGAAGCCTAACTTCAATGGACTTCAGCTCAGTGCTTATCCTGGACTCTCCAATAGATAAAGAAAATCCCTAAGAGCTTTATCCTTATCCAGGCTGAGTTCATTCCTCATTCTAGGACTCTTGTCCTTATCCGCTTATCCGGATTCCGATATCTTCAGAGATAACCTCAGCTTAGCCGAGATCACCTCGGCGTCACGACTAGGATACGTGGCACCTCGACTGACATGTCGGCGTCACCTTGGCCACGTATTGGTACTTAGAAAATATATCCCACACTTAAAAAATACCATACATTAAGATCAAAAATACTAAACTTAGAACTTCACTAAAATTTCATTTAGTTATGTATTATTGACCCACACATCAAAATTTGAATAACTTTATAATACCTAGATTACTAAAATAAGTACAGGACAATAATCAATAAATCCCTATATATCTTCTACAAGAAGTGTTGCTATGTATATATGCATGTATAGAAGATAAGAAGTCATGCATTGTACATAATTCTTAGTGATAAAGAATCATAACTATTCAATAATAGCATTACAATACTACATTGCTCTTGATATTGACTTTATATGATCAAGTGTGTAGTCAATTATTTTGCATGATTAAGTACTTTTATGACATCTTCTCTGTAATAAGGGTAAAAGAACAATATATTCAAAATAATTAGTTGACCTAGAATTTTATTGTCAGTTTATTAGTGTGCTTTGGAGAGAGAGAGAGAGAGAGAGAGATTAACAAGGAGTTCCTCACAAAATTTTCAACAAATTATACTATTTATCAATCTGCATAATTTGGCTCTGAATGGCCCTAGGAACATTAAGCATAATTTGGAGAACCAAATACCAAAATCAAGTCAAATGGTGGCTAGTAGCCACTGTATATGAAAATCTTTCCACCAAGCTCATGAAACACAAGAAAATGCATGACTATGACGAACAACCTATCAAGCAAAAATACAAGCCAATACATGTAGGCATTACATATAGACTTTTGTAGGGTCCACTGTCCCTTTACATTGAGTTCCATGAACCAAATAAGATTAACACATTAATAGAAAATCAAGAGAGAATTTACCACTCATCTAGAATAAGATTACAGACCAAGACCAAAAAAAATAAGTCTATTAGATTGTTTTCCAATTATTAATAAACATTACTATGAATATGGTAGACACCAGACTTCTCTCCAATCACAATACAAAACACACATTGTGACTGGTAAATTAGTATGAACAAGTTAAATCAAAAAGATCAATCTTTATTGAAACTAAGAAAGATGAATAACTATGAACAAGTTAAATTAGACTCCTCTCCAAGCACAGATGTCTACAAGCACGGATGAATCATAAATGAAACTTCCAAATTTTTTATTCAAACTAAGCCACAAATCAAGACAATATCTAAAAACTAGGCATATCAAATCCATTTCAAGAGATAATAACTGAACAAAAATAACGGACACTATATTTATGCTATTCATTTAAATCCAGAAGTTCATAACACTACAAATATCAAGTCAATAAAACCCAAATCAAAGCCTAATTTTTTCCTGTTGAATCCCAAATCAAAGTTCTAATTTTGAAATTTCAAATCTATTTTCTCAATCACAGCTCTAACTTTTTAATTTCAATATTTCGAGAACGAACCTGGTTCATCTATAGCCTCAGAACCCACGCTCTCCTCAACAAATTTCTTCGCTCCAACCGATGGTGGTCGCGGTGGAGTTATGGTTCGTGAAGCATAGAAAATGAGGTTTGGAGCTGTGGGTTGGGTTTACGAGTGTGTCGCTGTCGTTGGGAGTATGTCATCGTCGGGAGTGGTCGCCGGTGAGGCTGGGTTCGGTAGAGGAGAAGGGGTGAGTGTGAGTGTGAGTGTGAGGTTGAGGGTGAGGGTGAAGGTGAGGGTGAGCGAGAGTGTGAGTGAGAGTGAGGTGAATGTATAACTTGTGTATGTATAGCAGTGGGTGGGAAATTTACTGAAATTTTTATTTGGTTTTTTTTCTTTTTAGAGCCGTTGGATTGGCAACGGCTGATCTTAGCCGTTGCTAGTAGGAAATTAAGGAGAGAAGTTAAGAAGGGGATCCGAAGTTAAGTAGGAAATTTAGGATTTAGGGTTTTAGGATTTAGAGTTTAAGAGGTTTAGGGTTTTAAGGTTTAGGGTTTAGGATTTTAAGGTTTAGAGTTTAGGATTTTAGGGTTTAGGGTTTAGGATTTAGGATTTAGGATTTAAGATTTAGGACTTTAGGGTTTAAGATTTAGGATTTAGGGTACACATAACCACCCTACCCCCCCCTCCACTCCCCTCCCTCCCCTCCCCTCCCCTCCATCCCATCCCAAAAAAATAAAAAAATAAATATAAAAAATGATTCGAGGCAAATTTGCGCCTCAAATTTCCAGGCCTTTAGCACAACTCTATAGATGACATACCGGTATGCAACTCATCAAAAATTGTGCTGTGGGCTTCAAAGTATGGACACTCCTGATGGTGTTAACTTTCTTTGTTAAAGTGTGTTATATAATAAAAGCGATAAGAATAAGATTCATTAATGTGTGTTTAGTATTTGTTAATTTAGAGAGTGAGTGTGCATTCTACTAATGTGTTAGATATGTGTTAAAAGTGTGTAATATGTAAAGTTCACAAAATAATATATATATATATATATATATATATTTATAAAAACAAAATTTAAAAAAAAATACAATAATGACGAAACTACAAACTTTCTCTCACCTTTTTCTCTTTCTTCTGCCGATATGATTGACCCTTTTTTGTTCCCTCTTTTATTTTTTTCTCTCTCTTCACTCAATGTCTCACATGTTTGAGAAATTATTTATTCCTTCCGGAATAGTATTCATATCATTTATGTTTGGACAGTGTCTAGTTAGCTTTTCAAAAAAGATAAATAAATAGTGAGACTCACTATTTTAACTAACAATAACAATATTTAGATTGAGACACCACCTAAATTTGTTTATGGAACAATGAATAATTTCTCCATTTGTTCATCAAGAGGCTCTCTACATATAGCAAACACTCTAGTGAACATCAGCTTCTCCACTACCTAGCAACACTTTTAGCAAATCCATTGGAGAAAAATAAAAAATGTTCACTTGCTAACTGACATAGTCTGAGCTAATGAACCCATTGAAAATTACATTGGAGATGCTCTAACAAAAGTCAAAATACTATATTAATATCGGGCTGGCTAAGTTTCCATCCTCATTTACATGCTGCTTGGACTTTTTTATTTATGTAATGAAATAAAATAATTATTCTTTTGATTTTTTTATGAAATGATTATTTTATTATACTGGCTAATGATAATTTATTTAAAATATATTTTTTATTATTTTTTTAATCAATCAAATATTAAAATGAATAATCATTTCAATCCACTACATTTCCATCAACCCAAAAATACACTAAAGAATATCTCAAGTTGTTATGAGTGGAACAAGTTTCACTTGAGACTTTTAAATTGTAGTTTGGTAAAAACTTTTTTAATTGATTTTTTTGAATTGGAAGCTTTTTAGCTTGGGACTAAAAAGTTTATTTGGATTGATTTTTTATTTTTTTGATTTTTGTAAGAAAAAAATAAAATAATTATAATTTAAATATAATATTTTATTTTATTAATTTATTTATTTAATCTATTTTTATTTTTTATTTTTTTATATGTTTTTAGTTTTAAAAACCCTAGCCAGACGAAGCCTGAGGCTAGATGTTTGAATTGGGGACATTCTATTGGGAAATTCCTCGTAGCTCGAAAAAGTGTGGCACGAATGGCTCGAAAATAATCTCTTACCGGTAAGAGATTATTTTTTTGCCTATGAAAATAATCTCTTACCGTAAGAGATTATTTTTTGAGCCATTCGAGCCGTGATATTCGAGCTACGTAGCAGTGCCGCATTCTATTCAACTTCAAAACTAATTTTGAGGCTTAGGTAGTAATGTGACACCTTTAAATTTGACATCCTAAAATTAAGCACTCCAATTAATGTGTCAAATTTATCCCTTTTTAGTAATTTATTTTTTATTTTTTATTTTTAACTTGAAGTTTATGTTTCAAATTTTTTTGACAAAACTCAATGAAGGGTATGTCTTTAATATTTTGTCGATGTTAGTTTATAGATGCTTGATTAAAAATTTGGTGATGTCACTTTAAAATTATAGACTCATCCATTATACAAATTACAAAGATCCAAAATATCTAAAATCATATCACATCATCTATTAGTATACTAATTAATATATGAATTAATATATCAATTATTACATAAAACTTTATTCTTAAAAAATTGTTTAGGTACTAACAATAGTGAATGGCTTCTTAATTTCTATTTACGATCAACACATTATAGCTACGAAATTCTTCAACTTATATATGCAAAATTGGACAAATTGATTTTGCGCCAAACCTATTTTAAAATTACAGAACAAAACAGAATTAAAGGATGAAAATTAGGGAAATTGGGTGACAAAATTTTATATATATAACAATTGTTTTGTTATATTTTGGGTTCGACACTCGGCAGTGAAATTTTTTTTTTAATCTTTCTCTATAATGGTTTAAGGCCCATCAATATGATGGGTCTTAATAATTAGTGAGTGTTTAGAATTTACTTTTTTGATCTTTTTGTTAGTTTATTTTCGGTTTTAATGAACTTTTAAATTTAAAAAGCTTTAGGTTTCTAAATTTTACCCGATGAGACAAATCAAAAAAATTTGAAAATAAAATAAAAAAATCCTAAAATAAAATGTCTTGAACGACAAAAATAAGTCAAAATATAGAATTTTTTTAACTTATTTTGGTTTTTAAAATTTCTTTTAGATTTTTTTTAAAATTAACTTTTTAAATTCATCTACACAAGACAAACCAGCAAAGTACAAATTTTGACATAATTTTAAAAAAATATATATCACTAAAGACAAAAAAAAAAAAATTAAGAAAAAGAGGGAGCTAATTCATTACTCCCCAAGTTGGGGAAATATTAGTTTCGTTTCTAGTTGTTTATGAAATAAAATTCTAAATATACATAAAAGTTCATCTTTAATGATGTGGGAATACATAAAAGTCTAGCATTACTCTACATAAAATTCATAGAAACAAAATTGACAAAAGTAATGTGACAATACCATTATTGTAAATAAATTTATTTTTAATGGTGTTTTATTTTGAAATGCAAAGTTCACAATAAGCCACATCTTTATATATGAAAATTATGTATGAATTTTTTATTTATATAACATTACTCGTTTATGAAACAAAACTGATATCATTCATAATCAAAGAGTGAAGAGTACAGCTGCAATTCTTGTCACAAGCTTCAATCTATATTCAACAGAGTACATAGTTATTAGGGGAATATCAACAAATAAATGGCATTTATAAAAAATAATTACAATTTAGTGACAAACTTTATAAATATTAATAATTAAAAATCATAAACTTTCTCATAACTATGTAATTATTTTTTGAAAGATCCACTTAACTATACTTTCTCCAAATAATTTCAAACTCATAAGAGTATTAGTAATTTATGTGCTAAATTTGTACAAATATTATACTTTCCCATTCTAAATAAATAAATAAAATAAAAGTGTTATACTTTCATAAATTTATAATTATTTTCTTTACTTCTCACTTTTTGTTATGTTTCCCCTAATTATTACACACAGCCCAGTCAACTAATAAGCCAACTAGCTCACATAGGGGCGAGGATTGACTGGCCAGTTCGGGTTCAAGCTGGTCAAGCACTCGTTTGGAAAGTTAGGTTGGGTTGCGTTGAAGTTAAAATAGTTACAAGAAAATAAAATAATTTTTTTTATTTTAGGTTAAAAATATCATATTTAAATCATAATTATTTCATATTTTTTTTTATAAAAGTTAAAAAGTCCATCGCAAACGAGACTTTTTAGCCCCAAATTAAAATAATCAAAAAGCTAAAAAGTCAACCCACATCCCAAATGAACCTTAAAGTTAGATTCTAAAATTATATTATTCGTCTAATAAATCTGTATATTAAATAAAAAATAATATGTTTGTAGTTAAGTTGACATAGATATTTAATTTTTTTTCATGAACGCTCAGCTGAAAAATCTAAATTTGAATTTGTTTGGTTGAACAATCCACAAGCTAAGCTATTCAATTTCAATCCAAAAGGACATGTTTTGTAAAATGACCGAACTATCTTTATTTTCCATCTTTCTCTCTCTACAAGAGACATTTACGTGTTAATTTATATATTTATATGGGTCCATAAAGGCTTATTTATTGACTTTTTTTTTTTTTTTGTCCTTTTTAAAAAAAGTGCAAAAAAAATAGAAAAATGATGTGACCAAAATAAGCTAATAGATTAGATTTTTTCTTAGTTTCCAAAATAGGCCAAAGATTGTTTATCTATACAAATTGTTTCCACCAATTTCAAACTCTCTTCCTATTCTCTTTCTCTATCCACAAACCTGCATCTTTTTTTTCTCTCTATCTGTCTCTCTCTCTACAAACCCACATCTCTTCTCTATATTTGTCCCAATTCCTTAAAACCTAGCCCTAGATCTCTCTTCTCAACACTCTCTCCGTTCCGCCATCACTACCGCGAGTCGATCCACCACTGCCATTGACCAGCGCTGTAACGCCCTCAAAATTAAACCCTTAATACATATAAAATTAACATGCATCATTATAAAGAAAACAAGAGTATTATTCCATTCATCAGAGTAAACTTATTAAAAGACATTACATGTAATAAAGAAAGTAAATGCCCTATGGGCTTACATCTTTCCAAGCCAACACTTGGACACAAAATATGAGTACTAACTCATTACAAGTTAAGCCCTTGCTTGAGTCCATACATGTAATATCAAATAAAGCAAATAACAACTAATCTAAAATGAGTCTTCAACTCTAAGTCCTCCCAAGCTAATTCCTTGGAGGAAGCCCATCACCTGAACCTGAAAATGATGTTCCCATATAGGGTGAGCCACAGCCCAGTAGAAAAATACTAAACCAAGTATAAGCATCAACTAAAGCAGTAGCATTCGATAGTTGGTCAATCACAAGATAATCAATTACATCAATATACAATTTCATGACACTAATGTCTATGACACATTTCACTTTCCAATTATACGGATAAGGCTCAGAACCTAGCCAAAAACTCAACAGGGATAGCAAATCAAGTTAAACCTTTCTTATATCATAACGGATACACATGTTAGTGATGTATCAGTCTCAATCAAAATTCACTTCCATACTTCCCAATTAATACACATTTTAGTGATGTATCAAATCAAACAACAAATAATCCAGTAGATAAGCATAAGAGCTATATCAAAACTGTAATGGGCGAGCATAAGAGCTGCGACCCTGGGTTCATCCCCTATCTTCCCTTAAACATTAACCGGTTTAGAGGTACATCCCCTATCTTCCCCTAAAACCGTGGAGTACATCCCCTATCTCCTCCCATACACAAGTAATGCATATAAACACAGAGTCATATACACATTAATTCAATACATAAATTTAATGTATTATTCGAACCTTTAAACACAATATCCTAATCCACATGCATTGTCTACAACAATCATGACTATCCTCCACCGATAGCCCAAAACAGTTATTTCTAAACAGGAAATAAATGTCTCCGCACATAATAATCACAATTTCAAAGTTGAGTGGTTAAATTACCCAACTACAACATTTAATCTCATAACTTCCCAATATCATGCACTTAATCAATTTCTACACCTTTTCCAAAATTAATTATATGAATTAATTTTAATACAACAATTAGGGCTTTTTAAAATTATAAAACAACCCTAGCTTTTCTCAATATTACCAAATAAACCCAACATATCAGAAATACTAAAACTTAGGATTAAAACCTATAAGATGGAGTAGGAAATCCCTACCTTGAAGTAATTAACCCGAATGAAGAAGACGGAGATGATGACCCAAAACCAAAGTGCTCCAAATCCAAGATTGTTCCGATCGAAACAAAGCCCTCGTCTCACTCTATCTTTTTAATTAAGGATCTAGGATAGAAACTCACTCTAAGTAGATCAAACCTAAGAGAGAAAGTGTGTAGAGAGAGAGAAGACGGTTCTAGGGTTTTAGAATCAAAAGGGAGATGAAAAATGATCCAGAAAGTCGAATCTCGGATTTTATATAACAGTCGCCCCGCTCGAGCGTGGAAACCCCCGCTCGAGCGCCACTCACAGACTCCTGCTCGAGCGGCCAAACTCCCGCTTGAGCGGCGGATGCACACTCCCAGAAGTTTCTGCAGACAGGTCCCCGCTCGAGCTCCCAACTCCCCGCTCGAGCGTCACTCACAACCTTCCGCTCGAGCGGCCAATCCCCGCTCGAGCGTCCAACACTACACAGGAAATACTGGATGGGTGATATTCCCGCTCGAGCGCCAAAACCCCCGCTCGAGCGGACAAGCAACAACAGGGTCCCCGCTCGAGCGCGACAGGTCAAATTCTAGGCAACTAGTTAGGCATCTAAACTCAACCGACCTGTCACAAACCTGCCCAACATATCCTATAACTCAAAATAAGAAATTAAAGGACGATAACAACAATCTGATAACAACGGAGTCTACGGAACATAAGTCGGATACAACAATCAAAGGAAAAGACCGGGGTCGCTATAACCTCCCCCCCTTAAAAGAATTTCGTCCCCGAAATTAAGCATAAGTTTTGAAAACAAGTTTTTCTCAAATTCTATCAATATGACATTACAATAATGAACAACTTGACCCAATACTGGTCATTCATCTCTTATCAAGAGGCATCTCACAATATGTATATAAAATAACATATATTACAACCTGTCAATATTATGCATTTCCTTTCAATCTTAACAATTTCAATATACGTGATTTCCATTCCATATCATATTAAATTCCATGATATAAAAACACATTCAATCTATAAATGTGACATTCCACTTCCATTATGAAGCAAGTTTCAAACTACTAATATTAAACCAAAACATTCTCAATGTTTTCCAACTTAAGACATATATAAAGCTCTTAAGTTCAACAATATTACAAAATCTAAATACAAGATTACAAATCAACAAACATGTCCGGATATTTCTCGCGGACTTCCAACTCACGTTCCCAAGTGGCTTCCTCCACCCCGTGATGTTTCCACAGAACCTTTACCAAAGGGATGGTTTTGCCTCGCAAAACTTGATCCCGCCTATCCAAACCCGAACCGGTCTCTCCTCATACGAGACATCCTCGTCAACCACTAAATCAGTCCAATCCAACACATGTGATGGATCCGGCTCATACTTCCGAAGCATACTCACATGAAACACGTCATGTACTCCGGACAACTGCGGTGGCAAAGCTAAACGATAAGCAGCCTCGCCAATCCTCTCAAGGATCTCAAAAGGACCTATGAACCGAGGGGACAACTTCCCGCTCTTCCCAAACCTCATCAATCCCCGTCTAGGTGATATCTTCAGAAAGACATGATCACCCACCTCAAACACTAAAGGTCTCCTCCTACGGTCGGCATAAGATTTCTGACGACTCTGGGCTGTAACAAGTCTCTTACGGATAAGCTCAACTTTCTCCGTCGTTTCCCTCACCAACTCCGGACCCAATAGAGGTGCATCACCCACCTCGGCCCAACAAACTGGAGATCTACACGGTCGGCCATACAAGGCCTCAAACGGTGCCATACCAATACTAGACTGGAAACTGTTGTTGTAGGCAAACTCCACCAAAGGCAAGTGCCTCTCCCACGACCCACTGAAATCAAGAACACAACCCCGAAGCATATCCTCAAGGATCTGAATAGTACGCTCGGACTGCCCGTCAGTCTGAGGATGATAAGCCGTGCTAAAGGTCAACTTAGTGCCTAAGGCACTCTGCAAACTCTGCCACAACCTAGCAGTAAAACGAGGATCTCTATCTGAGACGATCGTCACTGGGACCCCGTGCAACCTCACTATGTCCCGAATGTACAAGTCGGCAAGATGATCTACCGAATCTCTCACGCGCATAGGAATGAAGTGCGCCGACTTAGTCAACCGGTCTACAACCACCCAAATAGCATCACTACCCCGCTGAGTCCTCGGAAGACCCACAACGAAGTCCATAGTGACATGCTCCCACTTCCACTCGGCAATAGGCAAGGGTTGCAACAAACCCGCTGGCCTCTGATGTTCGGCCTTCACTTGCTGACAAGTAAGGCACTTAGACACGAAGCTGCCACATCTCTCTTCATACCCCGCCACCAAAACTGGCGACCCAAATCCCGATACATCTTAGTGCCTCCCGGATGCACCGCAAGGCGTGAATGATGAAACTCTCGGAGTACCTCCTCTCGGCAAGACTCCGGCACAAACAGACGGTCTCGGTATCTCACACTCAGGTCGGGATACACCGTCAAACCCTTCTCAACCTTCCCACTGGAGATCTTCTCTCGAAGGATTCTACCTCAAGGTCACCCCTCTGAGCCTCTAACACTCGAGTCACAAGTGTAGGCTGCGCAACAACAGAAAACAAGGCCGCAGCCTCAACGGATTCGCCCAGAAGCAAATCAAACTCCCCAAGTGCACCCAACATCTCCCACTCCCGGATGGCTATACTAGCTATGTCACCAACAGTTTCCTGCTAAGGGCGTCGGCCACCACATTGGCCTTCCCCGGATGATAATGCAACTCAAAGTCATAATCCTCAATGAACTCCATCCACCTCCTCTGCCTCAATTCAAGTCTTTCTGTGTAAACAGATATTTCAGACTCTTATGATCCGAGAATACCTCGAACCTCTCACCATAAAGATAATGCCTCCAAATCTTCAAGGCAAATATCACAGCTGCTAACTCTAAATCATGCGTAGGGTAATTCTTCTCATGAATTTTCAACTGACGTGAACCATAGGCAACCACTTTCCCCTCTTGCATCAACACACAACCCAGACCCTCTCGTGAGGCGTCACAATAGACTGCATAACCCAACCCTCTCTCCGGAATAATCAAGACTGGAGCGGTGGTCAGTCTAACTTTCAACTCCTGAAACGACTTTTCACAAGTCTCACTCCATACAAATTTGACTCCCTTCCGAGTCAATCTAGTCAAAGGTGAAGCTAACCTGGAGAAATCCTTCACAAACGGCGATAATACCCAGCTAATCCCAGAAAACTGCGGATCTCAAACACACTCTTAGGCTGTGCCCAATCTTGCACTGCCTCAGTCTTGGATGTATCAACAGACACCCCTTCCCCGAAACTACATGGCCTAAGAACTTCACCTCTTCTAGCCAGAACTCACACTTCCCAAACTTAGCATAAAGCTTATGGGCTCTAAGTAACTCAAGCACCACTCTCAAGTGTTCCTGTGCTCCTCCTCCGAAGGTGAATAAATCAGAATGTCGTCCACGAAGACAACTACAAAACGATCTAAGAATTCCCGGAAGATCCGGTTCATCAAATCCATAAACACTGCCGGTGCATTGGTGAGCCCGAATGGCATCACCAGAAACTCATAGTGGCCATACCGCGTACGGAATGCCGTCTTCGGAATATCCTCCTCCCTGACCCTCAACTGGTGGTAACCCGATCTCAAATCTATCTTAGAGAAACAACGGGAACCCTTCAACTGGTCGAACAATCATCTATACGAGGCATAGGGTACTTATTCTTAACCGTAGCCCGATTCAATTTCCGGTAATCTATACAAGTCTCAAAGCACCACCTTTCTTTTTAACAAAGAGGGCCGGTGCTCCCCACGGCGAAACACTAGGACGGATATAGCCCTTATCTAGCAACTCCTGGAGCTGAATCTTCAACTCAACTAACTCGGCTGGGGCAAAACGATAAGGTGCCATAGAAATTGGCGCCGTGCCGGGCACTAGGTCAATAGAGAACTCAATCTCTCGATGCGGTGGCAACCCAACAAGATCCTCGGGAAAGACGTCCGAGTACTCACAAACCACCCTTGGCAACACAATCTGGGTCTCATCCACCTCACTAATCGAAAGATTAGCAAGTAGACCACTAAGCTCACTCCGCCCTCGTGAAACATACCCCGGTGGAAAAACACTACCAACTCGGTCCCCCAGAAAATGAAAACACTCTCCGCCCACGGTACAACAAGTGACCATCTGGCGATAGCAATCAATAACTGCCTGGTATGACGATAACCAGTCCATACCCAAAATAACATCGAAGCCCTTCATAGGCATAACTACAAAGGAAAATGGGATTATATGATCATCGACCTCTATATCACAACCCCTAACACCTTGTTTCAAGATCAATTCACCCCAAGAGGTGACACTACACAAATAGGAGACGCTAACTGAGCTAACTCCAACTCCAAAACAGATGCAATGCAGCAGACACAAAGGAATGAGATGCACCCATATCGATCAAAACACTAGCAACTGAATTGCAAAACAAGAAGGTACTCTCACGACAGATGGAGCCGGTACAAGGTCCTGCGCGGTAACAGCATACACGCGCCCAGATGGCCTCTGATCAACTTGCTCACCCCTAGGAGCATAAGACTGCTGCACAGACTGGGACGATGAAGCCCCCTGATTGGCCCTCGAGGCCTGACCTGACTGAGCTGGCTGCTGACCCTGAGTTTGCCTCAAACTAGATGCACCAAATGTGCCACTCAACTGCGGGCAAAACCTCTTCATGTGCCCTGGCTGACCACACTGATAACACGAGAGCGGCTGGCCTCTACCTTGACTCTGGCTCTGAGATCGAGCCGAAGATGACGCTGCTCTCTGTCCTCCTCCCTTCTGTGGGCAAGCTGGAGACTTGTGGCCCAACTGACCACACTTGAAACAGGTAATGACTCCCTGGCTACCTTTCCCAGAACTAGCACTTGGTACTGGAAAAGTCGATCTAGAAAAGCTACCCTGAGACTGCTGAGGAATGAAACCTCTCTGCCTCTTGCTATCACCCTGGTCATCATGACTCCTCTTGGAGCCCTTCTGCCCTTCCTCCTCTTCCTGCATCATGATCTCCGTATGGGCTGCAGCATCAACCAGACGCCCATAATCCCGAATCATAGACCCAACAACTCTCAGCTTGAGGCCACGCCTCAACTTCTTCTCAAACTCAATGCAACGGCGTTCCTCAGACGCCACTAACTCAGGTGCAAACCTGGACAAACTAGTGAATGCAGCCTCAAACTCGGCCACTGAAGAACTCGACTGCTTAAGTTGACAGAACTGGTCTCTCAGCTTCTCCCTGACTGCCGGAGATAAGAACCTCTCCTGGAAAGCATTCACAAAAGCCTCCCATGTACCTCCTATACGACCTTTGGTGAACTTCAACCACTGACCCGCATCCCCCTTCAGCTGGAATGATGCCAAGGTCACCTTCAACCCCTCGTCTTCGATGCCAAGCATCTCAAACGTTTTCGTTGTCTGTTCGAGCCATTCATCTGCTTTAAGCGGCTCTTTCGGATCACCCAAAAATTCGTCCGGATTGGACCGGAAGAACTCCCTCTTCAAAAAGGAAGGTCCTGCATCAGCAACAACAACCTGGGCTGGATTCGCAGCCCTAAGAATGCCAATAGACTCCCTGAATGCCCCTGCTATCTCTTGGGCTAAAGCGCCCATAGCCTGCTGGCCTACCGGCTCGGCCACATTGGCCTGGCCTACTCCCTCCTGCACTGCCGGAATTTGAACTGCCGGAATCTCCTGTACTACTGGAATCTCCTCTGGCGCAGGCACTTCCTACCTACCCGGCCTACCACGCCTACCGCGACCTCGTCCTCGCCCTGACATCCTAAGAAAGGAAACAAAGACGTTAGCACATTAATAAATGTGCCGAAGCTAAACACTCGCGTCCTAATGCATTGGACAAATAATTCATTCCACGTAAGCACATAATCACATAAGCACCTACGAATTTCATTCCTGGATGATAATGGTCCCAAAGCGTTACCATAGTTCCGGTTGGAAGCAGCAGTGATCAATTGCCTTTCCAACAAGACTACTAGCAACTCAAGGGTCCGATCAACATCCTAGAAACTACATTCCATACCCACATAATCACATAAACATGTTATCATGCAAACATATAACACTACACTAAGTCTCTATCAAACGAGACGAACCCATTGTGATACTAATCACTTCCCACGTACCCAAAGTATTCAAACCCGGTAAGCTCTGATACCAAGTTGTAACGCCCTCAAAATTAAACCCTTAATACATATAAAATTAAAATGCTCATTATAAGAAAACAAGAGAGTATTATTCCATTCATCAGAGTAAACTTATTAAAAGACATTACATGTAATAAAGAAAGTAAATGCCCTATGGGCTTACATCTTTCCAAGCCAACACTTGGACACAAAAATATGAGTACTAACTCATTTACAAGTTAAGCCCTTGGCTTGAGTCCATACATGTAATATCAAATAAAGCAAATAACAACTAATCTAAAATGAGTCTTCAACTCTAAGTCCTCCCAAGCTAATTCCTTGGAGGAAGCCCATCACCTGAACCTGAAAATGATGTTCCCATATAGGGTGAGCCACAGCCCAGTAGAAAAATACTAAACCAAGTATAAGCATCAACTAAAGCAGTAGCATTCGATAGTTGGTCAATCACAAGATAATCAATTACATCAATATATAATTTCATGACACTAATGTCTATGACACATTTCACTTTCCAATTATACGGATAAGGCTCAGAACCTGGCCAAAAACTCAACAGGGATAGCAAATCAAGTTAAACCTTTCTTATATCATAACGGATACACATGTTAGTGATGTATCAGTCTCAATCAAAATTCACTTCCATACTTCCCAATTAATACACATTTTAGTGATGTATCAAATCAAACAACAAATAATCCAGTAAATAAGCATAAGAGCTATATCAAAACTGTAATGGGCGAGCATAAGAGCTGCGACCCTGGGTTCATCCCCTATCTTCCCTTAAACATTAACCGGTTTAGAGGTACATCCCCTATCTTCCCCTAAAACCGTGGAGTACATCCCCTATCTCCTCCCATACACAAGTAATACATATAAACACAGAGTCATATACACATTAATTCAATACATAAATTTAATGTATTATTCCAACCTTTAAACACAATATCCTAATCCACATGCATTGTCTACAACAATCATGACTATCCTCCACCGATAGCCCAAAACAGTTATTTCTAAACAGGAAATAAATGTCTCCGCACATATATAATCACAATTTCAAAGTTGAGTGGTTAAATTACCCAACTACAACATTTAATCTCATAACTTCCCAATATCATGCACTTAATCAATTTCTACACCTTTTCCAAAATTAATTATATGAATTAATTTTAATACAACAATTAGAGCTTTTTAAAATTATAAAACAACCCTAGCTTTTCTCAATATTACCAAATAAACCCAACATATCAGAAATACTAAAACTTAGGATTAAAACCTATAAGATGGAGTAGGAAATCCCTACCTTGAAGTAATTAACCCGAATGAAGAAGACGGAGATGATGACCCAAAACCAAAGTGCTCCAAATCCAAGATTGTTCCGATCGAAACAAAGCCCTCGTCTCACTCTATCTTTTTAATTAAGGATCTAGGATAGAAACTCACTCTAAGTAGATCAAACCTAAGAGAGAAAGTGTGTAGGGAGAGAGAGAAGACGGTTCTAGGGTTTTAGAATCAAAAGGGAGATGAAAAATGATCCAGAAAGTCGGATCTCGGATTTTATATAACAGTCGCCCCGCTCGAGCGTGGAAACCCCCGCTCGAGCGCCATTCACAGACTCCCGCTCGAGCGGCCAAACTCCCGCTCGAGCGGCGGATGCACACTCCCAGAAGTTTCTGCAGACAGGTCCCCGCTCGAGCTCCCAACTCCCCGCTCGAGCGTCACTCACAACCTTCCGCTCGAGCGGCCAATCCCCCGCTCGAGCGTCCAACACTACACAGGAAATACTAGATGGGTGATATTCCCGCTCGAGCGCCAAAACCCCCGCTCAAGCGGACAAGCAACAACAGGGTCCCCGCTCGAGCGTCAAACTCCCCGCTCGAGCGGACAGGTCAAATTCTGGGCAACTAGTTTAGGCATCTAAACTCAACCGACCTGTCACAAACCTGCCCAACACATCCTATAACTCAAAATAAGAAATTAAAGGACGATAACAACAATCTGATAACAACGGAGTCTACGGAACATAAGTCCTGATACAACAATCAAAAGGAAAAGACCGGGGTCGCTATAAGCGCCTTCGGGGATGGATCTAATCTAGAAAGCATAGATACAGATACGAGGTACAGATACAATACGATATGGATACGGTAATACAGCAAAACCTAAAAAAGTAAGATATGGGTACGACTAGGATACGTTTGTAAAAAATAAAAAAATTATTAACAGTGAGTTACACATAAGCTCAAGAATGTTGAAAAACCACAGTAACTTTATGATGCAAAATACTAATATTTAAGAATTAAGTATTAATTTAAGGCAGTAGGTAGTTTAGTTTTTAAATTTTCAATAGGTCTTGCAAATATTTCATTTCAATATCAAGTCTAACATGTTGATATTACAATATCAAAACAATCCACAACTTGACCCTATGCTTTTTCCTTTTGCACTAGTCAAAAATATTTTATGCAAGTTTATTTGCTTATTTATTTATTAATATTTAATTTTACTATTGTTATATTATCTTATTAATCCTTACGTCTATGTAGTTTATAGGGGACATGCATGATATAATGAAGATATGTCAATTTGATGAATTCTATTACTTTAGCTTACTATGTTATTTTTATAAAAAAAAAACTAAGCAAAGTATTGTAAAAATATTCTATTTATCCTCGCAATTATATTATATAATAATGTTATGCAAGAAATGATACAATTCTAATTTCGTAAAAGGAGTAATATGTGGCTTGGAGCATTTGATACTTCAAAATTAATTAAGAAGTATCCGATACTTTTAATAAGTATCTGATACGTATCCGTAAGTATCCAAGAAGTATCGGTATCCGATATGGATAGGATACGGATACGTCTTCCTATTTGAAGTATCCGTGCTTCATAGGATCTAATAGAGAGAACATTGTCGACACAAAACACAACAATTTGCAGTTCGAAGCAAAAAAACCACAAATCTTTGGGTATGGACTTAGTAGACATACATTCTAGACATCCACATGCAAATATATGCCTTGTACGAGTATGTTTGAATATATATATGTCTGTTGATCTTCATTTTTATAATTTTACTAACAATTTTTTCATCAAAAGGATTAGAGAGGCTGTAAACCATACTCTATTTGTCAAAAACAAACATGTGGAGTACCTTAGAGCTTGCGAAATCGATGCATCTCTAGACAATCTTGAGGTCCTCGGCTATGAGAAGAAGATCTTTGCACGATTTCGAAACAACTACCGTCCCGAAGAGGCTAGTAACGGCCACTTGGGAGAGAAAGTCCTCTGTCCTTGTGGCAAGGTTGACGTCACAATATTTATCAGTCATTTGTAGATACTCGGAAGTGCAACAAAGAGCTGCGATGTTGTAAACTGCGATCTCAAAATTGATGCCATAGCAGAACTTCGTTGCTTTCTCAAAGATCTCAAGTCTGGGTCTTGGATGATTTCGGTAATCTTGGTGTTTGAACAGATAGGTTACTGATACAATTTTGAATAGATAATTTGAATTTTTTTTTTTTTGGTTGTGGTGTTGGAATTGGGATCTATGACAGATAAGATAACAACAAATAGGATGAGAGAGAACTATTTCAACAAGTAAAGCAAAAGAGTATTTCAACAAATCAGACCTTAAAAGATAAAAACATTGAATTTTTATTTTAATAGATAAAAAAATGAAAAGATGGGTTCAACAAATAAGAAAAAATAGGTTAAAAAAATTCAACAGATAAAAAAAGATTTCAATAGATTGGTTAAAATAACTCAACAGATAAGAAAAAATAGGTTCAAAAATTTCAACAAAAAGGTTCAAAAATATTAAACAAATAAAAAAAAAATCCAACAGATAGATAAAGGGATAAAATTGAAAATAAAATGTCTTCTAAAATAATAAAATGTACTTGTTACAATAATATTTTACAAGGAGTATAATTATCACCAATATATATAATATATATATATTCATAAGACCTAATGCCTTATACCTTCCTTATCACTAATTTTCTCTTTTTCATTATATTTTAAGTTTAAAATTCGATGGGTATATTTTCCCTCATTGGTGTATTTCTTCATTTCAAACAAAAATACAACTAAATAAATTATATATATATATATATAAGATATAGGAGTATAAGATATAGATGAATAAAATATAATAATAATTGGGTTGCACTCAAAGACTTTCCAAGCCCAACCAATTCAGTAAATGGGCTTAAAAGTTTAACTCAACCCGGCCCTATGAACTTAATTATCAATAGCAAACTCTTTAAAATGCTAGTTGGGTTGAGCCAGTGGACTGGTGCTAACCCCTATACGACACTATACAAATTTATCATAGGTCTTGCACATGATCATAATTAGGAATAGATATTCGGCACAACATGATATCATATGACATTATTCTTCTTATTTTTTGAGGTGTGCTGCCAGCACTTAGAACATCCCCACGTGTAATGTCGTTTTTCTTCAACTCTACATTTGAACCGTTAAATTATTACAACAAAATAATTATAGAGAAAATCATGGTGGAAGATCCTAGTTCATAAACAAGTGATAAAAAACTATAAACATTACATTTTGACTTGAGATATTTCAAAAAGAACTTAGAACAATAGAATGAGGAGACGATTGAAGTATATTATCATGTTTGACATAGAGTTTCTAGCCTTTTGTTTCTTTACTAAACTTTCCAGTTGAGTGCAAAATATTAGACCTTTTTAAAGTGAAATTTTAAGTCTTTTAATAACGACTGTAAAATGTAAAATCATAAAATCAAAGAGATACATGATTCAAAATAGTGAAAATACTCTATTTCGCTATGCAGGATTAAACCAAAACAATTACAACCATGTTGAATTGCCAAATTTAGAGCTTGAAATGCGAAAGCGCAGAATTCCCATCAAGACCTTTGGCATTAAAGTAGGTCACATAGTCTCTCACAGTGGTTTCTTGGTACTTTGGAGGGTTCTCTTCCGATAACAGTTCCTTAATGGGTCCATAAACCTTTGACGATGCTTGAATACCTGTGCTAAAAAAACATGCCACTGATACTCTTGGACCAACATGGTTTGCTAGCACTCTGTGTTCAATGCTTTTGAATTTGTCGTTTGATATGAGCTAAAAAACATAAAACAAAGTCAAGTACTAGCCCATTAATTATTCACAAGAACATGTTGCATTTCATGTTATAAATGTTGTCAACGTAAGCTGATCCAAACACTCAGTTATCAAATATGTGTGTGTGTGTGTGTGTGGTGTGTGTGTGTGTGTGTGTGTGTGTGTGTGTTGC
Source organism: Camellia japonica (assembly GCA_030407325.1). Lineage (NCBI taxonomy): Eukaryota > Viridiplantae > Streptophyta > Magnoliopsida > Ericales > Theaceae > Camellia > Camellia japonica. Next base: position 165,866,665 of record JAPPVO010000031.1, on the reverse strand, counting down.
CAACGTTATATATTAAGAGAATGATAATCATACCAAATTTTAACGAAAATCCCTTACAAAATGATGTTGAAGGTATAATCTTACGAGGATTCTATACATAAATTTTGTTTATATTTTATATATTATGTGCTTATTTGTTACAAAGGATAGAACTGTTCTTTCATAGGGCAAATGCATATACTTTAGAACACAATTAACAATGCAAATGTTTTTGTTGGACAATCTTCACTGTATTTAAATAGTTTAAATTCTGTTGTGTACTAAACAACAACCAGAATATAAAGAAACCAAAGAAATGAGAGACTTTGTTTAATTACAAAAATCAAACTAGAAATAAAAATAAATAAATAAAAACAGATTTTATTTTGTTACAAAAACAAAATTAAAATCTGATTTAAATAAAAAATAATAACACCAAAAATGAATTAAATAACTTATTTGATTAATTCTTGAATAATAATCTGATCAAGTCCAGTGTTTGGCACTGTGTCCTTAAGACAGATTCGTCCTCTCCACGGTGCTTTTAGAATGTGGATGTCTATCTCCCAAGATGAAATGATCAACTACAAACAATAGCAGCACTACCAATTGTTTGCCTTACGAACACACTAAGTGTTTACACTCTTTCTTACGAGGAAAAATAATAGAATAAATGCAGCAAAATACAGAGACGAATTTACAGCAAGGAATGACGAAAATTGTTGATGAAAAACAAATGAGAGACTTGTCTATTTATAGGAGAAATTATGGCTGTTGGGTTTGAATTAAACAGGTGCAAAACCTGTTTGAACAGGTATGAAACCTGTTGAATTTGAATAAACAGAAACAAACCTGTTGGATTCAAATTTGAACAGATAAAAACGGGAAGGGCCCTGTTTGGGTGTACAGTAAAACCGTCTGGAATTAATTTGAATTCTGGATTTTATTTTACCAAAAAATAAAATTAATTCAAATGTTACCCAAGCCCAAGCCCAGGCCCAGGCCCAGGCCAGCCCGTCCGGACGGGCGGCGGCGGCGGCGGGTGCGCGTGTGTGGTGATTTTTGAGTCCAATGGGTCTAGCCCATTGTGCCCATAACCTCCCTCTCTAAAACACTTGGGTACCCCTTGGGGCACACCACAAGTTTCAATCCCATGCCTTATAAACCCATTTAGAACTTCCCACCAAATCAATGTGGGACAAGCCTTATTCAAACTTTTAAGGGTTTTCGACCAAAACTCCATTTCCATGGAGCATACTTTGGCTTCAATTTCTCATTCACTCGGTAATGGTTTTGAGCAACCAAATATACCACGTGAATCACAACGCGACATAGAACGCGTTACCACTTTGACCCGCGACAAACGACGCTTGGGGCCCACCTAAAAAATAGACCAAACTTAGGAATTTTTTTTTGATTTTACTCAGAATTTTATAACCATTTCCAACAATCCCCACATTAATGGAATTTGATGACATTGGAAATGCAACAATATGCAGACTTTATCGAAAGAGTACAAGTCAAAAATATATTGCATCAGGATAGGTAGCTTTCGGCCTTGAACGTTCCCTAGTGATAACCTATCGGACTTACTGGCTAACCAATGGATGCGATGCTTTGAATTGTTCAGCCGTTTGTGTAAGCCAAGACGACAGATTTCACACAAAATATCTTCTAACACATCGTGGTTCTCATTATTGTGTTCATTTTGGCCTTGAACGCGCCTGGTTTTCATGAGTGTTTCTAGAGAATTTAGCCTTTTCCATTCTCATAGAACTGGCCCCAGTTCGACATTCATATAGGTGATTCTTATTGTGAGTATCTCTTTATACTCGTCTTGATTTTATGCCTCAATCAAGATACTCCCTCCGTCCCAAAATAATGGTCCCTTTTGGGGAATCCAACTTTTTTTGGTAGTACAATTATTGCTTTTGAAAAAAGTTGATTTTCCAAAATTATCCTTTTGATAGTACATTTTTTGGGAATATCAATGTCATAATTGTACTTTTTATATTGTTTATTAATTTAAAAGAAGGGCAAAATAGGAAATTTATATTATTTTTGTACTTGATTTTTAAAGAGGGACTAATATTTTGAGACAATGAAAAATGGAATAAGGGACTAATATTTTGGGACGGAGGGAGTATAAGTAATCATTAAAAGCAAAGTTTATCCTTATACCCTTGCATACAACAAATGTTGCAGATATCACTCTCACCATAGGAATGGGTAGAATTTTAATCCCTTGGTGATTTCTGGCGAGCCATACATAACTTAGTTGTCCCTTTGAACTTAGTTCTTGGGATCTCCAGTCATATAAGTAGGGTTACCATCATGACGACTCTTATGTAATAGGCTTTAATCCCATCCCCTTCGATGAACTATACACTAGCTCTTTTGTCAAACCTTTTGTTAACGGATCCGCAATATTCTCTTTAGATTTTATATAATCTATTGAGATTATTCCGTTTGACAACAATTGCCTTACGGTATTATGTCGACGACGAATATGTCGTGACTTACCGTTATACATATGATTCTGTGCCCTGCCTATTGCAGATTGACTATCACAATGAATGCAAATAGCTGGCACAGGTTTTGGCCACATTGGAATGTCTTCTAAGAAGTGACGAAGCCATTCTGCTTCTTCTCCTGCTTTGTCTAAAGCAATGAACTCGGATTCCATTGTGGATCGTGCGATGCAAGTTTGTTTCGTGGACTTCCAAGAAACAGCAGCGCCTCCTAGAGTAAAGACATATCCACTAGTGGATTTTGAATCTTTAGTATCCGATATCCAATTTGCATCACAATAACCTTCAAGTACTGCTGGATATCGAGTAAAGTTCAAACCATGATCACGGGTGAATCTTAGATATCTAAGAACCCGAATGATCGCTTTCCAATGGTCTTCTCCGGGGTTACTAGTGTACCTACTCAATTTACTGATAGCATAAGCTATATCAGGACGAGTACAATTCATTAGGTACATTAGGCTTCCAATGATTTGGGAGTATTTTAACTGAGACACTGCATCACCTTTATTTTTCGATAAATAAAGACTGATGTCTACAGGTGTTCTAGCTAAATTCAAATCATCCTTGATAAATTTATCAAGAATTTTCTCAATATAATGAGATTGAGATAATGCATATCCGTCAGATGTTTTAGTAATTTTCATTCCTAATATAACATCTGACCCCCATATCTTTCATATCAAATCTTTTGTTAAGCATTTGCTTAGTTGATTTGATCATGTTTTGACTGCTTCCAATGATAAGCATGTCATCCACATAAAGACAAACTATGACATATCCTTGGTCAGTGTTTTTAACATAGACGCATTTGTCACATTCGTTTATCTTAAACCCATTAGTAAGCATTGCATGATCAAATTTTTCATGCCATTGCTTAGGTGCTTGTTTTAATCCATAAAGGGATTTTACAAGTCGACAAACTTTCTTTTCTTGCCCTGATACTACAAACCCTTCGGGTTGCTCCATATAGATCTCTTCATTTAGATCACCGTTTAAGAAAGCTGTTTTAACATCCATTTGATGTATTTCTAAATTAAACAACGCTGCTATAGCAATAAGCATGCGAATGGATGTTATTCTTGTCACAGGGGAATATGTGTCAAAATAGTCCAGACCTTCCTTTTGTCTGTAACCTTTAACTACAAGTCTTGCTTTATACTTGTCAATTGAACCATCTGCTTTCATTTTTCTCTTGAATATCCATTTATATCCAAGAGGTTTAGAACCTGGTGGAAGATCCACCAATTCCCAAGTATGATTTTGCATAATGGATTCAATTTCATTATTAACAGCCTCTTTCCACAAAGGTGCTTCAGGACCTGTCATTGCTGCCTTAAAGCTTTGAGGTTCATTTTCTAACAAGTATGTCAGAAAATCTGGACCAAAGGATTTTGATGTTCTCGCTCTCTTACTTCTTCTTGGTTCATCATCAGTTAAATCCTGTTGGTGAGACCATTACTAGTCTCTTGTGTTTGATTGTCATTAGTCTCTTGACTTTGTGTACAATCATAAGTTCTTTTCTGTGAACTTAATTCCTGTCCTTTCTTGTAAGGAAAGACATGTTCAAAAAACACAGCATTCCTTGACTCTATAATAGTGTTCACATTTATATCAGGTATTTCTGATTTATAAGTCAGAAACCGATATGCACTACTATTCTGAGCATAACCAATAAACACACAATCTACTGTTTTTGGTCCAATCTTAGTCTTTTTAGGAACAGGAACTTCACTTTTGCCAAACACCCCCACACTTTTAAGTATTTGTAGGAAGGGGTCGACCTTTCCCAATTCATAAGGAGTGCTTTTGGTTTTCTTGTGGGGTATTCTATTAAGAACATAATTAGCAGACAATATTGCTTCCCCCCACAAGTTCTGTGGTAAGCCTGAACTTAGTAACATGGCATTCATCATTTCTTTTAGGGTTCTATTCTTCCTTTCAGCAATTCCATTTTGCTGTGGAGAATAAGGGTGCTGTAGTTTGGTGAATAATGCCATGTTGTGCACAAAATTCATTTAATGGTGCATCATATTCACCACCCCTATCACTTCTAACCATTTTAATGGTTTTACCAAGTTGATTTTCAACTTCTGTTTTGTAGAGTTTAAACATTTCTAAGGCTTCATCTTTACTTCTAAGTAAATAAACATAACAATATCTTGTGCAATCATCGATAAATGTTATGAAATACTTTTTGCCTCCTCTAGTTTGAATAAATTTTAGATCACATACATCAGTATGAATTAATTCTAGAGGTTTTTTTCTTTCAACGATTTAAATGGAGCCTTAGTTAGTTTCGCTTCTACACAAACTTCACATTTATGATTAGGATTAATTTCAAACTTTGGTATATAATCCAAACCAATTAATCTACGCAAAGCATCATAATTTACATGACCTAATCTACCATGCCATAAATTCGACTCAAGAATATAAGCAAAAGATGTGTTATTCTCATTCATAGCAACTTTTGGTACAACTGTCATTACATTTAGTTTAAAGAGACCATCACTCATGTATCCCTTACCAACATACATACCACTCTTTGTTAATACAAACTTATCAGACTCAAAAACAAGCCTAAAACCATTTTTACTTAACAAAGAACCAGAAACTAAATTCTTCCGGATGTCAGGTACATGCAGTACGTTGTTGAGGGTCAGTTCTTTCCCTGATGTCATCTTCAAGATCACTTTCCCTTGTCCAGCCACAGTAGAAGTAGAAGAATTTCCCATGAAAAGTTGTTCACCATTTGCAGCCTCATTGTAGGTAGTGAACATCTTCTTGTCCGCACATATGTGACGAGTTGCTCCAGTGTCAACCCACCACTCTTTGGGATTTCCAACCAAGTTAGCCTCAGACACCACAGCAGAGAGGTTGATGTCATTCACTCCGTCAGAGATGTAATCCAATTCTGTTACATTGGCCTGATTGGTGGTCTTCTTACTTGTACTTCCATGATCCTTCTTAGGGCGGCGGCAGTCAGAAGCTCGATGTCCAGTCTTGCCACAGTTATAGCATTTTCCTTTGAACTTCTTGTTGCCATTGCCTTGTTTAGGACCATCTCCAGTAAACTTCCTCTTTTTGTTATGTGGTTTTTGAACTTGTTCAACCACATTAGCCTTGGACTCAATGGGATTTTTCCCATTCCTCTTTTCAGCCTTTCGGTTATCTTCCTCAATTCTTACAATAACTCATCCATGGTCATCTCTTTGCGTTTATGTTTTAAATAATTTTTGAAATCTTTCCAAGCCGGTGGTAACTTTTCCACCAAAGCAGCGACTTGGAAAGATTCGCTAAGAGACATACCTTCTGAATGAATATCATGCAAAATTATTGAAAACTTTGAACTTGAGATATTACCGTTTGGGAGTCTACCATAACAAAATCCAGAAATTTACCGACGACAAATTTCTTCGTGCCGGCATCCTCTGTCTTGTATTTCTTCTCCAAAGAATCCCACAATTTTGCTGACTTCAGAGGACTGTATACATTATACAGCATGTTGTCAAGGCCATTGAGGATGTAGTTTCTGCACAGGAAATCTGAATGTTTCCAAGCATCTACAGCGGCAACAACTTGCCGATCACTTTCACCCTCTTTAAGTGCTGGAGCCTCTTCATGGAGAAACCGGGCCAAATTAAGAGTTGTAAGATAGAACAGCATCTTCTGCTGCCATCTCTTAAACTCGGTACCGTTAAATTTTTCGTTTTTCTCCATGATTGATTGGTACATGAACATGGTTCTGGATAGGGACCGTGTTGGTGTAACAATAGGAGTACCACTGCCAGATGCAGTTTCAGTCAGTTGTAGTAGCCATAATCTCTGATTACAAAAATCAGAAAAAATTAAAACACAAATTAATTTTCTAGTTACTAAAACCAGAAAATAAATTATAACACAAAATAATTTTATTTTCCTTGTTACTAAAACTAGAAAAATAAAATACCACAATAATTTTCTGTAACCAAATTAATATTCTGCAATTGTTAATGACACCAGTATATTACTACTAGTTGTCAAAGAAAAGAGACAGTATATTACTACTATCTGTCAAATAGCATAAACACTATTTGTTTTTCCAACCAGAATATGTCTTTAAAACAGAAAATTAAATACAATGAAGATACCAAAAAAATCTGTCTTAAGATTGTTGGACAATCTTCACTGTATTTAAAAGTTTAATTCTATTGTGTACTAAACAACAACAGAATAAAAAAGAAATAAAGAAAGGAGAGAATTTGTTTGATTACAAAAATCAAACTCGAAATAAAAATAAATAAATAAAAACAGATTTTATTTTGTTACAAAAACAAAATTAAAATCTGATTTAAATAAAAAATAAAAAAAAATAATTAAATAACTTACTTGATTAATTTCTTGAATAATCTGATCAAGTCCAGTGTTTGACACTGTGTCCTTAAGACAGATTCGTCCTCTCCACGGTGCTTTCAGAATTTGGACGTCTATCTCCCAGGATGAAATGATCACTACAAACAATAGCAGCACTACAAATTGTTTGCCTTACGAACACACTAAGTGTTTACACTCTTTCTTACAGAAAAATAATAGAATAAATGCAGAGACGAATTTGCAGCAAGGAAGGACGAAAAACAAAAAGAGACTTGTCTATTTATAGGAGAAATTATGGCTATTGGGTTTGAATTTGAGACGCACCCGCGCCCAAACCCAGGCCCAGCCTGCCCGACCGGACGGCGGCGCGCGTGTGGTGATTTTTGAGTCCAATGGGTCTAGCCCATTGTGCCCATAACCTCCCTCTCTAAAACACTTAGGTACCCCTTGGGACACAACCCAAGTTCCAATCCCATGCCTTATAAACCCATTTAAAACTTCTCACCAAATCAATGTGGGACAAGCCTTATTCAAACTTTTAAGGGTTTTCCACCAAAACTCCATTTCCATGGAGCATACTTTGGCTTCAATTTCCCATTCACTCGGTAATGGTTTTGAGCAACCAAATATATCACGTGAATCACAACGCGGCATAGAACGCGTTACCACTTTGACCCGCGACAAACAACGCTCGGGGCCCACCTAAAAAATAGACCAAACTTAGGAAAAAATTATAATTTTACCCAGAATTTTATAACCATTTCAAACAGTTTTAACTGAATTTCAACTACAATGCAACTTGAGATCAACTTTTTTCAAATTCTATAATGCCTAGGCATTTGTACGAGGAACTTAAAATCCACTCAAATGAATTGTACAGTGAAAGAGAGAAGAAAATGTTCTTGTTACAAGAGTTTTAATGGACATAAGATTTTCTGTCTCTAAATTACTTTATCACAATTAAGGGTGACTACTAGCTCGGAAGTCGATCTAGCTTGGCCAAGCTTTTTCTAAGTTTTTGGCTAAATATATTGGTTCATATCATAGAGCCAATTTGAGATTTTGACCCGTTTATTTATCGGGCTAGCTTTGGATTGAAGAATTATGGCCCCTAATTTTAATTTTATATTTTTTAGTTGCACAATAAATTATAAATAAATAAATAAATAAAAGATCAAAAAAATAAATAATTGTTAGGGACATAAAAATTCATGATTTAGAAACGATCCAAAATATAAGTATGAAGAGAAACGTAATGTAGAGGCCTTATGAGGGCCCAAAGACTTGGTGTCAGCCCAGCAACAGATCGGAGAAGAAATACCAAAAGAGTCGCTCAAGGCAGATCTAATAGAAGAAGCACAAGATAGCCAATTAGAGGATGAAAGACAAATCAGAGTCAAACCACTCGATGTTTCCAGCAAGGATAGATGGTTAGATTTCAGCATAAGAGAGCGTTCTTATCACTATAAATGGAAGGCAAAGCAGGAAGACAAAAACACAACAACAACCAATCATTTTATTCTTATATTCTTGTCCTTCTCAATCAAACACTAATTTGATCATCGGAGGGCTCTTCCAAACAACAACCAAGTCGGGTAGATCCTAAATTAATACTAATTTGAGTGAAGTGATCGGACGATTTAGAAGCTCTTTTAGATCATGTCATGAGATTCTTCTGTCTCGAAATTCTTGGCACATCAAGTGATTAAAAGTACATCGAGATTGAATTTTTGATGATAGATCCTAAATTAAGGACTATGGTTGAAACAAAATATCGTTAATGAATGAGAGACTTGCCTGTAGGAGATCTCCAATATTGACCACAAGAGCTCCTGGGGTAGGAGGGCAATCAACCCAGTGATTTTGGTGTAGAACTTGGAGGCCTCCAATGTGATCCTGCAGCAGCACAGTGAGGAAGTCGTCGTCAGCGTGTTTGGTGGTGCCGACAGTGAGCTCCGGCTGAAGGCATGCCGGGTAGTAGTGGCACAGTACGGCGAGCCCCTCAGCGCAACCAATGTCTTTGAGGTGGTTTGGACTCAGCCCAAGCGCCTCTGAGAGTAACTCCAACAAACAACAGCCTAACTTGATGACTTGTTTTGAGTACTCCATCAGAATATCTCTGCAAGAAAATTAATCAATACTGAAACATTGTACAAATGGGAAATTTTGTATTTAAGATGATAATCTTAAAAGTTCATTTATAAATTTTGTCAAACTCACAAATTTGATGATTTCCTTAATTTTAAAATATACAAAACATTCAACTTCTCAATAATCCAACACTCCGTCACCACCACCGGGGTGGTGTTGGTGAGCAGGGCTCGATTTGTGGGGGCACAACTAGTATCTCATTTATTTGGTGAACCTGACTGTACTATGTTTCACTCGGAATTCAGTCTCTTGTACTGCAAGTTAATACATTCTCTGCTCATCTCGATGATGGTCTCTTCCTTTAAATTGAGATAGATCTCGCTCATAAATCAGAGCCCAGGACGTGAAATGGTACATCCAAGGAGCACTCCTTTTTAGCAGTTTAAAAAAGAAAACACTCCGCCACAAGTTTCAAAACAAACACTATAAAGCATGCGAAACTACTGGTGCTCGCAATCATAACATGAAGTAATGAGATTCATAAAAATCACATGTGAGATCCACTCAATGGTCACATCTACGAGTTAAAATAGTTTATGAGATTTTGTTTACTTGAGTTTTGAGTGGGTGGAAAAATTTAATTATAAATTAGAAATTAATTTTAGAAAAATCTATTGGCCACCCAAGTCAGAAATTTATTTCTAAATCTCTTAGACTAAGCTCAAACTTGAATCTTTTTAGACTAAAAGAAGGGAAATTTTAATATATACACCCCTTTAAAAAGGATGTATCATATGCATCACTAGTTATGTTATTTTTTTTAGTTATGACAAAAAAAATTTCTTTAATTTGTGATATTTTTTTAATTATAACTCCTGAGATTTTTAGTTATGTCCAATGTTGTGGTTTAGTTATGATAATTTTTTTTAGTTATGATTCAAGAAATTAAAAGTTATCTTACTTTTCTTTTTAGTTATAAAGTACATATGGTATACAGCTTTTAAAAAATGTGCACCATAGTATTTTCCCTAAAAGAATATTATTTGACCAAGAGAACACCTATCAATTAAAAAATTTACTTGTCTGTACATCTATTCAAATATCTCACTATTTGTACACAATCTTATCCATCAGTGCAACTATCTATTCAAATATGCTAATATATATACAAATGTCACCTACCTATCTGTTCAATTCACTACCACCAATTATCATCACCAGCCACAGTCGACCATTGTCCACTAGTTGCTGACGACTTTTCTAACCAATTTTGCACAACTTTTCAGCGCATGTCCTTCCCAAATAAGTTCGGTCATTAGACCTAATGCCTAACACACCTCTCATCTTGAATTTATTAGCTATTTTTCCAAATATATTCACTCCCTAGAAGAGAAGATCATATAAAATAATGAATGTTTTTTTATTTTCATTTTTTTTTTTCACGAGCCTAATTGTTGAAAACTCAACCAAACATACAATAGGGGTGTGTGGGAAGAAGCTTTTTTAACTTCTTTTTGGCTAAAATAGCATTAAAAATAAAATAGACTAAAATAGTTAATAAGATAAAATGTCAAAGTAAACCAATAATTATTTCACTTTTTCTCTCACAAACATTACATCCAACTATAAAAAAATCAAACTATTTTCCCAAACACAAAAATTTTATTCTCCTAAAATAGCTAAAAACTAAAATAACCTATTAAAATAGCAACTTTCCAAACACCCAACGTAATATATTCCCAACATACCTGCAAGGAGGGGGCAATCCCTCTGGATTTGGGGGTTTAGGAGCCATACTACAATAGAAAGTGTCCCTCCAATTAGCAGCTGGTGCACTAAACAAATCAAAATTACAATTATACACCACAGCTTTCTTCACATCTCTGGTATACCACTTATTTCTCACCTCACTGTCCTGCTCATAAAACCTGTGAACACCTTTCTTCATCTCCTCCAACACACTCTCTGGAACACCATGGTTCACCACCTTGAAGAACCCCCAATTCTCCGCTGCCTCGCGGGTTTCATCGACGACCTCCCTCCGCCGGATCGGATCTTTGCCGATGAGAGTAAGGTCTATGATTGGAAAACTGAACTGGGTACTGCTTGGATTGGTGGTTTTGTTGAGATTGTCTGGTGGTTGAATGAAAATTTTTGGGACTGTGGCAATCCCAGCATCAACAAGTCCTTTGACACCAGTTTTGGTGTCATCAAAAGCCTTTAGCTCTTGTGCTCTGTCATAGTTTGTTTCTATGGCTGCCTGGATTGAAGTTTTGGTGGTGGCAACCATTGATTTTATGAGATAACTCTACGGAGTGAATTTTTTGAGGTATAATTTAGGCAAGAAGGAATGCTAGTGAAAGAGGACAGAAACTATTGTTCAATATACATATACCAGTGACGCACACGTATCTGCAATTTAGATAAGTATAAATAAAAATAATAATATTATAATATATAAATTTTTTTAAATGATAAGTATGTCCTTGTTAATATTAAAATTTTACATTTAAACGTTACTTAAGTTATAATACAATATTTTTTTATTTTAACATATAAAAATTTGTCATGTGGTGTGAGAAGAAAATTTGAAAATTTGGAAGTCCATTGAGTAAAGATAGATATGTTTAGTGGCAACTGTTGTGGACATTTTGAGATAGAACAATTCCTGGTAGCTCGAATTCCTTGGCTCAACTGTGGCTCGAATTTTCAAAACGACGTCGTTTTGGCTCGAATAGCCAAAACAACGTCGTTTTGGATTTTTTTTTTTTTTTTTTTTTCTTTTTCTTCCTTTCTTCCTTTGTTTTCTTCTTCTTCTTCGTTTCGTTGAAACCAGGAGCCAAAACCAGGAACAGAGGGAAGAGGAGAGATGGAGGTCCGCCGCCTCCGCCCGCCGTCCTCGTCGCGAGGAGCTCGCCGCCTCCGCCCGCCGTCCTCGTCGCAGCACGCCGCCGATCGTCGCAGCACACCGCCGATCGTCGCAGCACGCCGCAGCCCCGACTCCTCCTCCAGCCATTTTTATGGCCCCCTCCCTCCTCCTCCTCCTCCTCCTCCTCCTCCCTCCTCCCTCCTCCTCCTCCTCCTCCTCCGCCCCTCCTCCTCCAGCCGCTCCCTCCTCCTTCTCTCACTTTTTTCGAGCCACTTTCGAGCCGAAAATGTCGAGCTACGAATCACGGTTCTTTGAGATAATAAAAGAAGTTTGAGAAAATGTTCACATGGCTTATTTTGGTAATTAGGTTAAAAGTTAATTTTTTTTGTTATTTTTGAGTTATACCACTCATTATATGACTATCATCTAAATACATAATAAAATTAATTTGGTAAAATAAATAAATAAATATTTAAATGATTTATCAATTTTATATAATTTTATCTTTAGTGAGTAGAAATAATTTTAAAAATTTAAAATATTTTTTCACATTTATTTTTGTCAAATTACTTTAATTTTTATCAAATTGATGACTTTTTCTTTCAAATTGAATAATGATATCTTCAATTGTCCTTATTTGAAATAAGATTCAAAATTTATGATCAAATGTGTCATAATTAAAATGTCAGGGACTAAAGTGACACGATCCCCAAACTATAGGGACTGTTATTATAATTCGCCCTAATTTTTATATAAAATTACAAAAAAGAATAATATGACAATGTATTCTTTCAAGAAAAATAATATACTCATAGAATTTTTATGTTGAATTCATAACTAAAATGAGATCAAGAGATACTAACATGTTCTCTCTCTAAGAAATCCCAGTAATCCTCTTCCCTTCTTTTCTTCTCCCACTTTATGTTCTTCTTCTATTTTTCGTCATCATGCTAACCACTATCACACATCTCGTCTACATCATCGGCTTGCTATCAAGGAAGTTTTCAAATTTGATTCTTGACTTAAATCCGACAATATTAAACACGCTTTTATACACTAAGCGATCACTTCAGATTTACAATATTTTATTTATAATGTAGAAGTAGATATTAAAGTACCATATCTATCAGTTATCACGATGAATGGATCATGACTCATAATAGATTCCCTACTTGTTTACTTTCTACCTCAATTTTAATGTGTTTGGAATATGAGATCCATGTTCATTTTCTGAGGCAAATATTTTTTAAAACAGATTTTCTCCGCACAGTAGAATCAATATTCAATCTCAAGCTTAAAAATAAAGAATAAATCCTTCTACAAGTTCTTTTTAAAATTTTAAATTTTAGAAGAATCAACAAAAACATTGATATAAATTGTCAACAATTTTATACCTAAAAAACTCTGTTTCCCATATCTCCTGCTCTCTTTATTTCTACCATAAGAAGCAACAGTTGGTACCTCGTCCTATTGTCCCAGACTCGAGGCATCGTAACTCCACAAAATAACACATGTAATGAACTAATAATACCATAGTGAAAGTAAATTGAGAGTTCAAATAAACAATTTCACATCCATAATTATAGTTTTAATCTTCCCAACAGTAGCTAATAATACACTAGCCAATTAGTATAAAAATTTATCAAGAACTAAGAAATGTCTTTCAGTTGAGCTTGATGTCACCAACTTCACCATCAGGTTCAATGCTTTGATCTCTCAGAGTCTTGATGGTTACAAATAGTCCAAAAAGAAAGTCAAACCATGTAATTCCAGGAATCAAGTTTGGACTAAAATGGAATCCAATATGAACTAGAATGTATGATAAGGATACAATAGACAAAACCAAGAATGAGGAACAAATAATTGAACGATGAAATATAATCCATTTGGACTCCATTGATATTGACAAAAGCTGTGAAGAGAGAGAACAAGAGATGTGAGTTCATAGATTTTCAAGCCAACAACAACCATGGGCATGGACAAAATATTACGCTAGTAAAAAATATGTCATTTCAATGTCATAATTTAAGGTAAAAAATGCGCATTATTCAACTAAACACAAATTAAATACGTAATGAATTAAATGTCGTATTATAATGAAACTAAATAGAGTTGAAACAAAAAAATATGATTCATTCATTTGCCTTGTATTATAGAGAGAACCATTTTTCAAATAGTATAGCTTGCATAGAAGTGGCGTTGATGTCTAACAAGTGCACATCCATAAAATATCCAACTATAATAATAATTTGACCTTCCAACAGTAAATAACACACGCAAATTACTATAAATTTTACAATAAAAATGATATGTCTTTGGAGCTGGAGTCCTAAGTTGAAACCATCAATGGGATTTCACATTGCTTTGAGCTTGGGACCACAACATATAACCCTAGGACAAATTACACGAATTATTAACAATTACAAGAATCTCTCCTGTGATTGCTGAAATTACATCATTGTCCCCTATCAGAATCAACCTCCCGCCATGCACCACCCCATCAAACAAAACCATTACCACTGCCATTACAAAACCAACCCACCACCTCCATCCACCTCAATCAACTACCTCCAGCACCACCTATTTCTTTTTATTCCCTTTTCTTTCTACACAACAATTACAGTTATCCCCACTCCTAGTTCTGTTTCCTTACTTTTCTACTCCAACTACGTCCACTACAACACCAAGGGGGTATGTTTATATTTGTTAGCAAAAATAAGAGAAGTCAATTTAATTTAGAAACCACAGGGAAGGTCTATGTAATTGTCAAATACATCAAGTGTATCATTTATGGAGGTAAAGGATTTACCTATGATAGATAAGAAGAAGCTTCGCTTGGACCAGTAATAAGATAAGAAGAAGTTAAGTAGGTTGGATATAGATCTGTGGTATCGCATAAATGGTTTCAAAAATAACAAAAATTTGTCGATGGGTTTTGCCTAGATTGGTTTCTAATCATTGCCCAGTGATTAGGCCTCTTGAATGTCTTTAGAGGCAATTGACACACTAATGTCTTATTGTTTTAATTTTTATGTATTTGTAGTTGAAAGGAAGACTGTCTATCTTTATATCGTACAATTCTCTTAACATAGCCGCAATAGCCATGAATGTAAACTTAATTTTGGGGTGTACTACGCAAATTTTTATGTTCTTGATGTATATTTAATTTATCTTTTTTTATTGTTATTCATATTTATGTTCCATATCTCACCAATCCTAATTAAAGTGTTTCAACTCTTAACGCTCTTTCCACTCTCACCCATAGAGCTATTTCATTTACTAGCGATTGTCACATGCGATGCATGTGTAAAGTGTTAGGTTTACTAAAGAAGTCAAGATTTCAAGACACCAACATAAGAAAAGGGTAAGACTCGAATGTAACACTTTAAATTTAATAATGAACACACTTACCACTTGAGTGACAGACAATATGCAAATTTTTTTTTTACTTATTTAAATTACATACCGCATTAATATATATATATATATATATATATATGTGAGGGTAAGACATTACATGTGATAGTAACTTCAAGCCCAACCAATTCAATAAATGGGCTTAAAAGTTTAACTCAACCCAGCCCTATGTAGACACCCCATTTTGACCGTCCTCAAGACTTGGATGTCACCGTTGGACACTCGGTGATTATCCATGTTTGTGTTCGTTTGGAGTTCCCGGAGTTCTCGGCTCACGCGCCTTGCCTCAGGACTTCCGAACTCGACCGTTTTGTGTTTGGTTTTGCACCAAACACTTGTGTTTTGCCTTGGAAGGGCAGGGAATGCTTTGTGAGGCATCCCCACACACCACCGGCTGTGGCTAGAGGCCACCGGCTGGCTGGTGTTGCCATCGGCACTTTATTGTGCCGACCGGCACTAAGTTTTGCCAAAATGGCACTCTTTGCCGGCCGGACACTGTGCAGTTGCTTTATGAGATATTTTCAGACAGCTGTATAGTTTTGGTTCCCCTCCATACACGTGTATGGAGGGATGACCCTCTTAGTTAGCTTAGCTTGTAAGCTTTGCAAGCTTGCTTGCCTATAAGAGGACCACTCCTCTTCTTGGCTTAGGGTTACAATTTTTTTAGACATTTTAGACAGAGAAGAAGCTCTGGTTTTAGGTTAGAAGTTTTGTATCTATCCTATTTCTCTTCTTCCTCTTGTTTGTACACTAGGTGTTTGTGTTACTATTGCTCATCAACACCTAGTGTTTCACCTTCCTTTGGTTACTAAGGTCCTAAGGGCTGTTCTTGGTGTTCTTGACTGGTTTGGAGCTCAAGGAAGCCACAACATCAACCTTTGTGAAGGTGATCAAAAGGGTAGAAACTTACTTTATTTACCCCATTTTTGCACTCCTTTTTTACCTAGCTTAGAACTGTTTTTGTGCTTGTGATCAACACATAAA
Organism: Camellia japonica; assembly: GCA_030407325.1. Lineage (NCBI taxonomy): Eukaryota > Viridiplantae > Streptophyta > Magnoliopsida > Ericales > Theaceae > Camellia > Camellia japonica. The sequence goes on along the minus strand of JAPPVO010000031.1, from coordinate 165,850,438 downwards.
AGTTCTGTTTTTTAAGCCTCTTATTGTTTATTAAGGGTTTTGTGCTTTGGGTAGGTTTGACCACCCTTAGGCCTTGAAAAGGCCATTTTTGTGCTATTTTGTGAGATCCGAGACTTTGGTGTTGGGCCTCTCACCACTGAAATCTTGAGGGATTTCAGTGGTGGAGATGGTGCCTTGAAGTCTCCAAAAGGAGAGGGCCACCCCCTCTCCTTGATGTCCTTGAAAAGGGCAAGTTTTGGCCTCCAAAGGAGCACCATGTTTGGTTGTTTGTTGAGCATGTCTTGGCTGTTTTTCATGCTTATATTGCCATGATAAACATGTTTCTAAGTTGGTTTTAGTACTCCTTGCATGCTTTGCATAGTTGCTTTGTAATGCCTTAATGTTGCCTTAACATGCCTAGGTTGTATGCCTTGTTTTAGCATGTTTAGGCTTAGATCATGAAGCTTGTGTGCTTATTTTGCATGTTTTAGGTCTGTCCATACTTGTTTTGGTCACCATGACTTATATCTATAGCCTCTTGCATTTGGCTTGTTGGCCTTAAGAGCATGAGTGTGTAGCATGCCTTGCTTGCATTATTTTTGGTGGTTTGGAACCATTTGCATGCTATTTCAGTCCTTTTGTTTGTTGATTGCCTTAGTGCCTCTTTAATGCTTTAAAGCATGTGTTAATGCTCCATGTTTTGGCATTTGCATGCCTTTGTTTAAGCCTCTTAGATGCCATCTAAGTGCCTTTGGCTTTGTTTTACATGCTAAAACTCTGTTTTAGGTTGTTCAATGCATGCCATAGTTGTTTTGCATAGTGTGGTTTAATGCTTCATGACTTGCCTCAATGTTGAACCTTGTTGCATGCATTTGTTTATCTTGCTAACATGATTTGGCATCATGTTTAGCATGATTTTCAGAGCTAAATGCATGCTAGTTGTCCATGTTGTGCCCTTTAAGTGTGCTTGAAGTTTTGTATTGTGCTTAAGTGTTGGTGCCTTAACTTGTGCATGTGTGCATGTGTGTTTGGCCCCTTACTTAGCATTTTGGCCACTGATTTTAGGACTATTTGAGTTGCCTAATTCATGTATAAGACCATCCTTCATTGGTTTGCATGCTTATCTTGTATGCTTGCTTGAACCCTTTGCATGAACATATTGCATAGTCCATGTTGCATGCTAGTTGACATGTTAGGGTTGCATTTGTATTGTGCATGTTTGGCCTCTTGAAGTGAAGTATGATGGAGGTTGAGCACCCTTTTTCTTGTTTGCATTGCATGCATTTGAAATCAAAGTTGCATCTTGGTTCTTAGGGCCATCATGCATGGAAATGCGCGATTGGTGGTCCGGAATCGAGGCACATGCCTTTGAGTCAAAAACATGATAAGGGTGTGTTTGTGCATAAATGCTTGAATTACATTGCCATGCATGTTGTTGCCTCTGCTGCTGTGAGTTGCAGGTTCTGCAGGCATTTTTGCCGACCGGCACTATTTAGTGCCGACCGGCAGTCAATTGCAGCCGATGGATATCTAGTGCCGGTGGCCTCCTCCTTCAGCCGGTGGTGTCCTACCCAGCCGGTGGTGATCCCTAGTGCCCTGAGAGGCACTCCTGGGACTTTGGAATTTTCTGAGGAGGAGAGCAGAGGAAACAGAGGCAATCCGTGCATGGCAGTGCGGTTCCGAGCCAGTCCCGAGCGCGTGTTGCATCCGGCCTCATCCCGAGGCGATTTACTGTTTAATTAGATTAATTATTTATTTAATTAATTTAGTTGATTTGTAATATTTTAATTAGCTTGCGTAGTTAATTAATTTGTATATTCTTTCGGTCCCTCCGAGTGAGGGCAAATTGTAATAAGTGTGTGTGAGTGGGTGTATGTCTTCCAATCCCCATTTCTTTCTTCCCTTTTATTTACCTGCTTATGATGGTAGATTAGGGCACTTTAAATTAGCATACCTTATGCAATGCATGCGTGCATTCATGCATTTGTTTACATGCACCGGGCTCGGTACATCATACAAACTGCATTGCATTTTCAATTCCAAATTGAATACGTGCTATCGCGCATTTCACATGCCATGTTAGGGTAGCCGAGCCTGTCTAGATTGCATCTATGCGTGCATTAGCCACTTAACATGAACTAGGTCATGCATGTTTGCTAACTAGTTTCTTGTTTTGGCACGGAGTACGATGTAAGTTTTACGCTTTAGCATGCCACATGCGTGTGAATGTTGCCATGACAGTATGCTTACCATGCGGCTAAGTGCTTATGTGATAAACTGTTTGAATGCCTGTGGGTGGAGGTTGGATTGCTTGAGTTGGAAAACTCATTGAAATCCGTATTTTAGCCTACTTGCGAGTAGCAAAAAAACACGTTTTTCAACAAAACGGATATGCAATGTTATTTCCAAATTAGGCATCTAGTCTATACTTGTTTGCTGTGCGCATAACATAGTAATTCTAGGCTAATAATGGATAAGAACGCATAATGTTTTCAAAATCGGATATCACGGTTAGTAGAGGCCGGTCTTCGGACCGGGCGAAAGGGGGTGCTCATAGCTGACCTTCCCCGATCGTACCCAAGCTCCCGAGCCAAGACATTTGGTGATGACGGACACGTGGCCTTCGGCACCGAGTCAGGGTTTCCTAAATTTCCCATTTTAAAAATATTTAGGTGGCGACTCTGTAATCTGGCAAAGCAGTCCATGTTTGGCACTACTTTTCAAAAATCTGTTTTTCTTCAAAACGATTTGCCAGAGTTGGACTCTTTGGTTCAGATTAGAACCGTGACAATTTGAGTCCGAACTGTAGTGAACCCAATATGAACGAACGGGACTTAACCCTCCCGGGGCGTTCGGGGACGTCTACAGTTTCTGGCGACTCTGCTGGGGATTTAGAGAGCTTGACTCGAACTCGTGATATCCTGTTTTGACTACGTTTATGTGTCTCTTTGCATTGCATTGCATTGGTGCGCCTAGGACACCGTGTTGGCCATCTGCTATTCCTGAGCGGTTTGCCGGAGGCTTGTCTTGTCAAGGCATGTCCATAAGGCTGACCGGTTGCGGGCTCTGCCAGTATGGGAACACAAACCCCGGTTTTACCGGGGCACCCTTTTTGACCATTCGACCTAGTGCATATTCGGATCCATAGTGACCATTCCAAACTAGGACAGGTTGCTTACCCGATATAGGTTGTTTGAAACCGCTGTGTGCGTAGTGAAACCCTAGCTCCTGACAAAATAGGACAGGGAAACCCTACCCCAACATAGGGGTGTATTGGCTCTCTTTACCTGTTATGTGCTTTTAGAGTGTATCTCTGCAGGGAACGCATATATCAGTTTGCAAGTTTGGGTATCCGGCCTGAGGGCACCAGTATCAGTGTTGTTGAGAATCAGTTGTGTCTGCGGGTATCAGTTCAGCTTTGAATAGTGATTCTGGGGAACAGTGATCAGTAGTAGAGTACAGTTATCCGGCTACATCCGTGCTTGATCTGTCTGGGGCTGAAATACTGCTTGTTTTTCCGTTTCAGTTCAGAGATTCAGAGAGCATCCAGAACAGTTAGTGTCTTCCCTTGCTGCGGCAGGACTTAGCATGACGCAGAATTCAGAAGAAATCGTGGTCATGACGGCCGCGTTGGATCAAGGAATCACCCTACATGATGAGACTACCGTTGACATGCCGCATCCGCCCAGATCGCCGGCCGCGCACCCGGTTTGGGCCCCTCAGCTATATCAGGCTCGCGAGCCCACTACATTTGAACTAATGGGGATGATAGGTGATCTTCAAAGATCCGTGACGGATCTCGCCTATGGAATGTCAGTTTCACCACCAGCCGCACCATATGTCGGAGGCTTTGTACCCCAGGAGCCCCCGCTACTGGGACGAATTGTGATTGAACTCAACCAACCGGAGATGACCTCCAGTTATGGTAACGACGCAGCAAACCAAACTCTAGATCAGGCCGAGGCCAGAGATAAAGGCAAGATGAAGACAGATGCCGACCCTATCGAACAACTGCTGTGGGCAGTAGAGGCTTTGAAAGCCAGGGGGATGAACAAGCAACAGATATCTGCAGTTGTGACAAAAGCTGTGGAGGGTGCTTTCCCCACTCCGCCTGAGGGCAGTTCCAGTCAATCAGAGAATCGGGATAGGCCCCGTCATGCCAAAACAGTTCTTCCCGCTCCCAACCTTGCATCCGGGAAGGATCAGAAACCCAAGGCCGCACCCGCCGATCCGTTCGCTAGTGCATCTAGCAAGAGTGCTCAGGCCCCGAAGTATCTGCCCCGAGGGCACAGGGTCTTCCACCCTCTTTATGCCTCTGTCTAGGGCACTGTTGATTTTGGCCAAAAAGGGGCATCTCAAACCCTTGGAGCCCCGACCCCTACCGAAGAATCTCCCTGCCGCACATGATGCTTCCTGTACTGTGCGTACCATCAGCAGACAGGCCATGCCACTGACAATTGTTTTCGCCTCCGTCACGAGGTGCAGGATCTGATTGACAACGAGGTTATCCTCCCACCCACCTCGGCCAAGTCAGTCACTACGGAGTTCTTGGATTTTGAGGACACAGATACTGCGAGTATGTAATCAGAAGGTGAACCGCCTGTGGGCAATGCTTGGCGCATTTTTGGATGTGGCGTTTGGCACGCATTTTTGGGCACCTATTAATTTCTGTAAATTCTGACTTGGGTGTCGAGTCAGTCTTCTGTTTGTCTTGAGCCTGTCTCATTGTTTTGAGACATTCCTTTTGCTTAAGGGTCTGTCTAATTGTAATGAGTCAGTCCCTCTTGTATAGAGTACCATGGTGATTTCGGGGTTGTTGCCTCAAACACCTTTTATCTTATGAACAGTTGTTTTTGCTTTTTGAGTCTGTTTCTGTCAGGGAGCCGTTATGCTAACAAATCTGAATGAAAAGCCGTGGCTATCATGTGCCGTGTTTTGCTATTCGAGTTAGCCATGCCAAAGGGTGTGAATGGAACGACAGTGCGAACCGCCTGCTCTCTCGTGTCTTGAACGTCGTCATGATGACCTAAGCTCTTCATAAAACCCTTTTCAAACACTGCGGTGATGAAAACGAAGAGGAAGTAATTCCTCGGGTTTTTGTAAAATTTTGATCATTTTGAGAAAAAGAAACGCATGCTAAGCTTTTCATGAATGAAATCATGCTTGTCGGCGTGAGCACTGAGAAGGATCCTGGTTGAGTCAGACTGGTTCCACACTATCTTCAGCACGAGCGATTTGTCGCTTTCTTAAAAACTTTCAAAAAACAAAATATTTTGTGCAGTCTCGCGAAGACTTGTGTGGAATCACTCTTGAGACTATGTAGCCTAGGATCGCTCTCGGTCTCAAAATTCGATTTATCTGTTGTGAACCGGAATCCGTTCAGAACATTCAACAGTGCCATGAAACGCCTGTGTGGCCCATTTTGAAGCAGCCCTCGAGCAAGAGGCCTCAAAGTCAGATCAGGGAGATCAGATCCCACCAAGCAAAGCTCGAGAAGCAACCATGATGGACTTTTCCTGCAAATCAACCCAACAGCCGCTCTCCCGGATACAGAGGGCTTCCATTTCAAAAACCATTTGGCATGGCTTGCTACACTTTACCTTTGAGAGCTCGCTGGGACGAAAACCCGGAAGGGCGTCCAGGCAAAAGTTAGAGCAAAGAAAGAAAAGACAAAGAAAAGAAAAATACAAAAAGAAGCAAAAAAAGAAAAAGAAAAAGAACCAAAAATGGCAAAGAAAAAGAAATGAAAATGCAAAAGAAAGAAAATAAGAAAAAAAAAAAGAAAAAACATAGCTCGCAAGGTCGAAACCCGCATTGGGCGCCTTGGCAAAAGTAAGAGCCTGAAAAGTGAAGGTTAAAATACCCGAGTGTACCTTAGCCGGAACTACGTAAGGCTTGATTCCCATGTTTGGGATACGTAGGCAACTTCATCTTGGAGTCCAGCCCCCAACGCTTCCATAGCGTCTCAGTCCATGTCATGGTTTTGATCACTTTTGCCTCCTCCAAATCCAACGCCTCGACTACAGCAACCGGGAGCTACGTGATTAATTTCTTCTTGGCGTCCAACCATCAACACCTTCCAGGTGACTGTGCCCATATATTGATTCAAACCCTCTTCGTCTCCTCCGCGTCCGAGGGTCCGATTGTCGTCAACAAGGACTGGCCTGCAATGTGCCGCGGCATCATCCAAACAAGGGGCAACTTTCCGTTGCCATACAGTGCCATAAGTTGCCCTGAGTTACCGCCCAAACTAGGGGCAACTTTCCGTTGCCTTATCCCCCTTTAAGCCAGGGGCAATTTCCCATTGCCTCCGATCCGAGGTTGCATATCTCGAGGGTAAGTTCTGCGCTCGTTGAGCGTTTACTGTTTGCAAAAATAGTTTTTGAAAATTTTCACTGAAGTTGACTTATTCTCTCGAAAACTATTTCATTTTTCAAAATCGGACCATGTTTGGACCCAAAAGGAGAATTTTCAGTGCGCACAGCCTGATTCGCATGATTTTCAAATCAAAAATTGAACAGGCATGTTAATCTGACGTTCATTTTGATCAAAACTGTTTTAGAAAGAAAACAAAAAAAAATGGTCAAAGTGATGAACTAGGGGCACAGTTAGAGTCAGGTGTTCTGTCTCTCCCTTGTCATCAACACGCCTGCCAGGAAAGCACTTTATCTATCAGAAGAAATAGCCGTGAGCTAGCTGTATTCGGCATGAATCCACCGCTTCCTATTCATCCATCAATCACCCTGGGGAGGGATGAAAAATGAGAGAATAAAGAATAGGAGGGTAAGTCGAGAGAAAAGTGAACAAGAGGGTTTTGAGAGAAAAACCGAGCTTGAGGGCCGAGTGGCGTGAGAATCACACAAATCAGAAAGGGTGGGAAACCTGCCCGTAGGAATTGGCTCCTCAAGGTCTTTTGTTTTCAAGCACGTCCGTGTGTCGTGACCTTTGATTTATCGGTCTCAATTTAGCTTTGAGTCTTTTCCGAGTGTATCTCGTTGTGTTTAGGTCGTGTGCCTTTTATTTTCTTCACTTGAGTCCTTTCCACTGTGTTCAGTTGTAGGCTCGATACCCCGGTTGTGAAACCCCTCTTCCAAAGATTGATCGTTTGTGCCCAGGATGATGTGCCATTCTCTACATTCGTACGAAGCAAGAGAAAGAAAAGAAATTTGGGACATCCGAGTGAGTTTCAACTTCAACTGTTTCAGTTTTGTGATCCGTCTTGTCAGATTGGGTTATTTGTTCAGGGTTTGCTGTGTGCAGAATGGACCGAGTGCTGTGTTATGGGCTGCATGCAGACTAATCCCCAGCAGAGTATGGGTTGTGTGTCCAGTTTGAGTAGTGGTTTGCATGAGTTGTTTGCTGTTAATTGGTTGGTTATCCGATTATCATAGTGCAAATGTTCAATCTTCAGACAACAGATCAATATCATTTACATTTGAGGTGTAATATGATGCAATGCAGTGCAGGGTATGAAATATACACGAATGTAAATACTTTTTTTTTAAGGCAAAAAGTGTGTTTCATTTCATATCATCTTTTCAAATACATAAGTTTTGGAAACAAAATCTACCTGCGGCAGTACAAAATACTCTATCTACCAACAAAGAGAAAAGAATAAGAAAAGAAATAAGAAAAAAAAAAAAACAGCAAAAGCCTGGGTCATCAACATCATCAATGGCCTCGCACCGGGGGATCTGTCCTCGCCCTCTTCCTGGCAGAAGTCCAGGAGCATCACCAGAAGTGTCACTATCCGAGCCCGAGCCCGAGCTGCCCCCGGCCTCCTCCTCGGATGACTCCGCCTCCTCCTCAGACTCGTCATCTGGAACTGGAGCCCGCGAGCTACTCCCGACATGAACGCGCCCCTCTGGTACGAGGATATGCTCTGCCATCCGAGTAGAAATGGGAGGTCCAGCTGGAGCGCCACCCACCGGGGGAATCTGGAAGGGAGGCTGAAACAGCATGAAAAGACAAATGCATTAGTATATTGAGCAGTGAATCAGTGTAGAATGCAGTGTATGAGTACGGTGTATGTGAATGCCGTGAGCAGTTAATCAGTGTAGAATGCAGTGTATGAGTACAGTGTATGTGAATACTGAGAACAGATGAATCAGTGCAGAATGCAGTGTATGAGTACAGTGTATGTGAATGCCGTGAGCAGTGAATCAGTGTAGAATGCAGTGTATGAGTACAGTGTATGTGAATGCCGTGAGCAGTTAATTAGTGTAGAATGCAGTGTATGAGTACAGTGTATGTGAATACTGAGAACAGATGAATCAGTGCAGAATGCAGTGTATGAATACAGTGTGTGAGTGCCGTGAGCAGTTATCAGGTTTTGCGCAGTACATCAGATTGTATGAAACAGTCAGAGAAGACATACCGGAATGCTGTAAAGAGCCAAGATGTCGAAGGTCCGCTGCAGCATCCCCATCATGGAGGCATTCAACTCCACGGACTGTCGGGTGTACTCGGAGGATGCCTGCAAAAGTATCAGATGCATCAGTATTCTGTGGAATATCGAATAAACTGAAATGGAATGACAATGCAAGATACGAAATGAAGTGATACATACCGGAAGCAAGTCGGGAATACCGGCTAACTCATGACCAGCCGGGGGAGGAGCAAAGGGGATCTGAAAGGTCTCCCCACCAGAGGGGTCTCTGCATCGGGTACAGGAGCGAGCCTAGGGAAGTAGGCGTAAACCCACAACTGCAAGATAAATACCAGTGCATTTATCAGATAAAGCAGAATACAGAATAAAAAGCAGAAATAGCAGAGCCGTGTGTTGTGCAATGTAAAAGCAGAGTATGTGTGTACAGTGTGAGCAGTGTACAGTCAGTGTAAAGCAGAGTGTGTGTGTGCCGTGTGTACAGTATGCAGCAAGTGTAAAGCAGAGTATGTGTGTGCCGTGTGTACAGTATACAGCAAATGTAAAGCAGACTACAGTGTGTACAGTACAGAATACAGAAAGTATGTAGAGTAGAAATATAAAGCAGAGAAGAAGACATACCTCCCAAGCCCGCCAGTAGCCCCCGAGCAACTGCCCGCTGCCACGAGAGACTGAGCTCATGTAGCCGTAGAGGGTGGCCAAAGCGGCGCCGCCCCAGTCATATCGCAGGAGGTCCCGGACGTCCACCAGTGCGCTGAGAAGGCAGAGAGGCACGGTGTTCGCCCGGTCGGCGAAGAGGGTCGTCCCTAACAAAAACATCATAAAGCCGCATGCGTACTGCTTACAGCCGCCTCGGTCATCGGAGCCGCCGCCACCAACGCAGGCTACACTCTGAACTGCACCTCAAACCAGGAGTAGCGGACAAAGCCTGGACGAGCTAGAGGTGGCGCCTCACCAAGCAAGTAGATCTGAGCGGCGATCCACTCGTCCATGTCGGTGTCGAAGGGGATCGGATCACCCCCTACCCCGATGCCGGTGAGCACCGAAAAGTCGTAGGGAGTCATCGTCATGTCTCCCGCTGCAGATAAGTGGAAAGAGTCGGTGGTGTCCCACCACCTCTCTGCCAAGGCGGCAAGGAGAGGTCTGCAGGCGGAGAGCCTGGAAAGTCCCCTGCAAAAGGAACTGAAACCCGCATCGTCCATGATGCGTCGAACCACCTCGGGAAGCTCCAAGTACCAATCTCGAGCCGCGACATTCCCATACCCGCGGATGGCATGGGAATCTCCCTGTTTTCAAGCAAATAGTTACAAAGCAATATGAAATGTACAGTTTCGAAGAAACAGTTAAAGTCAGTACAAGTCTAGCATGCGTGCAAGTCTTTCAGATTCAAACAGAAACCGGTACCGGGTGTGCTTACAGTAACTACGGCGCGTGATGCGTCAGTGTGTTTTGAGTGGCCCAGTGTAAACTTGGTGCACGTGTGCACGTTTTTCAGATGCAAGCAAATGTCAGGTTTCAGTGCACCAGTAGGTGGACTACGGCCTGTGATGTGTCAGTACTCCTGTGGAGATCAGTGTAAACATAGCATGTGTGCGTGTTTTTCAAAATTCAAACGGATGCCAGGTCCCGGTATGTTTCAGTGAATTACCAACGTGTGATGCGTCTGCGTGTTTGTGTGATTCAGTGCAAGTCTAGCATGCGTGCGAGTTTTCAGAATTCAAATAAGCACCGGGTGTTGGCGAGTTCATGTCAAAAGTGCGATGTGTGCCGTGTGTTTGGGTGATTCAGGCTAGCGCAGTGTGTGTGCATGTGTGTCGGTCCTAAGCAGATATCAGTTGTGAAGTTATCTACAATCAACTACAATATACGGCATGTCAGAATTAAGCAGTTAACGGGTGCAGTTAGCTACGGCAGTCGACAGAAAATTCTACATTGTAGAAAATAAAACAAAGTAGAGATGTTACCTCGGAAGCGTCGAAGGACAGGTGCGAGGTCGGCTCGCGCAGGAGAAGCTCCGGGTCCAGCGCTCGGTCGAAACCGCAGAAGTGGCGAAGTCCATCGGGTGGTAGAATGTGAATAGCCGGCCGGTAGGTCGTCGGATCGAACGGGCGCTCACTCAGCGGGAGGAGCTCAACCCGGGATCCATCTCGTGATCCGGGAGTCCCGACATGTGGAACATCGTCTGCCATGGTAATGGTGGTGAGAAAATGGAAACCGGGTCGGAATGTGAAAAGTCAACCGGAAAAGTCAACCCCGAGCGGGCCGAAAATGGCCGGAAAGGCCGGAAGATGAAAATACACGGAAATGTAGAGAAAATCGAGGGGAACAAGTCCCGAAAAGGCGAAAATAGCAAAGGGGATCCCGAAATGAGATTTCGATCGGGTGGAAATGTCCGAAACGCGAAGAATATCGCGAATCCGACGGTAAAACGAGCGTGAAACGCGAAGAAATCGACAAAAAATCGAGAGAACAAAGCTCTAGAGAGAGAGAGTGGAGGATTTCGGCAGAAGGGAAGTGAAAAATAGGGTTTGGGAACCCTATTTTATAAACCCGTGGTGAATTGCCGAATCTGCCCCCGATCAGCATTTTCTGCGGTCGGCACTATTTAGTGCCGGTCGGCACAATATTGTGCCGGTGGATTGTTTGCAGCCGGTGGCCAGCCGTGACCACCCCACCTAGCCGGTGGTGTTCCCAAGGCCTTGTTAGGCTAAGTGAGGGTTTTGGGTCTTCATAACTCAAGAAAGTGCATCCCCGACGCTCAACCGGCCTCCGTTTTGACCTCGGACCGTGTCTTCTGTGCGTGACACTCAAACTCAAGCAAGAATGTATCCTTTTGTATCCTTTTGTTTTTTATAAGATTCAAAAAGTTGCCCCGTGTGCGTTGCATACATTTATCACACTGATCGGTGCGTTGCATTGCACCGTCATGCATTATCATGCATTTTATTACAAGCGTTTTCACGCATTGTCATGTATCTCAATACATACATTGCCTTGCACATCATGCCTTGATTTACGTTTCGTACGGCATGCATGTCACACCCGCATTGTTCTGCATCTCCTTTGAGGCACGCGTACCTCATTGCACTCCATTTTCCATTCTTACGGGGCACGCGTGTCTCATTCGTCTCATTTGCCCCATTTGCATTGGCATGCATGCCCCGTGTGCGTTGCCTCGCACTCCCCCCTCTCTCGCGTGTACTACGCTGAGAGGTCTTTTTGTCTCCTCTCTCGCGTGTACTACGCTGAGAGGTCTTTTTGTCTCCTCTCTCGCGTGTACTGCGCTGAGAGGTCTTTTGGTTTTTCCTCTCTCGCGTGTACTACGCTGAGAGACTTTTTGCTTTTCCCTCTCGTGTGTGCTGCGCTGAGAGTTACGCCGGTCCGGCGGGACCTTAAACACGCACGGTCTAGGAGACTTAAATCCTCGGGAGGTGCAAGACCTTCGGTGCATTGGGGTGCACCCCATCGCATTGGCTGCATCATATCGCACTGTCTTGTGCACTCGCGTTGTTTAACGCATCGCGCTATTTTCGCATCTCATTGCATTTTGCATGCATTCAATTGCGCTATCTTGCGCATCGCACTGTCTTGTGCACTCGCGTTGTCTAACGCATCGCGCTATTTTGCGCATCACACCGTCCTGTGCACGCATGGTCCGGCGGGACCGAAAACACGCACGGTCTGACGAGACCTTAAACCCGTCCATTGCATTGTTATGCATCTCAAAAGCCGTGCGTTGGGCGCATTTCAAACATCATGCATCATGTGCATTTCAAATGCATACATTTTGCATCCCAGTCTAGGAGACCTTAAATCCTCTGAAGGTGCAATTCCTTTGGTGTTTGTCGTGCCCGAACGACTTTCGTGGTCTGGTAAAGCCACCTGTCTGTGTTTGCGGTGAGTTCCTAGAAGACCAACTGGGACGATGAAAACTAGAGTTTGAATGGCTTATGCCTAGAACGCAAAGGTTCGGAATTTCGAGACTAAAGTCTGGTTTAAATACCCAAGGGGGTGCACCCTCGGCTTGAAATCTGTATGGAAGCCCCATAGGTTGAGGCGGCGTGTTTACGCCTTAATTCTGGATACTGAACCAACCTAGTATATCGCCCTGTTGGTAAGATAGGGAAAGCTGCAATCATAGTCATTGCATCATAGTGCATTGTCATGCATCATCGCATATATTGCATATGTCATGCATTTCAAACAAAAAACAAACAAAAAAAACATGCATTTGTCATGCATCATCAGAATACTGCATATGTCATGCATTTCAAAAAACAACAAAAACAAAAAAACACATCCATATGTCATGCATTTCATTGTAGTATAGTGTATATGTCATGCATTTTCTGTAAATATCCATTTCCATCGCATTGTAGTTTGCATGCATCCTTTGCATCACTTCCATCTATGGCTTGCGCCTTTCCAGGTTGAGCTTGGTCTGGTATGTGCCCCTACTTTTCACGTCGAAGCACAGTTTTTGTGTACGCGCCTATTCCTTGATGAGCTTGGTTTGAGGGTTGCGGCACATTTCCTGTGTTAGACGCGGTTCGTATGCGTACATGCCTTTCCTAGGCAAGACTTGGTTTGGCCTGCGTGCCATATCCATTCCATCGCATGCATCCATTGCATCACTTCCATCTATGGCTTGCGCCTTTCCAGGTTGAGCTTGGTCTGGTATGTGCCCCTACTTTTCACGTCGAAGCACAGTTTTTGTGTACGCGCCTATTCCTTGATGAGCTTGGTTTGAGGGTTGCGGCACATCTCCTGTGTTAGACGCGGTTCGTATGCGTACATGCCTTTCCTAGGCAAGATTCGGTTCGGCCCGCGTGCCATATCCATTGTATCCATTTCCATTACATTGTAGTGTAATTGTTGCATCCGGCATTAGGATTATTGTTCTTTCCTCAGCGGGTCGTTTCCCCACTTATGTCAATCCACCCAATACTTGTACTTGTGTCCGTCTACATTACTCATAGTTCTGCATGTGTATCGCGCCTACTCCACGTTGGTATGTTGGTTTGAGGTTGCGGCACCTTTTCTATGGTAGACGGACTTGTTACTTCCATCAACCTATTTGACATTTGTGTGGTTTCGAATCGCTCACGATTGAATCATGATTCAATTGCCCTGCATGTAGTTTGCATTGCATATAGTTTCAATTGCATTGCATATCATTTGCATTATTTATACATAGTTTTGTATATTTTGCACATCATTTTGCATTCATTTTGCATTGTCATGCATGTTGCTAACAATATTGCACCTGCTAAGTTTGCTTTCTTTGCAGGCACGATATTGTATGTACGGCTCATTTGAGGCCGGTGCAACCGGACGAGCCGCACAGGTATTGTATCTCCCGAGTGAGACGTATTGAGAATTCCATAATTCTCTTACATCCTTTCTGCATTGTAGTGTAGTTTGGCGTATGCTAGCTTATAACTGTCGCATGCGTGCTTCATTACAGCTTTCTTTGCATGATCATAAGTTATGCTCGGCCTTTTGCATCGTCAGTTGCATCTTGCCCCCGCCTACGGGCGCATACCTTATCTGCGGCTTGTATGCCTGAGCCTGAACTACGCTGGTTTGATTCCTTGCAAAGGGATACGTAGGCAGCTTGCGAGTTCAACCATTTGCGCTTTGTATGTTTGTCCAAGTCTTCGGCATTGTCAAAATGGGTCGTCTCTGGGCTTTGACATTCACTCCCGTCATTGTTATGACTTTCGAGTTCTGTCAAAGAGGGGCAACTGTAGACACCCCATTTTTTACCGTCTCAAGACTTGGACGTCACCGTTGGACACTCGGTGATTATCCATGTTTGTGTTCGTTTGGAGTTCCCGGAGTTCTCGGCTCGCGCGCCTTGCCTCAGGACTTTCGATCGACCGCTTTGTGTTTGGTTTTGCACCAAACACTGTGTGTTTTGCCTTGGAAGGGCAGGGAATGCTTTGTGAGGCATCCCCACACCAACCGGCTGTGGCTAGAGGCCACCGGCTGGCTGGTGTTGCCATAGGCACTTTATTGTGCCGACCGGCACTAAGTTTTGCCAAAATGGCACTCTTTGCCGGCCGGACACTGTGCAGTTGCTTTTGAGATATTTTCAGACAGCTGTATAGTTTTGGTTCCCCTCCATACACGTGTATGGAGGGATGACCCTCTTAGTTAGTTATAGTAAGCTTTGGCAAGCTTGCTTGCCTATAAGAGGACCACTCCTCTTCTTGGCTTAGGGTTACAATTTTTAGACATTTTAGACAGAAAAGAAGCTCTGGTTTGGTTAGAAGTTTTGTATCTATCCTATTTCTCTTCTTCCTCTTATTTGTACACGGTGTTTGTGACTTACTATTGCTCATCAACACCTAGTGTTTCACCTTCCTTTGGTTACTAGGTCCTAAGGGCTGGTTCTTGGTGTTCTTGACTGGTTTGGAGCTCAAGGAAGCCACAACATCAACCTTTGTGAAGGTGATCAACAAGGGTGAGAAACTTACTTTATTTACCCCATTTTTGCACTCCTTTTTTACATAGCTTAGAACTGTTTTTGTGCTTGGTGATCAACACATAAAAGTTCTGTTTTTAGTCCTCTTGATAGTTTATTAAGGGTACTTTGTGCTTTGGGTAGGTTTGGCCACCCTTAGGCCTTGAAAAGGCTCATTTTTGTGCTATTTTGCTGAGATCCGAGACTTTGGTGTTTGGGGCCTCTTCACCACTGAAATCTTGAGGGATTTCAGTGGTGAAGATGGTGCCTTGGAGTCCCAAGAAGGAGAGGGCCACCCCCTCTTCTTGTCCTTGAAAAGGGCAAGTTTTGGCCTCCAAAGGAGCACCATGTTTGATTGTTTGTTGAGCATGTCTTGGCTGTTTTTCATGCTATATTGCCATGATACAACATGTTTCTAAGTTGGTTTTAGTACTCTTTGCATGATTTGCATAGTTGCTTTGTAATGCCTTAATGTTGCCTTAACATGCCTAGGTTGTATGCCTTTGTTTTTAACATGTTCTAGGCTTAGATCCATGAAGCTTGTGTGCTTATTTTGTCATGCTTTAGGTCTGTCCATACTTGTTTTGGTCGACCATGACTTATATCTCATAGCCTCTTGGTATTTGGCTTGTTGGCCTTAAGAGCATGAGTGTGTAGCATGCCTTGCTTGCATTATTTTTGGTGGTTTGGAACCATTTTGCATGCTATTTCAGTCCTTCATACATGTTTGTTTGATTGCCTAGCATGCCTCTTTAAGCTTTAAGAGTATGTGTTAAATGCTCCATGTATTGGTCATGTTGCATGCCTTTGTGCTTAAGCCTCTTAGATGCCATCTAAGTAGCCATTTGGCTTTGTTTTAACATGCTAAAACTCTGTTTTAGGTTGAATACATGCCATAGTTGTTTTGCATAAGTGTAGTTTAATGCTTCCATGACTTGCCTCAATTGTTGAACCTATGTTGCATGCATTTGTTTATCTTGCCTAACATGATTTGGCATCATTTCATAGCATGATTTTCAGAGCCTAAATTGCATGCTAGTTGTCCATTGTTGTGCCCCTTTAAGTGTGCTTAAGGATTGTACGATTGTGCTTAAGTGTTGGTGCCTTAACTTGTGCATGTGTGCATGTGTGTTTGGCCCCCTTAACTTAGCATTTTGGCCACTGATTTTAGGACTATTTGAGTTGCCTAATTCATGTATAAGACCATCCTTCCATTGGTTTGCATGCTTATCTTGTATGCTTGCTTAAACCCTTTGCATGAACATATTGCATAGTCCATGTTGCATGTCTAGTTGACATGTTTAGGGTTGCATTTGTATTGTGCATGTTTGGCCTCTTGAAGTGAAGTATGATGGAGGTTGAGCACCCTTATTTACTTGTTTGCATTGCATGCATTTGAAATCAAAGTTGCATCCTTGGTTCTTAGGGCCATCATGCATGGAGATGCGCGATTGGTGGTCCGAGAACCGAGGCACATCTGCCTTTGAGTCAAAAACATGATAAGGAGTGTGTTTGGTGCATACATGCTTTGAATTACATTGCCATGCATGTTGTTGTCCTCTGCTGCTGTGAGTTGCAGGTTTTGCAGGCATTTTCTGCCGACCGGCACTATTTAGTGCCGATCGGCAGTCAATTGGCAGCCGATGGATGAGTAGTGCCGGTGGCCTCCTCTTTCAGCCGGTGGTGTCCTATCCCAGCCGGTGGTGATCCCTAGTGCCCTGAGAGGCACTCCTGGGACTTTGTTAATTTTCTGAGGAGGAGAGCAGAAGAAACAGAGGCAATCCGTGCATGGCAGTGCGGTTCCAAGCCAGTCCCAAGCGCGTGCTGCATCCGGCCCTCATCCCGAGGTGATTTACTGTTTAATTAGATTAATTATTGTATTTAATTAATTTAGTTGATTTGTAATATTTTAATTAGCTTGCATAGTTAATTAATTTGTATATTCTTTCGGTCCCTCCGAGTGAGGGCGAATTTGTAATAAGTGTGGGTGAGTGCGGTGTATGTCTTCCAACCCCCACTTCTTTCTTCCCTTTTATTTACCTGCCTACGATGGCAGATTAGGGCACGTTTAAATTAGCATACCTTATGCAATGCATGCGTGCATTCATGCATTTGTTTACATGCACCGGGCTCGGTACATCATACAAACTGCATTGCAATTTTCAATTCCAAAATTGAATACGTGCTACTCGCGCATTTCACATGCCATGCTTAGGATAGCCGAGCCTGTCTAGATTACATTCCGTATGCGCTGCATTAGTCACTTAACATGAACTAGGTCATGCATGTTTGCTAACTAGTTCCTTGTTTTGGCACGGAGTACGATGTAAGTTTTACGCTTTAGCATGCCACATGCGTGTGAATGTTGCCATGACAGTATGCTTACCATGCGGCTAAGTGCTTACGTGTTATAAACTGTTTGAATGCCTGTGGGTGGAGGTTGGATTGCGTGAGTTGGAACAACTCATTGAAATCCGTATTTTAGCCTACTTGCGAGTAGCAAAAACCAACACGTTTTTCGAGACAAAACGGATATGCAATGTTTATTTCCAAATTAGGCGATCTAGTCTATACTTGTTTGCTTTGCGCATAACATAGTAATTCTAGGTTAATAATTGGGATACGCATAATGTTTTCAAACTCGGATATCACGGTTAGTAGAGGCCGGTCTTCGGACCGGGCGAAAGGGGGTGCTCATAGCTGACCTTCCCCGATCGTACCCAAGCTCCCGAGCCAAGACATTTGGTGATAACGGACACATGGCCTTCGGCACCGAGTCAGGGTTTCCTAAATTTCCCATTTTAAAAATATTTAGGTGGCGACTCTGTAATCTGGCAAAGCAGTCCATGTTTGGCACTACTTTTCAAAAATCTGTTTTTTCTTCAAAACGATTTGCCAGAGTTGGACTCTTTGGTTCAGATTAAGAACCGTGACAATTTGAGTCCAAACTGTAGTGAACCCAATATGAACAGAACGGGACCTTAACCCTCCCGGGGCGTTCGGGGACGTCTACACCTATGAACTTAATTATCAATCTCAAACTCTTTAAAAATGCTAGTTGGATTGGGCCAGTGGACTGGTGCTCACCCCTATACGATACTATGTAAATCATAGGTCTTGCACATGATCATAATTAGGAATAAATATTTGGCACAACAATGATATCATCATATGACGTTATTCTTGTTCTTAGTTTTTGAGGTGTGCTGCCAGCACTTAGAACATCCCAAGGTGTACAGTCATTTTTCTTCAACTTTACATCTAAACCGTTAAATTATCACAACAAAATAATTGTAAAGAAAATCATGACGGAAGATCCTGATTCATAAACAAGTGGTAGAAAACTATAAACATTACATTTTGATTTGAGCTATTTCGAAAGACACTTAGAACAATAGAATGCAGAGATGATTGAAGTAAATTGTCATGTTTGACATAGAGTTTCTAGCCTTTTGTTTCTTGGACTAAGTTTAAACTTAAATCTTTTTAGACTAAAAGAAGGGAAATTTTAATATACATGCTTTTAAAAAGTAGGTATTATATGCATTTCTAATTGTGTCATTTTCTTTTTTAGCTATGACTGATTTTCTTCTTTAATTATGATATTATTTTAATTATGACTCATAAGTTCTTTAATTATATCTCATGTTGTGTTCAGTTATGATTTTTTTATTTTAGTTATAATTCAAAAAATTAAAATTATGTTATTTTTCTTTTTGGTTATAAAGTTCATATGGTGCTCATCTTTTGAAAACTGTGCATCATAGTATTTCCCTTAAAAGAATATTATTTGACCAAATGGACACCTATCAGTTAAAAACTTACTTGTCTATACATCTCTTCAAATATCTCACTATTTGTACACAATGTTATCCATCTGTGTAACTATCTATTCAAATATGTTATTACATGTACAGATATCACCCATATATTCACCTATCTGTTCAATTCACTGCTACCAATTGTCGTCGCCAATCACAGTTGACCACTGTCTACTAGTTGCTGTGAGTTGACCACTGTCTACTAGTTGCTAACGACTTTTCAGACCTATTTTTCACAACTTTTCAGCGCATGTCCTTCTCACCAAATAAGTTTAGTCATTAGACCTAATGCCTAACGCACCTCTCAACTTGAATTTACCAGCTATTTTTCCAAATATATTCACCCCTATAGAAGAGAAAATCATATAAAATAACGGATGTTTTTTATTTTCTATTTTTTTTTTTCACGAACCTAATTGTTGAAAACTCAACCAAACATATATTCACAACATACCTGCAAGGAGGGGGCAATTCCTCTGGATTTGGGGGTTTAGAAGCCATATTACAATAGAAAATGTCCCTCCAATTAGCAGTTGGTGCACTAAACAAATCAAAATTACAATTATACACCACAACTTTCTTCATATCTCTAGTATACCACTCTTTTCTAACCTCACTGTCCTGCTTGTGGGGACATAAATTTTGAATGACAACACGTGGCCGAGGTGTCACCGAAGTGCCGGCCGAGGTGCCACGTGTCCTGGTCATGAAGCCGAGATGATCTCGGCTAGGCCGAGGTTATCTGCGAAGATACCGGAATCCGGGATAAGCGAATAAGGGACAAGAGTCTTAGAATAGGAGAGGACTTCAGTTTGGGTAAAGATAAGACTCTTAGAGAGTTTATCCCAATCCTACTGGGAGTCCAAAATTAGCAGTAATCCTAAGTCCATTGAAGCTAGGCTTCAATTGGGACTAGGTTTGTGTTGGCTATAAAAAAAGAGGCACCCTCATGGGTCTAAGGTATGCTTTTTATATTCTGAATAGTGAGTTAAGCACTAATTGCTATCTTTGAGAGATAACAGACTTGATCGTCGGAGTGCCCCAGAGTGGACAAACCACTGCCGGAATCTCTTCTTTCTATTGCAGGTTGTTCGGGCTTAATCTATTCTGCCGGTGTTCTCCAGCTGAGTACTTAGTTGGCAGTGTGGTCGGAAATTGACACACACAATTTGGCACCGTCTGTGGGGAAAAAAAGAGAATAGACGGCCAGCGACGGACAGAAAGAGAAGGTTGGGGACGACACCCCTACTGAGAGTGGGAAACATATTGACCTTGATGTCGAAGAAAACAACTGCAACGAAGTGACTCGTGATAAGAATCATGGAGGAAAGAACGTTGGTCAAGAGGGCGGCGTATCGAAGAAATCGGACCGGAGTGGGTATTATAACGAGAACGACCTCCAGGTATGGAAAGATAGATGCCTACGGAGGGACGACGAGATGAAGGGAATGGCGAACAAATTGGCGGACCTGCAAACGGTCGTCAATTTCATAATGCAAAACAACGTCATGTAGTCACCGTTTCCTTTACAGATACGCCGATTCCAGCAGCCAAAAAAGATGCCCAGAAAAGGAAGGCAGAACACAGTTCCTGCAGTCCCTCAGCACGACAGGGCAAAGGGGCATTCTCATCGGCCTTCACGGGAGGTTGGGCATGGAGAATCAAAAAGGGCTGGAGAATGATGCTTGGGAGTAGGAATTTACAAGCTAAGGTTGGTTTAACACTTGTTAAAATTTTAAAAATTTACAAGTTGAAGTTAAACCGAGGTCATATTTAACACTTGTTGAAATTTTAAAAATTTATAAGTTGAAATTAAACCGAGGACATGTTTAACACTTGTTGAAATTTTAAAAATTTACAAGTTAAAGTTAAACCGAGGTCATGTTTAACACTTGTTGAAATTTATGAAAAATTTATAAGTTAAAGTTAAACTGAGGTCATGTTTAACACTTGTTGAAATTTTTAAGAAAAATTTACAAGTTGAAGTTAAACTGAGGTCATGTTTAACACTTGTTGAAATTTAAGAAAAATTTACAAGTGGAAGTTAAATTGAGGTCATGTTTAACACTTGTTAAATTTTTAAGAAAAATTTACAAGTTGAAGTTAAACCGAGGTCGTGTTTAACACTTGTTGAAATTTTAAAAATTTACAAGTTGAAGTTAAACCGAGGTCATGTTTAACACTTGTTGAAATTTTAAAGAAAAATTTACAAGTTGAAGTTAAACCAAGGTCATGTTTAACACTTGTTGAAATTTTAAGAAAAATTTACAAGTTGAAGTTAAACCGGGGTCATGATTAAAGGAAGGAATGATATAGGTTCCATCACCTCAGGATGCCGAGGTAATAGAACCTAGGGGGCAGTTGTGGGGACATAAATTTTGAATGACAACACATGGCCGAGGTGTCACCGAAGTGCCAGCCGAGGTGCCACGTGTCCTGGTCATGACGCCGAGATGACCTCGGCTAGGCCGAGGTTATCTGCGAAGATACCAGAATCCGGGATAAGCGGATAAGGAACAAGAGTCCTAGAATGGGAGAGAACTTCAGTTTGGGTAAAGATAAGACTCTTATGCTGTGTTTGGTTGGGGGATTTGCGGAGGGATTTGGAAAGGAAAATGGAAAAGGTAGGTGAAATGTGAATAAAATATACCTATATTTCACCTAGTTTCACACACCTTTTCCCTTTCCCTTGCCAAATCCCTCCCCAAATCCCCCGACCAAACACAGCGTTAGAGAGTTTATCCCAATCCTACTAGGAGTCCAAGATTAGCAATAATCCTAAGTCTATTGAAGTTAGGCTTCAATTGGGACTAGGTTTGTGTTGGCTATAAAAGAGAGGCACCCTCATAGGTCTAAGGTATGCGTTTTATATTCTGAATAGTGAGTTAAGCACTAATTGCTATCTTTGAGAGATAACTGACTTGATTGTCAGAGTGCCCCCGGGTGGACAAACCACCGCCGGAATCTCTTTTTTCTGTTGCAGGTCGTTTGGGCTTAATCTATTCTGCCGGTGTTCTCCAGCTGAGTACTTAGTTGGCAATGTGGTCAGAAATTGACACACACACTGCTCATAAAACCTGTGAACACCTTTCATCATCTCCTCAAACACACTCACAGGAATTCCATGGTTCACCGCTTGGAAGAACCCCCAAGTCTCCGAAGCCTCACAGACTTCGTCGACAACCTCTCTGTGCCTCACCGGATCTCTGTCGATGCCCGTGAGGTCGATGATTTGAAAACTGAACTGGGTATTGGTGGGATTGGTGGTTTTGTTGAAATTGTCTGGTGGTTGAATGAAAATCTTTGGAACTATGGCAATCCCAGCATCAACTAGTCCTTTGACACCAATTTTTGTGTCATCAAAAGCCTTTAAGTCTTGTGCTGTCATAGTAAGTTTCAATTTCAGCCTGAATTGAGGTTTTCATGGTGGTAGCCATTGATTTCTCTTGGAATTCTATGCTAAGAGTTATTTTTTGGCTATAATTCAGGCAAGAAGGAATGCTAGTGAACTAGGGAGAAAGTAGTGTGTCTACACTTGATGGGTGTGGTGCAGAAATTGTAATAAGTTATAATTTTTTGGATAAATTACAGTCACGTCCTTGAGGTTTCTCACAATAATACTGACCTCTATTATGTTTTTTTTTTTTTTTTTTGAAATTACACTGACCTCTCTTGAGGTTTACTTTTGAATAGCAAATTGCCCCATTTTGTTAGTTGACCGTTAGTTTGACTAACAATTTTTTATCATTTTTTGACGAAAGTTAGTGATTAATTGTTATTTTCTTTTTTAGCAGCAATTAGTTCTTAGATTAGTACATAGGGGGATTTCAATTTGGTTTGTATAACCTTTGAAGTAATTATCCATAAATTAAGAATAAAAGAAATTAATTAATCAATTTTTAGGTAAATAAATTAGTATGAATTATTGAAGCTAAATGAAAAATATAAGAACTTGTATGTATTTAATGCAATAAATTATATATATATATATATATATATATATGTATATAGTTTTTGAGTTTGTTGTTAAAATAAGATAATAAAAAAAATAATCCAATTATTGTAATCGTATAATTTCAACATATTTATATTTAGAAAATGAAAGATAAGTGTGAATTTGAAAATAAATGTAATATATAAAATGTCTATAATTATCGAATCAATTTGATTTTTTTTAATAGATAATCTACATGTAAAAATTTTAAAAACTACCAAATCAATTTATCAAAGTGAAATCCGTAGTAAGCTCACAAGTCAAAATTGAGAACTGAAAGATAACTCTAATTTTTTCTTTTGAGCTGGTTTACAAATCCAAAAATTTTATCCAAAAACATAAATGTATGGTTTAAATTCATTCAAATTATAAACCCCACAATACATTAGTTTAATTCAAACCACAAGTTTTCATTTTGGTTAATATTTCTTGGTCTCTAGCTTAGTGTTTTCTTTTACTCTCTCACCTAATCTTTTGTTCGGGGTTGCTTTTACTCTCCCACGTACTCTTTTGTTTGGGGTTGTTTGTTGTAACTCTTATAGGTGGATTGTAATTTACTTTAATTTAAGAATTTATATCAGATTATTTGGTGTAATTTTTACTTATTACAC
Organism: Camellia japonica; assembly: GCA_030407325.1. Lineage (NCBI taxonomy): Eukaryota > Viridiplantae > Streptophyta > Magnoliopsida > Ericales > Theaceae > Camellia > Camellia japonica. The sequence goes on along the minus strand of JAPPVO010000031.1, from coordinate 165,827,178 downwards.
AAAACAACTTAAATAAGTTGAAAAAAAAATTGATTATTTAAAAGTTAAGAGAATGGTTGCTTTTAGTGTGTACTTTTTTATTATAAGCTTTTAGCTTAAAAAGAGTTAATAACCATGAAAATATGTTAAGAATTTTATCTTGAAAAGTGATTTTTTATCTAAATTTAATTATTATATAATGAGATTTACATTTAAAACAAATTACAACCACACATTATTTTTTCCTGAAACTCACAGCATATGAGAAACACACCATTTTAGTTTCCTATAAAATATTTTTTAAATTTATTAAGATGTCTAGCATTTGTGATTTTAAAATAGTCAAAAATCTCACTTGTAATTTTAGATTAAATTGTGATTGTTAGATTTTGTGTCCAAAATAACAAAACATGCAGCCCACGTGTCCCTTGTGCAACTTTGACACCAAAATTACATTTTGCCCCCAAAAATGGTGCGGCAAAAGACTAGGGATGGGATGGGTGTCATATTGGAATCAAGATCCTCTCCTCGATCTCTCTCCTTGACTCCCTACTTGCTGAGCTATCAGGTCTACTTTTGGACCCAATTTCGATTATCCGAACCGTTCACATTTTAATATTTGTTGAGTATATCATACCTGTAAAAAATCAAATTGATCGGACATCAGAAACTACATGTTCGGATCATCGAACTAAAAACCATTTTTTTTTAATTTAATAAACAATTTTCCGAACACATACTTTCTGATATCCGATCAACTTAATTTTTTACAAGTATGATATACTCAACAAATTTTAAAACGTAACGGTTCGAATTATCGAAATTGGACCCAAAAGTGGGCCTAATGCCCCAGCAAGTAGAGAGTCAAGGAGAGAGATCAAAGAGAGGATCTATTTTCTAGACTTTCAATCCTTTGGTTGGTGAATCATTTATACTTTTCAAGATCACTATTTTGCTTATTCTCACTTGCCAATTATCAGAACAGCTTCTTGACTACTTGCAACCTTGCATTGGTAATTTATTTACGAAAATTGGTAGCCCAGATTTGTAGCAAAACCTTTTCTCAGGAATTGTCAAAGATGTTTATCCAGAAATAGAAGCTAATTGTAATTCCCAAACCACCCTTTACTATTATTGGATGAAGTTGTAGATGATTTTTGCGGAGGTACGAATGATTTTATTTGTAATTGCTAGTTGTTCGGCGATTTTGCTTCTAGACAGAATGATATAGATTGATTTAGTGGTTTATGTGTTCTATTTTAATCTCTGTTGTAATTAGTTCTCAATTTTAGTATATGTAGATCTGTGGAATGGGTTAAGTGCCCTTCAGTGTCCATTCTTCTTTAGATTGCCTACTGAAAGAAGGCAACAAATATAACTAAAACAAAATGAAAAGGATTGCATCTTTCTAGAATTTTTTTATTTTTATTTTTTCTTCGGATGCTTTGTGGAGATTTTTTTATCTTGTTATGGACTAATTTGTAGTGCAAGATTTGGCTTCTTCATATGGTTGGGGATCTGCATTTTGTGGTGAAGTTTGCTTAATCAACAGGAAGTTCAATAGCAGTGTCATATCTCTCACTATACCATTGTTTAATAGGAGCTGGAAAAAAATTGAAATTGAGAGAGATTTGAAGCTAATTGAATAATTTTTATGAACACTCTATATGATTCAAGACAAATAGATTAAGACAATTAAAAACAAATCTTGATATAAATTTTTATAGGAGTTGTTATAATGCTTTGTGGTCTGAAGCTATTCAATATGGCCTATTTGATTGGTTAAAGTTTCTCTTGAAATATATATATATATATACATGTGATTCATTCTAGAGACATGTGAGATTTTGTTGGACCTTTATTTAGTTCTATTCCCTTATTAATACATGTGAAAAATTAATCTATTATAAATTTATGAGGAAATAAAGTTAGATGTTTAACTATATACTAAAATATAAAATCTATTTAGGAAATTTAACTGACTAAGATTTTGAACCACAAAAAAGAAAAGGAAACCTCCACATCATTGAGGCATAAAGACTCAAGATCAATAACCTTTTCATTATGGAATCCTATTTATTTTATGATGAATACATACGTATCAACACAGATACTAGAATCAGAAAATACTTAGTGTAGCTCATTTTCATCAACGTGCATTAGAAAATCAAAATTCATAATTCATAAATATCTCAACTTTCTCTTTCTCTCCTCATTTACTTGATTTTTTCCTTTTCTGTTTTATTTTATTTATACATTGAATTTGATTTTTGAAATGGGAAATGAGTTTGAATTTTTGAAATAGGTATTTGCAATCCATTATATTTTTATAGGTTTGCAGTGACTCTTCTTCATATCAATTTGTCAAAATGAGTTAGGGCTTAATTTGATCATCCTCTGCATCTTTAGCTTTGCCATTGGGACCCTTTTCACCAACAGGTTGCTCTTCTCTCTCTCTCTCTCTCTCTCTCTCTCTCTCTCTCTCTCTCGATTCTTTTGGACTGTTTTTGTATTCCCAATTGAAATTTCACCTCATTCAAAACGGGGGGAAAAAAAAAGGATTAGTTTTTATTTTTCGGGTTGAGCTGAGCTAAGATATTAAAGAAAATTTGGTTGTTGATGTCGTAGATTGTGGGCTCCTCTTCTTGAATCCAACGGTCAGACCATCTCACGGCCGCGACATCATCAAGAATTGCAAAAATGCAGAAGGTCAGATTTTTAGATTGTGTTTTCTCTGTTTTCTTTCTCTTTGGATTTTTTTTTATTTTTTTATTTTTGTGTGGGGTCAATGCAATAACACTAGCAAGTGTGCTTGGTTTGTTTTTCTAGAACTTCCTAGAACTTTAAAAATCTTTTTTGTTTTCTAATGGATGGGATGATCGATAGAATTGCATTTTGCATATAGCTAGACTTGCACTGTGAGTGATTTATACATTGAAACCAACCTAAGTAACCAACCCAAAGTTGGAGATATATCAATGTTGGCCTCTCTTCAACTTCCAGCTTTCTTTTCTAGCTATTATGAAAAATGTTTCTTATATTTTTCTTTTGGTTTATGTTTTCCTAGATTATTCACGTAATATGGTTGTTGCTATATTTTAGTAATGAATAACGACAAATACTAGAGTTTAGCAATGTTGCTTCAGTAGTTACTTTGTTATTTTTTAGATTTTTCTCACAAAATATCAAATAAAAAAAAATTATATATGGTGTTGCTTCAATAGTAACTTTGCTTTTGTTAGATTGTGACTTCACAGCATTGGTTACATTGTGGCTTCACAACATTGGTTTTTAAATGATGGTTTGCAAATCCTTAGCTGCTATATTTCATAGTTTTTGAAGCAAATTTTATGCCTTTGTCTTTGGCTCTTCATGATAGTGTTGAGTTCATTGATTTTTGCTGTTCTTCTGAATAAACAAATTCTCTTGGTTGGTTGTCTAACTTGACTACACAAGTTTAGGAAATTATCATCTATCATGCTTGCTATAGGTATGATTTGTAGGTATATGATTGAACATAATTATTTTTTTTTTTTTTTTTTTTTTTTTTTTTTGTGTGTCATGTGTCATGTGTTATGTGTTAATGGTGAAATAAAAAAATTATACCTACAAATTCATTTGATGAATGAATGTGTTAATAGTTAGGATTTGAATAGTCAAGTTAGACAACCATGGCTTTAAATTTAACATGAAGATCCCGAGACTCTACTTGCATGAGAAAAATGGACATTTAATTCTATTGAATGTTTGGGATGGTGATGAGTTTTGAAAAAAATGTAATTACATTACATTGATATAGTATGCGAATTAGAAATGATTAAATAGATGAAATCATGAATCCGCTTTTGTGTTGTATGCTATTGATATTGATGAACCTATTGCTTAGAGGTTTTGTCCTTGGTAACCGGTGGAGGGTTGCATTGTTGGTGATAGAATGATATGGATTTAGGTTGAAATTTTCATTTTTTCTCTTCTAGGTTGCATGTTAACATAACCCGTTTGGGGACTGACTAAATTAGCCAATTAGTCAAAAAGTTACTAAATTAGCCAAAAAGCCAACCACTCATACCAAAAAGTCAAAGATTCTCTTTTCTCTCTACTTTTTGCACATCTTTTCGTAATTAGCCAAAAAGTTATCCCAAACATACAAGTTTTTTTTACCTAACTTTTTAGCCAAATAGCCAAAAAGTTACTAAATTAGCCTGTTCCCAAACGAGGCCGCCTTTTGTTTGTTGTTGTTTTTTTTTTTTCTTCTTTTTCAAATTGTAGATTAGAGATGAACGAATTTGGTAACCTGCATAGCAAAAGCTTTTTGTTGATATTACCAGACACGTATCCATCACAGTGTAGTTGTACTTTTTTTTCTATGTTGTTGCTTTATGCAAATGAACAGGCTTTGTAATGATTTGTAATGGATATTATATTGAACATGTTATTAAAATGCACAAGTTATTTTGATTGTGTTGTCGTAGTTTTTTATTTTACTAGAATAGATGTTATAGTTTGGATGTTATATATTAATTTCTTGATACTATGAGACATATATTATTAGAATGAACAGGGATTGTTTATTGAAAAAAAATATATTATTAGTGACCAAAAAAAAAACCATCGCTATTAGTTTTCAAAGAACATGAAGAATAATTTTGTCACTAATGATATAGTTCCAAACAAATAATTTCATCACATTTGCTGAATATTTCGTCGCTAAATTGAAATATTTGGTGACAAAATGTTTTTTTTCATTGAAGAATTTTATTTTGTACCCATTTTAGTGATGAATTTTTTTGTCACCTTAATCTATATCATTGGTAAGGATAAATTTCGTCACTAAAACCTCTATCTTCATATTTGGTGACGAAATATTTCGTGGCCAAAACAATTAAAATAAAAATATTATCTAATTCTAGTAACGAAATTGATGTTATGGAGGACGAAAAATGCAACATTTAGAGACCAAAAATTTTGTCGCCAAAAATGAAAAATAGGTGACGAAATGATTTTTCGTCACCAGCTACTTTCAGCGACAACATATAGGCGAAGGCAACAAACGTGGTGACAAAATTATTTCGTTGCAAATCACTTTGGTGACGAAAATTTGATGTTTGGAGACAAAATGAGTTTGTCATCAAAGACCTTTTTTGTTGTAGTGCTCTCTTTACAAACCCACATATCTTTTTCTCTCTATCTGTCCCAATTCCTTAAAATCTAGCCCTAGATCTCTCTTCTCAACACCCTCTCTACTCCGCCACCACTACCACGGGTCGATCCACCACTACCATTAACCAACACCTTCGGGGATGGATCTAAGAAGGAGGACATTATCAACACAAAACACAACAATTTGCAGTTCGAAGCAGAAGAACCACAAATTTTTTGGTATAGACTTAGTAGATAGACATTCTATACATACACATACAAATATATGTCTTGTATGAGTATGTTTGAATATATATATATATGTCTGTTGATCTTCATTTTTATAATTTTACTAACAATTTTTTCAAAGCTGTAAATCATACTCTATTCGTCAAAAATAGACATGTAGAGTACTTTAGAGCTTGCGAAATTGACACATCTCTAGACAATCTTGAGGTCCTCAGCCATGGGAAGAAGATCCTTGCACGATTTTGAAACAACTATCATGCCGGAGAGGCTAGTAACGGCGACTTGGGAGAGAGTCATCTATCCTTCTGGCAAGGTTGACGTCGCAGTATTTATCAGTCATTTGTAGATACTCGGCGGTGTAACAAAGAACTGCAACATTGTAAACCGTGATCTCAAAATTGACGCCATAGAAGAACTTCGCTGCTTTCTCGAAGATCTCAGGCCAGGTCTTGGATGATCTCGGTGATCTTGGTGTTTGAAAAGATAGATTACTGATACAAATTTGAACAAATAATTTGAATTTTTTTTATGTGGTGTTGTTATTGGGATCTATGACAGATAAGATAACAACAAATAGGAATAAGAAGAATTGTTTTAACAGATAAAACAAAAGAGTGTTTCAACAACTCAAACCTTAAAATATAAAAATATTGAATTTTTATTTTAACAGATAAAAAAATGAAAAGATAGGTTCAACAATAAGAAAAAATAGGTTAAAAAATTCAATAGATAAAAAAAGATTTCAACAGATTGGTTAAAATAACTCAACAGATAAGAAAAAAATAGGTCCAAAAATTTCAACAGATAGGTTCAAAAAAATTAAACAGATAAAAAAATCCAACAGATAGATTAAGGGACAAAATTGAAAATAAAATGTCTTCCAAAATAATAAAATGTACTTGTTACTACAATATTTTACAAAGAGTATACTTCTCACCAATATATATATATATATATATATTCATAAGACCTAATACCTTATACCCTCCTTATCACTAATTTTCTCTCTTTTTCATTATTTTAAGTTTAAAATTCGATGTATATTTTCCCCATTGGTGTATTTTTCATTTCAAAACAAAAATACAATTAAATAAATTACCTATATATATATATTTTTATCTATTTATTTATTTACATAAATATAGGATTATAAGATATAGATTAATAAAATATATTCATAATTGAGTTGCACTCAAAGACTTTCCAAGCCCAACCAATTCACTAAATGGCCTAAAAGTTTACCCAACCAGCCTGTGAACTTAATTATGGCGATTCTATTTACACTCAAAAAATCATTAAGTATTTTTAATTTTTAAGGACAGCTGGTTTAATTATTTAAAATTTTATTTTACTCTCATTATACCCTATTATTTTCCGAAAGTACTCTCAAGGTAAACCCCAATAATAAATAATAAACAAACTAAAAAAACTAAATTATTTCAAAACTTTTCAATAAAAAAAAAATTCTCAAAAAAAAAAAAAAAAAAACACCAAACTTTTATAAGCACATAAGCATTATAAATACAGAAAACACCAAACTTTACATAAGCATTATAAAACTTTTCAAAACGGAAAAAAAAAATACATTATAAATTATCTATAAGAATGCTCGTAAAAGTAAAACCACTTATAAGCACATAAGCATCTGGCACTAATAAGAAATAGTAGTTATCAAATAATGTACTATTTAAATGACAAAATAAGAACAACTCCAATAATATGTTTATTGTTTCTCTAACTACTAGGCCCTTTAATTTGTCAAAAAAACGATATAGAAATCATTGATGGTGCTCTACAAAAATTGTGAAACCCCTTTATATGAATACTTACCTCCTTTTTTATGGGTTGCTTCAAAAAACTATTTTGATTATTACTCTCATTCATTATTTTGATTTTGTTCAAACTTTCTTCTAGGGTTTAGGTTTCAAAATAATTTTAAAAAATAACGTTGATGATGATAGTGAGTTTTGGTACGGTGAATTAGAGTTTTGAAGGGAGGAGAAAGAAGAAGAGAAAAAAAAATTACTTCAATCTCTTGTGGAAGAGACATTGAGAATTGAATAGGAATAACCGATTATGGTATACCATGAGGGAAAAAAATTTATTTTAAAATTTAATATGTGTTATCCTTATTAGAAAATTCATATTAAGATATATAGGAATTAAAATTTATAAATTTAAATTGGATATACTGAGATTTATTTTCGATTCAAATAAAATCCCCCTTAATTATCAATCTCAAACTCTTTAAAAATGCTATTTTGGGTTAATTAGGAATAGATATTCGGCACAACAATGATATCATATGACATTATTCTTGTTCTTAGTTTTTGAGGTGTGCTGTCAGCACTTTGAACATCCCAAGGTGTAATGTCGTTTTTCTTCAACTTTACATCTGAACCTTTAAATTATCACACAACAAAATAATTGTAGAGAAAATCATGGTGGAAGATCCTGATTCATAAACAAGTGATAGAAAACTATAAACATTACATTTTGACTTGAGATATTTTGAAAGGCACTTAGAACAATAGAATGCGGAGACGATTGAAGTAAATTGTCATGTCTGACATAAAGTTTCTAGCCTTATGTTTCTTTACTAGACTTTCCAGTTGAGTGCAAAATATTAGATCTTTTCAAAGTGAACTTTTAAGTCTTTTAACAACTAATGTAAATTGAAAGAAACATAAAATCGAAGAGATACATGATTCAAAATAGTGAAAATACTCCATTTCGCTATGCAGGACTAAACCAAAACAATTACAACCATGTTGAATTGCCAAATTTAGAGCTTGAAATGCGAAAGCGTAGAATTCCCATCAAGACCTTTGGCATTAAAGTAGGCTGCATAGTCCCTCACAGTGATTTCCCGGTACTTTGGAGGATTCTCTTCCGATAACAGCTCCTTAATAGGTCCATAAACCTTTGACGATGCCTGAATACCTGAGCTAAAAAAACATGCCACTGATACTCTTGGACCAACACGGTTTGCCAGCACTCTGTGTTCAATGCTTTTGAACTTGTCGTTTGATATGAGCTAAAAAACCAAAAACAAAGTCAAGTACTAGCCCATTATTCACGAGAACATGTTGCATTTTCATGTTATAAATGTTGTCAACATAAGCTGATCCAAACACTCGGTTATCAAATATATGTGTATGTGTGTGTGTGTTGCCAACGTTATATATTAAGAGAATGATAATCATACCAAATTTTAACAGAAATCCCTTACAAAATGATGTTGAAAAGATAATCTTACGAGGATTCTGTAAATAAATTATGTTTATATTTTATATATTATGTGCTTATTTGTTGCAAAGGATAGAACTGTTATTTCATAGAACACAATAAACAATGCAAATGTCTTAACTGAATTTCAACTACAATGCAACTTGAGATCAACTTTTTCAAATTCTATAATGCCTAGGCATTTGTATGGCGAACATAAAATCCACTCATTTATTGTACAATGAAGGGAGAAGAAAATGTACTTGTTACCAGAGTTTTAATGGACATGAGATCTCCCGTCTCTAAATTACTTTATCACAATTAAGGGTGACTACTAGCTCTGAGGTCGATCCAGATTGGCCAAGATTTTTCTAAGTTTTTGGCTAAATATTTTGGTTCATATCATAGAGCCAATTTGAGATTTTGACCCGTTTATTTATCGGGCTGGCTTTGCATTGAAGAATTATGGCCAATAATTTTAATTTTATATTTTTTAGTTGCACAATAAATTATAAATAAATAAATAAATAAAAAGATCAAAAAAATAAATAATTGTGGGGGATGTAAAAATTCATGATTTAGAAACGATCCAAAATAGAAGTATGAAGGGAAACGTAATGTAGAGGCCTTATGAGGGCCCAAAGACTTGGCGTCAGCCCAGTAAGATCGGAGAAGAAATATCAAAAGAGTCGATCAAGGCAGATCAGATAGAAGAAGCACAAGATAACCAATTAGAGGATAAAAAGACAAATCAGAGTCAAACCAATCGATGTCTGCAACAAGGATAGATGGTTAGATTTCAGCATAAGAGAGCGTTCTTATCACTTCAAAAGGAAGGCAAAGTAGCAAGACAAAAACATAACAACAACCAATCATTTTATTCTTATATTCTTTGCCTTCTCAATCAAACACTAATTTGATCGTCGGAGGGCTCTTCCAAACAACAACCAAATTAACACTAATTTGAGTGAAGTGATCGGACGATTTAGAAGCTCTTTTAGATCATGTCATGAGATTATTCTGTCTCGAAATTCTTGTCACATCATGTGATTAAAAGTACACTGAGATTGAATTTTTTATGATAGATCCTAAATTAAGGACTTTGGTTGAAACAAAATATGGTTAATGAATGAGAGACTTGCCTGTAGGAGATCTCCAATATTGACCACAAGAGCTCCAGGGGTAGGACGGACATCAACCCAGTGATTTTGGTGAAGAACTTGAAGGCCTCCAATGTGATCCTGCAGCAGCACAGTGAGGAAGTCGTCGTCAGCGTGTTTGGTGGTGCCGACAGTGAGCTCCGGCTGAGGGCATGCCGGGTAGTAGTGGCACAGTACGGCGAGCCGCTCGGCGCAACCAATGTCTTTGAGGTGGTTTGGACTCAGCCCAAGCGCCTCTGAGAGTAACTCCAACAAACAACAGCCTAACTTGATTACTTGTTTTGAGTACTCCATTAGAATATCTCTGCAAGAAAATTAATCAGTATTGTAACATTATACAAATGGGAAATTTTGTATTTAAGATGATAATCTTAAAAGTTAATTTCTAAATTTTGTCAAACTCACTAATTCGGTGATTTCCTTAATTTTAAAATATACAAAACATTCAACTTCTCAATAATCAAACACTCCGTCACCGAGCAGGGCTCAATTTTTTGGGCACAACTAGTGTCTCATTTATTTGGTGAACCTGATTGTATTATGTTCTATTCGGAATTCGGTCTCTTGTACTGCGAATTAATACATTTTCCGCTTACGCTGATGATGGTCCTTCCTTTAAATTGAGATAAATCTGGCTCATAAATCAGAGCCCAGGACGTGAAATAATGCATCCAAAAGCACTCTTTTTCGCAGTTTAAAAAAAAAAAAAAAAAAAAACTCCGCCCAAATTTCAAAACAAAAACTATAAAGCGTCAAATAATGCCAAACTGCTGCTGCTCGCAATCATAACAAGAAGTAATAAAACTTTATTATCTAAAATGAGATACACAAAAATAACATGGTAAGATCCACTCAATCGTCACATCTACGAGTTAAAATAGTTTATGAGATTTTGTTTACTTGAGTTTTGAGGGGGAAAAAAATTTAATTATAAATTATAAATTAGTTTTAGAAAACATATTGGGCACCCAAATCAGCAATTTATTTCTGAATCTCTTGGACTAAGCTCAAACTTAAATCTGTTTAGACTAAAAGAAGGGAAATTTTAATATACATACTTCTAAAAAGTAGGTACCATACGCAACTCTAGTTGTGCCATTTTTTTTTTTAGTTATGACCAATTTTCTTTTTAGTTATGACATTATTCTAATTGTGACTTATGAGTTCTTTAGTTATATCTCATGTTGTGTTTTGTTATGATTTTTTTTTTTAAAGTTATAAATCAAAAAATTAAAATTATGTTATTTTTCTTTTTAGTTATAAAGTGCATATAGTGCTCATTTTTTGAAAAGTGTGCATCGTAGTATTTCCCTTAAAAGAATATTATTTAACCGAAAGGACACCTATTAAAAACTTACTTGTCTATACATCTATTCAAATATCTCACTATTTGTACACAATGTTATCCATCTGTATAACTATATGTTCAAATATATTCCTATATGTACAAATATTACCTACATATTTACCTATCTGTTCACTTCACGGAAATGGGGTCACAGCTGTGCCCCTCCCTGCTGTGCCCCTGCTGTGCCGTGAAACGGCACAGTTTCACCCCTTCTCTCTTTCTTTTTTTTTTTTTTTTTCTTCATGTTCTCACAGTTTCACCTTTTTTTTTTTTTTTTTTTCATGTTCTCACACAGTTTCATCTTCTTTTTTTTTTTTTCTTTTCTTTTTTTTTCTTAAAATTTATTTTAAAAAAAAAAGGGGGTGAAACTGTGCTTTTCACCCCTTTTTTTTTATGTTCTCACTATAAATTAAATTTAAATCCTAAGCCCTAAATCCTAAAATAAATAAAATTAAAAATTAAACTCTAAATCCTAAACCCTAAACCGTAAAATAAAAATTAAGAATTAAACCCTAAACCCTAAAATAAAATAAAAAATAAATTTTAAGAAAACTCTAAACACTAAAATAAAAATAAATAAATTTTAAGAAAAAAAAAATTTAATTTATAGTGAGAACATAAAAAAAAAGGGGTGAAAAGCACAGTTTTACCCCTTTTTCTTTTTAAAATAAATTTTAAGAAAAAAAAAAGAAAAGAAAAAAAAAAAGAAGAAGATGAAACTGTGTGAGAACATGAAAAAAAAAAAAAAAAAAAAGGTGAAACTGTGAGAACATGAAGAAGAAAAAAAAAAAAAAAAAAAAAAAAGAAAGAAAGAGAGAAGGGGTGAAACTGTGCCGTTTCACGGCACAGCAGGGGCACAGCAGGGAGGGGCACAGCTGTGACCCCGTATCCTCAATTCACTGTCACTAATTGTCGTCGCCAGCCACAGTTGACCACTGTCCACTAGTTGCCAATGCCAACCACTGTCAATTAGTTGGTGACGACTTTTCAGACCAATTTTTCACAACTTTTTAGGCGCGTATCCTTTTCACCAAATAAGTTTAGTCATTAGACTTAATGCCTAACGCAAATCTCAACTTGATTTTACCAGCTATTTTTCCAAATATATTCACCCCCATGGAAGAGAAAATCATATAAAATAATGAATGTTTTTTTTTTTTTTTTTTCCACGAACCTAATTGTTGAAAACTCAACCAAACATACATTCACAACATACCTGCAAGGAGGGGGCAATTCCTCTGGATTTGGGGCTTTAGGAGCCATACTACAATAGAAAGTGTCCCTCCAATTAGCAGCTGGTGCACTAAACAAATCAAAATTACAATTATACACCACAGCTTTCTTCACATCTCTAGTATACCACTCTTTTCTCACCTCACTGTCCTGCTCATAAAACCTACGAACACCTTTCTTCATCTCCTCCAACACACTCTCTGGAACACCATGGTTCACCACCTGGAAGAACCCCCAATTCTCCGCAGCCTCACGGAATTCACCGACGACCTCCCTCCGCCGGATCGGATCTTTGTCAATGCCAGTAAGGTCTATGATTGGAAAATTGAACTGGATATTGTTTGGATTGGTGGTTTTGTTGAGATTGTCTGGTGGTTGAATGAAAATTTTTGGGACTCTGGCAATCCCAGCATCAACAAGTCCTTTGACACCAATTTTGGTGTCATCAAAAGCCTTTAGCTCTTGTGCTCTGTCATAGTTTGTTTCTATGGCTGCCTGGATTGAAGTTTTGGTGGTGGCAACCATTGATTTTATGAGATGACTCTACAGAGTGAATTTTTGGGGTATAATTTAGGCAAAGAAGGAATGCTATTGAAGAGGAGAGAGAAGTATTGTTGTTCATATATACATATACCAGTGAGTGACGCACCTGCATCTGCAATTTAGATAAGGAAAAATAAAAATAAATAATAAACAAATTAATATTATAATATATAAATTTTTTAAATGATAAATATATTCTTAGTAAAATCAAAATTTTATATGTAAGCGTAACTTAAGCTACTATATAATAATTTTTTATTTTAACATATAAAAATTTATCATGTGGTGTGAGAAGAAAATTTGAAAATTGGAAGTTCATTGAGTAAAAATAGATAGATATTTTGGGAGGTTCTAAATAAGTATATTTTTTAAATTTTTATTAAAAAAATATATAAAAAAATAGAGAAGAGATGTTAATTGATGTGACCCAAATAAATATATGTATGCAAAAAAAAAGTACACTTTTTTAATATATGCCAAACAACTACTTAGTGGACATTTTGAGATAATAAAAGAAGTTTGAGAAAATGTTCACATGGCCTATTTTGGCAATTAGGCTAACTATTGTGGGCATTTTTGTTATTTTTAAGTCATATCACTTTTTTTACTTTTTTTTTTTATTATATATTTTTTCAAAAAGATCAACTTTTAACTTATTTCTTAAAACAACCCTTTATATAACTATATAGAATAGATATTCTCTCAATAAAAAATTCAAAGTAAGGATAATATTTATTTGAATAAATTACACTGGCAATTTGTAAAGTCTAAAAAATATATATATAAAATAAATCTTTCAAATTTGATATAATTATATTAATTTTTTTATTAAGATTAAAATAATCAAAATTAATACAAATAATATGTAAATATAAAAATAAAAAAGAATAAAATATATATATTAATATAAAAATAATAATAATATAGTTTTCTTTTTCTTTTTCTTTTTTTCTTTTTTTCTTTTTTTGGAACCAACCGCGACTAACACACACTTAAACTTTACTATAAATTCAGAATCCTTATTGCCCGGTGCAAACTTCCCCTATATTGTTATCAATGTTTTCATGTCACACAATTCACCGTGGGTCTTATTTCATGATCATTAATTCGTTTTTTTAAACCTTATATCAGCATATATAATAGTAATCACATAATTTTTCATATTTATTTAATACGAATATTTTTAAAACCATATATTTTTATTTATTTATTTTAAGATAAATTTCATCTTCAAAGATCCGTATTAGTAATGGTCAATAGACTTTTTTAACCTAACATTTTGATTATATATGATAATAGTAATCACTTAATTTTTTATTTATTTATTTTAAGATAACTTTCATCTTCACATTACTAATCCGACTTTTTAATTTTTTAACTATTTTAATCTAACTAAAAAAATTTCGTTTAGGATGAACTTTTGTTTTTTATTTATTTATAATTTTGTATGAAAAAATAAAATAATTATAATTTAAATGTAACTTTTTATTTTATCTTTTAGTGAACCAATTACTTCGTTGTTTGGAATTATCTAAATAAGTGCATTTTTTAACTTTTTATGAAATATGGGTTGGGTTTGGATTGGATTTGAAGTGATATGTTAGAGAGATGATGTGACTTAAATAAGATGATGTGACTTAAATAGGATAGTGACTTTTTAACTTTTTATCTTTTTTCAAGCATGCCAAACTTGGCCGAGACCAATCCCCTCCTAACTCAGAAAAAATAGACCTTTTTGTAGCATTGAAGAACATCATCGGCCCACAAAAATTCAAGCTAAAATAGAAGGTAGACAATCAAACAAGAAGACAAACAAAAAAGGATGCGGTGTGGGTTCATAAACTACCACCAAAAATACATACAAAAAAATAAAATAAAAAGTGAATATATAATTTTTACGACCAATTATACAAACAGTCCTTATAATTTGGGTATTGTGTTACTTTGACTTTTAACTTTTTAATTGTGTCACATTTGACCCTGAATTTTGAAACTTATTTCAAATAAGAACAACTGAAGATACCATTACTCAATTTTAAAGGCAAAATCGTCAATTTGATAAAATATAAACTAATTTGACAAAAATAAATGTCAAAAAAATGTTTTTAAATTTTTTAAAATTATTTCTACCCACTAAAGATAAAATTATATAAAATTAATAAATTTTTTAGATATTTATTTATTTATTTATTTTTATCAAATTAATTTTTATTATGTGTTTGTATTATTATCATGTAATATGTGGTTGTTTTTATTTCCATTAAATTAGTTTTTATTTTTCGAAAAGTCAAATATGGCGACAACTTTAATATATTATTAAACTAATCTATTAAATCCAAAAATCTAAAACTAAAATATTTCATATATATTGATTACACATTAAAAGCCTAACAACCACTCATTACATGATCATCATCCAAATATATAATAAAAAATAATTTGGTAAAATAAATAAATGTCTAAAAACTTTATCAATTTTACATAATTTTATCTTTACTGGGTAGAAATAATTTTTAAAAATTCAAAAATACATTTTTGACATTTATTTTTATCAAATTAGTTTATATTTTATCAAATTAACAAATTTGCCCTTGAAATTGAGCAATGGTATCTTCAGTTGTCCTTATTTGGAATAAGATTCAAAATTCATGGTCAAATGTGTCACAATTAAAAAGTCAGAAACTAAAGTGACAAGAACCCTAAACTATAAGAACTGTTAGTGTAATTCGCCCTAATTTTTATATAAAATTACAAAAAAAAAAAAATATGACAATGTATTCTTTCAAGAAAAATAATATACTCATAGAATTTTTATGATGAATTCATAACTAAAATGAGATCAAGAGATTCTATATGTTCTCTCTCTAAGAAATCTCAGTAATCCTGTCCCCTTCATTTCTTCTCCCAGTTTATGTTCTTCTTTTTTCCGTCAGCATGCTAACCACTATCACACATCTCGTCTCCATCGTCGGCTTGCCATCAAAGAAGTTTTCAAATCTTTACTTAGATTTGATTCTTGACTTAGATCCGACGCTATTAAACGTGCTTTTATACACTAAGCGATCATTTTAGATCTATAATATTTTATTTTATAATGTAGAAGTAGATATTAAAGCACCATATCTACCAGTTGTCACGATGAATGGATCATGTCTCATAATAGTTTCATCCTACTTGTTTACTTTCTACCTCAATTTTAATGTGTTTGGAATATGAGATCCATCATATTTTTTAAAACAGATTTTCCCTGCACAGTAGAATCAATATTCAACCTCAAGCTTAAAAATAAAGGATAAATCCTTCTTCAAGTTCTTTTTAAAATTTTAAATTTTAGAAGAATCAACAAAAATATTGATATAAATTGTCAACAACTTTATACCTAAAAAACTCTCTTTCCCATATCTCCCTGCTCTCTTTTATTTCTACCATAAGAAGCAACAGTTAGTACCTCCACAAAACAGCACATGTAATGAACTAATAATACCATAGTGAAAGTAAATGGAGAGTTCAAATAAACAATTTCACATCCATAATTATGGTTTTAATCTTCCCAACAGTAGCTAATACACTAGCCAATTAGTATAAAAATTTATCAAGAACTAAGAAATGTCTTTGAGTTGAGCTTGAAGTCACCAACTTCACCATCAGGTTCAACGCTTTGATCTCTCAGAGTCTTGATGGTTACAAATAGTTCAAAAAGAAAGTCAAACCATGTAATTCCAGAAATCAAGTTTGGACTAGGATGGAATCCAATATGAACTAGAATGTATGATAAGGATACAATAGACAAAACCAAGAATGAGGAACAAATAACTGAACGACGAAATATAATCCATTTAGACTCCATTGATATTGACAAAAGCTGTGAAAAGAGAGAAAAAGAGATGTGAGTTCATAGATTTTCAAGCCAACAAGAACCATGGGCATGGACAAAATATTACCCTAGTAAAAAATATATGTCATCTCAATGTCATAATTTAAGGTAAAAAATGCGCATTATTCAGCTAAACACAAATTAAATACGTAATGAATTAAATGTCGTATTATAATGAAACTAAATAGCGTTGGAACAAAAATTATGATTCATTCATTTGCCCTGTATTATAGAGAGAACCATTTTCCAAATAGTATAGCCTGCATGGAAGTGGGAATGATGTTTAACAAGTGCACATCCATAAAATATCCAACTATAATAACAATTTGACCTTCCAACAGTAAATAACACACTTGCAAATTACTATAAATTTTACAATAAAAATGATATGTCTTTGGAGCTGGAGTCCTAAGTTGAAACCATCAATGGGATTTCACGTTGCTTTGAGCATGGGACCACAACATTTTACCCTAGGCAAATTGCACAAATTATTGACAATTACAAGAATCTCTCCCGTAATTGCTGAAATTACATTGTTGTCCCCTATCAAAATCAACCTCCCACCATGCACCACACCATCAAACAAAACCATTACAAAACCAACCCACCACCTCCATCTACCTCAATCAACTGCCTCCAGCACTGCCTATTTCTTTTTATTCCCTTTTCTTTCTACACAACAATTACAGTTATCCCCACTCCTAGTTCTGTTTCCTTACTTTTCTACTCCAACTGCATCCACAACAACACCAAGGGGGTATGTTTACATTTGTTAGCAAAAATAAGAGAAGTCAATTTAATTTAGAAACCACAGGGAAAGTCTATGTAATTGTCAAATACATCAAGTGTATCATTTGTGGAGGTAAAGGATTTATCTATCACTACAACATTTTCTTAGTTTAGTGACATTTGAAAGTACCACAAAACTATTGGTTTAATGACATTTTTTAATCTTGTGGCATTTTGAACAAGTGCCATTTGTATCCGTGCCACGATAGATACTTGCAAGTGCCACTACACCATCATGGCTAAAAACTTTCAATGACATTTTGATGTCATGGTAGATATTATTTGTGGCACTATCAAGCGCCATTAAAAAAAGAGTTAGTGACACTTATAAGTGTCATTACACCATCAAGATTAAAACCTTTTAGTGACACTTTAATGTCATGGTAGACACTATTCGTGATGCTATCAAGTGTCATTCATGACAATAATTCGTTATAGAACAATTTGATCCGCTCTTGCGGAGACTCGAACTGCCAACCTCCCGCACCATAAATCTTATACACCACACTCTTCCCACTGCACCTCTATAGCATCACATGATTATATATGTAACATATATTATTTATATAGTACATACATCCATATTAATATAAAAGTATATGTATAAACATAATTATTTTATTGAACATAATTTATATAAAATAAATTATTTACTAGCAAAATAAAAAAAGACCACTTTTGGTGTCTAAAAATATTTTTTAGTCGCCAATTCTATACTTTTGGCTACTAATTGTTTTTTAGTTGCTAAAAAGCTTAACTTTTGCTGACCAAAATCGGATTTGGTCGCTGAAGATGCACTTTCAGCTACCAAAATTTTGGTCGCCAAAAAATTTAATTCCCGCCTTAGGATTTTAGTTCTCCCGCACTAAAAATGACCACTTTTGGCGACTAAACTTATTTTTTTGTCGCCAATTGTAGACTTTTGGCTACTAAAATTTTTTTGGCACCAAAAAGCTTTACTTTTAGCTACTAAAATTTTTTTAGTAGGTAAAACCCATATAATCAGCGACCAAACTTATTTTTAGTCGCCAATTGTAGACTTTTGGCTACTAAATTTTTTTAGTCGCCAAAAAACTTTACTTTGGGCTACTAAAATTTTTTTTGTCACTAAAACCCATATAATCAGCAACCAAACTTAGTTTTAGTCGCCAATTGTAGACTTTTGGCTACTAAAATTGTTTAGTCGCCAAAAAGCTTTACTTTTGGCAACTAATGCTGTTTTGGTCGCTGAAAGCTATACTTTCAACGACCAAATTTTTTTTGGTCAGGAAATTTAGTCGCCGAATGTGCTTTTTCCTGTAGTGTATATTGAGTTTAATTTATTTATTTTTAATCATTTACTGCATTTTAAAAATTTAGAAAATATATTGGCATTTTTTGTTTTTTCAAAAATGCCATTATAAGCTTGGAAAGTTTTTGGCTTAGTGGCATTTCTCAAAATGCTATAAAATATTTTTTTATGACACTTTTCACCTAAGTGCCATAAAAAGTAATTTGCACCTACCTAGTGTCCTGACATTTTTTAAAAAATGCCATTGCGACTAAAGTTTAGTAGCATCTGTTGGTAAATGTCACGAACATAATTTTTTGTCATTATTTTATAAAATGCCATAAAATTGATATGACATTTCTTTATTGAAATGCCACTAGAGCCTTATATGTTTATGGTTCTGTGGCATTTTTCTAAAATATTTAATGCCAATTTTTATTTTTGTGACATTTTCTAAAAACATGCCACTAGTGTAGTGTCACTAAAATGTAAATTTGTTGTAGTGACATTTTTGTTGTAGTGAAATGACATTTTTTTTAATTGAAATGCCACTAGAGCCTTGTATGTTTGTGGCTCTATGACATTTTTTTAAAAAATGCCACCAAATATTCTTTTTGTGACATTTTTTAAGAACATGCCACTAGTATAGTGTCACTAAAATGTGTTTTTGTTATAGTATAGATAGGAAGGAGCTTCGCCTGGACCAGTAATAAGATAACAAGAAGTTAAGTAGGCTGGATAGATCTGTGGTATTGCATGAATGGTTTCAAAAATTACAAAAATTTGTCAGTGGGTTTTGCCTAGATTGGTTTCTAATCATTGCACAATGATTAGGCCTCTTGAATGTCTTTACAAGCAATTGACGCACTAATGTCTTATTGTTTTAATTTTTATGTATTTGTAATTGAAAGGAAGACTGTCTATCTTTATATCGTACAATTCTCTTACCATAGCCGCAATAGCCATGAATGTAAACTTAATTTTGGTTTGCACTACGCAAATTTTTATGTTCTTTATGTACATTTAATTAATTTGTTTATTTATTATTATTCATATTTATGTTCCGTATCTCATCAATCCTAAGTGTTTCAACTCTTAACGCTCTTTCCACTCTCACTCATAGAGCTATTTCATTTACTAGCAATTGTCACATGTGATGCATGTGTAAAATGTTAGGTTTACTAAAGAAGTCAAGACTTCAAGACACCAACATAAAAAGAGGGTAAGACTCAAACGTAACACTTTAAATTTAATAATCAACACACTTACCATTTGAGTGATAGACAGTATGCAATTTTATTTTATTTTTTTTACTTATTTAAATTACATACCGCCATTAATATATATATATGTGTGTGTGTGTGTGTGTGTGTGTGTGTGTGAGGGTAAGACATTACATGTGATAGTAACTTCAAGCCCAACCAATTCAATAAATGGGCTTAAAAGTTTAACTCAACCCGGCCCTATGAACTTAATTATCAATCTCAAACTCTTTAAAAATGCTAGTTGGGTTGAGCCAGTGGACTGGTGCTCACCTCTATACGATACTATGCAAATCATAGGTCTTGCACATGATCATCATTAGGAATAGATATTCGGCACAACAATGATATCATATGACGGTATTCTTGTTCTTAGTTTTTGAGGTGTGCTGCCAGCACTTAGAACATCCCAAGGTGTAATGTCGTTTTTCTTCAACTTTACATCTGAACCGTTAAATTATCATAACAAAATAATTGTAGAGAAAATCATGGCAGAAGATCCTGATTCATGAACAAGTGGTAGAAAACTATAAACATTACATTTTGATTTGAGCTATTTCGAAAGGCACTTAGAACAATAGAATGCGGAGACGATTGAAGTAAATTGTGATGTTTGACATAGAGTTTCTAGCCTTTGGTTTCTTTACTAAACTTTCCAGTTGAGTGCAAAATATTAGACCTTTCTAAAGTGAAATTTTAAGTCTTCTAACAACGAATGTTAATTGCAAAAAAACATAAAATTGAAGAGATACACGATTCAAAATAGTAAAAATACTCCATTTCGCTATGCAAGACTAAACCAAAACAATTACAACCATGTTGAATTGCCAAATTTAGAGTTTGAAATGTGAAAGCACAGAATTCCCATCAAGACCTTTGGCTTGAAAGTAGACCACATAGTCCCTCACAGTGGTTTCCCGATACTTTGGAGGGTTCTCTTCCGATAAAAGCTCTTTAATGGGTCCATAAACCTTTGACGATGGCTGAAGATCTGTGCTAAAAAAACATGCCACTGATACTCTTGGACCAACACGGTTTGCCAGCACTCTGTGTTCAATGCTTTTGAATTTGTCGTTTGATATGAGCTAAAAAACCGAAAACAAAGTCAAGTACTAGCCCATTAATTATTCACAAGAACAAGTTGCATTTTCGTGTTATAAATGTTGTCAACGCAAACTGATCCAAACACTCGGTTATCAAATATGTGTGTGTGTGTGTGTGTGTGTGTGTGTGTGTGTGTGTGTGTGTGTGTTGCCAATGTTATATATTAAGAGAATGATAATCATACCAAATTTTAATGAAAATCCCTTACAAAATGATGTTGAAGGGATAATCTTACGAGGCTTCTGTACACAAATTTTGTTTATATTTTATATATTATGTGCTTATTTGTTGCAAAGGATAGAACTGTTCTTTGATAGGGCAAATGCATATACTTTAGAACACAATTAACAATGCAAATGTTTTAACTGAATTTCAACTACAATGCAACTTGAGATCAACTTTTTTCAAATTCTATAATGCCTAGGCATTTGTATGAGGAACTTAAAATCCACTCAAATGAATTGTACAGTGAAAGAAAGAAGAAAATGTACTTGTTACAAGAGTTTTAATGGACATGAGATCTTCTGTCTCTAAATTACTTTATCACAATTAAGGGTGACTACTAGCTCGGAGGTCGATCTAGCTTGGCCAAGCTTTTTCTAAGTTTTTGGCTAAATATATTGGTTCATATCACAGAGCCAATTTGAGATTTTGACCCGTTTATTTATCAGGCTAGCTTTGGATTGAAGAATTATGGTCCATAATTTTAATTTTATATTTTTTAGTTGCACAATAAATTATAAATAAATAAATAAATAAAAAGATCAAAAAAAATAAATAATTGTGGTGGACGTAAGAAATCATGATTTAGAAACGATCCAAAATAGAAGTATGAAGAGAAACGTAATGTAGAGGTCTTATGAGGGCCCAAAGACTAGGTGTCAGCCAGCAACAGATCGGAGAAGAAATACCAAAAGAGTCGGTCAAGGCAGATCAAATAGAAGAAGCACAAGATAGCCAATTAGAGGATGAAAAGACAAATCAGAGTCAAACCACTCAATGTCTGCAACAAGGATAGATGGTTAGATTTCAGCATAAGAGAGTGTTCTTATCACTATAAAAGGAAGGCAAAGCAGCAAGACAAAAACACAACAACAACCAATCATTTTATTTTTATATTCTTGTCCTTCTCAATCAAACACTAATTTGATCATCGGAGGGCTCTTCCAAACAACAACCAAGTCGGGAAGATCCTAAATTAATACTAATTTGAGTGAAGTGATCGGATGATTTAGAAGCTCTTTTAGATCATGTCATGAGATTCTTCTGTCTCAAAATTCTTGGCACATCATGTGATTAAAAGTACACTGAGATTGAATTTTTGATGATAGACCCTAAATTAAGGACTATGGTTGAAACAAAATATGGTTAATGAATGAGAGACTTGCCTGTAGGAGATCTCCAATATTGACCACAAGAGCTCCAGGGGTAGGAGGGACATCAACCCAGTGATTTTGGTGAAGAACTTGAAGGCCTCCAATGTGATCCTGCAGCAGCACAGTGAGGAAGTCGTCATCAGCATGTTTGGTGGTGCCGACAGTGAGCTCCGGCTGAGGGCATGCCGGGTAGTAGTGGCACAGTACGGCGAGCCCCTCGGCGCAACCAATGTCTTTGAGGTGGTTTGGACTCAGCCCAAGCGCCTCTGAGAGTAACTCCAACAAACAACAGCCTAACTTGATTACTTGTTTTGAGTACTCCATTAGAATATCTCTGCAAGAAAATTAATCGGTATTGCAACATTGTACAAATGGGAAATTTTGTATTTAAGATGATTAATTTTAAAATATACAAAACATTCAACTTCTCAACAATCAAACACTCAGTCACCACCACCAGAGTGGTGGTGGTGAGCAGGGCTCAATTTTTGGGGCACAACTAGTGTCTCATTTATTTGGTGAACCTGATTGTATTATGTTCTATTCGGAATTCTGTCTCTTGTACTGCGAGTTAATACATTTTCTGCTTACGCTGATGATGGTCCTTCCTTTAAATTGAGATAAATCTGACTCATAAATCAGAGCCCAGGACGTGAAATAATGCATCCAAAAGCACTCTCTTTCGCAGTTTAAAAAAAAACAGAAAAACACTCTGCCACAAATTTCAAAACAAAAACTATAACACGTCAAATAATGCCAAACTGCTGCTGCTCGCAATCATAACAAGAAGTAATAAAACTTTATTATCTAAAATGAGACACACAAAAATAACATGGTAAGATCCACTCAATGGTCACATCTACGAGTTAAAATAGTTTATGAGATTTTGTTTACTTGAGTTTTGACCCGGGGGGGGGGGGGGGGGGGGGAAGGAATTTAATTACAAACTATAAATTAATTTTAGAAAAATATATTGGGCCTATACATTATCTAAGGAAGTCCAGTCCAAACTTTATTATCTAAAATGATATCCACAAAAATAACATGGTAAGATCCCCTCAATGGTCACATCTATGAGATTTTGTTTACTTGAGTTGGAAGGGAATTTAATTATAAATATATTGGGCACCCAAGTCATAAATTTATTTCTGAATCTCTTGGACTAAGCTTAAACTTAAATCTTTTGAAAAGTGGCATCATAGTATTTCCCCTAAAAGAATATTATCTGACCAAAAGGACACCTATCAGTTAAAAACTTACTTGTCTATACATCTATTCAAATGTCTGACTATTTGTACACAACGTTATCCATCTGTGTAACTATCTATTCAAATATGTTACTATATGTACAGATATCATCTATATACTCACCTATCTGTTCAATTCACTGTCACCAATTGTCGTCACCAGCCACGGTTGACCACTGCTCACTAGTTGCTGACGACTTTTCAGACCAATTTTTCACAACTTTTTAGCGCAGGTCCTTTTCACCAAATAAGTTTAGTCATTAAACCTAATGCCTAACGCACCTCTCATCTTGAATTTACTAGCCATTTTTCCAAATACATTCACCCCCATAGAAGAGAAAATCATATAAAATAATGAATGTTTTTTATTTTATATTTTTTTTTCACGAACCTAATCGTTGAAAACTCAACCAAACGTATATTCACAACATACCTGCAAGGAGGGGGCAATTCCTCTGGATTTGGGGGTTTAGGAGCCATACTACAATTGAAAGTGTCCCTCCAATTAGCAGCTCGTGCACTAAACAAATCAAAATTACTATTATACACCACAGCTTTCTTCACATCTCTAGTATACCACTCTTTTCTCACCTCACTGTCCTGCTCATAAAACCTATGAACACCTTTCTTCATCTCCTCCAACACACTCTCTGGAATACCATGGTTCACCACCTGGAAGAACCCCCAATTCTCCGCAGCCTCGCAGATTTCATCGATGACCACCCTCCGCCGGATCGGATCTTTGTCGATGACAGTAAGGTCTATGATTGGAAAATTAAACTGGGTATTGCTTGGATTGGTGGTTTTGTTGAGATTGTCTGGTGGTTGAATGAAAATTTTTGGGATTGTGGCAATCCCAGCATCGACAAGTCCTTTGACACCAGTTTTGGTGTCATCAAAAGCCTTTAGCTCTTGTGCTCTGTCATAGTTTGTTTCTATGGCCTCCTGGATTGAAGTTTTGGTGGTGGCAACCATTGATTTTATGAGATAACTCTACAGAGTGAATTTTGGGTATAATTTAGGCAAGAAGGAATGCTAGTGAAGAGGAGAGAAAAGTATAGTTCACATATACATATACCAGTAAGTGACGTACAAAAAATAAAAATAAATAATAAAAAAATTAATATTATAATATATAAATTTTTTAAATGATAAATATACTCTAAATAAAATTAAAATTTTATATTTAAACGTTACTTGAACTATAATATAATAACTTTTTATTTTAACATATAAATATTTGTCATGTGGTTTGAGAAGAAAATTTGAAAATTTGGAAGTCCATTTAGTAAAGATTGATAGATATTTTAGTGGCAACTGTTGTGGACATTTTGAGATAATAAAAGAAGTTTGAGAAAATGTTCACATGACTTATTTTGGCAATGAGCAATGATTCATAACTTTAAATTTAGAGTTTTAATAATGACTCTAATGATATGGTATGAAGTAATAAAAAATAAAAAAAAAAAGACACATATATCAAATCATTTATAAGTGGGGCTTACTGTCACATAAGTAGAACTTTTATTAGAATTCTACTTTTAGTACTCTTAAACATTTTTGGTTAGCAATTAGGTTAAAGTCAAAAAATTAGTTTTTTGTTATTTTTTGAGTCATATTATTTTTCTACATTTTTATATTTTTTTTCAAAAAAATCAACTTTTAACCTAATTCCTAAAACAAACTTTTATATAGTATAGATATTCTCTCAATAAAAAATTCAAAGTGTGGATTATATTTATTTGACAAAATTACATTGGCAATTTGTGAGGTTTTAAAAAATATATATATATAAAATAAATCTTACAAATTTGATATAATTACATTAATTTTTTTATTAAGATTAAAATAATCAAAATTAATACAAATAATATGAAAATATAAAAATAAAAAATAAAATATATATTTTAATATAAAAATAATAATAATATAATTTTTTGTTTCTTTTTCTTTTTCTTTTTTCTTTTTTTTTGGGAACCAACCGCAACTAACACACATTTAAACTTTACTATAAATTCAGAATCATTATTGCCCGGTTGATACTTCCCCTATATTGCCGTCAATGTTTTCATGTCACACGATTCACCATCAGTCTTATTTAATGATCATTAATTCGTTTTATTGAACCTTATATAAGGATATATTAGTAATCACATAATTTTTCATATTTATTTAATATGAATATTTGTAAAACCATATCTTTTTGTTTATTTATTTTAAGATGAATTTCATCTTCAAAGATCCGTATTAGTAACGGTCAATAGACTTTTTTAACACAACTTTTTTATTATATATGATAATAGTAATCACATAATTATTTATTTATTTATTTTAAGATACCTTTCATCTTCAAAGGTTCACATTAGTAATCTTACTTTATGATTTTTTTTTTTTTGACGATTTTAATCTAATTAGAAAAAGGTAGACACTCAAACAATAAGACAAACAAAAAAGGATGGTGTGGGTTCATAAACTACCACAAAAAATACATTCAAAAAAATAAAATAAAAAGTAAATAGACAAATAATGGGATATTGGTCCGAAAATCATAGGAATACATAATTTTTACGGCGAATTATACTAACGGTCATTATAGTTTAGGTATTGTGTTAGTTTAATTCCTAATTTTTTAATTGGAACATATTTGACCTTAAATTTTGAATTTGGTTCTAAATAAGAACAATTAAAGATACCATTACTTAATTTCAAGGGCAAAGTCATCAATTTGATAAAATATAAACTAATTTGACAAAAATAAATTTCAAAAAAATATTTTTGAATTTTAAAAAATTATTTCTACCCACTAAAGATAAAATTATGTAAAATTGATAAATTTTTTGGATATTTATTTATTTATTTATTTTTACCAAATTAATTTTTATTATGTGTTTGGATTATTATCATATAATAGGTGATTGTTTTTATTTTCATTAAATTGTAACAACCCAGATTTTTAATTATTTTGTATAATTTATACTAATATTATTTAATCTCAGTTAAGAAAATATATGATTTATTATATATTATTATGCGTAATTTTGTAAAATAATACAATTATTAAAAGTTTAGGGGTTAAAATATAAATAATAATAATATAGATAATATAAATAATAATAATAATAGGTGTGGTATTAAAATAAATAATTAATTTTCCATTAGTATATGATAGATTATAATTTAATTAAAAATTAATTTATTTATATAATTATATTAAAATATTAGGTCAAATAGTAATTATCTTACATATCTATTAAAGATAAGATCAAATCCATGAATCGAATCTGCAGAATGATTCGGCCAGGCCACGTGTTTGGCCAGTCTTCCTATATATAGGGAGAAGGTAATCTGGGTGAAAGAAGAAAAGGATGGGAAGGAAAAGAAAAGGAAAAGAAAGAAGAAAAGAAAAGAGAAACAAAGAAAAGAATGAGAGGAAATGAAGAAAAGAATAATGGAAGCTGAAACGATCTTTGATAGTGGAAAGAAAGAGTAAGGTATTAAAGTTAAGGTAAATTATATTATACCTTGAGTCACCAAAATGTATTTTACTTATGTTTTGACTTACCATACTTATTTTATACAAGTTATGTTTTTAATAAAAGTTATGTTTTATAAAGGTTTCAGTTACGTGATTTATCTTCTGAACCCTATTTGCTTAAAAGGAAACTCATGGATATATTTGTTTATATTTTAAAGAATATTTGACTATAACCTTATTAACAATTATATTTTGTAAATACCACTACGGGAGTCCCACGCCTTGGGAGACTTAAATAACCATTGGCCTCTATTTGATCACTTTGTGGTCCTTTGTTTGTCATGGATCCATTGACCTCTGTTCTGTGCGGACCAAAGTACTGTGCGGAACTAAGTGCTACACTATTGTGGGAGCCACCTCTAGAATCCGTACGAGCCACCTCTTGAATCCGTACCTCTGTTCTGATTGTCACTCCTGTGACCTCTGTTCTGTTCTGTTCAGTACCGTGGTTATGGCTATATATTTACATAATTTATGTATTTCAGTTTCTGCCACTTAAATGATTTGTTTATCAAATTACCATGATTATAGTTATTTATTTACATAATCTCAGTTTTGGTACTTAAATAATTATTTGTTCCGACTCAGTTATCCTAAATGTTTTGGCCTAATTAACTATCCATGGTTATTTCGTGTCCCTTATACTCTTGGTATAATATTTCTCACTCTGCCATGTGCTTATAGTTGTTTACCAATTTTCAAGAAATAATGCAATTCAGAAATAGCCTTTGGAAAGTCTTAGATGCAGGGTTGCGGAATAGACACACACAGAGTATTTTTTTGATATTTTTATATGTAAATATCGGCCTTTTTGGTCAATAAATTTTGTAATAAAAATAGAAGCTCCGATGATTATTTTGGTACCCTTATTTAAATATTACTTCCGCTTGCGTTTATTGATCTGTTTTAGAATTGGCCGGAGGTAACCTTAGTTACTGGCCATCACGATCCTTAACCCTTGGGTACGGGGAGCGGGTCGTAACAAGTGGTATCAGAGCAATGGTTTATAAAAAAAAAATCATCATTGGAGCATAGGACACACGCACATTTAGGAAGTAAGATAGCGGGTAATTAGTACCTAAATATTATATTTTGTTAGTCGATTTAATTATATTATAATTTTATATGATTATATATATAAAATAATTTTTTTTTTTAGTATGCCTAAT
Source organism: Camellia japonica (assembly GCA_030407325.1). Lineage (NCBI taxonomy): Eukaryota > Viridiplantae > Streptophyta > Magnoliopsida > Ericales > Theaceae > Camellia > Camellia japonica. The sequence goes on along the minus strand of JAPPVO010000031.1, from coordinate 165,798,673 downwards.
TTGTGAAGGATATTAGATATAATTTATATTTGTTCTAGTAAAGGAAGGACAAGAAAAGAAGGATGTCGGGCTCAAACATCCACCAAAATTATAATATAATTAAATACATGGAATTTTTAGTTCAGTATTCAAAAAAAAAAATTTATTTCGACTTTTTTAAAACAAAAAAGTGGGTTCAAATTACAAAGATACTAATTTTGAAACTATTTCTCATCAATGAAAAATTCATTTTTTTCAATTCTTGCATATAATTCTATCATTGTGTTCTCATTTTATTTTTATTTATTTTTATCATAAATAAAACGAGTGAAATTTTTTTTTAAAGTCACCCATTATTTCTCATTCTGGACCAAACCAATTGTGACAACTAGACAGTGAGTTATTTTTGGTAAAGTTTTTTTTTTTTGAGGTACTATTTTCTATCAGATTAATTATCTAATATATATTTATCAGAGTGCGCAGCGGATAGCTTACATATGACAAATTTCGAGGACGAAATTTTAAAAAGAGGGAAGATTGTAACAACCCAAATTTTTAATTATTTTGAATAATTTATACTAATATTATTTAATCTCTGTTAAGAAAATATATGATTTATTATATATTATTATACGTAATTTTGTAAAATAATATAATTAGTAAAAGTTTAGGGGTTAAAATATAAATAATAATAATATAGATAATATAAATAATAATAATAATAATGGGTGTGGTACTAAAATAAATAATTAATTTTTTATTGGTATATAATTTAATTAAAATTAATTTATTTATATAATTATATTAAAATATTAGGTCAAATAATAATTATCTTAAATATCTATTAAAGATAAGATCAAATCCATGAATCGAATCTGCGGAATGATTCGGTCTGGCCACGTGTTGGCCAGGCGTTGCGTTTATCTTCCTATATATATAGGGAGAAGGTAATCTGGTTGAAAGAAGAAAAGGAAGGGAAGGAAAAGAAAAGGAAAAGAAAGAAGAAAAGAAAAGAGAAAGAAAGAAAAGAATGAGAGGAAAAGAAGAAAAGAATAATGAAAGTTGAAAGGGTTTTTGATAGCGGAAAGAAAGAATAAGGTATTAAAGTTAAGATGAATTATATTATACCTTGAGTCATCAAAATATATTTTACTTATGTTTTGACTTACCATACTTATTTTATACAAGTTATGTTTTTAATAAAAGTTATGTTTTATAAAGGTTTCAGTTACGTGATTTATCTTCTGAACCCTATTTGCTTAAAAGGAAACTCATGGATATATTTGTTTATATTTTAAAGAATATTTGATTATAACCTTATTAACAATTATATTTTGTAAATACCACTACGGGAGTCCCACGCCTTGGGAGACTTAAATAACCATTGGCCTCTGTTTGACCACTTTGTGGTCCTTTGTTTGTCATGGATCCATTGACCTCTGTTCTGTGCGGACCAAAGTACTGTGCAGAACTAAGTGCTACACTATTGTGGGAGCCACCTCTAGAATCCGTACAAGCCACCTCTTGAATCCGTACCTCTGTTCTGATTGTCACTCCTGTGACCTCTGTTCTATTCTGTTCAGTACCGTGGTTATGGCTATATATTTACATAATTTATGTATTTCAGTTTCTGCCACTTAAATGATTTGTTTATCAAATTACCATGATTATAGTTATTTATTTACATAATCTCAGTTTTGCTACTTAAATAATTATTTGTTCCGACTCAGTTATCCTAAATGTTTTGGCCTAATTAACTATCCATAGTTATTTCGTGTCCCTTATACTCTTGGTATAATATTTCTCACTCTGCCATGTGCTTATAGTTGTTTACCAATTTTCAGGAAATAATGCAATTCAGAAATAGCCTTTGGAAAGTCTTAGATGCGGGGTTGCGGAATAGACACACACAGAGTATTTTTTTGATATTTTTATATGTAAATATCGGCCTTTTTGGTCAATAAATTTTGTAATAAAAATAGAAGCTCCAATAATTATTTTGGTACCCTTATTTAAATATTACTTCCGCTTGCGTTTATTGATCTGTTTTAGAATTGGCCGGAGGTAACCTTAGTTACTGGCCATCACGATGCTTAACCTTTGGGTACGGGGAACGGGTCGTGACAAAATTAGTTTTTATTCTTTGAAAAATCAAATATGGCGACAACTTTATTAAACCAATCCATTAAATTAAAAAAACCAAAACTAAAAACATTTCGTATATTAAATATATCGATTACATATTAAAAACATAATAACCACCCGTTACATGATTATCAACCAAACACATAATAAAATTAATTTGATAAAATAAATAAATAAATGTCTAAATGATTTATCAATTTTACATAATTTTATTTTTAGTGGATAGAAATAATTTTTAAAAATTCAAAAATATTTTTTTCACATTTATTTTTGTCAAATTAATTTATATTTTATCAAATTGACGGCTTTGCCTTCAAATTGAGCAATTGTATCTTTAATTGTCCTTATTTGAAATAAAATTCAAAATTCATAGTCAAATGTATCACAATTAAAAAGTCAAGGACTAAAGTGGCACGAGCTCCAAACTATAGGGACTGTTAGTATAATTCGCCCTAATTTTTATACAAAATTACAAAAAAGAATAATATGACAATGTATTCTTTCAGGAAAAATAATATACTCATAGAATTTTTATGGTGAATTCATAAATAAAATGAGATCAAGAGATGCTAACATGCTCTCTCTCTAAGAAATCCCAGTAATCCTCCCCCCTTCATTTCTTCTCCTAGTTTATGTTCTTCTATTTTTCGTCATCATGCTAACCACTATCACATATCTCATCTCCATCATTGGCTTGCCATCAAGGAAGTTTTCAAATCTTTACTTAGATCTGATTCTTAACTTAGATCCGACGCTATCAAACGCGCTTTTATACACTAAGTGATCACTTCAGATCTATAATATTTTATTTTATAATGTAGAAGTAGATATTAAAGTACCATATCTACCAGTTGTCACGATGAATGGATCATGACTCATAATAGATTCATCCTACTTGTTTACTTTCTACCTCAATTTTAATGTGTTTAGAATATTAGATCCATGTTCATTTTCTGAGGCAAATATTTTTTAAAACAGATTTTCCCTGCACAGTGGAATCAATATTCAACCTCAAGCTTAAAAATAAAGGATAAATCCTTCTACAAGTTCTTTTCAAAATTTTAAATTTTAAAAGAATCAACCAAAACATTGATATTGTCAACAGTTAGTACCTCATCCTATTGTCCCAGACTCAAGGCATCGTATCTCCACAAAATAACACATGTAATGAACTAATAATACCATAGTGAAAGTAAATTGAGAGTTCAAATAAACAATTTCACATCCATAATTACAGTTTTAATCTTCCCAACAGTAGCTAATACACTAGCCAATTAGTATAAAAATTTATCAAGAACTTAGAAATGTCTTTCAGTTGAGCTTGATGTCACCAACTTCACCATCAGGTTCAATGCTTTGATCTCTCAGAGTCTTGATGGTTACAAATAGTTCAAAAAGAAAGTCTAACCATGTAATTCCAGAAATCAAGTTTGGACTAGGATGGAATCCAATATAAACTAGAATGTATGATAAGGATACAATAGACAAAACCAAGAATGAGGAACAAATAATTGAACAATGAAATCAAGGTTTCAAAATGCGGTATTACGTAACGGTTGCAGCCGTTACGTAACGATTGCAGCGGTAGGCACCATGGGTTACCCCCGCTTTTGCGGTGTGATCAAGGTTCTGAAAAGCAATTGCGGTCGCCTTAATGGTGGCGGTGGCGGGGTTGCGGTTGCAGGGTATAAAGGCCGCAACGAAACGGTTGCGGTTACCGAAATAGCGAATTTTTTTATTTTTCGTACAATTTGCAAAAAACTTACCGATACGCATATTTTTTTTTCAGAATCATATTTATTGGGTTTTAAAATAAACTTTGATAAATTTTTGATAATTTTTAAGTATGATCCAATATATTTCATATTTTTAAATCACTAGAAAATGAATTTTTTTACATTTTATTTCAATAATTAATGACTTTATATGTCATAAATCCATATTACACTTGTGGCAAAAATTTCTTTTATTGGACTTAGATGTATAAAATTATTTTTAATTATTATACTTGTGGAAGCATATGTACATTTTAACTCAAATAGTTTTGAAAAAGTATACATCCTTAATGGAAGAACTTGACAAAGTACATAACATCATAGCACAAATCACAAATAATAGAGAGTACATTTTACATAATGTTACTACTAAAATTACATAATGTCACCACCAAAATGAGTGACGTGGTGCATCTTAGGATTCAAATTGTTGCTGCTACCTTCACCCCACCAAAATGAGTGACGTGGTGCATCTTGGTAATCAGATTGTTGAGCTTGATTGCTACTACCTTCACCCTATCCAGTAGGAAATATATAGGTAAATGTGCTCATCATGTTATCCCTTTCTGTTTCGTGCATTGGGAGAAAAAATGGATACCTTGGCTGAAAAGGATCAACATACTCTTCTTAGGCTTGTACATAATGTGGCAAACCATATCCTAAAGGACCATGTTGTTGAGGGGGCCAAGGGTAATTTTGTTGAGGTGAGTAAGGATAGCTCTGGCTATCACTGCTATAGGATGGGTAAGGGTGATATGGATAACTTTGACTACTATCAGATGAATCAAGCCGTTGTTCTCTGCTTCTTATTCTTCTTTCATCCCTACGTGTATCACTACCATGAAACCTCCTAGGTAGTTGGGGTAAAGGTGCAACAGGTTCTCCAACATCATAATGTTCCCCAACATTACATAATCCAAATCCTCCAATAAAATCTTCACTTCCTGCACCAAAACTAGTACCATCACCACCATCACCACCATTGTCGCCGCCGCCGCCACCGTCACCGTGAGAAGTGCCTTCACTATCACCATCATCACCTCCTCTATCAAATGGTGTTAAACCATCACTATTATCACTTTGAGTTGGAGTAGCAGTTGAGCTTTGAGAAGTGCGTTGAGCTTGATATCTATGGGTGCCACCACCATCATTTCCATTGCTACCATTGCCATTGCTGTTGTCGCTGCTACCACCATCATCATCTAAGACCAAATCTAGCCATTCAGAATTATCCACACTATCTAGTAAAGGATTTTCCCTTTCTTCTATCCATGGACTTATTGGATCATCTTCTTCAAATATGTAATCTAAGTTAATAGGATTAAAACTCCTATCAATCTCTTTTTGACTGCTTCTTTTAACGTGTCTCAATTTTAATCTCATGTTATAGGTGATGAAGACTAATCTTTGGATTTTCTTATATTTCAATCTATTCCTAGTCTTCGTATGGATGAGACTAAAAGTACTCCAATAACGTTCACAGTGAGATGATGTGGTGGTTTGACTTAATACTTTCACAGCTATTTTTGAAGTTCAGGAGCACAACTACCATGAATAATCCACCACTCAGCTACACAAAATTACATTACATTTGACATAAGTCAAAATATGATAGAAAATTATTTAAGTATTCATATATAGTAAATTTGTAATTTTGAAAATAAAACCTGAATTTGATTGTTACCATGCTATTTGTGCTAAAGGAGTGCCAAAAATTTCCTATTTATCTCGAAAGAGCAACAACTACAATTTGGACAATTATTACCAGTAACATTTGCAAAAGTAGATTATTATTATTAAAATTTAAATAATTGGTACGTACTCGATTTGTTACTTTCACTTGAGCATAGGGCTGAGCAAGGAATCCGTGAAATCCGTAATCCGATCCAGTCCAGTCCAATCCAATCCGATAGGTTTGGATTGGTTTTTTGAATACGTGGTTCGATTCTGGATTGAAGAATTAAAAATCCGTAGTCCACGGATTGGTTCCGGATTGAACCCCATGGTTCCGGATTGGAACCGATCCGGACCGTATATAAATAATCTATATTTTTGTTATACATCCTCTCCCATAGTATCTTCTCTTATTTTATATAAAATCTAAACTCAAACCTAAAATTGTATAATATCTTCTTTTATTACTTTTGTTTGTTAGTTTTTAGTTTTAATTTGTAATGGTCTAAATACTTATGATGAAACCAGTTTTCTTCTGGTTGTTTAAATTCTAGAACAGTATGTCGCTATTATAGAAAAACATGTTGCTATTGTGGAACTAATATAGAGCTATGTTTATATTTTTATGAAATTAAAGTGTTATATATATATTTTTGTTATTTAATTATGTGAATCCGTGGTCCTAAACGGATCCAATCCGTATTTAAATGGATTGGTTCGGATTGGTTCCATGATTTAAACGGATTGGATTGGTTCCAATTTTTCAGGAACCGTAGATAACGGATTGGTCCTGGTTTTACCCCAATCTGGTCCAATCCGGACCATGCTCACTCCTACTTGAGCATCCATATTGGGCTCCAATCTGGTAATTACTTTTTTAAGTCCATCCATCACTTCTCTTATTATTTCATTGGATGGGGTAACACTATATTGGAATTGAGGATTTAAAAAATATCCTTCAAAAATAAAAGGGCAATTAATAATTGTAAGTAAATATATATTTTATAATTGAAATCGTAACACTTACCAGCCGCATGCAAATCTTGATGCAATTGAAAAGACCATCGAGTATCAATAATTTCCAATACTCGGTGTAGTAGCGACAATCTCTTTTAATTGCCAACTTTGCTCTATCTATAGCTTCATATATGAAACCCATTGTTGGCTTCTCAACTCTATCAACCAACCTCAATACTCTGACTAGTGGCTCATGAACATTACAAAGTTCTGTTGCTTTCTGCCAAAACTCCTTTCCCAAAATAAATTTTTTTTTTCACCTTGTAAGGCTGCCCAGTCTTTGTCTTCCCCTCATCTAGAATTCTTCCACTCATCACTATTAAACATAGCTCTCAATTGTTGTTTATATCTAACAATACTCTCAATGGCAATAAAATTTGTAAAATTTGAGTGATGACAGGTCGAATCAATTCTCTATTTTCAGTGAATTTTCTCATAAATCCAACACCCATCCACTATTATAAATGAAATTGGTAATGGTTTTACCATCTTCAATCACCTTTGCTACACTTTTCTTATTGGCTATGTCTTTTAGCATGAGATTGATACAATGTGTCGAACAAGCTGTCCAATATAAATGTTTTCTTTTCTCATTAACATTTTGCCAGCAGCTTTCAGTGCAGGTTCATTATTAGTCACCACTTGAACAACGTATTGCTCTCCAATTTCATCAACAACTTTATCTAACAACCCAAAATAATATTCAGCAGTCCTACTAATAATATTAGAGGCATCAATTGATTTGTGAAATATAGTACCTCTATTGCAGTACACTAAGAAGTTGATGATGTGTTGCCGAGTTAAATTGCTCCAACCATCACACATGATGGATACACCTCTCTTTGCCCAAATTTCCTTGAATGATCCTATCCATTCTATCATTTCATCATGCTTCATGTTCAAATATACTTCAGAAACTTCATAACCACTAGGGCCATTTATTTCTGGCCCAACTTCAGTAGCAACATCAAGTATGGGTTGTGTATACTCTGAATCAACTGTATTGAATGGAATACGATTATAGAGTATAAACTTGGACACTGTCCGTCCCAATCTCTCCCTTAACTTCTATAAATTCATTGTAGATATTTTTCGTTGCTTTGTACTCTTGCTCTTTTGGAGTTCTACATCTATTGCTCTCAACCTTGCTTCAGGAGCATTGGGTTTAATCCAATTACGTCCACTTCCACTAGTTTCACGCACGGATTGTGATCGACGAAAAACATTAGCAATACTTGACCCTTTTGGCATTCTTTGACCACTACCCCCTGCACTAGAACTACCACTTACATCATATTGTGATCCATGACCTGCAGTATCTCGTCGAAATTGTTGCCCTTTCTCTCATTATTGTTGTGAACGAATACTTTCTTGTCTAGCCCTAGTCATCTCTGGATCAGAGTCAGAGTCATCATCTCGAAGATCTACAAAATCTCCTCCTTCATCCTCATCATAGAGATCATCTCCCCTAATATATGCTTCCAATTCAGCTTTTCTCTTCTGTTTGTCTGCTTTACCCATTTTCTTATCTTGTAAATGTTTCATCATTTCTTGCATCAGGTCTCTACTAACACTAGGACAAGAATGCACTTGCCTCGTTTGATATGCTAAGTGTTGTTTGAAACGTGCAATCCCACCTTTAATGAGATGTCCACAAAATTTGCAAATAATATGATGCCTAGTGTCTTCAACTGAAGTTCCAAATTTCCAACCAATATCATCACTTGGAGGTTCATCATTGGCACCTTTTTGTCGTGGTATTTTTGAATTTGAATTCTGCATCATTGATACATTTTTCAATTTATTTTAAATGTTTACAAAATTATTTTTCTACAAAATTTGAACTAACTAAATCAACAATATTTACATTTATTAAATGAAATGATTGTAAAAAAAATGTAACCACTATTTATACATTTGAATTTTACATGCTAATGTAATCATATAAAAATTAAAAATAAATTATAATTAAAAAAATTGTCATAAAAAAAAATTGTTGTCACAACACATTACAATAACAAAATAAAAAAATATTTATAATTAAATATTAAATGAAATGATTGTAAAAAAAATTCAACCACTATTTCTACATTGGGATTTTACATGCAAATGTAATTAGGAATAAAGACCTTTTTCATGGCATTGTTTAAGTTTCTTTTCTCTTCTTTTTTTTGTATTTTTTTATTTTATAGAAAAGACTTTTTTTTAAAAAAAATAAAAATTATGCCATCAAAATTGTTGTCACAACTGTAGCGATCCCAGTTTTGCCACTTCGCTGAGTATGTCGGGGATCAAGTTGCCCGATCAGCTCGCGAGGGTCCAAGGGGCAGTGCCCCTTGGCGGCTCCAAAGGCAACGCCCTGGCGAGGATCGAGCTGCCTGGTCAGCTCGCGGGGGTCCAGGGAGCAGCGCCCTGGCGGGGTTGAGAGGCACCGCCTCCAAAGCAAAAATGCAAAATGCATTAGAAGTTGCTTGTCCGCTCGAGCGGAGAATGTTTGGTTCCAGAAGTTTGACCTATCTGCAAAAATACTGGGAAAGTGTATTTGACGCTCGAGCGGGGCTTTCCACGCTCAAGCGGACCATGTTATATCAGTTCGGTTATTTGATATTTCAAATCATTTTTGTATGTATCTCTCTCTAAAAACCCTTTTCCTCTCATTTCTCTCTACATTTCCTTACGCCAAATTGGATAAAAACCTTGATTTCTCAAGATCCATTAGAGTTCTGCCATAAGTTCTTCATCAAAGTTGATTAACTTCTTGAAGGCTTCGTTGTGTGCGGTGAAGATCAAGTTTCAACATCGTTGATTTTGGGGGTTTCATCTCATTTCTTCTTCAAAACTTCAGGTAGGGATTTTCTTAGAGTTATATATATATTTTTGTAAGATCTATAAGATTTTCGAAATCATCTTTCGATAGCTTTGAAAATTGATTGTTGATTTAAAAAGTTTAGCGATTTTGAAAGTGGGTTTGTCTCTTGTTCTTTTAAAATGATCTTATGAGTTTTGATTTTCGTTGATTGAAGAAAAGATAATTTTGGAAAGTTTTCTTTCAAAAGATTTGAGTTGTATAGTTTTGGTGAGAAAACCTAGAATTTGGAAATTTTTTAAAAGAGACTGAAAATCCATGAATGATATTGTTATATTTATTTTGTGTGTCAAAATAAATGGATGTTTGAAAATTTTCTTATTTGTATTTATATAAATGATGAATTTTAGGGAATATGAGGAAAGTTGTTCATTTTGGAAATTATTGTTCAAAACGTTGAAATAGTCTTGAAATAACTAATTGTTGAGGATACTTGAGAAGAGGGAATTGTGTTATTCCTTGGATGATGAATTGGAATAAAAGTATTTATATTCATCTTGTGAAATTGACATATCAATTCATTTGATTACATTAAATTTTGAAAGTTGATTTGAAAACTTGCATTGAGAAAAGAATGTTAAGAAACAAGTTTTGATGGAATGGTTTTGGGGTAAATACGTTGGTAAGCCTTGATAGGTGGTGTAAATGATATTGAATAAGTTGGGCTGAGAGTTCGGGGTGAAAGACCGAAAACCCGAGTGGATAGGTGTCGAGCCTTCCAGTTAAAGCCGGTAAAAATGACAATTTGGTAGTACTTGTATAATCTACTTGCAAACACCGACCTAGGGATTACCAGAGTCGTATTTACCGCCCTTGAAATAAATTCTTAAGTTTTGAACAATTGAAATTGCACAATATCATTGAGTATGATGGTTTTCAAAAGATGAAAATGTGATTTATCTTCAAAAAGGGCATAACATGACATGTGCATTTCATCTCTTGAGACTTGTATAAAATGTATATACTTTGTTAAGAATTTCCTATTGGGCTTTATGCTCACCGTACGGGATTTTTGTGTAGGAAAAGATGTGGTGATCCCACCCAACTAGGGCTTGGAAGTATGTGTGTTAGGAGTATAATGCTCTCATTTTGCTGTGACTCTGTGTGTAAGCCAAGGGCTGTGTTTGTGTGGAATAACCGTTTTGTGTAACCAGGCTCTAGCTTTGGAAACTTGTAAACCTTTGGGGTATTTATTTGTTTATTTACTTATTGTTTGATTAATATATTGTTGCATGAAGAACTATTGTATCATGTAATGTAAGTTTAGAGATTTATATTCGGTTTTCCTTGAAAGAGCCAAGATTGTTGTATTATCATTTGGACTAGAAATTTGGGACGTTACAACAACACACTACAATAACAAAATAAAAAAAAATATTTAAAATTAAATACTAAATAAAATAGTTAACAAAAAATGCAACCACTACTTATACATTTCGATTTTACATGCTAATGTAATCATATAAAAAAAAATTAAAAAAATTATAAAGAAATTTTTTTTTTAGGTGTTGATTTTTTTTATAAAAAAAAGATATTTTTTAAAAAAAATTTGTGCCATAAAAATTGTTATCACAACACATTACAATAACAAAATAAAAAAAAATTATAATTAAATATTAAATGAAATAATTACAAAAAAAAAATAAAAATTCAACCACTATTTATACATTTGGATTTTACATGCTATTATAATCAGGATTAAAGACATTTTTTATGGCATTGTTTGACCTATTGTTTTTTTAAAAAATATTTTTTTATTTTACAGAAAAGACATTTATTTTAAATAAAATTGTGTCATCAAAATTGTTGTGACAACACATTACAATAACAAAATTAAAAACATATTTAAAATTAAATACTAAATAAAATAGTTATAAAAAATGCAACCACTATTTATACATTTTGATTTTACATGTTAATGTAATCATATAAAAATTAAAAAATAAATTATAAAGAATTTTTTTGAGGTATTGATTTTTTTTTTAAATATATTTTTAAAATAAAATTGTGCCTTTAACATTGTTGTCACAACACATTACAATAATAAAATAAAAAATATTTATAATTAAATATTAAATGAAATTATTATAAAAAAAATGCAACCACTATTTATACATTTGGAGTTTACATGCTAATGTAATCAGATAAAAATTAAAAAATAAATTATAAAGAATTTTTTTTGAGGTATTTTTTTTTTTCTTTTAAAAAGATTTTTTTTTAAAAAAAATTGTGCCTTCAACATTGTTCAACATTGTTGTCACAACACATTACAATAACAAAATAAAAATATTTATAATTAAATATTAAATGAAATGAATATAAAAAAAAAATGCAATCACTATTTATACATTTGGAGTTTACATGCTATGAAATCATATAAAAATTAAAAAATAAATTATAAAAAAAAAATCAAGCATAGTTGTTTTTGGGGCTTCAATCACTTGAATATTTGTTATCTTTTTGAATAACCTGCAAGAAAAAAAAAATCCAATAAAAACTGATATATATAAAATGTATTAATATAATTATAGGTGTTACGATTTTTAGATATTATTAAAAAAAAAATCAATCACTAATTATTATATATAAAAAGCTAAAAGTAAGTGTATAGCGCTCTCTCTCTCTCTCTCTCTCTATATATATATATATATATATTTTTAAATTAAAATTGCTAAATATATCACATAAATTTTTTAAGCTTTATACCAGCCGAAAATCATTGTTCAAAAATAAATAAATAAATACAAAAACAAAATCAAAATGCCAGTTGGAGATCACCATGAAAACCAATTGATTATATATGTTCCCAAGGTCTGAAGCTATTGTCGGAGAGGCAGCCAAGCCAACAAACAAAATAAAAAATAAAAAGGCAAGAGATACAGTTCTTCATCTTCAACTTCAACACAAAGTCACTTACAGGTTTGTTCTTCGTCTTCAACACAGACGCAGCCTTGAAGACTTCAACACAAGTTCATCTCTTCCCTCTTCTCTCTTCTCTCTCTCTTTATCTCTCACTCATCCGTATTTCTTCTTCTATCTATTTTCATCTTCCCATGAACCACTCTTTTTTATTTTTTTATCAGAAACTAGATGGTTGAAAATTTGTAAATCTGAAGATTTGAATCAATTGCAATTTTCAAATTTGAAGATCTGAAAATTTGTGGATGTATTCTGAAAAAAGGAAAATCTGTGGATGTATTCTCACCTCAAAGTTTTTCACGGGCTGAAAAGAGTAGAGACAAAATATGTTCAATCATAATAAAGGTATGTACAACAGCATCCATATTTTATCAGCCTTTTCTTTTTCTTTTTCTATTTTTTGAAAAGAATTAGCTAAAGAAAGAGTGTAACGGTGCGTAACGGGCATTACGGCCATTACGACACCATTACGGCCACTACGACGACCGTAACAGCCGATACACCTGTGAATCTCAATGACACCCAAGGTTTCAAAATGCGGTGTTACGTAACCGTTGCAACCATTACATAACGATTGCGGCGGTAGGCACCACGCGTTACCCCTGCTTTTGCGATGTGATTGAGATTCACAGGTGTATCGGCCGTAACGGTGCCATAACAGCCGTAACGCCCGTTATGCGCCGTTACACTCTTTCTTTAGCTGATTCTTTTTTAAAAAAAACAAAAAAACAAAAGAAAAGGCTGAAAAACTATGGATACTGTTGTACATACCTTTATTATGATTGAACAAATTTTGTCTCTCCTCTTTTCAGCTCGTGAAAAACTTTGAGGTGAGAATACATCCACAAATTTTCAGATCTTCAAATCTGAACAATGCAATTGATTCAAATCTTTAGATTTACAAATTTTCAACCATCTAGTTTCTGATAAAAAAAAATAAAAAAGAGTGATTCATGGGAAGATGAAGATAGAGAGAAGAGGAAATACAGATGAGTGAGAGATAGAGAGAGAGAAGAGGGAAGAGATGAACCTGTGTTGAAGTCTTCAAGGCTGCCTTTGTGTTGAAGATGAAGAACAAACGTGTAAGTGACTCTGTGTTGAAGTTGAAGAGGAAGAACATTATCTCTTGCCTTTTCTTTTTTTTTCTTTTTTTTTTTTATTTTGTTTGTTGGCTTGGCTGCCTCTCAACTATAGCTTTAGACCTTGGAACATATATAATCAATTGTTTTTCATGGTGATCTCCAACTGGCATTTTGATTTTGTTTTTGTATTTTTTTTTTTTTTTTGGAACAATGATTTTCGACTGGTATAAAGCTTAAAAAAATTATGGTGATATATTTAGCAATTTTAATTTAAATAAATAAATAAATAAATATATATATATATATATATAGAGAGAGAGAGAGAGAGAGAGAGCTATACAATTACTTTTACCATTTTATATATAATAATTAGTAATTGATCTTTTTTTATAATATCTAAAAATCATAACACCTATAATTATATTAATACATTTTATATATATCAGTTTTGATTTTTTTTTTTTTTTTTTTTTTTTTTTGCGGGTTATTTTAAAAAGATAACAAATATTCAAGTGATTGAAGCCCAAAAAACAACTATGTATGAATTTTTTTCTTTATAATTTATTTTTTAATTCTTATATGATTACATAGCATGTAAACTCCAAATGTATAAATAGTGGTTGTATTTTTTTTATAATCATTTCATTTAATATTTAATTATAAATATTTTTTATTTTGTTATTGTAATGTGTTGTGACAACAATGTTGAAGGCACAATTTGTTTTTTAAAAAAAATCTTTTTAAAAGAAAAAAAAAAAATCAATACCTCAAAAAAAATTCTTTATAATTTATTTTTTAATTCTTATCTGATTACATTAGCATATAAACTCCAAAAGTATAAATAGTGGTTGCATTTTTTTTATAATAATTTCATTTAATATTTAATGATAAATATTTTTTATTTTATTATCGTAATGTGTTGTGACAACAATGACAAAGGCACAATTTTATTTTAAAAATATCTTTGTAAAAAAAAAAAATCAATACCTCAAAAAAAATTCTTTATAATTGTTTTTTAATTTTTATATGATTACATTAGCATGTAAAATCAAAATGTATAAATAGTGGTTGCATTTTTTATAACTATTTTATTTAGTATTTAATTTTAAATATGTTTTTATTTTGTTATTGTAATGTGTTGCCACAAAAATTTGATGACACTATTCTATTTAAAATAAATGTCTTTTTTGTAAAATAAAAAAATATTTTTAAAAAAACAATAAGTCAAACGATGCCATGAAAAATGTCTTTAATCCTGATTACAATAGCATATAAAATCCAAATGAATAAATAGTGGTTGAATTTTTTTTATAATTATTTCATTTAATATTTAATTATAAATATTTTTTTTTTGTTATTGTAATGTGTTGTGACAACATTTTTATGGCACAATTTTTTTAAAAAAATATATTTAAAAAAAAAATCAACACCTAAAAAAAAAATTTCTTTATAATTTATTTTTTAATTTTTTTATGATTACATTAGCATGTAAAATCGAAATGCATAAGTACTGGTTGCATTTTTTGTTAACTATTTTATTTAGTATTTAATTTTAAATATTTTTTTATTTTGTTATTGTAGTGTGTTGTGACAACAATGTTGATGGCACAATTTTTTTTTATTTAAAAAAAATATATTTTTTGTAAAATAAAAAAATACAAAAAAAAAAAATAAAAATAGCTCAAACAATGCCATGAAAAATGTCTTTATTCCTAATTACATTAGCATGTAAAATCCAAATGTAGAAATAGCGGTTGAATTTTTTTTATAATCATTTCATTTAATATTTAATTATAAATATTTTTTTATTTTGTTATTGTAATGTGTTGTGACAACAAATTTTTTTTTTATGACAATTTTTTTAATTATAATTTATTTTTAATTTTTATATGATTACATTAGCATGTAAAATTCAAATATATAAATAGTGGTTACATTTTTTTTACAATCATTTCATTTAATAAATTTAACTATTGTTTATTTAGTTAGTTCAAATTTTGTAGAAAAATAATTTTGTAAACATTTAAAATAAATTAAAAAATGTATCAATGATGCAAAATTCAAATTCAAAAATGTCACGACAAAAGGGTGCTAATGATGAACCCCGAAGTGATGATATTGGTTGGAAATTTGGAACTCCAGTTGAAGGCACTAGGCATCATATTATTTGCAAATTTTGTGGACATCTCATTAAAGGTGGGATTACGCATTTCAAACAACACTTAGCACATCAAACGGGGCAAGTGCATTCTTGTCCTAATGTTAGTAGAGATGTGATGCAAAAAATGATGAAACGCTTACAAGATAAGAAAATGAGTAATGCAGACAAACAAAAGAGAAAAGCTAAATTGGAAGCACATATTAGGGGAGATGATCTCTATGATGAGGATGAAGGAGGAGATTTTGTAGATCTTCGAGATGATGACTCTGACTCTGACTCTGACTCTGATCCAGAGATGACTAGGGTTAGACAAGCAAGTATTCGTTCACAACAACAATGGGAGGAAAGAAAACAATTTAGACGAGGTATTGCAGGTCATGGATCACAATATGATGCAGGTGGTAGTTCTGGTGCAGGGGTAGTCGTCAAAGAATGCCAAAAGGGTTAGGTATTGCTAATGTTTTTCGTCGATCACAATTCGTGAGTGAAACTAGTGGAAGAGGACATAATTGGATTAAGCCCAATGCTCCTGAAGCAAGGTTGAGAGCAATGGATGTAGAACTCTAAAAGAGCAAGAGTACAAAGCAATGAAAAATATCTACAATGAATTTACAGAAGTTAAGGGAGAGACTAGGACGGCAGTGTCCAAGTTTATACTCTATAATCGTATTTCATTCAATGCAGTTGATTCAAAGTATACACAACCCATGCTTGATGTTGCTGCTAAAGTAGGGCCAGGAGTAAAGGGCCCTAGTGGTTATGAAGTTTCTGAAGTATATTTGAACATGGAGCATGATGAAATGACAGAATGGATAGGATTATTCAAGGAAATTTAGGCAGAAAGAGGTGTATCTATCATGTGTGATGGTTGGAACAATCTAACTGGGCAACACATCATCAACTTCTTAGTGTACTACAATAGAGGTACTATATTTCACAAATCAATTGATGCCTCTAATATTATTAGTAGGTATAGCGATCCCAGGTTTTACACCTTGTTGTACAGTGGTTCCGTAGATGTTACCAGTTGTCTAAATCTTGTTTACATCCTTTACTCCTTGTATTTGAGTCTTGGGTTGTGTTGGGCAGGTTTGAAACAGGTTGGTTGAGCTTAGAAACCTAAACTAGTTGCCCAGATTTTGGCCTATCCGCTCGAGCGGGGCTTTTGGCACTCGAGCGGGGCCTTTGTTGTTGCTTCTCCGCTCGAGCGGGGGTTCTGGCGCTCGAGCGGGATAATCACTCTCCCAGTATTTCTTCTGCAGTGTTGGACGCTCAAGCGGGCGTTTTGACGCTCGAGCGTGGGTTTGTGTGTGACGCTCGAGCGGGGAGTTGGACGCTCAAGCTGGGACCTGGTTCAGTGTAAAGTTCTGGAAGTGTGTATTCGCCGCTCGAGCGGGATTTTTAACGCTCGAGCGAGAGTTTGTGAGTGACGCTCGAGCGGGGGTTTCCACGCTCGAGCGGGGGTTTCCACGCTCGAGCGGGGCGACTGGTTTAAGACTCCGTGTTTTGACTTTTAAAATCACTTTTTCACATCTCTTCTCTCTTACTTTTCCAAAAACTCCATTGTTGAGCCTCTCTCTCTAGAACCTTGCCTTCTCTCTAGGTATTGATCTAGTAGGAGTTGGTTGCTCACCTTTGGCCTTTACAAAAAAGTTATTGATCGTCGAGGGCTATCTTTTGATCTGGGAAACTTGTGATTTGGAGCATTTTCATTTTCATCTCCTTCTTCGTTAGGTGTCAACTCTTGAGGTAGGGATTCCTACTCACTCTTATGGTCTTTGACATAGATTTTTGGTTGTTTTGATAAAGTGTCGAAGTGGGGTGATTTTGGGACTTAGGGTTTCAAAATGTTAAAAGCGGGTTTTGTATTTTGACTCTAAGGTGTGTAATTTGGGTTTCAAAATAGTGAGATTGTTGTTGATTGTTGATATATAGACCATTGGGTCAATATTTGGAAATGGGGTAGAAAACCCTAGTTTGTTGTATAAATTAATTGGTATAATTAATTGGGAAAGTGTTGTTATATGGAATTGAGTTGGAAATAATGGAATTGACTCATTATATTGTAAAATGGTGGAGTTGGATTTATTAATCGCTCACTTTTGAAAACATTGATATTTTATCTGTTGGAGCTTTATTATCTATTTAGAAATAATTGCTTGGGCTACCGGTGGAGGGTAGTTTTGATTGTTGTAGACAATGCATGATGATTAGGCAAACTAAAACTAATCAATTGGGTATGTCATAGAATATGACGGTTGATAGAATACATTAACGTTATGTATTGATTGATTGTGTATATGACTTGTATGTATATACCTTGTGTGTGTGGGAGGAGATAGGGGATGTACTCCACGGTTTAGGGGAAGATAGGGGATGGACCTCTAAACCGGTTGTTGATTGGGAGGAGATAGGGGATGGACTTCACTGATACAGCTCATATGCTTGTCAGTTAATGTGTTGATATAGCTAATATGCTTATCTAAGGAAGTGTTGATACAACTCATATGTTTATCATTGGAAGTGTTGATAGAGCTAATATGCCTATCTGTTGAAAAGTGGATACAGCTTGTATGCTTATCTGTTGAGATGTTGATACAACTATTATGTTTATCTTTTGTAAAATGGGAAACGTTTAATATGAGTCACTGTCTCATATAAGTGGTTGGCTAGGTTCTGAGCCGTTGATATAAATTGTGAAGTTGATAAGAAATGGAAAATGAAACGAAACATGAACATAGTGGTCATGAAGTGGAAAATGGGTTATAAATTGATTTATGGGAATTGAACATTTATCAATTGCTAATGTCTTAGTCATTGTTCATACTGTGTTTAGCATATCTCTACTGGGCGTTGGCTCACCCTATATGGGACATCATTTTCAGGTACAGGTAGCATGCCACCTCCAAGGACATAGCTTGGATGATGAGGATGAGAGTTGAAGACTCTTTTGTTTATTTTGTTTGTATTACATGTATATCAAGCCAAGGGCTTCTTTTGTATAGAGTTAGCACTCTTCTTATGTGTAACCAAGTGTTAACTTGGAAAGCTGTAAGCCCGTAGGGCATTTGTTTTTGTTGTTAACATGTAATACTTTTGTAAGAACTATTTTGATAAATAGAAATAGTGGATTTCTCTTGTATCAATCCATGTCTTTCGTGATGGGTTTTATGTATTATTTTGAGGGCGTTACAGTAGGACTGCTGAATATTATTTTGGGTTGTTAGATAAAGTTGTTGATGAAATTGGAGAGCAATACGTTGTTCAAGTGGTGACTGATAATGAACCTGCACTGAAAGCTGCCGGCAAAATATTAATGAGAAAAAGAAAACATTTATATTGGACAGCTTTTTGGGCACATTGTATCGATCTCATGTTAAAAGACATAGCCAACAAGAAAAGTGTAGCAAAGGTGATTGAAAATGGTAAAACTATCACCAATTTCATTTATAATAGTGGATGGGTGTTGGATTTAATGAGAAAATTCACTGGAAATAGAGAATTGATTCGACCTACCATCACTCAATTTTTACAAATTTTATTGCCATTAAGAGTATTGTTAGATATAAACAATAATTGAGAGCTATGTTTAATAGTGATGAGTGGAAGAATTCTAGATGGGGGGAAGACAAAGACTAGGCAGCCTTACAGGGTGAAAAAAAAATTATTTTGGGAAAGGAGTTTTGGCATAAAGCAATAGAACTTTGTAAAGTTCATGAGCCACTAGTTAGAGTATTGAGGTTGGTTGATGGGGATAAGAAGCCAACAATGGGTTTCATATATGAAGCTATAGATAGAGAAAAGTTGGCAATTAAAAGAGATTGTCGCTACTACACCGAGTATTGGAAAATTATTGATATTCGATGGTCTTTTCAATTGCATCAAGATTTGCATGCAGCTGGTAAGTGTTACGATTTCAATTATAAAATGTATATTTACTTACAATTATTAATTGCCCTTTTATTTTTGAAGGATATTTTTTAAATCCTCAATTCCAATATGGTGTTATCTCATCCAATAAAATAATAAGAGAAGTGATGGATGGACTTAAAAAAGTAATTACCAGATTTGAGCCTAATATGGATGCTCAAGTGAAAATAACAAATCAAGCACGTACCAATTATTTAAATTTTAATAATAATAATCTACTTTTGCAAATGTTACTGGTAATGATTGTCCAAATTGTAGTTGTTGCTGTTTCGAGATAAACAGGAAACTTTTGGCACTCCTTTAGCACAAAGAGCATGGAAACAATCAAATCCAGGTTTTATTTTCAAAATTACAAATTTACAATATATGAATACTTAAATAATTTTCTATCATATTTTGACTTATGTCTAATGTAATGTAATTTTGTGTAGCTGAGTGGTTGATTATTCATGGTAGTTGTGCTCCTGAACTTCAAAAATTAGCTGTGAAAGTATTAAGTCAAACCACCACATCATCTCACTGTGAACGTAATTGGAGTACTTTTACTCTCATCCGTACGAAGACAAGGAATAGATTGAAATATAAGAATATCCAAAGATTAGTCTTCATCATCTACAACGTGAGATTAAAATTGAGACTTGTTAAAAGAAGCAGCCAAAAGGAGATTGATAGGAGTTTTAATCCTATTAACTTGAATTACATATTTGAAGAAGATGATCCAATAAGTTCATGGATAGAAGAAAGGGAAAATCCTTTACTAGATAGTGTGGATAATTCTGAATGGCTAGATTTGGTCTCAAATGATATGGTGGTGGTAGCAACGACAGCAATGGCGATGGCAGCAATGGAAACGATGGTGGTCGCACCCATAGATATCAAGATCAATGCACTTCTCAAAGCTCAACTCCTACTCCAACTCAAAGTGATAATAGTGGTGGTTTAACACCATCTGATGGAAGAGGTGATGATAGTGATGGTAAAGGCACTTCTCACAGTGACAGTGGTGGTGGCATCAATAATGGTGGTAATGGTACTAGCTTTGGTGCAGGAAGTGAAGATTTTGTTGGAGGATTTGGATTATGTGATGTTGGGGAACATTATGATATTGGAGAACCTGTTGCACCTTTACCTCAACTACCTAGGAGGTTTTGTGGTAGTGATACACGTAGGGATGAAAGAAGAATAAGAAGCAGAGAACAACAGCTTGATTCATCTGATAGTAGTCAGAGTTATCCATATCACCCTTACCCATCCTATAGCAGTGATAGCCAAAGCTATCCTTACCCACCTCAACAAAATTACCCTTGGCCCTCTCAACAACATGGTCCTCTAGGATATGGTTTGCCAAATTATCAACAAGCCTAAGAAGAATATGTTTATCCTTTTCAGCCAAGGTATCCATTTTCTCTCCCAATGCACGAACCAGAAAGGGATGACATGATGAGCACATTTACCTATATATTTCCTACTGGATAGGGTGAAGGTAGTAGCAATCAAGCTCAACAATCTGATTCCCAAGATGCACCACGTCACTCATTTTGGTGGGGTGAAAGTAGCAGCAACAATCAAGCTCAACAATCTGAATCCCAAGATGCACCACGTCACTCATTTTGGTGGTGACATTATGTAATTTTAGTAGTAACATTATGTAAAATGTACTCTCTGTTATTTGTGATTTGTGCTATGATGTTATGTACTTTATCAAGTTCTTCCATTAAGGATGTATGCTTTTTAAAAACTATTTGAGTTAAAATGTACATATGCTTCCACAAGTAAAATAATTAAAAATAATTTTATACATCTAAGTCAAATAAAAGAAATTTTCGCCACAAGTGTAATATGGATTTATGACATATAAAGTCATTAATTATTGAAATAAAATGTAAAAAAATTCATTTTCTAGTGATTTAAAAATATGAAATATATTGGATCATACTTAAAAATTATCAAAATTTATTTTAAAACCCAATAAATATGATTCTAAAAAAAAATATGCGTATCGGTAAGTTTTTTGCAAATTGTGCGAAAAATAAAAAAATTCACAGTTCCGGTAATCGCAACCGTTACGCTGCGGCCATTACACCCCGCAACCGCAACCACGCCACTGCCACCGTTACGGCGACCACAACCACTTTTCACAGCCTTGGACGAAATATAATCCATTTGAACTCCATTGATATTGACAAAAGCTGTGAAAAGAGAGAAAAAGAGATGTGAGTTTATAGATTTTCAAGCCAACAAGAACCATGGGCATGGACAAAATATTACCCTAGTAAAAAATATATGTCATTTCAATGTCATAATTTAAGGTAAAAAATGCGCATTATTCAACTAAACACAAATTAAATACGTAATGAATTAAATGTCGTATTATAATGAAACTAGATAGAGTTGAAACAAAAAATATGATTCCTTCATTTGCCTTGTATTATAGAGGGAACCATTTTTCAAATAGTATAGCCTGCATAGAAGTGGGGATGATGTCTATCAAGTGCACATCCATAAAATATCCAACTATAATAACAATTTGACCTTCCAACAGTAAATAACACACTCACAAATTACTATAAATTTTACAATAAAAATGATATGTCTTGGAGCCGGAGTCCTAAGTTGAAACCATCAATGGGATTTCACACTACTTTGAGCTTGGGACCACAACATTTAACCCTATGGCAAATTACACAAATTATTAACAATTACATGAATCTCTCCCGTGATTGCTAAAATTACATTGTTGTCACCTATCAGAATCAACCTCCCGCCATGCACCACCCCATCAAACAAAACCATTACCACTGCCATTACAAAACCAACCCACCACCTTCATCCACCTCAATTAATTGAAGGATAAATGAATTGAGAAGAATAAATGAATTGAAAATGAACTGAAGGAAAATGGATTAAGGATTGAAATTGGCATCATGTCGGTAATTGGATCAGGGGCTAGTGATGATGCTCAATGGATTGGTTGTGACAAAAGGGAAGATTATGAGCTTTATTTTGTAAGTAATTGGGAAATTGAATTAAAAAGGGTTTGTGATTCTTGTGTTATGTTTGAACTCTAATCCTTTGGATTTTGATGTTATGGAGTATGGTAATTGGAAATGGAAATAAAATGTGTAATATTAGAATGGAAATGAAATGTGGAATATTAAAATGGAAACGAAATGAGGAATAATTTGGAATCGGGTTAATAAATTTAAGATGATGTTCTTCCTTAAGTGTACTTGTTTTCAAAGACAATTTATGGCTTCCTAATGATGAGAGACTACATTTATGGCAGGGAGTTTTCTCAAAGGTTCAAGTGAAATTTTAAGAAAAGATACTTTTTGTATAATATTTTGAACTTACAAAATGTCACCTAACTATACGGTATCACTCTGCATGCATGATCATTTCTATCTATGTGTTAGCTATTGTTGCAAAACTATGAGATTCCTACTGGGCATTAGTGCTCACCCCTTGTTGTTTTATTCTTTTTTAGGAAGTGAATTTCAGATTCATTAGTTGAAGAAAATGGATTCCATGTACCTTTTTGTATAATTTTATCATAGATGTTAAAGGAATGAAAAATGTATCTTGTGGTTTGTAATTATTTATTTGTAGCTCCGTAGTGGAAGCTCGACATTTATTATTGTTATTGTTGTATTCATTGGGAGAGAGAGAGAACATGTATTATTGTATTTCTATTACTCAATGGTAATAGATATATATAAAAAAAAGGACCTAAATTACAGGCTTTGGTAATGTTTCCAATTAATTAAAATGTTGGGGCGTGACAACTTGGTATCAGAACTAACCGGGTTTGAACACCTGGAGCTCGTGGGAAGTGGTTTTTACCACAATGGGTTGTCTTCGCTTGGTAAGGACATTTGCATGTAGAACATTTTGTGTTGCATTGTGTGAACATGGGTTGAGCTTCATGGATAATGCTTGTGGCCGGCTAACTTGCTTTGAGATCTCATTGGAAACGCGTCTGATCAACGTGGTTTTTGGTGAGTGTTCCTTGGAAGTTCCGGGATAAGTGGCCATCCTTGTAGGCTTGACTCAATCATGTGGTTTGTTGCTTAAAATTTGTTTATGTGCTGTGTGATTATTAGTTAAGTTGGTTTGTGTCTTGGTAAAAGGAGTAAGTGTCTCGGGAAACGGTTAGAGTTCGGTTGATCGATGTTTGAGGTTGTTATTGATAGAATGTTAGGGCAAGCTAGAAGAGGTCATGTTGGGACTAAAGATGTAGGTAGGGGTCATGTAATTGAACTTGGAACTTGTTTATAGAGGGATGTGTTATAAGAAGTTATACTTTTCAATTTTGTTGTGTAACAGTTCCTATTTTCCAAATGGGGTATGTATTGATTTATGAGCTTTTAAAAAAAAATTGAATTAAAATGTTTGTAGAAAGTGGGAGTTGTATGGTTTGCAAGGGAGCATAGTTGGGACGAGGGGGAACCCTAGGATGGTATGAGGTTAGTTTGAGTTACTTAGCAAATTGTGAGAGTGCTTGGTGGTGGTATGAAAATTGTGCTTCATGGTGATAAAAGTAGTGCTGGCGTAAGGTGTTGTGAGCTAGTGGTTGTGTGTGTGTAAAGGAGTTAGTAGTATTGGAGTATGGGGTTCATGAGTATGAACAAATGCTAGAAGTGGTTCTTAGAAGGAAATATGAGTCGTGTTTCCGAGTAGTGAGTGTTGTGCGGGTGGTAATTGTTTTGTGTGACTCGAAATAGGTGTTATTATATTGGCTTGAGAATGATGGGACTATTGGGAATGGTGCTAGTGCAACGTATATTCGAGAAGTCTAGTGAGATTCTAGAAACATATAAGAGGGTGTATGAAGCTCCATCTCGGAGTAAACGGAGTGAAGTAACATGTAAGTGTTGGTAATCCAAGTCTGGAGGTGGAGTGTTATGAACTTCTTGGCTCTGTTTGTGTGAGAATAATAGGTGCTGATGATTATGATGATCATGAATTGTGAATGTGAAATGATGTGAGTGTCGATATTTGAACCATGAGAGTGGATAATTGGTAATTTGGACTAAGTTGCGTAGAGAAGATGGATTCTTGTAGTCGCTTCCTTTTTGTGGGATTTAAGGATCGGTTTGGGTTAGTCTGTTTTGGTTTGACTTGCAACCGATGGTTTCAATAAATGCTATTTGAATTCAATTGATGCCTAATTATCTTGGGATTTGCTTTGTTTCGAATAAATAGAGATATGGTTGGGTAGTGCCTTAGGTGGCACATGAAGACATTGGATCTTACTCGTAAATATATGTACGTTGTTGATGTGAAATTGTGAAACCACTCTAATTGAGTAAAAAATGTTCAAATGTAAATTGTTGTAAGCGCACTTGTGCCAATGTATATCTCGATTGCTAGTGTTAATATTTGTAATGATAGAGAGACTTCTAACTTGTGGGAAGCCACATGTGCTTTGCTACTTTTTGGATGCACTGTAATTGTTTCTATTCTTTGTTAACACAGGTATATATGGCAAATGTGTTGTGATGTCATCGGATGGGTGGCGGGGGTTATTTGGTGATGATTGGAATTCACCGGGAGAATGTTAAGATTGATGTGGAAAATGAAAAATTCTTTTCCTTGTGTGTGGCTTGGGAAAGCACGGTTGAACTAAATGTTAAAAACGTAATCTGAACATGTTTATGAATGATTTTCATTGTTCCACTTTTAAATGCCACGTTGAATAAAGAATTGATAATGTCACTAAATGAGATGCAATTGACAATTGCAGTATTGGACCGTACAATGTGATATGTCATTTGTTTTCGCTTGTGTTGACTTGGTGTTTGGTTTAACAGTGGTTTCCTCTTTCTATGAAATTGAGTTTTGGCTGTTTGATAGCCATTGTTCGTGTTGTTATTGGTTGGGGAATTATTGTGGACATTGGGATTATAAGTGGTTGATATTGCTCCTTACCCGTTGGATTTCAATGTATGTGTTGATCGAAAGGTATTTGTGATCTCTCTCTTATGATTCTTCTTGTTCAGTTGTCTTTGGGGCATTGAGGTATTGAACCGAAACTTGATAATTTATCTCGAGTGGAGCTTAGCTTTTGGTTGGTGGTGATGTCTTGCCATTGGGTTTGAGTAGTTTTCGTTTCACCTCTTATTTTAAATTTGGAAAAAACATTTCAAGAGTGTTAAGTTAAGAGTTGTGCTCCATCCGTGGCGGGTTGACTATTGTTTCAATTTCTCTAAATTTCGGGGATGAAATTTCCCAAGTGGGGAGATTGTAACACTTTGTACTTTGGGGTTTAAAATTGATATGAGGTGTAATTGAATGTTGTTAAGGATTGATAGGTATATATATATTGTTACTGTCATGCCTTGTTATTTGATTGGGGTTTGTTACTATGTTTTGTTATGGTTTTGAGAACGGATGCAATTTCGGGGACGAAATTCTCTATTGGGGAGAGATTGTGACAATCTGTTCTCACCTCTAGTACACCACAGCTTTCTTCACATCTCTAGTATACTGTGGGAGCCGAGTATTTACGATTGCAGAGGGGGGGGCGAATAGATACTTGGAAGCTTATTATACGAACATCTTATTCGGCCCCATCCTGCCTCATCCGGAAGCCGAATATACCAATCGGCCATAAAACTAGTTAAGCAAGAAGCCGAATAAACATCCACAAGGTGGATGTTTAAGTGGGCCAGACCCTGAGGCCCAGGGAGCAAGTATAAATAAAGAAACAACAGCCAAAAAAGAGGTATGTGAGAACTAGTACACTTAACTTAAGATACAAGCAATCGAGAGAGTATATACTAACTTATCCGTTGGAGTGCTAATTCCGGCACCCCCGACTGGAGTGTTCATTCTTTTTCAGGTTACTAGTTGAGGATTTCGAGTGCCCCGTTGGATCCAAAGAGTATTTCCAGAACCACTCCCCCACATATACCACTCTTTTCTCACCTCACTGTCCTGCTCATGAAACCTGTGAACACCTTTCTTCATCTCCTCCAACACACTCTCTGGAACACCATGGTTCACCACCTGGAAGAACCCCCAATTTTCCGCAGCCTCGCAGATTTCATCGACGACCTCCCTCCGCGAATCGGATCTTTGTTGATGACAGTAAGGCCTATGATTGGAAAATTGAACTGGGTATTGCTTGGATTGGTGGTTTTGTTGAGATTGTCTAGTGGTTGAATGAAAATTTTTGGGACTGTGGCAATCCCAGCATCAACAAGTCCTTTGACACCAGTTTTGGTGTCATCAAAAGCCTTTAGCTCTTGTGCTCTGTCATAGTTTGTTTCTATTGCTGCCTGGATTGAAGGTTTGGTGGTGGCAACCATTGATTATATGAGATAACTCTATAGAGCGAATTTTTGAGGTATAATTTAGGCAAGAATGAATGCTAGTGAAGAGGAGAGAAAAGTATAGTTCATATATACATATACCAGTAAGTGACGCACACACATCTGCAATTTAGATAAGTAAAAATAAAAATAAAAATAAAAATAAATAATAATAAATTAATATTATAATATATAAATTTTTTAAATGATGAATGTGTTCTTAATAAAATTAAAATTTTATATTTAAATGTTACTTAAGTTATAATATAATAATTTTTTATTTTAACATATAAAATTTGTCATGTGGTGTGGAAGAAAATTTGAAAATTTGGAAGTCCATTGAGTAAAGATAGATAGATATTTTAGTGTTTAGTGGCAACTGTTGTTGACATTTTGAGATAATAAAAGAAGTTTGAGAAAATGTTCACATGGCCTATTTTGACAACTAGGTTAAAAGTTAAAAAGTTAGTTTTTGTTGTTATTTTTGAGTTATACCACTCATTACATGACCATCATCTAAATATATAATAAAAATTAATTTGATAAAATAAATAAATATCTAAAAGATCTATCAATTTTACATAATTTTATCTTTAGTGGGTAGAAATAATTTTAAAAATTCAAAAATATTTTTTCGACATTTATTTTTGTCAAATTAATTTATATTTTATCAAATTGATGATTTTGCCATTGAAATTGAGTAATAGTATTTTCAGTTGTCCTTATTTGAAATAAGATTCAAAATTCATGTCAAATATGTCACAATTAAAAAATCAGGAACCAAAGTGACAAGAATTCCAAATTATAGTAACTGTTAGTGTATTTCGTCCTAAGTTTTATATAAAATTACAAAAAGAATAATATGACAATGTATTCTTTCATGAAAAATAATATACTCTTAGAATTTTTATGATGAATTCATAACTAAAATGAGATCAAGAGATTCTACATGTTCTCTCTCTAAGAAATCCCAGTAATCCTCTCCCTTTCATTTCTTCTCCCAGTTTATGTTCTTCGTTTTTTCGTCATCATGCTAACCACTATCACACATCTCGTCTCCATCATCGGCTTGCC
Organism: Camellia japonica; assembly: GCA_030407325.1. Lineage (NCBI taxonomy): Eukaryota > Viridiplantae > Streptophyta > Magnoliopsida > Ericales > Theaceae > Camellia > Camellia japonica. The sequence continues at coordinate 165,770,735 of JAPPVO010000031.1, read as the reverse complement.
GTCAAGGAAGTTTTCAAATCTTTACTTAGATCTGATTCTTGACTTAGATCCGATGCTATTAAACACGCTTTTATACACAAAGCGATCACTTCAGATCTATAATATTTTATTTTGTAATGTAGAAGAAGATATTAAAGTACCATATCTACCAATTATCACGATGAATGGATCATGATGTTAGGATTAAAGCACACCAGAAATCAATCACACACAGAAAAGAGACAAGAAATTTACGTGGTTCGGCAATAGCCTACGTCCACGGGAGAGATATCCACTATAGAATTTTTCCTGGAGGGAGATTACAACACTCACACCTCACTCTCTCTCTCTATAGCACTCTCACTCACAGATACATACACTGTGTTACCTTGTCCTCAGACCCTTTTCCCCATCTCAATTTATACACAACTGAGGGAATACAAAGTCAAGAAAAAAGAGTTATTGGGTTGCCAACTGCCAACTTCCCTCTTCCTTCTTGACTTGGAGAGCCAACCAGCCAACCTCCAACTACTCCTCTATGTGGGTTGGAATTAACAATTCTCCCCATCCACGCCCATATGGATAACTGACTTCTTTACTTGAAGTCAAACCCGGTCAGATTCTTGCAAACTTCTAGTTTGTCTCTGGTGACTACCTTGGTCATGTTGTTAGAAGGATTCTTGTTAGTGTGAATGTTCACCAGCTTCATCAACTGCTTTTCTGTCACTTCTCGTATCCAATGATACCGGACATCAATGTGCTTTGTACGTGAATGGTACATGGAATTCTTGCTCAGATCAATTGCACTCTGACTATCACAATGTACCTTGTACTCTTTCTACTGTAGACCCAATTCTTGGAGAAACTGCTTTAACCACAACATTTCCTTTCTAGCATCTGCGGCAGCAATGTACTTTGCCTCTATTGTAGATAAAGAAACACACTTTTGTAGTTTGGACTGCCATGAAACAACTCCCCCTGCAAAGGTGAATAGAAATCCTGATATAGATTTTCTACCATCAAGATCACCCACCATATCAGTATTTGTAAAACCCTCCAAAATTGGTTCAGCTCCCCCAAAACATAGACACATCTTTGAAGTTCCCCTCAAGTACCGAAGAATCCATTTGAGTGCCTCCCAATGCTCCTTTCCTGGATTGGCGAGGAATCTGCTCACAACGCAAACTGCGTGAGCTATATCTGGCCAGGTACACACCGTTGCATACATCAAACTCCCTACTACGGAAGAATAAGGGATTACCTCCATTTCATTCCTTTCAGAGCTGGTCGTGGGGCACGAACGCTTTGTCACCTTGAAATGGTTGGCCAGTGGTGTGCTGACTGGCTTGGCATCTTTCATGTTGAACCTTTCAATCATCCGTTCAACATATTTCTCTTGTGACAGCCATATCTTCTTAGCTTTCCTGTCACAAACAATCTTCATGCCCAAAATCCGTTGTGCTGGGCCTAAATTCTTCATGTCAAAATACTACGACAAGTCCTTTTTTAACTTGTTGATCATAGCAATATCATGTCTGATGATCAGCATATCATCGATATACAACAGCAGGATGATGAAGTTTCCATCCGAAAACCTACGGAAATATACACACTGGTCTGCTACCGTTCTTGTGTACTCGTGATCCACCATGAATGAATCAAACTTCTTGTACCATTGTCTCGGTGCCTGCTTCAGGCCGTAAAGACTCTTATTCAGTTTGCATACTAGATTCTATTTCCCTTTAACTTCAAATCCTTCTGGTTGCTCCATGTAGATCTCTTCCTCTAAATCACCATGGAGAACGGCAGTTTTGACATCCATCTGTTCTACCTCTAGATTCAAACGAGCTGCTAATCCCAGAGCTACTCGAATGGAAGTCATCTTCATAACTGAGGAGAAGATCTCATCAAAATCAATTCCTTTCTTTTGCCCAAAACCTTTGACCACCAAGCGAGCTTTATGCTACAATATTTTACCGTTGCCATCTTTCTTCAATTTGTACACCCTTTTTTTTTTTTTTTTGAATGCCTTTCTGTCCTTTGGAAGTGAAACAAGCTCATAAGTGTGGTTCTTCTGCAAAGAACTCATCTCCTCCTTCATGACTTGTATCCAGCAATCTTTCTCTGAATGACTCTTTGCTTCCGAAAAACTTTCAAGCTCCCCCTCATCAATAATCAAAATATACTGAGAAGTGGGATATTTGGTTGATGACACGGCAGCTCTTTCAGATCTCTGCAACTGAGGTCCAGTTGCCTCTAGTTGAGGGGGTTACTCCCCCTGCTCAACATCCTCTTAATCTGGGCCTTCATCTCTTTCCTCCTGATCATCAATTTCTGGCATAGGATCCTGCAACTCTGGCACTTCTTGTTGCACATCATCACATGTAGCATTTTGTGATGGCTCGGGAGATGGGAACAAGTCTGGAGTGATGACATCTCTAGACTTTGTAGACTTCTCAAAATCTACTACTGTCTGGTCTTCCTGGAACACAACATCTCTGCTCCTGAACATCTTCTTGATCACTGGCTCCCACAACTTGTACCCAAATATTGCATCTGAATAGCCCATAAATATACATGGAGTGGACTTGTCATCAAGTTTAAGTCTGTTTTCCTTGGAGACGTGTGTGAACACCTTACACCCGAAAACTCTCAAGTGAGAATATAATACCTTTCTTCTGGACCAGTCTTCCTCAGGTATCACAAAATTTAATGGGACTGAAGGCGACCTGTTGATGAGATAATAGGCTGTACCGGCGGCTTTAGCCCAGAATGACTTTGGCAACTTTTTCATTCTGAGCATACATCTGACTCTTTCAACAATAGTGCGGTTCATCCTCTCTGCCACACCATTGTGTTGTGGGGTATTGGGAACTGTTGTCTCGTGCCGGATACCTCTGCTAGCACAATATGCTTCAAAAGCATTAGAAGTGTACTCGCCACCATTGTTTGTGCAAAGACACTTCAACTTCTTCTTGGTCTCTCTTTCCACCATTGCATGGAACTCCTGAAAGTCCTGAAATACCTCATCCTTCGTCTTCAGGAAATACACCCATAAGTTCCTTGATGCATCATCAATGAAAGTCAGAAAATACTTGCAGCCGCTAAGTGACTCCACTTCGATTAGGCCACAAACATCCGAGTATACCATACTGAGCACTTTTGCTTTCCTCTTGCTCGTTGAATTGAATGATACTTGATGCTGCTTGCCATAGAGGCAATGATCACACGGCTTCAGGGCACTCCCTTTGGATAAGGGTATCTTGGATTGCTTTGCCAACAGATGCAATCCCTTCTCGCTCATATAAGCCAGTCTTCTATGCCATAAGTCTGGTGACTCCTTGTCTTCTACTGCATTAAGACTTCCCAGACAGATCTTCGTTTGAGTCTTGTACAGTGTTGAAGACATCTCTCCTCTAGCGATGATCAAATCTCCTCCTGTCAGCTTCCAATGGCCATTTCCGAATGTACATGTATAGCCCCGTCGGTCCAGGGTGCTTCCAAAGATAAGATTGAGGCACAAATCTGGAACATGCCTCACATCTTTGAGAACCAGCTTGTGTCCGACATTAGTCTGAATACTAATGTCTCCAATGCCCACAATCTTGGAATAGCTAGAATTTCCCATTCGAACAGTGCCAAAATCTCCAACGTTGTACGAACTGAAGAGTTCTTTGTAGGAAGTGGCGTGATAAGATGCAGCTGTGTCTATCACCCACTCTGTATAGCTGTGGTCAGCCACGTGAAGGCAATCTTCCTCTTTACCAACTGCAAGAAGTATTTCATCAGTTATTGTGTCCATTGTGTTCTCGTCTCCCTTTGACTTACTGCTTTGGCCTTTATCTTTCCAGTTTGGGCAATTCCTCTTTATGTGACCCTCCTGGCCACAGTGAAAGCAAGTAAAGCTAGAGTTACCTTGACTTTTACTATCTCTGGATTTACCCCTGTTGTTCTATCTGCCTCTACTCTTGCTTCTTCCTCTACCTCTTCCTTTACCTCTGTCTTTGCTTCTGTCTTCTGTGAAAAGAGTATGGGACTGATTACCTCCCGTGTCTTTCCTTCTTGTCTCTTCATTGTACATGGCATCTATGACGATGCTCATGGTCAGCTTCCCATCTGGTGTAGAGTTGCTGAGAGAAACCACCAACGTCTCCCAACTGTCTAGTAAAGAAATGAGCAGTAGAATGGCTTGCATTTTATCATCCAAGGACATCTTGACGGTTGCAAGTTGATTCACCAGATTCTTGAATTCATTGGTGTGCTCGGCGATAGACACACCATTCTTCAACTTCAGATTTACAAGTCTTCTCATCACCAAGGCTTTGTTTTGGACGGTCTTTGACTGGTACATTCCTTCTAACATAGTCCAAAGGGCAAATGCATCTGTCTCTTAGGCAACATGGTGGAACACACTATGGTCTATCCATTGTCTGATACAATCGACAGTCTTCCAGTTCATCTTTATCCAGTCTTTATCCTTCACTTCTTCCAATTTAACCCCTTTTAGAGCAATAGGATCAAACAGGTCATTATAATATAGGATGTCTTCCATCCGCGACTTCCAGATTGAATAATTGAAAGGATTCAACTTGATTATAGATCTTGAAGTGAATTCCTCCATCGTCTTCTTACTTTTCACAGAAAATCTAATTCAAAAATCTGACCGTACGGATCTCTCCGGAATACTCCAAATAATTAGAAACCACTATTGGATCGTCAAATGGCTCAAATCTAGCCAAAATATGTTTAACGGTTTAGATTTGGAGATGTACTGTAGCCACGTAGCACTAGATAGCTCTTTCGCCTCTGGGTCGGGTCAAGTCAACCCGTCCAACCAGTGCTGACAGGTGGCCGTCTACTGTGGCGCAGACTTGGCAAACACGTGGCGATGACTTGGCAAACACGTGGCGTGCTTCTGCTGGTTGCCTTCTGACGTGTAGCATGTCCTGGGAGCGACGCGTAGCGGATGACTTCACTTGATCTTGCAAAAATAAATTCAACAATGATTCATACTACTAAAACAAAGACCACTAATAGCACTAATGCATTGGGAATGCCAAAAAAAAAAAAAACAAGGCATAACCAGTGGGCCACATCATTAGTGGTGTTGTTAGAGCACCACTTTTAATGCTCTCAACCATTTTTCAAATAAATTTTCTAATTTGTTACTGGAGAGTTTCGAACTCTCAACCTCCAGAGGGAAAGCTTGAACTCTAACCACTCTACCACCTGAGTACTTGTGATATAATCTTTCACAAGTGAGTAATTATTACATCAGTCAGAGGATCATCTTCAACCTCCAGCTTCGCCCTGTCGGACTGAACTTTCTGGAAACCCTCCGACTAGTATCCGGCTACGCACGTGAGGGCACATGGATAATCGTCTTGGCTTGATTTTTTTGGGTCTGGAATGCTCTCGTCGAGATGGTCCTTCTGGTGTACTTAAAAAGTGATTTCGACCAACTCGAAAATTTCAGTTTCGAAGAAAAACACTCTGTTTTTCTGAAACTCGCTCACCTCGGCTCTGATACCACTTGTTAAGATTAAGGCACACCAGAAATCAATCACACACAGAAAAGAGACAAGAAATTTACTTGGTTTGGCAATAGCCTACGTCCACAAGAGAGATATCCACTATAAAATTTTCCCGGAGGGAGTTTACAACATTCACACCTCACTCTCTCTCTATAGCACTCTCACTCACAGATACATACATTCTGTGTTACCTTGTCCTCAGACCCTCTTCCTCACCTCAATTTATACACAACTGAGGGAATACAAAGTCAAGAAAAAAGAGTTATTGGGCTGCCAAACTGCCAACTTCCATCTTCCTTCTTGGCTTGGAGAGCCAACCAGCCATCCTCCAACTACTCCTCCATGTGGGTGTAGACACCCCATTTTTGACCGTCCTTGAGACTTGGACGTCACCGTTTGAACACTCGGTGATCATCCTTGTTCGTGTTCGTCCTGAGTTCTCGGAGGTCTCGGCCACGCGCCTTGCCTCAAGACCTCTCGACTCGACTATTTTGTGTTTGGTTTTGCACCAAACACTTGTGTTTTGCTTTTGAGGGGCAGGGAATGGCTTGTTGGCCATCCCCACACCTCACCGGCCATGGCTTGAGGCCACCGGCCATTGTTTTGTTGCCATCGGCCAAATGTTTGGCCGACCGACATTCTTTGTGGTCGGCCGACCATTGTTTTGGCCAATTTGTCATTTTTGCCTGGCCGACCACTGTGCATCTGCTTTTGGCAGATATTTTGTGCCAGCTGTGATAGCTGGCACCCACTTTGCACCCCCTCCATACACGTGTATGTGTATGGAGGGATTTCACTCTTGCTTAGCTTGTTTTGTAAGCTTTGCAAGAGTGAATCTCTATAAAGGGAGGCCTTCTCCTCCCTCCCCAAGGGTTACAAAAAAGTTCCAGAGAGCTCTGAGATTAGGGTTTGCATAGTGTATCTATCTATCTCTATATCTCCCTCTCTTTTTGCCTTTGTGTGTGTTTGTTCTTAGTTTTGCACTAAGGCACCTACCATTACACCATACCTTGGTTGCTGAGGAGCCAAAGGGTTATTCTTGAAGGTTTTGAGCTGGTTTAGACCTAAGGAAGGCTGCTGGAGCATTGTTCTTGAAGAGGTCTACAAGGGTAAGAACTTTCCCTTTAAATCCCCATTTTTGCATAGGCTCTTAGCCATCCTTGCACCTATTTTTAAGCTTAGTCTATAACATATAAAAGTTCTGATTTTAAGTGCTTAAAATAGTTGTTTAAGGTTGCTTTGGTGTTTGGGGTTGTTTGACCCCTCTTAGGCCTTGTTTGGCCCCTTTTTTGTGCTATTTTGGTGAGCTCCGGGACCACCTTGTTTTGGCCTCCTCTCCATTGAAATCCAGAGGGATTTCAGTGGTGGGGATGGTGCTTTAAGGTCCTGAGAAGGAGAGGGCCATCCCCTCTCCTTGTTGCCTTCAATATGTGCCATTTTAGCCTCATGTGTGAGCACCATTGTTGAGATCATGTTGGCCATGTCTTAGCTAGTATTTGTGCTTATTTTGTCATGATATAGCACTGTTTTTAATTGGTTTAGACACACCATGCTTGCTTTGCATACTTGTCTTGTAATGCAATGAATTTGCCTTAACATGTACTTAGCATCTAGACCACTATGCTTACTTGTTTTGGCCAAGTTTTGTGAAGCTTTTGTGCATGTTTTAGTATGCTTAAGGTCTGTTTTTGGTCATTTGGGCCATCCATGACATGCTTTGTATAGCCACCTTGCATTTTGGTTTGTTAGCCTTAGGTGTGCGAGTGTTGAGCATGCATTACTTGGCTCATTTCAGTGGTTTGGAACCACTTACCATGTCATTTCAATCCATATGGTATGCTTGTATGCTTGCATTTGACGCTCCTTTAATGCTTTAAAAGGTTGGTGTTTCATGCTCCATGTTTATACCATTGTGCATGCCTCTAAGATTAGGTCATTTAGATGCCATCTAAGTGGTTTTTGGGGCTCACTTTGGCATGATTTGGGACTGTTTTGGTCCGCTTTGGTCATTTGCTTCATGTGTCACATGACCGTAGTTTAAGTCCTTGGGCTTGGTTGCATGCTTTGCTTGCATTGGTAGGTTGATTTGGCATCATCTTCTACATATTTTCAAAGCTTATCATGTATGCTATTTGTCCTCTTTTAAGTGTGCTTAAAAGTCCCCTCTTTATGCTAGAGTGTTGGTCCATTTGTATACATGTTTGCATGTGCATTTGTACCTCATTTCCATAGCATTTGGCCACTGTTTTGGGCTTGTTTGAGAGCTGCCTAAATTAGCTTAAGTCCATCATTCGCATGTTGTTGCATGCTCGCCTTGCACGTTGTTGTATACTTGGCCTATCGCATGTGTTGCATGCTTGAATCACATTGCATTTGGCATGCATTCCCTTTTTGTTTGGTTGCCTAACATGTTACATACCTTGTGTGCTTGTTTGCATTGTCATGTTGCATACTTAGCTTGCATGCCTAGGTTGCATTGCATTGAGCATGCATGCATTGCCTCTTGAAATCACCATGATAGAGGTTGGGCCTTATGTGTTTATTTGGTTTGCATTTCATTTGATATTGAAATGGCACACTTGGTTTCTTGGGCCATCACGCATTGAAATGCGCGAATGGTGGTTCGAGAATCAAGGACCATCCTGCTTTGAGTCATGAACATGATAAGGAGGGTGTTGGTGCACACATTTGCTTGAAATGCATTGCCATGCCATGTTTGCCCTCTGCTACTGTCAAAACAGGATTCTGCAGGCATATATGGCCGACCGACCACATCCAGTGCCGACTGGCCATGAATTGGTGGCCGAGAGCTCAGTAGATGGTCGATGACCACTCCTCCATGGCCGGTGGTGTTCCCCCTTGGCCGGTGACCTTCCACTGTGATCAGAGAGTGTTCCTTAGGACTTGTGAAGTTTTCAGAGATGCCAAGCAGTGTAAACAGAGGCAGCTTGTGCATGGCGGTGGATTTCCGAGCGAAGCCAACCCGAACATGCGTGCATCCCTCTTCCCGAGGCCTTTTACTGCTTTCAGTAGCTTAATTGATTCATTAATTAGTTAAGTGTTGTATAAATTAGTTAATTAGCTTGTAGGTTAATTAATTTGTATTATTCTTTTGGCCCCTCGAGCGAAGGTGAATCTGTAATAAGTGTGCGTGCGTGCGATGCATGTCTTCCAATCCCCACTTCTTTCTCCCTTTTTACTTACCTGCTTTTGATGGTTAGTATTAGGGCATATTTAATTTAGCATACTTATGCTCGCATGTTTGCACCCATTCATTTGTACTACATGCACCGGGCTCGGCGCATCATACTAATTGCATAGTATTTCAAATCTAACTTGAATACATGTTACCTGTTGCATTTCACATGCATTTCACATCCTAAATTCCCCCAAAATAAAATATTTAGGTGGCGACTCCGTATCTGGCAAAGCAGTCCATGTTTGGCACTTCTTTCAAAAAAATCTATTTTCCAAAACGATTTGTCGGATTTGGACTCTTTGGTGATTTATCAGTCTTGCATTGCACATTGCGAGATCAGATTAAGAACCGACACAAATCGAGTCTGAACTGTAGCATGAGGCCCACGAGGGCGTGTCTACAGTTTCCGGTGACTCTGCTGGGGAGTTAGAGAACTTGACTCGAACTCATGATATCTTGTTTTGACTACACTTATGTGTTTCTTTGCATTGCATGTGCATTGGTGCGCCTAAGTCACAGTGTTTGCCCTCTGCTATTCCTGAACAGTTTGCCGGAGGCTCGCTTCGAGAAGCGTGCCATAAGGCTAACCGGTTACGAGCTCTGCCACGATGGGAACACAAACCCCGGTTGTCACCGGGGCACCCTTTTTTACCATTCGACCTAGTGCATATTCGGAAACCATAGTGACCATTCCAAAGCTAGGACAGGTTGCTCACCCGATTATAGGTTGTTTGAAACCGCTGCGTGCGTAGTGAAACCCTAGCTCCTGACAAAATAGGACAGGGAAACCTTACCCCAACATAGGGGTGTTTTGGCTCTCACTTGTTTGTTATGTGCTTTTAGAGTGTATCTCTACAGGGAATGCATATACCAGTTTGCAAGTCTGAGTATCAGGCCCAAGGGTATCAGTATCAGTATCTGGGAGTCAGTTATATCTGCGGGTATCAGACTCAGTTTTTGGGGCAGTGATTTTTGGGAACAGTGATCAGTAATAGAGTACAGTTATTCAGCTATGCTTGTGTCTGTTCTGATTGGCCCGAAATGCTGCGTGTTTTCTCTTTCAGTTCAGAGATTTAGTATAGAATAGCCAGTGTTCTCCTTTGCTGAGGCAAGACAGAGATCTGATCCGTCAGTCACCGTTCAGTTCAGCGGACTCATGATGATGCAAAGTTCAGAAGAAATAGTGGTTATGGCAGCCGCATTGGACCAAGGGAACATCTTGCGAGATGAGACCCATGTTGAAGTGCCATACCTGCCCAGGTCGCCTGCCGCGTGCCCGGTCTGGACGCCACAGTTGTGTCAAGCTTGTGAGCCCACCACGTTTGAATTGATGGGAATGATTGGCGATCTTCAGCAATCTGTGGCTGATCTCACCTACGGAATGTCAGCTTCGCCACCAACCACATCCTACGCCGGGAATTTCGTACCGCAGGAGCCCCCGCTATTGGGGTGAATTGTGATCGAGCTCAGCCAACCTGAGGCTGTCTCAAGCTATGGCCATGACATGGCAACAACAACCGGGTTTCGCTCTGATATAGCAACCCAAACCCTCGATCAAGCTGAGGCTAGAGGTAAGAACAAAGTGGGAACAGATGCTGATCCCATCGAACAACTGCTGTGGGCAGTCGAGGCTTTGAAAGCCGAAGGATTGAGTAAACAGCAAATATTCGCAGTCGTGGCCAAGACTGTGGACGATACTTTCCCCACTCCAACCGAGGGGAGTTCCAGCCAGGCAAAAAATCAAGATAGGCCCCGTCATGCCAAAACAGTTCCCTCCAATTCCAACCCTGCATCTGGAAAGGATCAGAAGGCCAAGGCAGCACCTGCCGATCCTTTTGCCAGTGCGTCCGACAAAAGTCAGCAGACTTCGAAGTATCTGCCCCGAGGGCGCAGAGTCTTCCATGCCCTTTACATGCCTCTATCTAGGGCGCTCCAGATCCTTGCTGAAAGGGGGCATCTTAGACCCCTTGAGCCTCAGCCTCTCCCGAAGAATCTCCCTCCCTCACATGATGCTACCTTGTACTGCGCGTACCACCAGCAAACCGATCATTGCACCGACAACTGTTTCCGTCTTCATCATGAAGTACAGGATTTGATCGACAATGAGGTCATCCTCCCGCCTACCTCAGCGAAGTCTGTCACTGCTGAGTTGTTAGATTTCGAGGATACTGCGAGTATGTGATCAGAAGTTGGTCCACCTGCGGGCGGCGCTCGGTGTATTTTAGATGTGGCATCTGGCACGCACCGTTTTGAGCATTTGCGAATGCTGTTTTTTTTGTAATTTCTGGCTTGGGTGTTGAGCCAGTTCTTTGGTTTTGTTTTGAGTCTGTCTCATCGTCTTGAGTCAGTCTTTTTGCTTAAGGGTCTGTCTTGTTGTATCGAGTCAGTCCCATTGTATAGAAATCAGGTGATTCCAGGGTTGCTGCCTCGGATATCATTGTTTTGTTTTGTAATTATTGTTTTGGCTTTCTCTTGAGTCTGTTACTGCTATGGAGCCAGTTGCAACCCAAAAATCTGAATGAAACAGCTGCGGCTATCATGTTTCCGTGCCTATTGCTACTTTGAGCCTGTTGTGCCAGTAAGTTTAGAATGGAACGGCAGCGCATTTCACCTGCTCTTTTGTACCTATAAGTCATTGTATTGACCTAAGTTTTTCAAAACTTTTTTTAACATTGTGGTGATGAAAACAAAGAGGAAGGAATCCCTCGGGTTTTGCAAAATTTGATCAAATTGAGAAAAAGAGAGGCATGCTAAGCCCTTAATGAATGAAATCATGTTTGTTAACGTGAGTACTGAGAAGGACCCTGGCTTGATCCAGATTGGTTCCACACTATCTTCAGTGCGAGCGATTTGTCGCTTTCTTAAAAACTTTCAAAAAACAAAATGTTTTGCACAGTCCTGTGAAGACCTGTGTGGAATCGCTCTTGAGATTGTGCAGCTTAGGATCGCTCTCAGCCTCGAGACTTGAGCCCTTGCTTTTAAACGTTGGACCTTGGGTTCAGACTGTTCAACGATCAACCGCGATGTAAGGCCTGTGTGGCCAGATTTGAAGTAGCCCTCAAATAAGAGGCACCAAAGTCAGATCAAGAAGATCAGACCTCATCAGAAGAAACTTGCAAAGCTAAATCAGAGGTACCCCTCGAACTAGGGGCAAAAATGTCCAATGTGCTCGAAGAGCCGAAGATGAATCCTTTTGTAAATCAATACAACAGCCACTCTCCTGGTTAAGGATGGCTTCAAAACCCTAAAAACCATTTGGCATGGACTTGTTACACTTTTACCCTTGAGAGGCTCGCTGGGTCGAAAACCCGGAAGGGCGACCCAGGCAAAAGTTAGAGCAAGAAAAAAAGAAGAAAAGCAAAAGAAAGAAAATAAGAAAAAAAGAGAAAAGAGAAAAAAAGAGAAAAGATGAAAAGGAAAAGATACAAAAAAGAATTGAAAAGAAAAGAAAAACATAGCTCGCAAGGTTGAAAACCCAGAAGGGCGACCTTGGCAAAAGTTAGAGCGTGGTGAGGGTTAATACACGAGTGTACCTTAACCTGAACTACGTAAGGCTTGATTCCCAAGTTTGGGATACGTAGGCAACTTCTTCCTGAAGTCCAGCCACACGCACTTTCAAGTGACTGTGTCCATATATTGGTTTTGACCATCTTCGTCTTCTCTGTATCTGAGAGTTCGGTCGTGATCATCGCTAATGAGGATTGACTACAAAATGCCCGCAGCGCTATCCAGACAAGGGGCAACTTTCCGTTGTCATGAGTCGCCATTCAAACCAGGGGCAACTTTTCGTTGCCATGCAGCTCTCTTCAAGCAAGGGGCAATCTTGCCTCCGATCCGAGGTTGTGCATCTCGAGAGTAAGTTCTGCTCTCGTTGAGCATTGACCGTTTGCAAAAATAGTTTTTGAGAATTTTTACTGAGGTTGACTAATTTCTTGAAAATTATTCTATCTTTTCCAAAATTGGACCTTTTCTTGGACCTGAAAAAGGAAAATTTTCAGTGCTCATAGCCTGACTTGCATGATTTTGAATCAAAAATGGAACAAACATGCTAATTTAACTCTCATTTTGGTCAAAACTTGTTTTAGTAGGAAAACCAAATAAAAAAAATGGTCAAAATGATGAACTAGGGGCACAGTTGAGTCAAGTGTTCTGTCTTCCCCCGTCGTCAACATACTTGCCGGAAGGGCACTCTACCTGCCAACAAATGGCACAACTGAGGTTAACAACAAAGGGCTGAAAGCTCTCAACATCGTCCGAGCAACGAGGTATCAAACCAAGTGCGAAGCACGAATCAGAATGGATCAAGATACTCCATTCCCTCAGCCGGGGCATCGACTAAACGCCACCAGAAAAAAAAAATTTAGCTGTGAGCTAACAGTGTTGGGCATGAACCCACTACCTCTTGTTTATCCACCGACCATTTCTGGAGAGGGATAAAAAATGAGAGATTAAAGAATAGAGAGGCGTAAGTTGAGAGAAAAGTGAGCAAAAGGGTTTTGACCGAGCCTGAGAGCCGAGTGATGTAAGAGTCACAAATCAGAAAGGGTGGGGAACAAGACTCGGAGAAACTGGCTCCTCGTGATCTGAGGTCTCTCGTCTCGATAACACGTCTGTGTGTCGTGTCTTTTGCTTTGTTTGTCTCGATTCTTGTTTGGAGTCATATCCGAGCGTGTCTCGTTGTGTTTAGGTTGTTTACCTTTTGTTTTTCCCGTTGTTGAGTCGTTTTCACTATGTTCAGTCATAGGCTCAATACCCAGTTGAGAACCCTTTCCTCATTTTCAAAATCGTTTTGTGCTCAGAGTGCTGTGCCATTCTCCACATTTGTGCAAAACATGATTTGGTTCTTTTATAAAACCGCAGGGGTTCAACCTGGGTCACTTGGAAACAGTAAACATATGGGTTCTGGATTGCATCTGAGTGTGTTTCAGCTTCAGCAGCTTCCACCTTTGTATTTCGTCTTTTCAGATTGGACTGTTTGTTCAAGATTCGCCGTGTGCAGAATGAACTAAGAATACTGTGTTATGGGCTGTGTATTCAAAATGAGCAGTGGGTTGTTTGAGTTGTTTTGTTGTTGGCCGGTTCCTTATCTGGTTATTACAATACAAATGTTTGATTTTCAGACAGGAGATCGATCTCATTTACATTGAGGTGTAATATGATGCAATGCAATGCGAAGTATGAAATGTACAAATATAACACTTTTTCAGACAAAAAGTTTGTTTCATTTCATCATTTTTTTAAATACATAGCTTTGGGGAAAACAAAAACCTGCCTGCGGCAGTACAAGGTACTCAAGCTATCAACGAAAAGTAAAGCAAAACAAAAAAAAGAAAAGCAGTGAAAGTCTGGATCAGCATCGATCATCTCAGGCCTACGGGTCTGTCCTCGTCCTCTTCCTGGACGAAGGTCCAGGAGCATCGTCATCAGCACCATCATCTGAGCCCGAGCCCGAGTCATCTCCGATCTCCTCCTCAAACGACTCTGCCTCCGACTCCACCTCTGTCTCCGCCTCGGACTCGTCATCATCGGGAACCGGTGCTTGAGAGCTGCTCCCAACATGAGTGCGCCCTGCTTTGGTGCGGGGATATACTGTGCCACCTCGCCCTCCTCCTCGAGCAGGAACAGAAGGCCCAGCTGGAGCACCTCCTGCAGCAGGAATCTGGAATGGAGGCTGAAAAGCGCAAATGGAAAACACATCAGTATGCTACGCAAAACAGAGTATGAATGCTGTGAGCAGTGTATCAGTACAGAATGCAGTGTATGAGTACAGAGTATGAATGCTGTGAGCAGTGTATCAGTACATAATGCAGTGTATGAGTATAGTGTATGAATGCTGTGAGCAGTGTATTAGTACAGAATGCAGTGTATGAGTACAGTGTATCAGTACAGAATGTAGTGTATGAATACAGTGTATGAATGTTATGAGCAGTATGTCGATACAGAATGCAGTGGCTGAGTACGGTGTATGAATGTCATGAGTAATGCTGTGAATAGTCTGTGGGTTACAATGTATCAAATGCCGTGAGGGTAGTGTATCGAGTGTTGTGTTGACAGTACGATACATCAGATTATGTGAAACAGTTTATGTATGGTTTGAGACCGTGGTCAGAAGAACATACTGGAATACTGTAAATGGCCAGAAGGTCGAGGCTCCACTAGAGCATCCCATCACAGAGGCGGTCAACTCCAGGGACTGGCGAGTGTACTCAGAGGAAGCCTGCAAAAGTGTTAGAAACATCAGTATTCTGCGAAATATCAAATGAAATGAAATGACAGTGCAAAATACAAAATGCAATAATACATACCGGAGGCAAGTCGTAGAACCTGACTAGCTCGTGATCAGCCGGAGGGGGAGCGATGGGGATCTGGTAAGTCTCCCCACCCTGCCCTCTACATGTCATCATCGTGGGCAGTGCTGGCCAACTAGCCCCCCGTCCTCTCCGGGACCTAGCTTCCTGCTCTCTCCGAGACCCCCGGGACCCACTCCCGCCTTGGGCCTGAGGTGCCCGCGACGCTCCTGCCCTCGCTGCTGGTGCCGCTGGTCTCTCCCCCTCAACTCGGCAAGCACCCGTCAGTGGCCGCATGATGTAGGTCTAAACGTACTCGGTGTAATCGCCCTCGCCTCTAAAGCGATCACACTCCCAGCCGATGGTATACTCTGTCAGCTCCCGCAGAGTGTACCTCTCGGTATGCCTCACGTGAGTAGGGGGCGGACCCGGAACTGTCTGCTTTGGCACGCCTAAGGTCTGCCGCAAGAAGCGCTCGCCCAGGTACCATGCCCGATAGACCGGGCCCTCCAGCAAAATCCTGAAACGAGAGGTCTCCTGAGCGCCCTCATACCGCTCCCGTACTACGATAGGCAAGGAGGCCCACAGCTGCCAGGTGATCTGCAAACAAAATACATTTTGTTATCTACTGCTATTGAAAATGTAATGCAAAGCGAAGCTTAGATGAAGTGTAATGTTTGACATACCTCTACGGCGGTAATAGTATCGAAATAGCGGCGGAAGAATATGAAAAACTCCCGAGGCCTCCGCTCGCACCTCACGTCGAAGCGGTGGGAGAATGGGATCATAAGCGGCATCTCCTCCTCTGGTACTGGGGCAAGCCTTGGGAAGTAGGCGTATACCCACAACTGTACAAAGTGTAACAGAACAAATATCAGTATGCTTATCAGATAAAGCAAAATGAAGAAGAAAGCAGACAAATCAGAAAATAGTGTGCGATGTGTCGTGTGCAGTGTGTGCAGTATACAGTCAGTGTAAAGCATATTGCATGTTTGCAGTGTGTACAGTATACAGAGTACAGATAATGTAAAGCAGAAATGTAAAACAGAAGAAGAAGACGTACCTCCCAAGCCCGCCAGTAGCCTCCGAGCAGCTGTCCGCTGAGGCGAGAGGATGAGCTCATGTAGCCATAGAGTGTGGCCAAACCTGCGCCACCCCAGTCATAGCGGCGAATCCGTGTGACGTCCACCAAAGCGCTCAGCAGACAGAGGGGCACGGTGTTCGCCCGGTCGGCGAAAAGGGTCGTCCCCAGCAAGAACATAAGGAAGCCGCGAGCATACTGCTCCTCCTCCTCCTGAGTGGTCGGCGCCTGAATCCTGAAGTGGTCCTCGAACCACGAGTATCTGACGAATCCTGGGCGGGCAAGAGGTGGCAGCTCGCCAAGCAAGTATATCTGGGCAGCCTCCCACTCATCCATGTCTGTGTCGAAGGGGATCGGATCACCCCCTACCCCGATGCCGGTGAGCATCGAGAAGTCAAAGGGAGTCATCGTCATGTCTCCCGTGGCAGAGAAGTGGAAGGAATCGGTGGTGTCCCACCACCTCTCCACCAAAGCGGCAAGAAGAGGTCTGCTCGCAGTGTGGCGCGAGAGCCCCATGCAGAAAGTGCCGAAGCCGGCCTGGTCAATGATACGGCGAACCGCCTCGGGAAGCTCCATGTACCACCCCCGGGCCATGACATTCCCATACCCCTAGAAGGCATGGGAATCCCCCTGTGGTCAAAACGAACAATTGCAAAGCAGTGTTACAAATACAGTGTTGGATACACTCAGGATCAGTGAAAATGCAGTGCGTGTGTGCACGTTTCCAGTTAAACAAATATCGGGTGCGGGTGTGCTCGCAGTGAACTACAACATGTGATGTATCAGTGTGTCTGAGTGGTTCAGTGAAAATACAGCATGTGTACGCGTGTTCAAATTCAAGTAGATGTTGAGTGCCGGTGTTCTTGCAGTGAACTACAACATGTGATGTATCAGTGTGTCTGAGTGGTTCACTGAAAATACAGCGTATGTACGCATGTTCAAGTTCAAGCAGATATTGAGTGTGGGTGTCCTCGCAGTGAACTACAACATGTGATGTATTAGTGTGTTTGAGTGGTTCAGTGAAAACGCAGCGCGTGTGCAGGTGTTCAGATTCAAGCAGGTGTCGAGGTGTGGACATATCCACAGTCAACTACAACATGCGGTGTATCGGTGTATCCGAGTTAAACAGTTAAAAGGCAGAATCGACTATTGCAGTTATACATTCTACTTTGCAGAAAATGAAATGGGAAGGATGTACCTCGGAGGCGCCGAAGGACAGATGTGACTCTGGCTCGCGCAGTAGGAGCTCCGGTGCCACACCCCTGGCAAAACTCCTGAACTGGCGAAGTTCGTCGGGAGGCAGCACATGGATCGCCGGCCTGTAGGTCACCGGGTCGAACGGCCGGATGTGAAGCGGCAAGAGCTCGGCCTCTGGGTATATCTATCTCCGGGGGAGCCCCACCGCCTAGAATGTCGTCCGCCATCTCGAGAATGGTGCAAAAATGGTCGGGAACGTGAAAACCGGGCGAGAATATGAAAAGTCAACTGAAAAGTCAACCCCGAAAGGGTAGAAAATGGCCGAAAAGGTCGGCGTGCGGAAAAGGCACAGAGATCGAGGTAAACTCGAGGGAAACAAACCCCGAGTGGCGGAAATCGAGAAAAAGACACCGAAACAAAGATTTGTTCGGTTCAAAATGTTCGAAACGCGAAGGAGTTCGCAAATCGAACGACGAAACGGGCCCGAAAACCAAGGAAAGACGGGGATCGGAAGGAGAAAAATCACCTAGAGGGAGAGGGCAAGAGTTTTCGAGCAAGAGGGAAGTGGAAAAATAGGGCTTCAAGCCCTATATTTAAAGACCCACGCCCGAAAAGACAAAACTGCCCCGATACAGGCATTTTTGGCCGGTCGGCCACATTGTTGGCCGGTCGGCCAAATATTTGACCGATGGACTTTTTTGATGGCCGGTGGATGGCCGGTGATCTCCCCAGATGGCCGGTGAACCTCCTACACCTTTGTTTGGGTCTCTAATGTGGTTTGGGGCATTCATTACTCAAGACAGTGCAAGAAACTACATTTTTTAAGCTTAACCGGTCTCCGTTTTGACCTCGGACCGTGTTTTCTATATGCGATCCTTGGATACGTACGAGGTGCATCCTTTTTCGTATCCTTTTGTGTCTTGCGAAGTCCGGAAACTGCTTTAAATACGTTGCATTGTTATGCATATCTCGTATGCGTTGCAGCGCGCATCATCCTCGCATTGTCATGCACATATGTTATGCGTTGTCACGCACGCCACACTTTGCATTGTTTTGCATCTTCTTTAGGTCGCATTGTCATGCGTACCTCACATGCATCACATGCATTATCATGCATCTCAAGCGATGTGCGTTGTCGCGCATTCGAATTCACATGCATTGTCGTGCATATCAAAAGACGTGCGTTGTCACGCATTCGTTTCATTTGCATCATCATACACTTGTCATGCATATCAAAAGACGTGCGTTGTCACACATTCATTTCATTTGCATCATCATACACTTGTCATGCATATCAAAAGATATGTGTTGTCACGCATTCGTTTCATTTGCAGTATCATGCACTTTTCATGCATTTCAAAAGACGCGCATTGCCGCGCATTGAAGTTTACATGCATTGTCATGCATCTCAAAAGACACGCATTGTCGCGCATTTCGAGTCCATTAGCATTGTCATTTGCATTTCAAAAACAAAAACAAAACAACAAAAAAAAAAAACAACAAACATGCATATGTCATGCATTCCATTGTAAATAGTGTAAATAGTGCATATGTCATGCATTCACTATAAATAGTGCATATGTCATGCATTCCATTGTATATTGCATTGTCATGCATACACTGTAAATATTACATTTACATACATTGCATATTGTATATATTGCATTGTAGCTTGCATGCATTCACTGCATCACCTCCATTTATGGCTTGCGCCTTTCCATGTTGAGCTTGGTCTGGTATGTGCCCATATTTTTCATGTCGAAGCACAATTATGATATTATGTGTACGCACCTAGTGTTGTGGGTGACGGCATCGTTTCTGTGTTAGACATGGTTTGTATGTGTCCATGCCTTTCCTAGACAAGATGTGTTTTGGCCGCAGGCCTTATCTATTGCATCCATTGCATTCTAGCTTGTAAATATTGCATTGTACATAGCTTGCATTGTCATACATCTTTCCTTATATGCATTGTATTGCATTCTTCCTTACTTTGCATTGTCATGCATTTCCTTACTGCATCATTTAGTATGTAGGTTTCATTGTACATAGCTTGCATTGTCATGCATTCATTGTATCGTACATAGTTTAGCTTGCATGCATTTGCATCACATCCATCTACGGCTTGCGCCTTTCCTTGTTGAGCTTGGTCTGGTATGTGCCCGTATTTTTCACGTTGAAGCACAGTTATGATATTATGTGTACACACCTAGTGTTGTGGGTGACGGCACTGTTTCTGTGTTAAACATGGTTTGTATGTGTTCATGCCTTTCCTAGGCAAGATACGGTTTAGCTGCATGCCTTATCCATTGTATATATTACATTGTAGTGTAATTTGTTGCATCCAGCATTTAGGATCACGATCTTTCCTCAGCGGGTCATTCCCCACTTATATCATTCCACCCAATTACTTGTATCTTGCGTTCTGTCTACACACTCATAGTTCTGCATGTGTACGCGCCTATTCCACTGCTGGTATTGTGGTTTGAGGGTGTCGGCACCTTTTCTATGGTAGACGGGCTTTGCATCTCCATCTCTTTATGATATTTGTGTGGTTTTGAACTGCTTATGTTTTGATCATGTTTTAAATGCATTGCATATCATTTGCATTGTTTATACATAGTTTTGTAAATATTGCATTATCATTTTGCATCCATTTCGCATTGTTATGCGTTGTCATACATAGGTTGCATTGTCATGCACTCCTTCACTTGCAGTGTTACGCAGTCTTAATTGCATTGTTATGCATGTTGCTAACGATATTGTACCTGTTAAGTTGCTTTCTTTTACAGGCACGATATTGTATGTACGGTTCATTTGAAGTTGGCATGACCAAACGAACCGCACAGGTATTGTATTCTCCACGTGAAACGTAGCGAGAATTACATAATTCTCTTACATCCTTTCTGCATTGTAATGTAGTTGGATTTCTGTTTGATTGCTTAAAACTGTCGCATGTTATGCTTCGTTACAGCTTTCTTTGCATGATCATAAGTTATGCTCGGCTTTGTGCATTGTCTTGCATTTTGCCCCTGCCTTCAGGCACATATCTTTATCTGTAGCTTGTATGCTTTGTCTAAGTCTTCGACCTTGTCAAAAATGGGTCGTCTCTGGGCTTTGACACTTACTCCCGTCATTGTTATGACTTTCGAGTTCTGTCAAAGAGGGGCAACTGTAGACACCCCATTTTTGACCGTCCTTGAGACTTGGACGTCACCGTTTGAACACTCGGTGATCATCCTTGTTTGTGTTCGTCCTGAGTTCTCGGAGGTCTCGGCCACGCGCCTTGCCTCAAGACCTCTCGACTCGACTGTTTTGTGTTTGGTTTTGCACCAAACACTTGTGTTTTGCTTTTGAGGGGCAGGGAATGGCTTGTTGGCCATCCCCACACCTCACCGGCCATGGCTTGAGGCCACCGGCCATTGTTTTGTTGCCATCGGCCAAATGTTTGGCCGGCCGGCACTCTTTGTGGTCGGCCGACCATTGTTTTGGCCAATTTGTCATTTTTGGCTGGCCGACCACTGTGCATCTGCTTTTGGCAGATATTTTGTGCCAGCTGTGATAGCTGGCACCCACTTTGCACCCCCTCCATACACGTGTATGGAGGGATTTCACTCTTGCTTAGCTTGTTTTGTAAGCTTTGCAAGAGTGAATCTCTATAAAGGGAGGCCTTCTCCTCCCTCCCCAAGGGTTACAAAAAAGTTCCAGAGAGCTCTGAGATTAGGGTTTGCATAGTGTATCTATCTATCTCTATATCTCCCTCTCTTTTTGCCTTTGTGTGTGTTTGTTCTTAGTTTTGCACTAAGGCACCTACCATTACACCATACCTTGGTTGCTGAGGAGCCAAAGGGTTATTCTTGAAGGTTTTGAGCTGGTTTAGACCTAAGGAAGGCTGCTGGAGCATTGTTCTTGAAGAGGTCTACAAGGGTAAGAACTTTCCCTTTAAATCCCCCCTTTTGCATAGGCTTTAGCCATCCTTGCACCTGTTTTTAAGCTTAGTCTATAACATATAAAAGTTCTGATTTTAAGTGCTTAAAATAGTTGTTTAAGGTTGCTTTGGTGTTTGGGGTTGTTTGACCCCTCTTAGGCCTTGTTTGGCCCCTTTTTTGTGCTATTTTGGTGAGCTCCGGGACCACCTTGTTTTGGCCTCCTCACCACTGAAATCCAGAGGGATTTCAGTGGTGGGGATGGTGCTTTAAGGTCCTAAGAAGGAGAGGGCCATCCCCTCTCCTTGTTGCCTTCAATATGTGCCATTTTAGCCTCATGTGTGAGCACCATTGTTGAGATCATGTTGGCCATGTCTTAGCTAGTATTTGTGCTTATTTTGTCATGATATAGCACTGTTTTTAATTGGTTTAGACACACCATGCTTGCTTTGCATAC
This sequence comes from Camellia japonica, assembly GCA_030407325.1. NCBI lineage: Eukaryota > Viridiplantae > Streptophyta > Magnoliopsida > Ericales > Theaceae > Camellia > Camellia japonica. The sequence continues at coordinate 165,749,078 of JAPPVO010000031.1, read as the reverse complement.
TTGTCTTGTAATGCCATGAATTTGCCTTAACATGTACTTAGCATCTAGACCACTATGCTTACTTGTTTTGGCCAAGCTTTGTGAAGCTTTTGTGCATGTTTTAGTATGCTTAAGGTCTGTTTTTGGTCATTTGGGCCATCCATGACATGCTTTGTATAGCCACCTTGCATTTTGGTTTGTTAGCCTTAGGTGTGCGAGTGTTGAGCATGCATTACTTGGCTCATTTCAGTGGTTTGGAACCACTTACCATGTCATTTCAGTCCATATGGTATGCTTGTATGCTTGCATTTGACGCTCCTTTAATGCTTTAAAAGGTTGGTGTTTCATGCTCCATGTTTGTACCATTGTGCATGCCTCTAAGATTAGGTCATTTAGATGCCATCTAAGTGGTTTTTGGGGCTCACTTTGGCATGATTTGGGACTGTTTTGGTCCGCTTTGGTCATTTGCTTCATGTGTCACATGACCGTAGTTTAAGTCCTTGGGCTTGGTTGCATGCTTTGCTTGCATTGGTAGGTTGATTTGGCATCATCTTCTACATATTTTCAAAGCTTATCATGTATGCTATTTGTCCTCTTTTAAGTGTGCTTAAAAGTCCCCTCTTTATGCTTGAGTGTTGGTCCATTTGTATGCATGTTTGCATGTGCATTTGTACCTCATTTCCATAGCATTTGGCCACTGTTTTGGGCTTGTTTGAGAGCTGCCTAAATTAGCTTAAGTCCATCATTCGCATGTTGTTGCATGCTCGCCTTGCGCGTTGTTGCATACTTGGCCTATCGCATGTGTTGCATGCTTGAATCACATTGCATTTGGCATGCATTCCCTTTTTGTTTGGTTGCCTAACATGTTACATGCCTTGTGTGCTTGTTTGCATTGTCATGTTGCATACTTAGCTTGCATGCCTAGGTTGCATTGCATTGAGCATGCATGCCTTGCCTCTTGAAATCACCATGATAGAGGTTGGGCCTTATGTGTTTATTTGGTTTGCATTTCATTTGATATTGAAATGGCACACTTGGTTTCTTGGGCCATCACGCATTGAAATGCGCGATTGGTGGTCCGAGAATCAAGGACCATCCTCCTTTGAGTCATGAACATGATAAGGAGGGTGTTGGTGCACACATTTGCTTGAAATGCATTGCCATGCCATGTTTGCCCTCTGCTGCTGTCAAAACAGGATTCTGCAGGCATATATGGCCGACCGACCACATCCAGTGCCGACCGGCCATGAATTGGTGGCCGAGAGCTCAGTAGATGGTCGATGACCACTCCTCCATGGCCGGTGGTGTTCCCCCTTGGCCGGTGACCTTCCACTGTGATCAGAGAGTGTTCCTTGGGACTTGTGAAGTTCTCAGAGATGCCAAGCAGTGTAAACAGAGGCAGCTTGTGCATGGCGGTGGATTTCCGAGCGAAGCCAACCCGAGCATGCGTGCATCCCTCTTCCCGAGGCCTTTTACTGCTTTCAGTAGCTTAATTGATTCATTAATTAGTTAAGTGTTGTATAAATTAGTTAATTAGCTTGTAGGTTAATTAATTTGTATTATTCTTTTGGCCCCTCCGAGCGAGGGTGAATCTGTAATAAGTGTGCGTGCGTGCGATGCATGTCTTCCAATCCCCACTTCTTTCTCCCTTTTACTTACCTGCTTTTGATGGTTAGTATTAGGGCATATTTAATTTAGCATACTTATGCTCGCATGTTTGCACCCATTCATTTGTACTACATGCACCGGGCTCGGCGCATCATACTAATTGCATAGTATTTCAAATCTAACTTGAATACATGTTACCTATTGCATTTCACATGCCATCTGTAGATTAGCCGAGCCTATTCTAGCTGCATTTTGTATGCGATGCATTAGCCACTTAACATGGACTTGGATCATACATTGATTGCTAACAAGTTCTTTGTTTTGGCTCAGAGTACTCGGTAAGCTTTTTATGCTTTAGCATCTTGCATGAGTGTGAATGTTAACATGACAGCATGCTTACCATGTGGCTATATGCTTATGTGATGTAAACTGCCTGAATGCCTGTGGGTGAAGGTTGGATTGTTTGAGTTGGAACGACTCATTGAAATCTGTGTTTTAGCCTACTCGCGAGTAGCAAATTTCAAACCATTTTCCAAATAAACGGATATGCGATGCTTTGTTCCAAATTAGGCGATCTAGTCTATACTTTTGTGTTGTGCGCATCACATAGTAAGATTAGCTAATTAATCGGAATAAGAACACATAACGTTTTCAAAACTAGATATCATGGTTAGTAGAGGCCGATCTTCGGATCGGGCGAAAGGGGGTGCTCATAGCTGACCTTCCCCAATCGTACCCAAGTTCCCGAGCCGAGGCAATTTTGGTGATGACGGACACGTAGCCTTAGGCAAACGAGTCAGGGTTTCCTAAATTCCCCCAAAATAAAATATTTAGGTGGCGACTCTGTATCTGGCAAAGCAGTTCATGTTTGGCACTTCTTTCAAAAAAATCTGTTTTCCAAAACGATTTGCCGGATTTGGACTCTTTGGTGATTTATCAGTCTTGCATTGCACATTGCGAGATCAGATTAAGAACCGACACAAATCGAGTCCGAACTGTAGCATGAGGCCCACGAGGGCGCGTCTACAGTGGGCTGGAGTTAACACATGACTCATAATAGTTTCATCCTACTTGTTTACTTTCTACCTCAATTTTAATGTGTTTGGAATATGAGATCCATGTTAATTTTCTAAGGCAAATATTTTTTAAAACAGATTTTCCCTGCATAGTAGAATCAATAGTCAACCTCAAGATTAAAAATAAAGGATAAATCCTTCTACAAGTTCTTTGTAAAATTTTAAATTTTAGAAGAATCAACCAAAACATTGATATAAATTGTCAACAACTCTATACCTAAAAAACTCTCTTTCCCATATCTCCCTGCTCTCTTTTATTTCTACCATAAGAAGCAACAGTTAGTACCTCATCTTATTGTCCCAGACTCGAGGCATCGTATCTCCACAAAATAACACATGTAATGAACTAATAATACCATAGTGAAAGTAAATTGAGAGTTCAAATAAACAATTTCACATCCATAATTACAGTTTTAATCTTCCCAGCAGTAGCTAATGCACTAGCCAATTAGTATAAAAATTTATCAAGAACTAAGAAATGTCTTTGAGTTGTGCTTGGAGTCACCAACTTCACCATCAGGTTCAATGCTTTGATCTCTCAGAGTCTTGATGGTTACAAATAGTTCAAAAAGAAAGTCAAACCATGTAATTCCAGAAATCAAGTTTGGACTAGGATGGAATCCAATATGAACTAGAATGTATGATAAGGATACAATAGACAAAACCAAGAATGAGGAACAAATAACTGAACGACGAAATATAATCCATTTGGACTCCATTGATATTGACAAAAGTTGTGAAAAAAGAGAAAAAAAGATGTGAGTTCATGGATTTTCAAGCCAACAAGAACCATGGGCAAGGAGAAAATATTACCCGAGTAAAAAATATATGTCATCTCAATGTCATAATTTGAGGTAAAAAATGCGCATTATTCAGCTAAACACAAATTAAATACGTAATGATTTAAATGTCGTATTATAATGAAACTAAATAGAGTTGGAACAAAAAATATGATTCATTCATTTGCCCTGTATTATAGAGAGAACCATTTTCCAAATAATATAGCCAACATAGAAGTGGGGTTGATGTCTAACAAGTGCACATCCATAAAATATCCAACTATATAATAACAATTTGACCTTCCAATTGTAAATAACACACTCGTAAATTACTATAAATTTTACAATAAAAATGATATGTCTCTGGAGCTGGAGTCCTAAGTTGAAACCATCAATGGGATTTCACATTGCTTTGAGCTTGGGACCACAACATTTAACCCTAGGGCAAATTACACGAATTATTGACAATTACAAGAATCTCACCCGTGATTGCTGAAGTTACATTGTTGTCCCCTATCAGAATCAACCTCCCGCCATGCACCACCCCATCAAACAAAACCATTACCACTGCCATTACAAAACCAACCCACCACCTCCATCCACCTCAATCAACTACCTCCAGCACCACCTATTTCTTTTTATTCCCTTTTCTTTCTACACAACAATTACAGTTATCCCCACTCCTAGTTCTGTCTCCTTACTTTTTCTACTCCAACTACGTCCACTACAACACCAAGGGGGTATGTTTATATTTGTTAGCAAAAATAAGAGAAGTCAATTTAATTTAGAAACCACAGGGAAGGTCTATGCAATTGTCAAATACATCAAGTGTATCATTTATGGAGGTAAAGGATTTACCTATGATAGATAAGAAGAAGCTTCGCCTGGACCAGTAATAAGATAACAAAAAGTTAAGTAGGTTGGATATAGATCTGTGGTATCGCATAAATGGTTTCAAAAATAACAAAAATTTGTCGATGGGTTTTGCCTAGATTGGTTTCTAATCATTGCCCAGTGATTAGGCCTCTTGAATGTCTTTAGAGGCAATTGACGCACTAATGTCTTATTGTTTTAATTTTTATGTATTTGTAGTTGAAAGGAAGACTGTCTATCTTTATATCGTACAATTCTCTTACCATAGCTGCAATAGCCATGAATGTAAACTTAATTTTGGGGTGTACTACGCAAATTTTTATGTTCTTTATGTACATTTAATTTATCTTTTTTTTATTGTTATTCATATTTATGTTCCGTATCTCACCAATCCTAATTAAGTGTTTCAACTTTTAACGCTCTTTCGACTCTCACCCATAAAGCTATTTCATTTACTAGCGATTGTCACATGTGATGCATGTGTAAAGTGTTAGGTTTACTAAAGAAGTCAAGACTTCAAGACACCAACATAAGAAGAGGGTAAGACTCGAACGTAACACTTTAAATTTAATAATGAACACACTTACCACTTGAGTAACAGACAATATGCAATTTTTTTTATTTATTTTTTACTTGAATGCCTAACGCACCTCTCAACTTGAATTTACTAGCTATTTTTCCAAATATATGCACCCCCATAGAAGAGAAAATCATATAAAATAATGGATGTTTTTTATTTTCTATTTTCTTTTTTTTCACGAAAAATTGTTGAAAACTCAACCAAACATATATTCACAACATACTTGCAAGGAGGGGGCAATTCCTCTGGATTTGGGGGTTTAGGAGCCATATTACAATAGAAAGTGTCCCTCCAATTAGCAGCTGGTGCACTAAACAAATCAAAATTACAATTATACACCACAGCTTTCTTCACGTCTCTAGTATACCACTCTTTTCTCACCTCACAGTCCTGCTCATAAAACCTGTGAACACCTTCCATCATCTCCTCCAACACACTCACAGGAACACCTTCCATCATTTTGTTAGTTGACCGTCAGTTTGACCAACAATTTTTTATCCTTTTTTGATGAAAGTCAGTGATTAATTGTTATTTATTTATTTTTTTAGCAGCAATTAGTTCTAAGATTAGTACATAGGGGGATTTCAATTTGGTTTGTATAACCTTTGAAGTAATTATCTATAAATTAAGAATAAAAGAAATTAATTAATCAATTTTTAGGTAAATAAATTAGTATGAATTATTGAAGCCAAATGAAAAATATAAGAACTTGTATGTATTTAATGCAATAAATTATATATATATATATATATATATATATATATGTGTGTGTGTATAGTTTTCGAGTTTGTTGTTAGAATAAGATGATAAAAAAAATAATCCAATTATTGTAATCGTATAATTTCAACATATTTATATTTAGAAAATGAAAGATAAGTGTGAATTTGAAAATAAATGTAATATATAAAATGTCTATAATTATCGAATCAATTTGATTTTTTTTAATCGATAATCTAAATGTAAAAAATTTAAAAACTACCAAATCAATTTATCAAAGTGAAATCCGTAGTAAGCTCACAAGTCGAAATTGAGAACTGAAAGATAACCCTAATTTTTTCTTTTGAGCTGGCTTACAAATCCAAAAATTTTATCTAAAATTTCATCCAAAAACATAAAATGTATGGTTTAAATTCATTCAAATTATAAACCCCACAATACATTAGTTTAATTCAAACCACAAGTTTTCATTTTGGTTAATATTTCTTGGTCTCTAGCTTTAATGTTTTCTTTTACTCTCTGACCTAATCTTTTGTTTGGGGTTGCTTTTACTCTCCCACGTACTCTTTTGTTTGGGGTTGTTTGTTGTAACTTTTATAGGTGGATTGTAATTTACTTTAATTTAAGAATTTATGTCAGATTATTTGGTATAATTTTTACTTATTATACAAAACAATTTAAATAAGTTGAAAAAAAAATTGATTATTTAAATGTTAAGAGAGTGGTTGCTTTTAGTGTCTACTTTTTCATTATAAGCTTTTAGCTTAAAAAGAGTTAATAACCATGAAAATATGTTAAGTGTACGAGTACGAAATAATCTTCTCGTATTATTCTGTTGGTCAAGTTTGCACTCCTCCAAACGTTGTCGCTTTGCTTCCTGAAAACACAAACATGAGCTAGCAGCGGGTGTATGCCGGATACCTCTCCGATGCTTAAGTCAGCAAATAGACAATAGACAAAAAGCTCTGTGTTTTAGAGAGTAAAGATTGTGATACATGTACATAGGTCCTGTCATGAGCTTTTATAGATTCTGCCTGGCACAACCCTAATAGGATTCCAACTCTCCTTAGTAGAATCCTATTAGGAATCACCTAAGATAATTATTATCTTTTTACACCCTCCTCACTGCTTAACCAAGTGAGATGGTCCAAACATGGTCTCGGTAACAACACAATCGACCTAACACTGCCTTGCCTCACACTAATCTTAATCGCGCTCTCCTAGCTTGGTGATACCGTGCACCTAGCTTGGTTCTACCTCCATCTATATCTCGGTCCACAGCAACCAAACCAAACTACTAACAAATATCACCAGCAGAACGGCGCGGGATCAAGGACCGGGCTATGCATACCACTTCATCGGCCCATAGCTCGGCCCACTTTCCGTTTGGTATTAGCTCAGCCCACTTTTCACACAAATTACCCCTCTCAATTGCCCCTTAATTCCATCTGCAACACATGATTTGGGATTATTCTTCTTCAGCCAAGCTAAAACATCCAAGTCGACCGAACTTAAAACAACTAATTCCACCAAGATAAAAATACTCAACCCCACCGAGTTGGATAAGGTCCGTCTTCAATACTGTACCTGCCACAACCCGTCGCTTCACGTACTGGACACTATGTCCTATCTATGACACGTGGCACGTGTCTATTGATTCTTCAAACTGCAACAGCCGTCCCACGTTTATCAAAAAACGTTTGAAAAGCCCCGTCATTTTTAGGCCTATTCAAAACCCATTTTTTGAATCTCACCCCTATTGTTCATCTTCTTCCCTTCTTGTACTTCTGAGATCTGCTCCAGTTTCTACGCTCTTGTTCCTTGTGCTCCAGCTACTTCCGCCATACTAGCTCCATTGCTGTTTGGATTTTTCACGCTCAAACTGGTAAGTTTGTTTAATACCTCTTTCCTATGCTCCTTTTCATTTCTATAACTTCATCGTTCAAACTCCATACATGTGTGTTTAGAATGTTTGAACAAACACCATGAACTGAAAAATCCATACTCTTAAGTTTAAAGGCTCATCAAATAGTTTTCAAAAACATGCTTTTTGATCCACAATCACTCTGAAACCGAACTAGGTACTTGTTAGTGACATCTAGGTCTGTTCACGACCAAGCCATAAACCTTAAGTCGGTCCCAATTTACGACCGAACCAAATACATTCTGTAACCCAGATGTAGCCAAGCTAGGTTCATCTTGTTCTACCATTTTCTTAGCTCGGTCCAATTATCTGGGCATAACACTTTATTGTCACTTTGCAGACTCAACTAGGTTGGCCAGGCACACCTTTGCACCTTGCCCCTAGACGGCTTTGCTCAACCGAGACAACCAAAGCCTCAGCCACGCCGAGCTAGGCCACTGTGAACAATCCTGACAAATATTAAGTTAACATGAGTAAATATCAGTTTCTAGTGAACTCCCCTGGGGCCATTGCAGAATTCCGATGGGACTACCAAATACCTGACGACGTTCATCTCTCCCTAGTCGAACTAGAAACAACACCATGGGGCAAACCGGGCTTCGTCTTGTTTACCGTCCCGTTTACCGTGATATCAATTGTTAAAGCCGGCATTCGGTTTCCCGTTCAACCTCTGATATGTGAATTCCTTAGGCAAACAAGGCTCTGCTCGACCCAACTCTCCACAAATACTTATAGGATAATAAATGGCATTGCCGAGCTAAACTGCCGTCCCGGTCTCAACCTCGGATTGGCTGAGCTATTCCACCAATATTTGCTCAGCCAAAATGACGGCGATTGGGTATATTATTTAAGGGTAAGAAGAGGCCGAGAGAAAATTATAAAAGAACACACGGATAAAGACGTAAATGACAACGACTTCTTCTGGGTTTTTGGCAATTTTGAGGACCGGAAGCCCAGATACCGGGCTATAACATTAACTGGAATAAAGGGACTGACGGTAAAAATACTTCGGTTTAATTTTCTATTTCCACCGTACTATTTCAGGTTATAATTTTTCGCCGTGCTAACCGTTGTATTTCTCTTTGTGCAGATTTAAACCAGCTAAAATCATAATACCAACACGCCAACCAAGACGCTCTTTGTGCTACGCTCCGGTACCATCATCGAGGTTAGGCCGAGTTGCTTAACTTTAAGCCAACCTACCGGTATAGTGGAAGGAGGAAGACCAGGGTAACTGACTTTCTCCTGGAACCATCACCTGAACCAGATCCCACTTTTCCCCAAATCAACTTGATCCCTCTAACAAAAGAACAAGAAATGGCAAAGAAGAGAGCCGTGCGTGCGCTTATCACTGAACAGGCCCCTAGTGAAGCGCAAACCGGGTTAGAGTCATTTGGCCAACACCACGAAGCCGTGGTCACCCTCCCAACTGCTAAGGCCTCCATATCTCGGTCGAGCAAATTGTAGACTCGACTTTCTTTGAACGCCCCCCTTTCGAAGAAGAGTGAATTGGTCTGCTACAGTTCGAACTCCTGTCACGGTTCTAAATCTAATTTCACAAAGTGCAATGTAAAACTGATAAACACCAAAAAGTCTAAATCCGGCAAATCGTTTTGGAAAATTGATTTTGAATCAAAAAACGCCAAAAATGGATTGGTTTGCCAGATTACAGAGTCGCCACCTAAATGTTTTATTTTTAGAAAATTTATGAAACCCTGACTCGTGCCAAAGACTATGTGTCCGTCATCACCAAAGTTGCCTCAGATCGGGAACTTGGATACGAGGGGAAAGGTCATGAAATGAGTACCCTCGCTCACCCAATCAAAGCATCGGCCTCTACTAAGCATGATATGTTGTTTTATAAATCTCATGTGTTCTTATCCAGTTATTAGCTAACTTTACTATGTGACACACACACAAGTATAGACTAAAATCGTGAGAATTGGAACAAAACAACTCATGTTTGTTTTCGAAAATGGTTTGAAGTTGCCACTCTCAAGTGGGCTAAAACGCGGATTTGCTACCATCGGGTGGGCTTAAAAACATGATTTTTCCACTTCGCAAAGTGGGCTTAAAACTCACATTCGTTGAATTGTTCCAATTCAAGCAACAAAACCTCTATCCACAGGCATTCATGCAGTTAAACATTTAAGCAAATAGCCTCATGACAAACATGCTATCATGGCAACACTCACACCCATGCAAGCGTGCTAAAATTTAAAACTTACAGCGTACTCCAAGCCAAAACAAAAGCTAGTTAGAAATATGCATGATCCTAACTATGTAAGATGCCTAATGCAACACATGCAATAATGCAATTAAATAGGCTTGGCTATCTAACATGGCATATGAATGCAACGATTTGATAACATGCTTTGAAACACGTATTCAAATAAGTGTATTGAAATACAATGCAGTTTGAATGATGCGCCGAGCCTCGGTGCATGCAAGACAAATAAATGATGCAAACATACAAGCATAAGGTATGCTAATCGAAACATGATCCCTAATCTAACCATCGAAAGCGATTAAGTAAAAGGGAGAAAGAAATAGGGTTGGAAGACATACACACACACGCACACTTATTACAACATTACGCCCTCACGAAGAAGAGTCCGAATAAATAAGCTAAGCTACACTAAGCTAAGCTAATTATTACAAAACAACTAATTAACTATTCTAACTAATTAATTAGTACAACACAATTGAATAACTAGCTATGCTAAGCTAATTAAACATTACAACACTTGAATCGAATAATTAGCTACGCTAACCAATTGAAACAATAAAATGGCCTCGAGGGCAAAGGACGCATGCATGCTCGGTTGGCTTCCTTCCGAAAATCCACCGCCTTGCTTTTGGATGCCTCTGTTTGCACTTTACTTTGATCTCTGAACATTGTACCAACTTCCAGACTGCCTCTGCTCCAACACAGGAACACTTTGAACAACTTTTCCACTGATGGTCGGTCGGCTACCATAGGTGGCTGTCGGCCACTACTACTGGCTGGTCGGCCACTGTTTGTGGCTGTCGGCCACCACTGGTGGCCGGTCGGCCACCCTTTCCCTGGAATTCTTCTTTTTGCTGCAATGGAGAGCAAACAGAGGCAAAGCAGTGTATTCTCAAACAATATATGTACTATTACCCTCCTTATCATTTCTCAAGCTCAAAGGAGTGTAATTCTTGGCTCTCAAGCCATCAATCAAGCATTTTCATGCATGAGGGCCAAAGAGTCAAGCTTGTACAAAGTTAATGAATGCACAAATAAGACTCTACGGACCACCACCCTATCATGCATGATCAAGGGTGATGGCAACCAAGAAACATGACATGTTTCATCACTTTGAGTATAAAACGTGCCATATTTCTTGTGTTTGGATTAACGTCCGATCCAAACACATGCAATGCAACACAAATGCTTATCTTGTTCGTGTTTTACTTTGTTCATTTTGTTTACACATTTTACATTACCGATTAATCCTTTAACCGATTAAGTCCAATGTGAAAGTCCTCTAATTGGAAAGATGGCCTAAGCCACAAGAGCCTTGAGCATGATAGAGGCCTCATGCTGTTGGTTAGGAGGAACCCTAAAGAGAAGGTTAAAACCATTAGGCGTGAGAGCCTCAAGTTCACACTCAAGCCAACAAGGGGTTCAAGACCACTTTCAAAGCAAATTAAAAAGTGAAGAATAGAGGGAGGTTGCAGACTTTTCAGTGCTGAAATGGCATGAAAAATGGCACTAAATCATGCAAGCAACACATGCACAACATGTTCAAAAGCCAAAAGCATTAAACTAGTGAAGAGCACTACACTAGTGGCATGCAATATCAAGCTCAAATGATCAAACTAGCTCAAAATAGAGCTAAAACATGCCAAATCAGAGGCTAAAACATGCTGAGATTGAAGCATAGAAGGCAAGAAAAACATGCTCGCATGTTAGGCTACAAACAAGGCTCAAGGCACAACTCTCAAAAGCAATAAAAAAGTGAAACAAGTGAGAGTGTGACAGAGTTATATGCACTGAAATAATATGTAAAATGATGCTACAACATGCAAGCAACACATGCACAACATGTTAGAGGCCTTAAAACACTAAGCTAGTGAAGCATTTGCACTATAGCTATGCAATACAAGGCACATATGATCAAAGCAGCCCAAAATAGAGCTAAAGTGGGCCAAATCAGTAACTAAAATATACTGAGATCAAGTCACAAAAAGGTAGAAAAACATGCTCACATGCTAGGTCATCTACACTTGCAAATAAGACACAAGGAGGGGAGGCCACCCCCTCCTATTTTAGACTTCGAAACCAAGTTTTTACCACTGAAATTCTCCTGGAATTCAGTGGTTTAAAGGGCCAAAATTTTTTACTTTAGTATGTTAAAAGATAATGCAAGAAGCTCACAAGCTAAGGAATAAAAGGGAAAGATAATCCCCTAACACAAAATAGGCTCAAACCAACATGTTAAGGCCTAAAAATCAAAGTTTTTTGTAGTTGAAAACCAGGCCAAAAATAGTGTAAAAAGATGGCAAAGCAAGCAACTAGAACAAAGCTTACAAGGTAAAGTCTTATACCTTTGAAGCACAGCAACAAACAGCAATAATTCTGAGCTAAAACCAGCCTTAAGAACTCAAATAAGGCCTCCAAGAACCTCAGCTCCAAGGTGAAGGTGCTTGGTCAAGGGTCTTAGTGCAAATGTGTAGAGAATTCTCACTTTCAAGCACAAAATAGGAAGAGAGAGAGGATTCTAGAGAGAGAGAGAGGAAATTTGCTCACAAATTTTTGTAACCCTCAAATGGGGGAGAGACCCCCTATTATATAGAAAAACAAGCCAAAGGCTTGCCTTCATCCCTCCATACACGTGTATAGAGATGAGCATCAGTGATCAACAGCTGGCACATCTGGCAAATAAATATCTGAAAAAGGAGAAAAATGGCTGTCGGCCATCATTAGTGGCCAACCGGCCATCAATGTAGCCGACCGGCCATCAGTGTGGTCGACTGGCCACCACTGATGGCCGACAAACACAAGCCATGGCCGATGGACATTGGGGATGGCCAACAAGCCATCCTCTTCTCCAGATTCAAAGCAATAAGCTCTTGGTCCACAACCAAGCACAAAACAGACAAGATTAGAAGCTCCAAGGCAAGGCGCTCAGCCGAGACCTTCAAAGACCCAAAACGAACACGAGCGAACACAATCATCGGGTGTTCGAACAAAGACGTCCAAGTCTTGAGGACGGTCAAAAATGGGATGTCTACACAAACGTGCACAAACTATTTCGGCCGAGCCGCAACGCCTGGTTGATGAGGAGGACACCGTGCTTCTTGAGACCACGATGTCGAGCCCTGAACCCGTGCTCTCTGACCGAGCTAGCCCTTCAGAATGGGCACCAAAAATAACTTACAAGAACCAAGCTATTACCATCACAGACTCGGTGGTCGCTGATAAGGACCACACACTTGCCTTCAACCTCGCAAAAAGCGTGTGCCTGCCATTTGACATGGAGCACCATGACCATTTAATCGAGCTCAAGGCAATCCGCTCGACAACTAAATCAATGGTGTTGGTAAGTGCTCCCTCTGTTTGTTTTTCATTTTACACGATCTGTTTGTTCGGTTCTAGTCATCATTGCTACCTCTCATTCTGCAGGCTATGCAGAAGAACCATATTGCTCATAAGCGCGTGCTGGAGCTCCACAAGACAACGCGGTTGGCCGTGGCAAACGCCAATGCTAAGACGGCTGAGCTAAACAAGGCCAAACAAAAAATGACCGAGCTCGAAACTAAAAACGTACGACTTACCGAGCTGGTCAACGAGGCGGAAGCGGACAAGCAGAAGGCTCTGGCAGAGAGGAAAGACCACTATATGCACGAACTGGCCAAGCTCGAAAAAGAAAAAAAGATGCTGAGATAGCCAAGCTAAAAAGAGCGCGGAAGACGCTGAAGACCATGGCTACAAAGAAAGAGAGGCCACCTACATTTTGCAATGTAAAGCTGCGAAGGACATTTTTTTCAAGTGTGGATGGAAGGAAACTGTCACGAAGCTCGGCCATGGGCAAGAAACCGAGGTCTTCTAGAACCCTCCCCCTCACTTCATTCCAAATTACATGGTAGACTATGCCAACGCTATTCAACAGAAATTTCTCCAAGAGGGGGAGGAGGAGAAAGGAACCCCTGATCCAGACAACGCCCCACCTACAATCAATGATCACGGTCTCCAGACAGCTCGGGTAGAGCTGCCGATCTCTAGTACGGTTGAGGTTGCTTCTGTGACCGACCTACCCGCTGAAGCCAGCCTACCGAGTAGCGAAGCTCGGGTTGATCTAGATACTGACTTGGACGACCTGTTTGCTTAATTTTGTTTTTTCTTCTCTGTTATCAACGAAATTGTAACTGGGCTCATGCCCCTCCATTTGTAATGAACCTTTTGAAATGGAATGAAATATGCTATTTTCCCTACTTTTTGTTCGGTTCATGCACTACTTGTAATTATCCTTCAACTTTAGTTGCGTCAGGTTTGAGCTCTTTGCTTGGTTGCTATGTGTTACTGTTTTCTGGCCGAGCTAGTTATCCCGGTCCAAGAGCCCAGTAACTTGTTGGTCATGCCAGCCAACTTTTTTCAGCCTAGATCCTTATCTCGGCTGAAGAGAGCTAAATGTTGGTCAAACCTGCCAACCTTCTTCAGCATAGATCCTTATCTCGGCTGAAGAAGAGAAATAAGTGTTCGTCATACCTGCCAACTTTCTTCAGCCTAGATCCTTATCTCGGCTAAAGAGAGCTAAATGTTGGTCAAACTTGCCAACCTTCTTCAGCCTAGATCCTTATCTCGGCTGAAGAAGAGAAATAAGTGTTGGTCATACCTGCCAACTCTCTTTAGCCTAGATCCTTATCTCGGCAGAAGAGAGCTAAATGTTAGTCATACCTGCCAACCTTCTTCAGCTAGATCCTTATCTCAGCTGAAGAAGAGAAAATGTTGGTCATACCTGCCAACCTTCTTCAGCCTAGATCTTTATCTCGGCTGAAGAGAGCTAAATGTTGGTCAAACCTGCCAACCTTCTTCAGCCTAGATCCTTATCTCGGCTGAAGAGAGAAATAAGTGTTGGTCATACCTGCCAACTTTCTTCAGCCTAAATCTTTATCTCGGCTGAAGAGAGCTAAATGTTGGTCATACCTGCCAACATTCTTCAGCCTAGATCCTTATCTCGACTGAAGAAGAGAAAATATTGGTCATACCTGCCAACCTTTTTCAGCCTAGATCCTTATCTCGGCTGAAGAAGAAAAAATGTTGGTCATACCTGCTAACCTTTTTGTTTGCCCCGTGCTGGCAATGTCTAAGAACAACTTTTACAATAGAAAGAATTATGCTGAAAAAATTACTTGTTTTATTTTGAAAAAGGAAAAATTACAAGTTTTTTAAGGAAAAGCTAAAAATAAAATAGTTTGAGATTAGTAGTGTTCTATGGCCTGGGAATAGTTTTGCTATCTCCATCTTCCAAGTGATATGCCCATTTTCCTGCTAAACCGACTACTTTGTATGGTCCTTCCCAATTAGGTCCTAACTTGCCATCTCCAGGTACCAAAGTGTTGCCCATTACTTTGCGCAATACCCAATCTCCAATCTTGAATTGCCTCGGATGCACCATTTTGTTAAATTTTCTAGATAACTCTTGCTGGTATGAGGCAATGTAGACTAGTGCTCTTTCCCTTCTCTCTTCTACAAGGTCGAGTTCCAAGGTTATGGCTTCTTCGTTCAAGTTTGGGTCAAAATTTTCACTTCTAATAGTGGGAAGGCCTACTTCTAGTGGGATTACTGCCTCCATGCCATAGGCCAAGGAGAAAGGCGTTTCTCCAGTTAACCGCCGAGGTGTGGTTTGGTAAGCCCATAAAACATAAGGAAGCTCCTCAGCCCACTTCCCTTTTGCTCTCTCCAACCTTTTCTTCAAACCGTCTAAGATGACTTTGTTCGAAGCTTCTGCCTGGCCATTTGCTTGAGGGTTTACTAGTGTAGAGTTGTTGAATTCTATCTTGTATTCTTCGCAAAAGCCTCTAAAAATTTTGCCATCGAACTGAGTGCCATTGTCAGATATTAGAGCCTTGGGTATACCGAATGGAGTTATGATGTTCTGCCAAACGAACTTCTTAACGTCTTTCTCCTTTATTGATGCGAGTGCTTCTGCCTCCACCTACTTTGTGAAGTAGTCTGTTGCCTCAAGAAAGAACTTTCTGTTGCCGGGTGCAGTTGGAAGTGGTCCCACTATATCCAGGCCCCACATTGCAAAGGGTCACGGGCTAGTTAATAGTAGAAGCTCTCTAGCTGGTTGATGTATTTGGTGTGTGAACTTCTGACATTTCTCGTACCTCTTGACATATTTCTCTGAATCTGCTTACATGTATGGCCACCAATATCCTTGTGAAATTACTCTGTAAGCCAATAATCTTCCCCCTTGGTGGCTTCCGCATACGCCTTCGTGTATCTCGAACAAAAATGCCTCGACCTTGCTGAGATGGACACATTTCAGGTAAGGTCCTGTGAAGGATTTTTTGTACAATGTCAGTGATGGGGAGAGCAAAAATTGCTGTGATTTTGCTCTAATTTTGTTGGCTTCCTTTTTTTCTTCAGGTAAGATGCCATCTTTTAAAAATACTACGATGGGATCCATCCAGGATGGGCCTAGTTTGGCACAACATGCCTCGGCTACTTCGGGTTCCTCAATACTTGGTCTAGGTAGGAAGTCGATCAGTAATGGGTGTGGGATAGATGTATCTGCCATTGAAGCAAAACCTGCCAGCTCGTCTACTCTACTATTTTCTTCTCGACCAATTTGCTCTATCCGGACTACTTCGAACTTCATGATCTCCTTTCTGACTAACTCTTGGTACTTAGCCATCATATCATCTTTTTTCTCGTAGTCGCTTGAAATCTGGTTTACTACCAGCTGGAGTCACTGTATATAATCAGCTCGGTTGCTTTCATGAAAAGTGCTGATTTTAAGCCTGATAACAATGCTTCATACTCCGTCTCATTGTTGGATGCTGGGAAGCCAAGGTTGACTGCCTATTCAATTGTTAGGCCATACGGTGAGATGAGGACTATGCCAAGTCCTGCACCATGCCTGTTGGATGCTCTATCCACGAAGTGTTTCCACATCTCTCCGACGAATAGCTTCCAGCAAGTAGATGGATCAGATGATGTTTTGGGACCATGGGTGTTGTTGATGTTTTCTTCCAAGTCCATGCCTGCTATTAGGGTTTGATCTTCACTGTCTGACTGCCTTAAGTCTTTACTGTTTGGTGAGTCCCTGCTGGGAATAGCATGGTCCGTTCCTTCCTTCTGGTCCTCAAGCCTGTACGGCTTGCCATGTAGCTGGGTGTCCTGCATTGGGGGCTGTGTAGTTCCCGCGGCACTTCCCTCCATCACTTCGGTTGTGTTGGTCAAATCAACCGGGCAGATGTGGTGACTTCCTGGTGTGAACTCAGCCACAAAGTCTGCTAAAGCTTGGGCTTTTATTGTGGTTCTTTGTTGAAACTTGATATCGAACTGCCCCAACTCCACTGCCACTTCAAGATTCGTCCAGAAAAATCTGCCCTCTCAAACAAGGCTTTTAATGGAAAAGCCGTTAGGACGATCACGGTGTGGGCATGGAAATAGTATGATAACTTTCTTGAGGCCATCATCAAAGCTAATGCCATCTTTTCTAATGGTAGGTACCTTGTTTCAGCGCCCAGCAAGGTCTTGCTAACATAAAAGATAGGCAGGTGTTGGATTCCTTCTGCTCTGACCAACACTGTGTTTACTGCATGTTGTGAAACTGCTAAGTATAAAAAGAGCTCTTCTCCTAGCATGGTGTTACTAACAATGGAGGAGAGGTCATGTAGTCTTTCAAGCTTTCTAGGGCGCAGTCACACTCCTCATCCCATTCAAATTTGGCCTTTAGTGCCTAGAAGAATGGTCGACATCTGTCTGACGACCGACTTATGAACCGGTTGAGTACGGCTACCAGGCCAATGAGATGCTGTACCTCTTTGACTGTGTTGGGCCTCTCAAGATCTTGGATGGCTTTGATCTAAGAGGGATCAGCTTCTATACCCCGGTTGGTCACTAGAAATCCTAGGAACTTGCCTGATCCCATGCTGAATGCGCACTTAGATGCATTTAGACGCAACTTGTGGGCCTTCAAAATCTGGAACATTTCATGTAGGTCCCTGAGATGGTCCTTCTCCTCCTTGCTTTTGATCACCATGTCATCTATGTAAGCCTCTATCGTTTTGCCTAACAATGGTTCAAACATTTTAGTGACCATCCGTTGGAATGTAGCCCCTGCGTTCTCTAGGCCAAAGGGCATGACCTTGTAACAGTATAGTCCTCTGGCCATTGTAAATAACGTGACCTCCTGGTCTGGTTCATGCATAGCGATCTGATGGTAGCCCCGATACGCATCAAGGAAGCTAAGTCAGTTATGCCCTACTATTAGGTCCACCAGTTGGTCTATCCGCGGTAGGGAAAAACTATCTTTTGGGCATGCTTTGTTGACCGTTTTGTAGTCCACACAAATGCGCCACTTGCTATTCTTCTTTGGCACTACTACAATGTTGGAGATCCACCTGGGATAGTGTACTTCTCTAATGGCTCCTGCCTCCAGCAGGTTTCCTACTTCTTCTGTCACTATCTCTGTATGGTGGAGTGCCGATTGGGGAGTTCGCTGAATGATTGGCCTGGCAGTTGAGTGGACATTAAGTTGATGGCAGATGAAATTTGGGTCAATGCCAGGCATGTCGTATGGTGTCCAAGAAAACACTTCGATGTTAAAGGTTAAGAATTCCATGACCTCTATTCTCTATGTGCTGGACAAAAATAAGCCGAGCAAAAAGAACTTTTCTGGGTTCTTTTCATCTATCCTTACCTCAACCAAGTATTCCACTGCCTTCTGTTCGGCTGTTTTGCCAACATCTGCAAATAGTTCGTTGTTTCTAGCTCCTCCACCATCTATACAAACCCTTTCGCAGCACGGCTGTCGTTTACCGAGACGAAGCACTGCTTTGACATGATTTGGTCTCCTAAGACTTCTTCAATCACGCCGGTTTCGTTAGGGAACCGTAATGCCTGATGATAGGTTGACGCCACTGAGTGCATGGCATGTAGCCATGCTCTTCCCAAGATTATGTTGTAAGTGGAAGGGACCTTTAATACCCAAAACTCCACTTGTTTTGTCATGGTTCCTCCTTGACTAGGAGGATTATCTTGCCCACTGGCCATTCTGGCATTGAGTTGAAACCGAGGAGGGGAGATGTCGCAAGTGCCAAGTCCTTGTCCTCCAATTTTAGTTGTTTAAAGGTCTTGTAGTACATTATCTCGCATGAGCTTCCTTGGTTAATCAGAATCCGTTTGATGTCAAAATTCTTGATGCGCAAAGTGACCACTAGTGCGTCATTGTGAGGGCAATGTAGCCTTGCTAGATCCCTGTCTGAAAAGGATATGACATTCATAGCCTCTGTTCTCCCATTTTTTATGGTAGGTTATGCACTTAATACCTCTCTCAAATGCTCAGCCTTTTTGATCATCCCTCTGAGCTCGCATACCCGCTCAGGTTCGACAATTCCATGTATAACGTTGATTACACCTTGTGGTGGGCCGTCGGCCGGCATCCTGCTTAGTCTGTTGAAGTCCTGGGGGACTGGCTGTGTTCCTCCTTCTATATACTGGTCCAGGTGTCGAGCAGCCACTAACTCCTCCAGATGTTGCCTAAATGGTGTGCAATTTTCAATGCGGTGCCCTTCTTATCATGGAAGGTGCAACGGTACCTCTCATCATAACCTTTTTTTGCTTCTCCCAATTTGGCTGGCCATCGAACGAAGGGTTCATTGCATATCTCGCTAAGAATCCGGTAGATAGGTTTATTGAATACTGTGGTAACGGTAGTGCGGACTCTGAACTTCCTTGTTTGGGGTCCTCTCTATTCGCTCGCCTGCTTCGCCCATTTTTGCTTGGTTGTCGTACCGTGTTGACTTTTGTTGTAGTCTTTTTATCTAGCATCGCTGTTGTGCCAGATTTTGCCTTGGCGGGGGCGCTATCTTCTTCTACCCGGATATGCTAATATACTCTCTCCATTAGGGCCTCCATCGTGAGGGGTGGCATCATCGTCATGGAATCTCTTAACTTGTTACCGACTGGTAAACCTCGTTTATACTGTGCGATGGCGAGATTGGTAGGGCAATCCCCAATCTGGTTGAAAGTCTCCCAATATCGACTGTTGTAAGACCTTAATGTTTCCTTCTTACCCATGTCAATAGAGAGTAGCTGGTCAATCTCCACTAGCGTCTTGGTATTCGTTCTGAATCTAGTCACAAACGCTTCAGCCAACTGTGCCCATGAGGTTATGCTGCCTTCTGGAAGCCTTTCGAACCATGTTAGACCTAGGTCGCCAAGGCTGGATGGAAATAGGATGCACATTAGAGCCTCGTTTCGCTGGTGTACTGCCATAACCTGGCGAAAGTGGCTTAAGTGCAAGTAGGGGTTTGACTTCCCCTCATAAGCGGTGAATTTGGGCTGGTGGAAACCTGAGGGTAGTGGTGCGTTCTCAATTGCCGGAACGAACGGTGAGCTTTGTAACCTTGCTAATACTTTATCTATTGGTTCGTAAGCAAGGCGCGGCATTGGCATCCCTACCTCAACACTCCCATGCATCCTGGAGGCCAACCGCTGTAGGGCTGAAACTCTGCGAAGGTCGCGAGCCCTGGTGTCCTCCTTCCATCGGGCCCTCACCTCAAGCATTGTTCATAGGCCTGTTGACCTAGGCAACTCCGTGTGCCTAGATGTCGTTTGGTGCATGTATGAGGGCCGATAGCTGCTTCCCTTTGTATACGACCTTTCAGTCCTTGTTTTCACAGCCCTGGAGTAACGAGTCCTAAAAGTCCTTGATTGAGTGTCGCCTGTTCTAAGGCTCCTACTTTCTGCTTGCGATGGCGTGATACGTCTGTCACAATCTTCCGAGTGGTAAGAGGGCTTGTTGCCTTTGCGTCCCTCTTCCGTCGCCACCCATTTTTTCTTTATCTGGCACTTCATTGTCTCCATGTCTGCCGCCATCCTCCTTATTAACTCATCTTGCTCCCTCATGCGATCCTCCAGAACTTGAGGATCCAACCTCTGCCTCTACCTTTCAGAACTTTGAGAGCGACGGGGATTGGCGCCCTGTCTCTCCCGTGTGTCCCTTAGGGAGTTCCGTCACTGGGGCTCTAATTCTGCCATGGGTGGGATAGAAGGTAAACCTTCGCGTCTCCCTCCCTCCTCCGGGGTTTACCCATCAATAGCAGATTGTGGCAAATCTTCGTTGTGCACCATTGATTTCAACTAAAGAGAAAAACTTGATCAGAAGGTTTTGTTCTTTGTGGTTTTCCCATAGACGACACCAATTGTACGAGCACGAAATAATCTTCTCGTATTATTCTGTTGGTCAAGTTTGCACTCCTCCAAACGTTGTCACTTTGCTGCCTGAAAACACAAACGTGAGCTAGCCGGCGGGTGTGTGTCGGATACCTCTCCGATGTCTAAGTCAGCAAATAGACAATAAAAAAAAAAGCTCTGTGTTTTAGAGAGTAAAGATTGTGATACCTGTACATAAGTCCTGTCATGAACTTTTATAGATTCCGCCTGGCACAACCCTAATAGGATTCCAACTCTTCTTAGTAGAATCTTATTAGGAATCACCTAAGATAATGCTTATCTTTTTACACCCTCCTTACTGCTTAACCAAGTGAGATGATCCAAACATGGTCTCGGTAACAACACAACCGACCTAACACTGCCTTGCCTCACACTAATCTTAACCGCACTCTCTTAGCTCGATGATACCGTGCACCTAGCTTGGTTCTATCTCCATCTATATGTCGATCCACAGCAACCAAACCGAACTACTAACAGATATCACCACCAGAACGGTGCAAGATCAAGGACCGAGTTATGCATACCACTTCCTCGGCCCATAGCTCGGACCACCTTCTGTTTGGTATTAGCTCGGCCCACTTTTCGCACAAATTACCCCTCTCATTAAGAATTTTATCTTGAAAAGTGATTTTTGATCTAAATTTAATTATTATATAATGAGATTTACATTTAAAACAAATTACAACCACACATTTTTTTTTCCTGAAACTCACAGCATATGAGAAACACACCATATTAGTTTCCTATAAAATATTTTTAAAATTTATTAAGATGTCTAGCATTTGTGATTTTAAAATAGTCAAAAATCTCACATGTAATTTTAGATTAAATTGTGATTGTTAGATTTTGTGTCCAAATAAAAAACATGCAGCCCACGTGTCCCTTGTGCAACTTTGACACCAAATTACATTTTGCCCCCAAAAATGGTGCGGCAAAAGACTAGGGATGGGATGGGTGTCATATTGGAATCAAGATCCTCTCCTCGATCTCTCTCCTTGACTCCCTACTTGCTGAGCCATCGGTCCACTTTTGGGCCCAATTCGATGATCCGAACCGTTCACATTTTAATATTTGTTGAGTGTATCATACCTGTAAAAAATCAAATTGATCGGACATCAGAAACTACGTATTTGGATCATCGAACTAAAAACCATTTTTTAAAAAAATTTAATAAACAGTTTTCCGAACACAAACTTTCTGATATCCGATCAACTTCATTTTTTATAGGTATGATATACTCAACAAATTTAAAAATGTAAACGGTTCGAATTATCGAAATTGGACCAAAAAATGGGCCTAATGCCCCAACAAGTAAAGAGTCAAGGAGAGAGATCAAAGAGAGGATCTATTTTCTAGACTTTCAATCCTTTGGTTGGTGAATCATTTATACCTTTCAAGATCACTATTTTGCTTATTCTCACTTGCCAATTATCAGAACAGCTTCTTGACTACTTGCAACCTTGCATTGGTAATTTATTTTATGAAAATTGGTAGCCCAGATTTGTAGCAAAACCTTTTCTCAGGAATTGTCCAAAGATGTTTATCCAGAAATAGAAGCTAATTGTAATTCCCAAACCACCCTTTACTATTATTGGATGATTGTAGATGATTTTTGCGGAGGTACGAATGATTTTATTTGTAATTGCTGGTTGTTCGGCGATTTTGCTTCTAGACAGAATGATATAGACTGATTTAGCGGTTTACGTGTTCTATTTTAATCTTTGTTGTAATTAGTTCTCAATTTTAGTATATGTAGATCTGTGGAATGGTTTAAGTGCCCTTTAGTGTCCATTCTCCTTTAGATTGCCTACTGGAAGAAGGCAACAAATATAACTAAAACAAAATGAAAAGGATTGCATCTTTCTAGAATTTTTTTATTTTTATTTTTTCTTCGGATGCTTTGTGGAGATTTTTTTATCTTGTTATGGACTAATTTGTAGTGCAAGATTTGGCTTCTTCATATGGTTGGGGATCTACATTTTGTGGTGAAGTTTGCTTAATCAACAGGAAGTTCAATAGCAGTGTCATATCTCCCACTATACCACTGTTTAATAGGAGTTGGAAAGAAATTGAAATTGAGAGAGATTTGAAGCTAATTGAATAATTTTTATGAACACTCTATATGATTCAAGACAAATAGATTAAGACAATTAAAAACAAATCTTGATATAAATTTTTATAGGAGTTGTTATAATGCTTTGTGGTCTGAAGCTATTCAATATGGCCTATTTGATTGGTTAAAGTTTCTGTTGAAATATATATATATGTATATACACACATGTGATTCATTCTAGAGACATGTGAGATTTTGTTGGACCTTTATTTAGTTCTATTCCCTTATTAATACATGTGAAAAATTAATCTATTATAAATTTATGAGGAAATAAAGTTAGATGTTTAACTATATACTAAAATACTAAAATCTATTTAGGAAATTTAACTAACTAAGATTTTGAACCACAAAAAAGAAAAGAAACCTCCACATCATTGAGGCATAAAGACTCAAGATCAATAACCTTTTCATTATGGAATCCTATTTATTTTATGATGAATACATACATATCAACACAGATACTAGAATCAGAAAATACTTAGTATAGCTCATTTTCATCAACGTGCATTAGAAAATCAAAATTCATAATTCATAAATATCTCAACTTTCTCTTTCTCTCCTCATTCACTTGATTTTTTCCTTTTCTGTTTTATTTTATTTATACATTGAATTTGATTTTTGAAATGGGAAATGAGTTTGAATTTTTGAAATAGGTATTTGCAATCCATTATATTTTTATAGGTTTGCAGCGACTCTTCTTCATATAAATTTGTCAAAATGAGTTAGGGCTTAATTTGATCATCCTCTGCATCTTCAGCTTCGCCATTAGGACCCTTTTCACCAACAGGTTGCTCTTCTCTCTCTCTCTCTCTATATTCTTTTGGAATGCTTTTGTATTCCCAATTGAAATTTCACCTCATTCAAAACGGGGAAAAAAAAAAGAAAGGATTAGTTTTTATTTTTGGGGTTGAGCTGTGCTAAGATATTAAAGAAAATTTGGTTGTTGATGTCATAGATTGTGGGCTCCTCTTCTTGAATCCAACGGTCAGACCATCTCATGGCCGCAACATCATCAAGAATTGCAAAAATGTAGAAGGTCAGATTTTTAGATTGTGTTTTCTCTGTTTTCATTCTCTTTGGATTTTTTTTTTATTTTTTTGTGTGGGGTCAATGCAATAACACTAGCAAGTGTGCTTGGTTTGTTTTTCTAGAACTTCCAAGAACTTTAAAAATCTTTTTTGTTTTCTAATGGATGGGATGATGGATAGAATTGTATTTTGCATATAGCTACACTTGCACTGTGAGTGATTTATACATTGAAACCAACCTAAGTAACCAACCCAAAGTTGGAGATATATCAATGTTGGCCTCTCTTCAACTTCCAGCTTTCTTTTCTAGCTATTATGAAAAATGTTTCTTATTTTTTTTTCTTTTGGTTTGTGTTTTCCTAGATTATTCACGTAATATGGTTGTTGCTATATTTTAGTAATGAATAACGACAAAATACTAGAGTTTAGCAATGTTGCTTCAGTAGTTACTTTGTTATTTTTTAGATTTTTCTCACAAAATATCAAATAAAAAAAATTATATATGGTGTTGCTTCAATAGTAACTTTGCTTTTGTTAGATTGTGACTTCACAGCATTGGTTACATTGTGGCTTCACAGCATTGGTTTTTAAATGATGGTTTGCAAATCCTTAGCTGCTATATTTCATAGTTTTTGAAGCAAATTTCATGCCTTTGTCTTTGGCTCTTCATGATAGTGTTGAGTTCACTGATTTTTGCTGTTCTTCTGAATAAACAAATTCTCTTGGTTGGTTGTCTAACTTGACTACACAAGTTAGGAAATTATCATCTATCATGCTTGCTATAGGTATGATTTGTAGGTATATGATTGAACACAATAAAAATACTTTTTTTTTTTTGTTGTCATGTGTCATGTGTTAATGGTGAAATAAAAAAATTATACCTACAAATTCATTTGATGAATGAATGTGTTAATAGTTAGGATTTGTATAGTCAAGTTAGACAACCATGGCTTTAAATTTAACATGAAGATCCCAAGACTTTACTTGCATGAGAAAAATGGACATTTAATTCTATTGAATGTTTGGGATGGTGATGAGTTTTGAAAAGAATGTAATTACATTACATTGATATAGTATGTGAGTTAGAAATGATTAAATTGATGAAATCATGAATCCGCTTTTGTGTTGTATGCTATTATATTGATGAACCTATTGCTTAGAGGTTTTGTCCTTGGTAACCGGTGGAGGGTTGCATTGTTGGTGATAGAATGATATGGATTTAGGTTGAAATTTTCATTTTTTCTCTTCTAGGTTGCATGTTAACATATTTAGTGAATGGTTACCTTAACCTTTTGTTGTTGTTTTTTTCTCTTTTTTTTTTTTTTTAAATGGCAAATTGGAGATGAACGAATTTGGTAACCTGCATAGCAAGAGCTTTTTGTTGATATTACCAGACACGTATCCATCACAGTGTAGTTGTACTTTCTTTTTTTTTCTATGTTGTTGCTTTATGCAAATGAACATGCTTTGTAATGATTTGTAATGGATATTATATTGAACAGGTTATTAAAATGCACAAGTTATTTTGATTGTGTTGTCGTAGTTTTTTATTTTACTAGAATAATGTTATAGTTTGATGTTATATATTAATTTCTTGATACTATGAGACATATATTATTAGAATGAACAGGGATTGTTTATTGAAAAAAATATATTATTAGTGACCAAAAAAAAAAAACCATCGCTATTAGTTTTCAAAGAACATGAAGAATAATTTTGTCACTAATGATATAGTTCCAAACAAATAATTTCATCACATTTGCTGAATATTTCGTCGCTAAATTGAAATATTTGGTAACAAAATGTTTTTTGTCATTGAAGAATTTTATTTTGTACCCATTTTAGTGATGAATTTTTTTGTCACCTTAATCTATATCATTGGTGAGGATAAATTTCGTCACTAAAACCTCTATCTTCATATTTGGTGACAAAATATTTCGTGGCCAAAACAATTAAAATAAAAATATTATCTAATTCTAGTGACGAAATTGATGTTATGAAGGACGAAAAATGCAACATTTAGAGACCAAAAATTTTGTCGCCAAAAATGAAAAATAGGTGACGAAATGATTTTTCGTCACCAGTTACTTTCAGCGACAACGTATAGGCGAAGGCAACAAACGTGGTGACAAAATTATTTCGTTGAAAATCACTTTGGTGACGAAAATTTGATGTTTGGAGACAAAATGAGTTTGTCATCAAAGACCTTTTTTGTTGTAGTGCTCTCTCTACAAACCCACATATCTTTTTCTCTCTATCTGTCCCAATTCCTTAAAATCTAGCCCTAGATCTCTCTTCTTAACACCTTCTCTGCTCCGCCACCACTACCACGGGTCGATCCACCACTGCCATTAACCAGCACCTTCGGGGATGGATCTAAGAAGGAGGACATTGTCAACACAAAACACAACAATTTGCAGTTCGAAGCAGAAGAACCACAAATTTTTGGGTATAGACTTAGTAGATAGACATTCTATACATACACATACAATATGTCTTGTAAGAGTATGTTTGAATATATATATATATATGTCTGTTGATCTTCATTTTTATAATTTTACTAACAATTTTTTTATCAAAATGATTAGCGAGGCTGTAAATCATACTCTATTCATCAAAAACAAACATGTAGAGTACTTTAGAGCTTCCGAAATTGACACATCTCTAGACAATCTTGAGTCCTCAGCCATGGGAAGAAGATCCTTGCACGATTTCGAAACAACTATCATGTCGGAGAGGCTAGTGACGGCGACTTGGAAGAGAGTCATCTATCCTTCTGGCAAGGTTGACGTCGCAGTATTTATCAGTCATTTGTAGATACTCGGCGATGTAACAAAGAACTGCAACATTGTAAACCGAGATCTCAAAATTGACGCCATAGAAGAACTTCGCTGCTTTCTCGAAGATCTCAGGCCGGGTCTTGGATGATCTCGGTGATCTTGGTGTTTGAAAAGATAGATTACTGATACAAATTTGAACAGATAATTTGAATTTTTTTATGTGGTGTTGTTATTGGGATCTATGACAGATAAGATAACAACAAATAGGAATAAGAAGAATTGTTTTAACAGATAAAACAAAAGAGTGTTTCAACAAATCAAACCTTAAAATATAAAAATTGAATTTTTATTTTAACAGATAAAAATGAAAAGATAGGTTCAACAATAAGAAAAAATAGGTTAAAAAAATTCAATAGATAAAAAAAGATTTCAACAGATTGGTTAAAATAACTCAACAGATAAGAAAAAAATAGGTCCAAAAATTTCAACATATGGGTTCAAAAAAAATTAAACAGATAAAAAAATCCAACAGATAGATTAAGGGACAAAATTGAAAATAAAATGTCTTCCAAATAATAAAATGTACTTGTTACTACAATATTTTACAAAGAGTATACTTCTCACCAATATATACATATATAATATAATATATATATATTCATAAGATCTAATGCCTTATACCCTCCTTATCACTAATTTTCTCTTTTCATTATATTTTAAGTTTAAAATTCTATGGGTATATTTTCCCTCATTGGTGTATTTTTTCATTTCAAACAAAAAACAATTAAATAAATTGTCTATATATATTTTTATCTATTTATTTATTTACATAAGATATAGGATTATAAGATATAGATTAATAAAATATATTCATAATTGGGTTGCACTCAAAGACTTTCCAAGCCCAACCAATTCAATAAATGGGCCTAAAAGTTTAACTCAACCAGGCCCTGTGAACTTAATTATGGCGGATTCTATTTACACTCAAAAAATCATTAAGTATTTTTAATTTTTAAGGACACCTGGTTTAATTATTTAAAATTTTATTTTACTCTCATTATACCCTATTATTTTTTCGAAAGTACTCTCAAGGTAAACCCAAATAATAATTAATAAACAAACTAAAAAAAACTAAATTATTTCAAAAACTTTTCAATACAAAAAATAATTCTAAAAAAAAAAAAAAAAACACCAAACTTTATAAGCACATAAGCATTATAAATACAGAAAACACAAAACTTTTACATAAGCATTATAAAACTTTTCAAAACGGAAAAAAAAATACATTATAAATTATCTACAAGAATGCTCGTAGAAAAGTAAAACCAAACTTATAAGCACATAAGCATCTGGCACTAATAAAAAATAGTAGTTATCAAATAATGTACTATTTAAATGACAAAATAAGAACAACTCCGATAATATATTATTGTTTATCTAACTACTAGGCCCTTTAATTTGTCAAAAAAATGATATAGAAAATCAGTGATGGTGCTCTACAAAAATTGTGAAACCCTTTATATGAATACTTACTCCTTTTTTATGGGTTGCTTCAAAAAACTATTTTGATTATTACTCTCATTCATTGTTTGATTTTGTTCAAACTTTCTTCTAGGGTTTAGGGTTTCAAAATAATTTTAAAAAATAACGTTGATGATGATAGTGAGTTTTGGTACGGTGAATTAGAGTTTTGAAGGGAGGAGAAAGAAGAAGGGAAAAAAATAATTACTTCAATCTCTTGTGGAAGAGACATTGAGATTTGAATAGGAATAACCGATTATGGTATACCATGAGGGAAAAAAATTTATTTTAAGATTTAATATGTGTTATCCTTATTAGAAAATTCATATTAAGATATAATAGGAATTAAAATTTATAAATTTAAATTGGATATACTGAGATTTATTTTCGATTCAAATAAAATCCCCCTTAATTATCAATCTCAAACTCTTTAAAAATGCTATGTGGGTTAATTAGGAATAGATATTCGGCACAACAATGATATCATATGACATTATTCTTCTTCTTAGTTTTTGAGGTGTGCTGTCAGCACTTTGAACATCCCAAGGCGTAATGTCGTTTTTCTTCAACTTTATATCTGAACCTTTAAATTATCACAACAAAATAATTGTAGAAAAAATCATGGTGGAAGATCCTAATTCATAAACAAGTGATAGAAAACTATAAGCATTACATTTTGACTTGAGATATTTTGAAAGGCACTTAGAAAATAGAATGCGGAGACGATTGAAGTAAATTGTCATGTATGACATAGAGTTTCTAGCCTTTTGTTTCTTACTAGACTTTCCAGTTGAGTGCAAAATTTAGATCTTTTTAAAGTGAAATTTTTAAGTCTTTTAACAACTAATGTAAATTGCAAGAAACATAAAATCGAAGAGATACATATTCAAAATAGTGAAAATACTCCAATTCGCTATGCAGGACTAAACAAAACAATTAAACCATGTTGA
Organism: Camellia japonica; assembly: GCA_030407325.1. Classification (NCBI taxonomy): domain Eukaryota; kingdom Viridiplantae; phylum Streptophyta; class Magnoliopsida; order Ericales; family Theaceae; genus Camellia; species Camellia japonica. Next base: position 165,719,709 of record JAPPVO010000031.1, on the reverse strand, counting down.
ATGCCAAATTTAGAGCTTGAAATGCGAAAGCGTAGAATTCCATCAAGACCTTTGGCATTAAAGTAGGCTGCATAGTCCCTTACAGTGATTTCCCGTACTTTTGGAGGATTCTCTTCCGATAACAGCTCTAATAGGTCCATAAACCTTTGACGATGCCTGAATACCTGAGCTAAAAAACATGCCACTGATACTCTTGGACCAACACGGTTTGCCAGCACTCTGTGTTCAATGCTTTTGAACTTGTCGTTTGATATGAGCTAAAAACGAAACAAAGTCAAGTACTAGCCATTATCACGAAACATGTTGCATTTTCATGTTATAATGTTGTCACGTAAGCTAATCCAAACACTCGGTTATCAATATATGTTATGTGTGTGTGTGTTGCAACGCTATATATTAAGAGAATGATAATCATACACTTTTAACAGAAATCCTTACAAAATGATGTTGAAAAGATAATCTTATGAGGATTCTGTAAATAAATTATGTTTATATTTATAATATGTGCTTATTTGTTGCAAAGGATAGAACTGTTCTTTCATAGGGCCAATGCATATACTTTAGAACACAATAAACAATGCAAATGTCTTGACTGAATTTCAACTACAATGCAACTTGAGATCAACTTTTTCAAATTCTATAATGCCTAGGCATTTGTATGGCGAACATAAAATCCACTCATTTATTGTACAATGAGGCCTTGTTTGATTCCACAAGACTAATAGTGAGGTATAAATAATCCTATCAAATTAGTGTGGTATTCACAATCCCACCCCTACCTCATTACTAATAATCTTACAAATTTGTTGGATTAATTATCCATTGGATTAATAATCCTAAAACAAAATGTCAAAACAAATATGGGATAATTGGGCCCACGGATTAACAATCCAATCCCATACTCTAATCTTCCAATCAAACATGCCCTGAAGGGAGAAGAAAATGTACTTGTTACAGAGTTTTAATGGACATGAGATCTCCCGTCTCTAAATTACTTTATCACAATTAAGGGTAACTACTAGCTCGGAGGTTGATCTAGATTGGCCAAGCTTTTTCTAAGTTTTGGCTAATATTTTGGTTCATATCAGAGCAATTTGAGATTTTGACCGTTTATTTATCGGGCTGGTTTGATTGAAGAATTATGGCCAATAATTTTAATTTTATATTTTTTAGTTGCACAATAAATTATAAATAAATAAATAAATAAAAGAATTAAAAAAAATAATTGTGGGGGATGTAAAAATTCATGATTTAGAAACGATCCAAAATAGAAGTATGAAGGGAAACGTAATGTAGAGGCCTTATGAGGGCCAAAGACTTGGCGTCAGCCCAATAACAGATTGGAGAAGAAATATCAAAAGAGTCGATCAAGGCAGATCAGATAGAAGAAGCACAAGATAACATTAGAGGATAAAAAGACAAATCAGAGTCAAACCACTCGATGTCTGCAACAAGGATAGATGGTTAGATTGCAGCATAAGAGAGCGTTCTTATCACTTCAAAAGGAAGGAAGTAGCAAGACAAAAACATAACAAAACCAATCATTTTATTCTTATATTCTTTGCCTTCTCAATCAACACTAATTGATCGCCGGAGGCTCTTCCAAACGACAACCAAGTCTGGAAGATTATAAATTAACACTAATTTGAGTGAAGTGATCAGACGATTTAGAAGCTCTTTTAGATCATGTCATGAGTTATTATGTCTCGAAATTCTTGTCACATCATGTGATTAAAATACACTGAGATTGAATTTTTATGATAGATCCTAAATTAAGGACTTTGGTTGAAACAAAATATGGTTAATGAATGAGACTTGCCTGTAGGAGATCTCCAATATTGACCACAAGAGCTCCAGGGTAGGACGGACATCAACCCAGTGATTTGGTGGAAGAAGAACTTGAAGGCCTCCAATGTGATCGCTGCAGCAGCACAGTGAGGAAGTCGTCGTCACGTGTTTGGTGGTGCGAGTGAGCTCCGGCTGAGGGCATGCCGGGTAGTAGTGGCACAGTACGGCGAGCCGCTCGGTGCAACCAATGTCTTTGAGTGGTTTGGACTCAGCCCAAGCGCCTCTGAGAGTAACTCCAACAAACAACAGCCTAACTTGATTACTTGTTTTGAGTACTCCATTAGAATATCTCTGCAAGAAAATTAATCAGTATTGTAACATTGTACAAATGGAAATTTTGTATTTGAGATGATATCTTAAAAGTTAATTTCTAAATTTTGTCAAACTCACTAATTCGATGATTTCCTTAATTTTAAAATATACAAAACATTCAATTTCTCAATAATCAAACACTCCGTCACCACCACCAGAGTGGTTGGTGAGCAGGCTCAATTTTGGGGGCACAACTAGTGTCTCATTTATTTGGTGAACCTATTGTATTATGTTCTATTCGGAATTCTGTCTCTTGTACTGCGAGTTAATACATTTTCTGCTTATGTTGATGATGGTCCTTCCTTTAAATTGAGATAAATCTGGCTCATAAATCAGAGCCCAGGACGTGAAATAATGCATCCAAAAGCACTCTCTTTCGCAGTTTAAAAAAAAAAAAAAAACACTCCGCCACAAATTTCAAAACAAAAACTATAAAGCGTCAAATAATGCCAAACTGCTGCTGCTGCTGGCAATCATAACAAGTAGTAACAAGACTTTATTATCTAAAATGAGATGCACAAAAATAACATGGTAAGATCCACTCAATGGTCACATCTACGAGTTAAAATAGTTTATGAGATTTTGTTACTAGTTTTGAGGGGGAAAAAATTTAATTATAAATTATAAATTAGTTTTAGAAAAACATTGGGCACCCAAATCAGCAATTTATTTCTGAATCTCTTGGACTAAGCTCAAACTTAAATCTTTTTAGACTAAAAGAGGGAAATTTAATATACATACTTCTAAAAGTAGGTACCATACGCACCTCTAGTTGTGTCATTTTTTTTTTAGTTATGACTAATTTTCTTCTTTAGTTATGATATTATTCTAATTATGACTTATGAGTTCTTTAGTTATATCTCATTGTTTTTGTTATGATTTTTTTTTTTTTAAGTTATAAATCAAAAAATTAAAATTATGTTATTTTTCTTTTTAGTTATTAAGTGCATATAGTGCTCATTTTTTGAAAAGTGTGCATCATAGTATTTCCCTTAAAAAATATTATTTTACCAAAAGGACACCTATTAAAAACTTACTTGTCTATACATCTATTCAAATATAGTACACAATGTTATCCATCTGTATAACTATATGTTCAAATATATTCCTATATGTACAGATATTACTTACATATTTACTTATCTGTTCAATTCACTGTCACCAATTGTCATCGCCAGCCACAGTTGACCACTGTCCACTAGTTGCCAATGCCAACCACTGTCAACTAGTTGGTGACGACTTTTCAGACCAATTTTTCACAACTTTTTAGGCGCGTATCCTTTTCACCAAATAAGTTTAGTCATTAGACCTAATGCCTAACGCAAATCTCAACTTGAATTTACCAGCTATTTTTCCAAATATATTCACCCCCATGGAAGAGAAAATCATATAAAATAATGAATGTTTTTTTTTTTTTTTTCCACGAACCTAATTGTTGAAAACTCAACCAAACATACATCACAACATACCTGCAAGGAGGGGCAATTCCTCTGGATTTGGGCTTTAGGAGCCATACTACAATAGAAAGTGTCCCTCCAATTAGCAGCTGGTGCACTAAACAAATCAAAATTACAATTATACACCACAGCTTTCTTCACATCTCTAGTATACCACTCTTTTCTCACCTCACTGTCCTGCTCATAAAACCTATGAACACCTTTCTTCATCTCCTCCAACACACTCTCTGGAACACCATGGTTCACCACCTGGAAGAACCCCCAATTCTCCGCAGCCTCACGGATTTCATCGACGACCTCCCTCCCCGGATTGGATCTTTGTCAATGCCAGTAAGGTCTATGATTGAAAATTGAACTGGATATTGTTTGGATTGGTGGTTTCGTTGAGATTGTCTGGTGGTTGAATGAAAATTTTTGGGACTCTGGCAATCCCAGCATCAACAAGTCCTTTGACACCAATTTTGGTGTCATCAAAAGCCTTTAGCTCTTGTGCTCTGTCATAGTTTGTTTCTATGGCTGCCTGGATTGAAGTTTTGTAGTGGCAACCATTGATTTTATGAGATAACTCTACAGAGTGAATTTTTGGGGTATAATTTAGGCAAAGAAGGAATGCTATTGAAGAGGAGAGAAAAGTATTGTTGTTCATATATACATATACCAGTGAGTGACGCACCTGCATCTGCAATTTAGATAAGGAAAAATAAAATAAATAATAAACAAATTAATATTATAATATATAAATTTTTTAAATGATAAATATATTCTTAGTAAAATCAAATTTTATATGTAAGCGTAACTTAAGCTACTATATAATTTTTTTATTTTAACATATAAAAATTTATCATGTGGTGTGAGAAGAAAATTTGAAAATTGGAAGTTCATTGAGTAAAAATAGATAGATATTTTGGGAGGTTCTAAATAAGTATATTTTTTAAAATTTTTATTAAAAAAAATATGTAGAAAAGTAGAGAAGAGATGTTAATTGATGTGACCTAAATAAATATATATATATGTAAAAAAAAAAAAGTACACTTTTTTAGTATATGCCAAACAACTAGTGGCCACTATTGTGGACATTTTGAGATAATAAAAGAAGTTTGAGAAAATGTTCACATGGCCTATTTTGGCAATTAGGCTAACTATTGTGGGCATTTTTATTATTTTTAAGTCATATTACTTTTTTTACTCTTTTTTTTTATTATATATTTTTTCAAAAAGATCACCTTTTAACTTATTTCTTAAAACAACCCTTTATATAACTATATAGAATAGATATTCTCTCAATAAAAAATTCAAAGTATGGATAATATTTATTTGAATAAATTACACTGGCAATTTGTAAAGTTTAAAAAATATATATATATATAAAAATAAATCTTTCAAATTTGATATAATTATACTAATTTTTTTATTAAGATTAAAATAATCAAAATTAATACAAATAATATGTAAATATAAAAATAAAAAAGAATAAAATATATATATTAATATAAAAATAATAATAATATAGTTTTCTTTTTCTTTTTCTTTTTTTTTTTTTGGAACCAACCGCGACTACACACACTTAAACTTTACTATAAATTCAGAATCCTTATTGTCCGGCAAACTTCCCCTATATTGCTATCAATGTTTTCATGTCACACAATTCACCATCGGTCTTATTTCATGATCATTAATTCGTTTTTTTAAACCTTATATCAGTATATATAGTAATCACATTTTTTCATATTTATTTAATACGAATATTTTTAAAATCATATATTTTTATTTATTTATTTTAAGATAAATTTCATCTTCAAAGATCCGTATTAGTAATGGTCAATAGACTTTTTTAACCTAACATTTTGATTATATATGATAATAGTAAACACTTAATTTTTTATTTATTTATTTTAAGATAACTTTCATCTTCAAAGGTTCACATTAGTAATCCGACTTTTTAATTTTTTAACTATTTTAATCTAACTAAAAAAATTTCGTTTAGGATGAACTTTTGTTTTTTATTTATTTATAATTTTGTGTGAAAAAATAAAATAATTATAATTTAAATGTAACTTTTTATTTTATCTTTTAGTGAACCAATTACTTCGTTGTTTGGAATGATCTAAATAAGTGCATTTTTTAACTTTTTATGAAATATGGGTTGGGTTTGGATTGGATTTGAAGTGATATGTTAGAGAGGTGATGTGACTTAAATAAGATGATGTGATTTAAATAGGATAGTGACTTTTTGACATTTTATCTTTTTTCAAGCATACCAAACTTGGCCTAAACGAGACCAATCCCCTCCTAACTCAGAAAAAATAGACCTTTTGTAGCATTGAAGAACATCATCGGCCCACAAAAATTCAAGCTAAAATAGAAGGTAGACAATCAAACAAGAAGACAAACAAAAAAGGTTGCGGTGTGGGTTCATAAACTACCACCAAAAATACATACAAAAAAATAAAATAAAAAGTGAATATATAATTTTTACGACCAATTATACAAACAGTCCTTATAATTTGGGTATTGTGTTACTTTGATTTTTAACTTTTTAATTGTTACATTTGATCCTGAATTTTGAAACTTATTTCAAATAAGAACAACTCAAGATACCATTACTCAATTTCAAAGGTAAATCGTCAATTTGATAAAATATAAACTAATTTGACAAAAATAAATGTCAAAAAATGTTTTTTAAATTTTTAAAATTATTTCTACCACTAAAAATAAATTATATAAATTAATAATTTTTAGATATTTATTTATTTTTTATTTTTATCAAATTAATTTTTATTATGTGTTTGTATTATTATCATGTAATATGTGGTTGTTTTTATTTCCATTAAATTAGTTTTTATTTTTCGAAAATCAAATATGGCGACAACTTTAATCATTATTAAACTAATCTATTAAATCCAAAAATCCAAAACTCAAAATATTTCATATATATTGATTACACATTAAAAGCCTAACAACCACTCATTACATGATCATCATCCAAATATATAATAAAATTAATTTGGTAAAATAAATAAATGTCTAAAAACTTTATCAATTTTACATAATTTTATCTTTACTGGGTAGAAATAATTTTTAAAATTCAAAAATACATTTTTGACATCTATTTTTGTCAAATTAGTTTATATTTATAAAAATTAACAACTTTGCCCTTGAAATTGAGTAATGGTATTCAGTTGTCCTTATTTGGAATAAGATTCAAATTCATGGTCAAATATGTCACAATTAAAAAGTCAGAAACTAAAGTAACAAGAACCCTAAACTATAAGAACTGTTACTATAATTCGCCCTAATTTTTATATAAAATTACAAAAAAAAATAATATGACAATGTATTCTTTCAGAAAATAATATCTCATAGAATTTTTATGATATTCAAACTAAAATGAGATCAAGAGATTCTATTGTTTCTCTCTCTAAGAAATCTCAGTATCCTGTCCCTTCATTTCTTCTCCCAGTTTATGTTCTTCTTTTTTCCGTCAGCATGCGTTTATCACACATCTCGTCTCCATCGTCGGCTTGCCATCAAAGAAGTTTTCAAATCTTTACTTAGATTTGATTCTTGACTTAGATCCGACGCTATTAAACGCGCTTTTATACACTAAGCGATCATTTTAGATCTATAATATTTTATTTTATAATGTAGAAGTAGATATTAAAGCACCATATCTACCAGTTGTCACGATGAATAGATCATGTCTCATAATAGTTTCATCCTACTTGTTTACTTTCTACCTCAATTTTAATGTGTTTGGAATATGAGATCCATAATATTTTTTAAAACAGATTTTCCCTGCACAGTAGAATCAATATTCAACCTCAAGCTTAAAAATAAAGGATAAATCCTTCTTCAAGTTCTTTTTAAAATTTTAAATTTTAGAAGAATCAACAAAAACATTGATATAAATTGTCAACAACTTTATACCTAAAAAACTCTCTTTCCCATATCTCCCTGCTCTCTTTTATTTCTACCATAAGAAGCAACAGTTAGTACCTCATCCTATTGTCCCAGACTCGAGGCATCATATCTCCACAAAATAGCACATGTAATGAACTAATAATACCATAGTGAAAGTAAATTGAGAGTTCAAATAAACAATTTCACATCCATAATTATGGTTTTAATCTTCCCAACAGTAGCTAATACACTAGCCAATTAGTATAAAAATTTATCAAGAACTAAGAAATGTCTTTGAGTTGAGCTTGAAGTCACCAACTTCACCATCAGGTTCAACGCTTTGATCTCTCAGAGTCTTGATGGTTACAAATAGTTCAAAAAGAAAGTCAAACCATGTAATTCCAGAAATCAAGTTTGGACTAGGATGGAATCCAATATGAACTAGAATGTATGATAAGGATACAATAGACAAAACCAAGAATGAGGAACAAATAACTGAACGACGAAATATAATCCATTTAGACTCCATTGATATTGACAAAAGCTGTGAAAAGAGAGAAAAAGAGATCTGAGTTCATAGATTTTCAAGCCAACAAGAACCATGGGCATGGACAAAATATTACCCTAGTAAAAAATATATGTCATCTCAATGTCATAATTTAAGGTAAAAAATGCGCATTATTTAGCTAAACACAAATTATATACGTAATGAATTAAATTCGTATTATAATGAAACTAAATAGCGTTGGAACAAAAATTATGATTCATTCATTTGCCCTGTATTATAGAGAGAACCATTTTCCAAATAGGATAGCCTGCATGGAAGTGGGAATGATGTTTAACAAGTGCACATCCATAAAATATCCAACTATAATAACAATTTGACCTTCCACCAGTAAATAACACACTTGCAAATTACTATAAATTTTACAATAAAAATGATATTTCTTTGGAGCTGGAGTCCTAAGTTGAAACCATCAATGGGATTTCACGTTGCTTTGAGCATGGGACCACAACATTTTACCCTAGGCAAATTGCTTTGATTTCGTCGACGTCGCTGCTGGTTTTGTTTGGTTGTGGGTTTGCTTTTGATTTGTTGTTTTGGTTTTAGTCTTGAGTTATTTCCTTCTTCTTCTTTTCCTATTGTCTGTTAACTGTTGCTGGGTTTGTTTGGTCTTCGAGTCCATTTGTGCGGATGTGTTAAGCTTACCCTCATTGTGGTAGGATCTATGATTTATTTCAGACATGCTCTATTGCCGATTTTTATTATTGGCTCTGCCTCGCAGTACGAGCACGAGTACGGAATGTACGTCTGAATATTTTCATAGCTCTCTTCCTTAGTATTTCTTGCTTGATTTTCCCTTTGTTTGGTGTAAGTTTTTGGTTTGCATGGACTCTTGTAAGTGCCATTTGGCCTCCTTGAATGAAATATTTCTTCCGATCCAAAAAAAAAAAAGAAAGACAATTACAAGAATCTCTCCTGTAATTGCTGAAATTACATTGTTGTCCCCTATCAAAATCAACCTCCCACCATGCACCACACCATCAAGCAAAACCATTACAAAACCAACCCACCACCTCCATCTACCTCAATCAACTGCCTCCAGCACTGCCTATTTCTTTTTATTCCCTTTTCTTTCTACACAACAATTACAGTTATCCCCACTCCTAGTTCTGTTTCCTTACTTTTCTACTCCAACTGCATCCACAACAACACCAAGGGGGTATGTTTACATTTGTTAGCAAAAATAAGAGAAGTCAATTTAATTTAAACCACAGGGAAAGTCTATGTAATTGTCAAATACATCAAGTGTATCATTTGTGGAGGTAAAGGATTTACCTATCACACAACATTTTCTTAATTTAGTGACATTTGAAAGTACCAAAAAACTATTGGTTTAATGACATTTTTTAATCTTGTGGCATTTTGAACAAGTGCCATTTATATCCGTGCCACGTAGATACTTGCAAGTGCCACACACCATCATGGCTAAAACTTTCAATGACATTTTGATGTCATGGTAGATATTATTTGTGGCACTATCAAGCGCCATTAAAAAAAGTTAGTGACACTTATAAGTGTCATTTATACCATCAAGATTAAAACCTTTCAGTGACACTTTAATATCATGGTAGGCACTATTCATGATGCTATCAAGTGTCATTCATGACAATAATTCGTTGTAGAACAATTTGATCCGCTCTTGCGGAGACTCGAACCGCCAACCTCCCGCACCATAAATCTTATACACCACACTCTTCCCACTGCACCTCTATAGCATCACATGATTATATATGTAACATATATTATTTATATAGTACATGCATCCATATTAATATAAAAGTATATGTATAAACATAATTATTTTATTGAACATAATTTATGTAAAATAAATTATTTACTAGCAAAATAAAAAAAGACCACTTTTGGCATCTAAAAATATTTTTTGTCGCCATTTTATACTTTTTGCTACTATTGTTTTTTAGTTGCTAAAAAGCTTAACTTTTGCTGACCAAAATCGGATTTGGTCGCCGAAGATGCCTTTCAGCTACCAAAATTTTGGTCGCCAAAAAATTTAATTCCCGCCTTAGGATTTTATTCTCCCGCGCTAAAAATAACCACTTTTGGCGACTAACTTATTTTTACTCGCCAATTGTAGACTTTTGGCTACTAAAATTTTTTTGGCACCAAAAGTTTACTTTTAGCTACTAAAATTTTTTTAGTCGGTAAAACTCATATAATCAGCGACCAAACTTATTTTTAGTCGCCAATTGTAGACTTTTGGTTACTAAATTTTTTTAGTCGCCAAAAAACTTTACTTTGGGCTACTAAAATTTTTTTAGTCACTAAAACCCATATAATCAGCAACCAAACTTAGTTTTAGTCGCCAATTGTAGACTTTTGGCTACTAAAATTGTTTAGTCGCCAAAAAGCTTTACTTTTGGCAACTAATGCTGTTTTGGTCGCTGAAAGCTATACTTTCAACGACCAAATTTTTTTTGGTTAGGAAATTTAGTCGCCGAATGTGCTTTTTCTTGTAGTGTATATTGAGTTTAATTTATTTATTTTTAATCATTTACTGCATTTTAAAAATTTAGAAAATATATTGGCATTTTTTGTTTTTTTCAAAATGCCATTATAAGCTTGGAAAGTTTTTGGTTTAGTGGCATTTCTCAAAATGCTATAAATATTTTTTTTATGATACTTTCACCTAAGGCCATAAAAAGTAATTTGCACCTACCTAGTGTCCTGACATTTTTAAAAAAATGCCATTGCGACTAAAGTTTAGTGGCATCTGTTGGTAAATGTCACGAACTAATTTTTTTGTCATTATTTTATGAAATACCATAAAATTGATATGACATTTCTTTATTGAAATGCCACTAGAGCCTTATATGTTTGTTGTTCTGTGCATTTTTTTCTAAAATATTTAATGCCAATTTTTATTTTTGTGACATTTTTTAAAAACATGCCACTAGTGTAGTGTCACTAAAGTGTAAATTTGTTGTAATGACATTTTTGTTGTAGTGAAGTGACACTTTTTTTAATTGAAATGCCACTAGAGCCTTATATGTTTGTGGCTCCATGACATTTTTTTAAAAAATGCCACCAAATATTCTTTTTGTGACATTTTTTAAGAACATGTTACTAGTATGGTGTCACTAAAATGTGTTTTTGTTGTAGTATAGATAGGAAGGAGCTTCGCCTGGACCAGTAATAAGATAACAAGAAGTTAAGTAGGCTGGATAGATCTGTGGTATTGCATGAATGGTTTCAAAAATTACAAAAAATTGTCAGTGGGTCCTGCCTAGATTGGTTTCTAATCATTGCACAATGATTAGGCCTCTTGAATGTCTTTACAAGCAATTGATGCACTAATGTCTTATTGTTTTAATTTTTATGTATTTGTAATTGAAAGGAAGACTGTCTATCTTTATATCGTACAATTCTCTTACCATAGCCGCAATAGCCATGAATGTAAACTTAATTTTGGGGTGCACTACACAAATTTTTATGTTCTTTATGTACATTTAATTAATTAATTAATTTATTATTATTCATATTTATGTTCCGTATCTCATCAATCCTAAGTGTTTCAACTCTTAACGCTCTTTCCCCTCTCACTCATAGAGCTATTTCATTTACTAGCAATTGTCACATGTGATGCATGTATAAGATGTTAGATTTACTAAAGAAGTCAAGGCTTCAAGACACCAACATAAAAAGAGGGTAAGACTCAAACGTAACACTTTAAATTTAATAATCAACACACTTACCACTTGAGTGATAGACAGTATGCAATTTTATTTTATTTTTTTTACTTATTTAAATTACATACCGCCATTAATATATATATATATAATATGTGTGCGCGCGCGGGGGGGGGGGGGGGGGGGGAGGTAAGACATTACATGTGATAGTAACTTCAAGCCCAACCAATTCAATAAATGGGCTTAAAAGTTTAACTCAACCCAGCCCTATGAACTTAATTATCAATCTCAAACTCTTTAAAAATGCTAGTTGGGTTGGGCCAGTGGACTGGTGCTCACCTCTATACGATACTATGCAAATCATAGGTCTTGCACATGATCATCATTAGGAATAGATATTCGGCACAACAATGATATCATATGACGGTATTCTTGTTCTTAGTTTTTGAGGTGTGCTGCCAGCACTTAGAACATCCCAAGGTGTAATGTCGTTTTTCTTCAACTTTACATCTGAACCGTTAAATTATCATAACAAAATAATTGTAGAGAAAATCATGGCAGAAGATCCTGATTCATGAACAAGTGGTAGAAAACTATAAACATTACATTTTGATTTGAGCTATTTCGAAAGGCACTTAGAACAATAGAATGCGGAGACGATTGAAGTAAATTGTGATGTTTGACATAGAGTTTCTAGCCTTTGGTTTCTTTACTAAACTTTCCAGTTGAGTGCAAAATATTAGACCTTTCTAAAGTGAAATTTTAAGTCTTCTAACAACGAATGTTAATTGCAAAAAAACATAAAATTGAAGAGATACACGATTCAAAATAGTAAAAATACTCCATTTTGCTATGCAAGACTAAACCAAAACAATTACAACCATGTTGAATTGCCAAATTTAGAGTTTGAAATGTGAAAGCACAGAATTCCCATCAAGACCTTTGGCTTGAAAGTAGACCACATAGTCCCTCACAGTGGTTTCCCGATACTTTGGAGGGTTCTCTTCCGATAAAAGCTCTTTAATGGGTCCATAAACCTTTGACGATGGCTGAAGATCTGTGCTAAAAAAACATGCCACTGATACTCTTGGACCAACACGGTTTGCCAGCACTCTGTGTTCAATGCTTTTGAATTTGTCGTTTGATATGAGCTAAAAAACCGAAAACAAAGTCAAGTACTAGCCCATTAATTATTCACAAGAACAAGTTGCATTTTCGTGTTATAAATGTTGTCAACGCAAACTGATCCAAACACTCGGTTATCAAATATGTGTGTGTGTTGCCAATGTTATATATTAAGAGAATGATAATCATACCAAATTTTAATGAAAATCCCTTACAAAATGATGTTGAAGGGATACTCTTACGAGGCTTCTGTACACAAATTTTGTTTATATTTTATATATTATGTGCTTATTTGTTGCGAAGGATAGAACTGTTCTTTGATAGGGCAAATGCATATACTTTAGAACACAATTAACAATGCAAATGTTTTAACTGAATTTCAACTACAATGCAACTTGAGATCAACTTTTTTCAAATTCTATAATGCCTAGGCATTTGTATGAGGAACTTAAAATCCACTCAAATGAATTGTACAGTGAAAGAAAGAAGAAAATGTACTTGTTACAAGAGTTTTAATGGACATGAGATCTTCTGTCTCTAAATTACTTTATCACAATTAAGGGTGACTACTAGCTCGGAGGTCGATCTAGCTTGGCCAAGCTTTTTCTAAGTTTTTGGCTAAATATATTGGTTCATATCACAGAGCCAATTTGAGATTTTGACCCGTTTATTTATCAGGCTAGCTTTGGATTGAAGAATTATGGTCCATAATTTTAATTTTATATTTTTTAGTTGCACAATAAATTATAAATAAATAAATAAATAAAAAGATCAAAAAAAATAAATAATTGTGGGGGACGTAAGAAATCATGATTTAAAAACGATCCAAAATAGAAGTATGAAGAGAAACGTAATGTAGAGGTCTTATGAGGGCCCAAAGACTTGGTGTCAGCCCAGCAACAGATCGGAGAAGAAATACCAAAAGAGTCGGTCAAGGCAGATCAAATAGAAGAAGCACAAGATAGCCAATTAGAGGATGAAAAGACAAATCAGAGTCAAACCACTCAATGTCTGCAACAAGGATATATGGTTAGATTTCAGCATAAGAGAGTGTTCTTATCACTATAAAAGGAAGGCAAAGCAGCAAGACAAAAACACAACAACAACCAATCATTTTATTTTTATGTTCTTGTCCTTCTCAATCAAACACTAATTTGATCGTCGGAGGGCTCTTCCAAACAACAACCAAGTCGGGAAGATCCTAAATTAATACTAATTTGAGTGAAGTGATCGGATGATTTAGAAGCTCTTTTAGATCATGTCATTGTTGGGATCTGGGATCCCGCCCAAGACCTTATAGAAAACAATGCAAGCAAAAAACACACCCATGCACAAGGAGACACAATATTTAACGTGGTTCGGCCTCAAAGCCTACGTCCACGGGAGAGTAACCGGATTTCACTATACCAATGGGAAGATTACAGAAAGATTACAATAGAGGAGGAGCTCACACTCTCCTCACTCAGCCACTCTCCCGTCTCCCTCGCTCACACCGAGAGAGACGGTCTTTCCGCCTCACATCTCTCACCCTCTTTGGTTTTTCTCACGGTTTGCTCTTCTCTCTCTCTGTTTTCTCTCTAATCCTCACTCTCTGCAATCTGATGTGCTGTAACTCAGCTCTCAACCTCTCTATATATACACAACCGAGAGGGAGTAGGTGAAGAGGTTTGGCAAGGTGGTTGGTGGCCAAACTTGGTTGGTGGCCAAACTTGGGTTGGTGAGCCGCCGGTTGGTGAGCCGCCAAGTGTGTTCACACATGGGGTGACTCCACAAATCACCCCCTCAACCCATGTGAGGTGAACCACTGCACACACTGCTGCTAATCTTGTCACGCCCAAATTCAACATAGTCTTTATCTCTTCACTGAGACTCTGCATCCCCTGAAGCTAGAGATAATACACCAGAGATACAAGAGGAGGAGGGCATCTTACATCCTCAACTCAACTCACACCACTCTCTGATTTGGAGAGAGCCTCTGCTCCTATCTCCCACAGATCTCTTCCATGCTTCCTGTCTTGGATGTCTTTATCTGCTATACTTGAACTTGTGCGAAACCAAGATATCCTGCACCCCCTGATTGAATGTCCTGCACCCCCTGCTGAGATGCCCTTGACTGTCATGCCTTTGCCTTCTGTCCATAGTGATCGATCAACACTGCCTTGCACCCGAGGTGCTCAATTCCGAGAGATATTGACCAAGTCCAAACAACGTTGGAACTTGATCCCAGAAACTACCTTTGTGAGCATATCGGCCGGATTATCTGCAGTACCAATCTTTTGAAGCAGAATATCCCCTTCATTCACAATTTCTCGGATGAAATGGAAACGGACGTCAATGTGCTTGGTGCGGGCATGATGAACCTGGTTCTTTGCCAAACAAATGGCACTCTGACTGTCACAATACACCTCAACGTGCTTCTGAACAAGTCCCAAGTCTTCAATCAACCCGTGTAGCCAAATAGCTTCCTTAAAGGCTTCTGTCACTGCCATGTACTCTGCCTCTGTAGTAGACAAAGCCACCGTTGACTGAAGCGTTGACCTCCAACTTACCGGCCCTTTAGCAAGCGTAAATAAATACCCTGTTGTTGACCGGCGTTTGTCCAAGTCACCAGCATAATCTGAGTCCACATATCCTTCCAAATTCTGCCCGAGTCGGTTATCTTTCTCGAACTTCAATCCCAGATTGACTGTGCCATGTATGTACCTTAGGATCCATTTTACTGCTTGCCAGTGATCTTTTCCTGGATCATGCATATACCTGCTTACCATACTCACAGCATGCGAGATGTCAGGCCTTGTACAAACCATAGCATACATTAATGCACCAACTGCATTTGCATATGGAACCTGTGCCATATGCTTCCGTTCTTCTTCTGTGCGCGGAGACATTGAAGCACTAAGCTTGAAATGAGGGGCCAATGGTGTACTCACAGCTTTGGTTTTCCCAGTTATGCCAAATCTGTCTAACACCTTTTTCAGATACTGGGTTTGTGTCAGACAAACCATGCCCTTCTTCCTGTCTCTCTTGATCTCCATGCCAAGAATTTTCTTAGCTTCTCCCAAATCCTTCATTTCAAACTCTCTTGCCAACTGTGCCTTGAGTTTGTCAATCTCCACCTTGCTCTTAGAGGCAATCAGCATATCATCTACATATAAGAGCAAATAGATGAAGGAACCGTCGGGAAGCTTACGGAAATATACACAATGATCAAATTGACTTCTTGTGTATTCTTTCTCCATCATGAACCGATCAAATCGCTTGTACCACTGTCTCGGGGATTGCTTCAATCCGTACAACGATTTGTTCAGCTTACAGGCCCAATTTTCTTTTCCAGCAACTTTGAAACCATCTGGCTGGGACATGTAAATCTCCTCGTCAAGATCTCCATGTAAGAAGGCAGTTTTGACGTCGAGTTGGGCGAGCTCGAGATCAAGCTGTGCAACCAAAGCTAACAAGATGCGAATAGACGTGTGCTTCACAACAGGTGAGAATATCTCATTGTAGTCTATTCCTTCCTTCTGAGCATAGCCTTTAGCTACCAATCGAGCTTTGAATCTGATGTTGTCGTTGCCTGGAATGCCTTCCTTCTTGGTGTAAACCCACTTACACCCAATTGCTTTCTTTCCCTTTGGAAGTTGCATCAACTCCCAAGTCTGGTTCTTGTGGAGTGACCCGATCTCTTCATCCATAGCCTCCTTCCATTTGACACTTTCTGGATTCTGCACAGCTTCTTTGAAAGTGCAAGGAACATTGTCTTCAATGATTGGAAGTGTCATAGGCTACATATCGGTCATCCAACCAGGTTTCCTAGTAACCCTTTGTCCTTTCCTGATTGCAATGGGTTCTGATGGTTGCGGAGCCTCTGGATCTTCATTTTCATCTGAACTCTCTTCAGAGCTATCCTCTGAGACTTCTTCAGGATGGTTGATTGGCTGACTAGTCTTCGTTGGAGTCTCAAACTCCACCTGCACTGACTTCTTCAATGCTTCCTCATTCTGTTGAGGATCTGGTTGCTTCACCATTGCAGACTCATCAAAGGTAACATCTCTTCTGATGAGAACTTTCTTTGATTCAGGGCACCAAAGTCTGTATCCTTTGACACCGTCACCGAAGCCCAAGAAGATGGCTTTCTTGGCTCTTGGATCCAACTTCGATTCTGTTACATGAAAATAAGCCGGACATCCAAAGATACGTAACTGATCATAATCAGTAGCTGGGACTCCTGACCATACCTCCATGGGAGTCTTCCCATTTAGTGCTGCAGTAGGTAGTCTGTTGACAAGATGACGAGCATAGTTCAATGCCTTGCCCCAAAATGCCTTGCTCATTCCAGACTGTGACAGCATACACCGGACTTTCTCCACCAAAGTGCGGTTCATGCGTTCTGCAACTCCATTCTGCTGCGTGTTCCAGGAACTGTGAAATGTCTCACTATCCCTGCATTCTGGCAAACCTCAAAGAAGGGATCTGATGTGTATTCTCCACCATTGTCAGATCTGAGCTTCTTGATCTTTCTGCCTGTCTGGGTCTCTATCATCTTCTTCCACATAAGAAAGATGTCTAAGACTTCATCTTTGTGCTTCATTGTGTAAATCCAAAACTCTTCTGGAGAAATCATCAATGAACGACACAAAGTAGTGTTTACCTCCCAACGAAGCATTCTTGGAAGGACCCCATACGTCGGTGTGGACGTAGTCTAGAATCCCTTTGGTACGGTGAATTGCAGTACCAAACTTGATTCTTGTTTGCTTGCCCAATACACAATGCTCACAGAACTCAAGCTTCCCTGTCTTGGCGCCTTTCAACAGGCCTTGCTTTACTAACCCTTGTAAAGCCTTCTCACCGACATGCCCTAGGCGCATGTGCCAAAGTCTGGAAGTGTCTGATGCATCATCTTCTGAGCTGGAACTGGTGGAGACAGCCACTCTCCCTGTGACTGTAGAGCCGTCTAGGAAATATAAATTTCCCCGTCGAGTACCCTTCATTGCAACCAATGCTCCTCGAACAACTTTGAGGACTCCACCTTCCATGGTTACTCTGTAACCTTTGGAGTCTAAAACTCCCACTGAGATGAGATTCTTGGTTAGATCTGGTACATACCGTACATCTTCGAGAATTCTGATTGTTCCATCATGGATCTTCAGTCGAACTGTTCCAATCCCCTTTGTCTGGCAAGCTTGGTCGTTGCCACAGCACAACTCCTCCATCGAACTCTCGTAAGCTCGAGAACCACTGCTTGTTAGGACACATATGGAATGAACATCCGGAATCTATTATCCATTTCATCAGACTGGCCATATGATGAAACTGTGAAGGCTCCTCCTTCATCATTATCTCCATCTCGTGCAATATTCACCTTCTCTTCTGTCTTGTTTTTATTGGGACAATCTTTTGCCCAATGCCCCTTCTGGCGACAAGCAGCACACTCATCTTTTGCAAGACGCCTTCTGTCTACAGATTTCCCTCTGGATTTTGAGCGAGACTTTCCTCGCCCTGCATATCTTCTGTTAGTTGTTCTACCTCTGACCGTCAATGCCTCGGATGCTGAGTCCCTGTTTGCAGACTTATCTTTCCTTCTGAACTCATTGTTCACCAAGGCGTTTGCAACATCAACATACTTGATCTTCTCTTTACCGTACAGTAAAGTAGTAGTGAGATGATCATACGAGTCAGGCAAAGAATTCAACAATAACAGTGCTTTATCTTCATCACCAATGTGATCATCCAAATTCTTCAAATCCGTAAGAATTTTGTTGAAGTTATTTAGGTGTTCGTTCATCGAAATACCTTTCTTGTAGTCGAAACGAAACAACCTCTTCTTCAAGTAGAGCCGGTTCTCAATGCTCTTTGTCATAAACTTATCTTCCAGCGCCTTCCAAAGGTCCTTCGCAATATCATACTCTGTGAAGGCGTACTTCTCCTCTTTTGCAAGGCAAAGTCGGATGGAACTGCAGGCCAGGAGATTCACCATCTCCCATTCTATCCTCTGATCGCCTCTGACCAATCCTGACCTCCCTCGATCTGCTACTTTGATCAAGCCTGATCTCCTCTGGTCCTCAATGATCTATCTCGAGCTGTACCTGGTTGTCCAATCTGGTTAAAATCTACCCATTCTAACCTCTTCAGTGACTCAACAGCAGCTTCCACAATATCCGGCAACCTTCCTTTCGAGTATTGAAGATGACAAATTCCCATGTTTGCCATTCTGGCAAACAACCGTTCAGAATTTCACTATTCTGACCTCGCAGTTGCGTCCGGAGCGGTCCGTTTCGCTAGGACCAACCTTCGCTGCACTTCCGGGGACTTCACTGAAAACTTTCCCCGAAAGCTGGGCCACACCACAATTTTCTGAAAATTCTGGGCCAAATTGCAATTTTCAGAAGTTTAGGGAATATTCCGTCCACTGCACCCGATGCCGTTCGTCCCTTTAATCTGCCTTCTTTTTACAGAAACTCCGTCTCCAAAATCTGACCGTACGGATGTGTCCGGAATACTCCAAATAGTCCAAAACCACTATTGGATCGCCAAAATCGGACTCCAAATGGCTTAGATCTAGCCAAAACATTTTGTACACCTCAGATCTGCGGCTGCACCATAGCCGCGAAGCACTGGATCCTTCCCCTGCGGTTGCACCATTACCGCGTAACACTGGATCACTCCCTGCCTCTGTTGACTGGTCAACACCCTTGCTGACGTGGCAGATGACGTGGCAGTCCCTGCTGCCGTGGCGCTTGACGTGGCGATACCACGTGGCGCTGACCTGGCATGATGACGTGGAAGCCACTGGGTCCCCCTTTGCTGACTTGGCCGCTGACGCGGCGTGCGCGTGTTGTACTGCGCGTGGGTGGCACGCGCTCCCCCTCCAGTCACCTTCTTCCTCTGCGCGCGCGTTGCGGCGCGTGCTTGCGCGTGAACCGACGCGCTGGTATCCTCCTCGGCGCGTGTGGCGCGTTGCTGTGACTGGGCCTCACGCGCCAACTTCTAGGGGCGCGTGCGGCTTCTCCTGGTGTCTGTTTTATGTTTCTGGACTCCTCTCGTCGAAGCCCTTGCTTCTGGTATGCTCAAAACTCGATTTCGAGCAATTCGATTTCTGGGCGTTTCGAGGAACCCACTGTTTTTTGTTCCGAACGCCACCGACGAGGCTCTGATACCACTTGTTGGGATCTGGATCCCGCCCAAGACCTTATAGAAAACAATGCAAGCAGAAAAACACACCCATGCACAAGGAGACACAATATTTAACGTGGTTCGGCCTCAAAGCCTACGTCCACGGGAGAGTAACCGGATTTCACTATACCAATGGGAAGATTACAGAAAGATTACAATAGAGGAGGAGCTCACACTCTCCTCACTCAGCCACTCTCCCGTCTCCCTCGCTCACACCGAGAGAGACGGTCTTTCCGCCTCACATCTCTCACCCTCTTTGGTTTTTCTCACGGTTTGCTCTTCTCTCTCTCTGTTTTCTCTCTAATCCTCACTCTCTGCAATCTGCTGTGCTGTAACTCAGCTCTCAACCTCTCTATATATACACAACCGAGAGGGAGTAGGTGAAGAGGTTTGGCAAGGTGGTTGGTGGCCAAACTTGGTTGGTGGCCAAACTTGGGTTGGTGAGCCGCCGGTTGGTGAGCCGCCAAGTGTGTTCACACATGGGGTGACTCCACAGTCATGAGATTCTTCTGTCTCAAAATTCTTGGCACATCATGTGATTAAAAGTACACTGAGATTGAATTTTTGATGATAGACCCTAAATTAAGGACTATGGTTGAAACAAAATATGGTTAATGAATGAGAGACTTGCCTGTAGGAGATCTCCAATATTGACCACAAGAGCTCCAGGGGTAGGAGGGACATCAACCCAGTGATTTTGGTGAAGAACTTGAAGGCCTCCAATGTGATCCTGCAGCAGCACAGTGAGGAAGTCATCATCAGCATGTTTGGTGGTGCCGACAGTGAGCTCCGGCTGAGGGCATGCCGGGTAGTAGTGGCACAGTATGGCGAGCCCCTCAGCGCAACCAATGTCTTTGAGGTGGTTTGGACTCAGCCCAAGCGCCTCTGAGAGTAACTCCAACAAACAACAGCCTAACTTGATTACTTGTTTTGAGTACTCCATTAGAATATCTCTGCAAGAAAATTAATCAGTATTGTAACATTGTACAAATGGGAAATTTTGTATTTAAGATGATTAATTTTAAAATATACAAAACATTCAACTTCTCAATAATCAAACACTCAGTCACCACCACCAGAGTGGTGGTGGTGAGCAGGGCTCAATTTTTGGGGCACAACTAGTGTCTCATTTATTTGGTGAACCTGATTGTATTATGTTCTATTCGGAATTCTGTCTCTTGTACTGCGAGTTAATACATTTTCTGCTTACGCTGATGATGGTCCTTCCTTTAAATTGAGATAAATCTGGCTCATAAATCAGAGCCCAGGACGTGAAATAATGCATCCAAAAGCACTCTCTTTCGCAGTTTAAAAAAAAAACAGAAAAACACTCCGCCACAAGTTTCAAAACAAAAACTATAAAGCGTCAAATAATGCCAAACTGCTGCTGCTCACAATCATAACAAGAAGTAATAAAACTTTATTATCTAAAATGAGATACACAAAAATATGGTAAGATCCACTCAATGGTCACATCTACGAGTTAAAATAGTTTATGAGATTTTGTTTACTTGAGTTTTGACGAGGGGGGGGGGGGGGTGGTTTAATTACAAACTATATATTAATTTTAGAAAAATATATTGGGCACCCAAGTCAGAAATTTATTTTTGAATCTCTTGGACTAAGCTTAAACTTAAATCTTTTGAAAAATGTGCATCATAGTATTTCCCCTAAAAGAATATTATTTGACCAAAAGGACACCCATCAGTTAAAAACTTACTTGTCTATACATCTATTCAAATGTCTGACTATTTGTACACAATGTTATCCATCTGTGTAACTATCTATTCAAATATGTTACTATATGTACAGATATCATCTATATACTCACCTATTTGTTCAATTCACTGCCACACCAGCCACGGTTGACCACTGCTCACTAGTTGCTGACGACTTTTCAGACCAATTTTTCACAACTTTTTAGCGCAGGTCCTTTTCACCAAATAAGTTTAGTCATTAAACCTAATGCCTAACGCACCTCTCATCTTGAATTTACTAGCCATTTTTCCAAATACATTCACCCCCATAGAAGAGAAAATCATATAAAATAATGAATGTTTTTTATTTTATATTTTTTTTTCACGAACCTAATCGTTGAAAACTCAACCAAACGTATATTCACAACATACCTGCAAGGAGGGGGCAATTCCTCTGGATTTGGGGGTTTAGGAGCCATACTACAATTGAAAGTGTCCCTCCAATTAGCAGCTGGTGCACTAAACAAATCAAAATTACTATTATACACCACAGCTTTCTTCACATCTCTAGTATACCACTCTTTTCTCACCTCACTGTCCTGCTCATAAAACCTATGAACACCTTTCTTCATCTCCTCCAACACACTCTCTGGAATACCATGGTTCACCACCTGGAAGAACCCCCAATTCTCCGCAGCCTCGCAGATTTCATCGATGACCACCCTCCGCCGGATCGGATCTTTGTCGATGACAGTAAGGTCTATGATTGGAAAATTAAACTGGGTATTGCTTGGATTGGTGGTTTTGTTGAGATTGTCTGGTGGTTGAATGAAAATTTTTGGGACTGTGGCAATCCCAGCATCGACAAGTCCTTTGACACCAGTTTTGGTGTCATCAAAAGCCTTTAGCTCTTGTGCTCTGTCATAGTTTGTTTCTATGGCCTCCTGGATTGAAGTTTTGGTGGTGGCAACCATTGATTTTATGAGATAACTCTACAGAGTGAATTTTGGGTATAATTTAGGCAAGAAAGAATGCTAGTGAAGAAGAGAGAAAAGTATAGTTCATATATACATATACCAGTAAGTAAGTGACGTACACGCATCTGCAACTTAGATAAGTAAAAATAAAAATAAATAATAAAAAAATTAATATTATAATATGTAAATTTTTTAAATGATAAATATACTCTAAATAAAATTAAAATTTTATATTTAAACGTTACTTGAACTATAATATAATAACTTTTTATTTTAACATATAAATATTTGTCATGTGGTTTGAGAGGAAAATTTGAAAATTTGGAAGTCCATTGAATAAAGATTGATAGATATTTTAGTGGCAACTATTGTGGACATTTTGAGATAATAAAAGAAGGGAAAATGTTTGAGGGTCACAATTTTTGTGGCCACAATGGCTCAAAACTGTCAAAATAACGTCGTTTTGGGTGCAAAATATGCCAAAACGACATCGTTTTGACAGTTTTGAGCCATTGTGGCCAAAAAAATTATGGCCCTCTAAGTTTGAGAAAATGTTCACATGGCTTATTTTGGCAATGAACAATGATTCATAACTTTAAATTTAGAGTTTTAATAATGGCTCTAATGACATGGTATGAAGTAATAAAAAATAATAAAAAAAAAAACACATATATCAAATCATTTATAAGTGTGGCTTACTGCCACATAAGTAGAACTTTTATTAGAGTTCTACTTTTAGTAAACATTTTTGGTTGGCAATTAGGTTAAAGTCAAAAAATTAGTTTTTGTGTTATTTTTTGAGTCATATTATTTTTCTACATTTTTATATTTTTTTTCAAAAAAATCAACTTTTAAGCTAATTCCTAAAACAAACTTTTATATAGTATAGATATTCTCTCAATAAAAAATTCAAAGTATGGATTATATCTATTTGACAAAATTACACTGGCAATTTGTGAGGTTTTAAAAAATATATATATAATGTAACAATTCAAATTTTTAATTATTCTGTAAAATTTATACTAATATTATTTAATCTTAGTTCGAAAATATATAATTTATTATATATTATTATGTTAATTTTGTAAAATAATATAATTATTAAAAGTTTATGAGTCAAAATATAAATAATAATAATATAGATAATATTAATATAATAATAATGAGTGTGGTATTAAAATAATAATTAATTTTATGTTGGTATATGATATATAATTTACTTAAGAATTAAATTATTTTATATAATTATATTAAAATATTAGGTCAAGGGTAATTATCTTAACATCTATTAAGGATAAGAATGAATCTATATAATTATGAATTAAATCTTGACGAAAGTGACGCATTGCCACGTGTTGTGCCGCGTATGGCCTCACCTCCCTACGCATTGCCACATGTTGTGCCGCGTATGGGCTCACCTCCCTATAAATAGGGAGAGTTGACCTGGAGCAGAAAGTTGACCTGGAGCAGAAAGGAAAAATGAAAGAAGAAAGAAAAGAAAAAAAGGAAAGGAAAGAAAAGAAAGAGAGGAAAGGAAGGAAGGAATAGTGGAAGGTGCAAGGATCTTTAATAGTGAAAAGAAAGAGTAAGGTATTAAGGTTAAGGTAGGTTATATTATACCTTGAGTTACCAAAATGTATTTTACGTATGTTTTGACTTACCAAAATCTATTTTATACAAGTTATGTTTTATTAGTATATTAATAAAAGTTATATTTTATAAAGGTTTCAGTTACATGGTTTTATTTATGAACCCTATTTGCTTAAAAGAAAACCCATGGATATGTTTGTTTATATTTTAAAGAATATTTAACTATTACTTTATAAACAATTATGTTTTGTAAGTACCACGAGAGTCCCACGCCTTGGGGGACTTAAATAACTATTGGCCTCTGTTTGACCACTTTGTGGTCCTCTGTTTGTCATGGATCCATTGACCTCTGTTTTGTGCGGACCAAAGTGCTGTGCGGAGCTAAGTGCTACACTATTGTGGGAGCCACCTCTAGAATCCGTACGAGCCACCTCTTGAATCCGTACCTCTGTTCTGACTGTCACTTCCGTGACCTTTGTTCTGTTCTGTTCTGTACCGTGGTTATGGTTATATATTTATATAATATCTATATTTCAATTTCTGCTACTTAAATGATTTGTTTATGTAAACGTTTTGGCCTAACTAACGATTCATGGTTATTTCGTGTCCCTTATACTCTTGCTATAATGTTTCTCACTCTGTTATGTGCTTATAGTTTTTTACCAATTTTCAGGAAACATGCAATTCAGAAATAATTTTTGGAAAGTCTTAGATGCCGGGCTGCAGAATAAACACACACAGTACTTTTATGACATTTTTATATGTAAATATCGGCCTTTTTGGTCAATACATTTTGTAAGAAAAGTAGAAGCTCCAATGATTATTTTGGTACCCTTACTTAAATATTTCTTCCGCTTGCGTTTATTGATTTGTTTATGAATTGGCCGGAGGTAACCTCAGTTACTGGCCATCACGATACTTAATCATTGGGTATAGGGAGCGGGTCGTGACAAATGGTATCAGAGTAATGGTTTATAAAAATAAAAAAATAAAAAAAAAACATCATTGGAGCATAGGACACATGCACATTTAAGAAGTTGGATAGCGGGTAATTAGTACCGAATTATTATATTTTGTTCGTCGATTTAATTATATTATAATTTTATATGATTATATATATATATAATAATGCAAGAATTGAAAATTTTGAGATGAACTTTTCATTGATGGGAAATAGTTTCAAAATTAGTATCTTTAAAATTTGAACCCACTTTTTAAAAAAAAAAATCAAAATAATTTTTTTTTTGAATACTGAACTGAAAATTATACGTATTTAATTATATTATAATTTTTGTGGGTGCTTGAACCCGACATCCTTCTTTTCTTCTCTCCTTCTTTACTATAATAAATATAAATTACATCTAATATTCTTCACAAATTAGGCACACTAAAACTTTTTTTATTATATATATATAATCATATAAAATTATAATATAATTAAGGCAAATTTACCCATAAGTCCTAGTTTCTGAAAAGTTGAACCATTTAGTCCTAAAAGTTTTCTTATGCTCCATTTAGTCCCATTTGCACATCAATCTAATATTCGAAACATTAATCTGATGTTCGAAATCTAATGTCCGAAACATTAATCTGATGTTCGAAATCTAATGTTCGAAACATTAATCTGATGTTTGAAACATTGTAATGGGACCTTTCAGTCTATAAGAAAACTTTTAGGACTAAACGGTGTATAAGTTAGTAATTTGGGATTTATTGGTGCATCCCCCTATAATTAAATCGACTAACAAAATGTAATATTTAGGTACTAATTACCCGATATCCTACTTCTTAAATGTGCGTTTGTCCTATGCTCCAATGATGACTTTTTTTTTCTAAAAAAAATTGCTCTGATACCATTTGTCACGACCCGCTCCCCGTACCCAAGGGTTAAGCATCGTGATAGCCAGTAACTGAGGTTACCTCCGGCCAATTCATAAACAAATTAATAAACGCAAGCGGAAGAAATATTTAAGTAAGGGTACCAAAATAATCATCGGAGCTTCTATTTTTATTACAAAATTATATTGACAAAAAAATGTCGATATTTACATATAAAAAAAATGCTGTGTGTGTCTATTCCGCAGCCCCGTGTCTAAGACTTTCCAAAAGCTATTTCTGAATTGCATTATTTCCTGAAAATTGGTAAACAACTATAAGCACATGGCAAAGTGAAAAATATTATACCAAGAGTATAAGGGACACGAAATAACCATGGATAGTTAGTTAGGCCAAAACATTTAGGATAATTTAGTCAGAACAAATAATCTTTTAAGTAGTAAAACTGATATTATTTTTATGTAAGTGGCAGAAACTGAAATACATGAATTATGTAAATATATGGCCATAACCACAGTACTGAACAGAACAGAACAGAGATCACTGAAGTGATAGTCAGAACAAAGGTACGGATTCAAGAGGTGGCTCGTACGGATTCTAGAGGTGGCTCCCACAATAGTGTAGCACTTAGTTCGGCACAGCACTTTGGTCCGCACAAAACAGAGGTACGAATTCAAGAGGTGGCTCGTACGGATTCTAGAGGTGGCTCCCACAATAGTGTAGCACTTAGCTCCGCACAGCAATTTGGTCCGCACAAAACAGAGGTCAATGGATCCATGACAAACAGAGGACCACAAAGTGGTCAAACAAAGGCCAATGGTTATTTAAGTCCCCCAAGGCGTGGGACTCCCGTGGTGGTACTTAAAAAACATAATTGTATATAAGGTCATAATCAAATATTCTTTATAATATAAACAACCATATCCATGGATTTTATCTTCACAAATAGAATTTAAAAATTAAACCACGTAACTGAAATCTTTATAAAACATAACTTTTATTAATATATTAATAAAACATAACTTGTATAAAATAGATTTTGGCAAGTCAAAACATACGTAAAATATATTTTGGTGACGTAAGGTATAATATAACTCACCTTAACTTTAATACCTTACTCTTTCTTTCCACTATCAAAGACCCTTTCAGCTTCCATTATTTTTCCTTTCTTTCTCTTCTCTCTTTCTTTCTTCTTTCTTTTCTTTCTTTTCTTTCCTTCTTTTTCTTTCTTCTTCTTTACGCAGGTTGATCAACTCCTCCCTATTAAGGGAGGAGGATGCCACAGGCGCTCAACACATGGCAGGCGTCGCTTTCGCTCAGATTTAATTTATAATTATATAGATTAATTCTTATCCTTAATTGATATTTAAGATAATTACCTTTTGATCTAATATTTTTATATAATTATATAAATAAAATATTTTCTAATTAAATTACACTTTATCATATACTAACAGAAAATAAATTATTTATTTTACTACCACACCCATTATTATTATTATTAATATTATCTATATTATTATTATTATATTTTGACCATTTGTCATGACCCGCTCCCCGTACTCAAGGGTTAAGTATCGTGATGGCCAGTAACTGAGGTTACCTCCGGCAAATTCATAAACAAATTAATAAACACAAGCGGAAGAAATATTTAAGTAAGGGTACCAAAATAATCATCGGAGTTTTTATTTTATTACAAAATTATATTGACAAAAAAATGTCGATATTTACATATAAAAAAATGCTGTGTGTGTCTATTTCGCAGCCCCGCGTCTAAGACTTTCCAAAAGCTATTTCTGAATTGTATTATTTCCTGAAAATTGGTAAACAACTATAAGCACATGGCAGAGTGAGAAATATTATACCAAGAGTATAAGGGACACGAAATAATCACGGATAGTTAGTTAGGCCAAAACATTTAAGATAACTTAGTCAGAACAAATAATCTGTTTAGTAGCAAAACTGAGATTATGTAAATAAATAACCATAATTATGGTAATTTGATAAACAAATCATTTAAGTGGCAGAAACCGCTCATTTAGGTAGCAGAACTGAAATACATAAATTATGTAAGTAAATAACCATAACCACGGTACAGAACAGAATAGAGGTTACAGAAGTGACAGTCAGAACAGAGGTACGGATTCAAGAGGTGGCTCATACGGATTCTAGAGATGACTCCCACAATAGTGTAGCACTTAGCTCCGCACAGCACTTTGGTCCGCACAGAACAGATGTACGGATTCAAGAGGTGGCTCGTACGGATTCTAGAGGTGGCTCCCACAACAGTGTAGCACTTAGCTCCGCACAGCACTTTGCTCCGCACAAAACAAAGGTCAATGGATCAGAGGGCCACAAAGTAACCAAACAGAGGTCAATGGTTATTTAAGTTCTCCAAGGCGTGGGACTCCTGTAGTGGTACTTACAAAACATAATTGTATATAAGGTCATAGCCAAATATTCTTTAAAGTATAAACAAACATATCCATGGGTTTCCTTTTCACAAATAGGGTTCAAATAATAATCCATGTAACTGAAATCTTTATAAAATATAACTTTTATTAATATACTAATAAAACACAACTTGTATAAAATAGATTTTGGCAAGTCAAAACATACGTAAAATATATTTTTGTGACTCAAGGTATAATATAACTCACCTTAACTTTAGTATCTTACTCTTTCTTTCAACTATCAAAGACCCTTTCAGCTTCCATTATTTTTCCTTTCTTTCTCTCCTCTCTTTCTTACTTCTTTCTTTTCTTTCTTTTCTTTCCTTCTTTTTCTTTCTTCTTCTTTACGCAGGTTGATCAACTCCTTCCTAAAGGGAGGAGGACGCACAGGCGCTCAACATGTGGCAGGCATCACTTTCGCTCAAATTTAATTCATAATTATATAGATTCATTTTTATCCTTAGTAGATATTTAAGATAATTACCTTTTGATCTAATATTTTAATATAATTATATAAATAAAATAATTTCTAATTAAATTACACTTTATCATATACCAACAGAAAATAAATTATTTATTTTACTACCACACCTATTATTATTATATTATTATTATTATTATTATTATTATTATTATTATTATTATTATATATGTATATTATTTATTTATATTTGACCCTTAACTTTTAATAATTATATTATTTTACAAAATTATGCATAATAATATATAATAAATTATATATTTTCCGAACTGAGATTAAATAATATTAGTATAAATTCTACAGAATAATTAAAAATTTGGGTTGTTACAATCTTCCCTCCTTTTAAAATTTCGTCCTCGAAATTTGTCATATGTAAGCTATCCGCTGCGCACTCTGATAAATATATATTAGATGATTAATCTGATAGAAAATAGTATCTCAAAAAAAAAAACTTTACCAAAAATACTGTCTAGTTATCAAAATTTAGTTTGGGCCGAAATGAGAAATAATAGGTGACTTTAAAAAAAAATTCACTCGTTTTATTTACGATAAAAATAAATAAAATAAGAACACAGTAACAGAATTATATGCAAGAATTGAAAGATATTAGATATAATTTATATTTGTTATAGTAAAAGAAGGGCAAGAAAAAAAGGATGTCGGACTTAAGCACCCACCAAAATTATAATATAATTAAATACATATAATTTTCAGTTCAGTATTCAAAAAAAAAAAAATTATTTCGACTTTTTAAAAGTGGGTTCAAATTATAAAGATACTAATTTTGAAACTATTTCCCATCAATGAAAAGTTCATCTCAAAATTTTCAATTTTTGCATATTATTCTGCCATTGTGTTCTTATTTTATTTATTTATTTATTTTTATCGTAAATAAAACGAGTGAATTTTTTTTTTTTAAAGTCACCCATTATTTCTCATTCTGGACCAAACCAATTTTGACAACTAGAGAGTGAGTTATTTTTGGTAAATTTTTTTTTTTTTTGAGGTACTATTTTCTATCAGATTAATCATCTAATATATATTTATCAGAGTGCGCAGCAGATAGCTTACACATATGGCAAATTTCGAGGACGAAATTTTTAAAAGGAGAGAAGATTGTAACAACCCAGATTTTTAATTATTCTGTAAAATTTATACTAATATTATTTAATCTCAGTTCGAAAATATATAATTTTTATATATTATTATGTGTAATTTTGTAAAATAATATAATTATTAAAAGTTTAGGGGTCAAAATAATAATAATAATAATAATAATAATAATAATGAGTGTGGTATTAAAATAACTAATTAATTTTATGTTGGTATATGATAAAATATAATTTACTTAAGAATTAAATTATTTATATAATTATATTAAAATATTGGGTCAAAAGGTAATTATCTTAAATATCTATTAAGGATAAGAATGAATCTATATAATTATGAATTAATTCTTGACGAAAGTGACATATTGCCACGTGTTGTGCCGCGTATGGCCTCACCTATAAATAGGGAGAGTTGATCGACCTGGAGCAGGAAGGAAAAATGAAAGGAGAAAGAAAAGAAAGAAGGAAAGGAAAGAAAAGAAAAAGAGGAAAGGAAGGAAGGAATAGTGGAAGGTGAAAGGGTCTTTCATAGTGAAAAGAAAATAAGGTATTGAGGTTAAGGTGAGCTATATTATACCTTGAGTTACCAAAATATATTTTACGTATATTTTGACTTACCAAAATTTATTTTATACAAGTTATGTTTTATTAGTATATTAATAAAAGTTATGTTTTATAAAGGTTTCAGTTACGTGGTTTTATCTATGAACCCTATTTGCTTAAAAGAAAATTCATGGATATATTTGTTTATATTTTAAAGAATATTTGACTATTACCTTATAAACAATTATGTTTTGTAAGTACCACCACGGAAGTTCCACGCCTTGGGGGACTTAAATAACCATTGGCCTCTGTTTGACCACTTTGTGGTCCTCTGTTTGTCATGGATCCATTGACCTCTGTTTTGTGCGGACCAAAATGCTGTGCGGAGCTAAGTGCTACACTATTGTGGGAGCCACTTCTAGAATGCGTGCAAGCCACCTCTTGAATCCATATTTCTGTTCTGACTGTCACTTCTGTGACCTCTGTTCTGTTCTGTTCTGCATCGTGGTTATGGTTATATATTTATATAATATCTATATTTCAGTTTCTGCTACTTAAATGATTTGTTTATGTAAACGTTTTGGCCTAACTAGCGATCCATGGTTATTTCGTGTCCCTTATACTCTTAGTATAATGTTTCTCACTCTGCCATGTGCTTATAGTTTTTTACCAATTTTCAGGAAACATGCAATTCAGAAATAACTTTTGAAAAGTCTTAGATGCGAGGCTACGAAATAAACACACACAACACTTTTATGACATTTTTATATGTAAATATCGGCCTTTTTGGTCAATACATTTTGTAAGAAAAGTAGAAGCTCCAATGATTATTTTGGTACCCTTATTTAAATATTTCTTCCATTTGCGTTTATTGATTTGTTTAAGAATTGGCCAGAGGTAACTTCAGTTACTGGCCATCACGATACTTAACCCTTGGGTACGGGGAACGGGTCGTGACATATAAAATAAATCTTACAAATTTGATATAATTACATTAATTTTTTATTAAGATTAAAATAATCAAATTAATACAAACAATATGAAAATACAAAAATAAAAAAATAAAATATATATTTTAATAAAAATAATAATATATAATTTTTTGTTTCTTTTTCTTTTTTTTTTTTATTTTTATTTTTTGGGAACCAACCGCAACTAACACACATTTAAACTTTACTATAAATTCAGAATCATTATTGCCCAGTTGATACTTCCCCTATATTGCCAGCAATGTTTTCATGTCACACGATTCACCATCGGTCTTATTTAATGATCATTAATTCGTTTTGTTAAACCTTATATAAGCATATATAATAATAATCACATAATTTTTCATATTTATTTAATATGAATATTTTTAAAACCATATCTTTTTGTTTATTTATTTTAAGATGAATTTCATCTTCAAAGATCCGTATTAATAACGGTCAATAGACTTTTTTAACACAACTTTTTTATTATATATGATAATAGTAATCACATAATTATTTATTTATTTATTTTAAGATACCTTTCATCTTCAAAGGTTCACATTAGTAACCTTACGTTTTAATTTTTTGACTATTTTAATCTAATTAGAAAAAAAAGTAGACAATCAAACAACAAGACAAACAAAAAAGGATGGTGTAGGTTCATAAACTACCACAAAAAATACATTCAAAAAAATAAAATAAAAAGTAAATAGACAAATAATGGGATATTGGTCCGAAAATCATAGGAATACATAATTTTTACGGCGAATTATACTAACGGTCTTTATAGTTTGGGTATTGTATTATTTTGATTCCTAATTTTTTAATTGGAACACATTTGACCTTAAATTTTGAATTTGGTTTCAAATAAGAACAATTAAAGATACCATTACTTAATTTCAAGGGAAAAATCATCAATTTGATAAAATATAAACTAATTTGACAAAAATAAATGTCAAAAAAATATTTTTGAATTTTTAAAAATTATTTCTACCCACTAAAGATAAAATTATGTAAAATTGATAAATTTTTTGGATATTTATTTATTTATTTATTTTTACCAAATTAATTTTTATTATGTATTTGGATTATTATCATATAATAGGTGATTGTTTTTATTTTCATTAAATTAGTTTTTATTCTTTGAAAAATCAAATATGGTGACAACTTTATTAAACCAATCCATTAAATTAAAAAAACCAAAACTAAAAACATTTCGTATATTAAATATATCGATTACATATTAAAAGCATAATAACCACCCGTTACATGATTATCAACCAAACACATAATAAAATTAATTTGGTAAAATAAATAAATAAATGTCTAAATGATTTATCAATTTTACATAATTTTATTTTTAGTGGATAGAAATAATTTTTAAAAATTCAAAAATATTTTTTTCACATTTATTTTTGTCAAATTAATTTATATTTTATCAAATTGACGGTCTTGCCTTCAAATTGAGCAATTGAATCTTTAATTGTCCTTATTTGAAATAAAATTCAAAATTCATGGTCAAATGTATCACTATTAAAAAGTCAAAGACTAAAGTGGCACGAGCCCCAAACTATAGGGACTGTTAGTATAATTCGCCCTAATTTTTATACAAAATTACAAAAAAGAATAATATGACAATGTATTCTTTCAAGAAAAATAATATACTCATAGAATTTTTATGGTGAATTCATAAATAAAATGAGATCAAGAGATGCTAACATGCTCTCTTTCTAAGAAATCCCAGTAATCCTCCCCCCTTCATTTCTTCTCCCAGTTTATGTTCTTCTATTTTTCGTCATCATGCTAACCACTATCACATATCTCATCTCCATCATTGGCTTGCCATCAAGGAAGTTTTCAAATTTTACTTAGATCTGATTCTTAACTTAGATCCGACGCTATCAAACGCGGTTTTATACACTAAGTGATCACTTCAGATCTACAATATTTTATTTTATAATGTAGAAGTAGATATTAAAGTACCATATCTACCAGTTGTCACGATGAATGGATCATGACTCATAATAAATTCATCCTACTTGTTTACTTTCTACCTCAATTTTAATGTGTTTGAAATATCAGATCCATGTTCATTTTCGAGGCAAATATATTTTAAAACAGATTTTCCCTGCACAGTGGAATCAATATTCAACCTCAAGCTTAAAAATAAAGGATAAATCCTTCTACAAGTTCTTTTTAAAATTTTAAATTTTAAAAGATTCAACCAAAACATTGATATTGTCAACAACTTTATACCTAAAAAACTCTCTTTCCCATATCTCCCTGCTCTCTTTTATTTCTACCATAAGAAGCAACAGTTAGTACCTCATCCTATTGTCCCAGACTCAAGGCATCGTATCTCCACAAATAACACATGTAATGAACTAATAATACCACAGTGAAAGTAAATTGAGAGTTCAAATAAACAATTTCACATCCATAATTACAGTTTTAATCTTCCCAACAGTAGCTAATACACTAGCCAATTAGTATAAAAATTTATCAAGAACTTAGAAATGTCTTTCAGTTGAGCTTGATGTCACCGACTTCACCATCAGGTTCAATGCTTTGATCTCTCAGAGTCTTGATGGTTACAAATAGTTCAAAAAGAAAGTCTAACCATGTAATTCCAGAAATCAAGTTTGGACTAGGATGGAATCCAATATGAACTAGAATGTATGATAAGGATATAATAGACAAAACCAAGAATGAGGAACAAATAATTGAACAATGAAATCAAGGTTTCAAAATGCGGTATTACGTAACGGTTGCAGCCGTTACGTAACGATTGCAGCGGTAGGCACCATGGGTTACCCCCGCTTTTGCGGTGTGATAAGGCTCTGAAAAGCAATTTCGGTCGCCTTAACGGTGGCGGTGGCGGGGTTGCGGTTGCAGGGTGTAAAGGCCGCAACGTAACGGTTGCGGTTACCGAAATAGCGAATTTTTTTATTTTTCGTACAATTTGCAAAAAAACTTACCGATACGCATATTTTTTTTTTCAGAATCATATTTATTGGGTTTTAAAATAAACTTTGATAAATTTTTGATAATTTTTAAGTATGATCCAATATATTTCATATTTTTAAATCACTAGAAAATGAATATTTTTACATTTTATTTCAATAATTAATGACTTTATATGTCATAAATCCATATTACACTTGTGGCAAAAATTTCTTTTATTGGACTTAGATGTATAAAATTATTTTTAATTATTATACTTGTGGAAGCATATGTACATTTTAACTCAAATAGTTTTAAAAAAGTATACATCCTTAATGGAAGAACTTGACAAAGTACATAAAATCATAGCACAAATCACAAATAATAGAGAGTACATTTTACATAATGTTACTACTAAAATTACATAATGTCACCACCAAAATGAGTGACGTGGTGCATCTTGGTAATCAGATTGTTGAGCTTGATTGCTACTACCTTCACCCCATCCAGTAGGAAATATATAGGTAAATGTGCTCATCATGTCATCCCTTTCTGTTTCGTGCATTGGGAGAAAAAATGGATACCTTGGCTGAAAAGGATCAACATACTCTTCTTAGGCTTGTACATAATGTGGCAAACCATATCCTAAAGGACCATGTTGTTGAGGGGGCCAAGGGTAATTTTGTTGAGGTGGGTAAGGATAGCTCTGGCTATCACTGCTATAGGATGGGTAAGGGTGATATGGATAACTTTGACTACTATCAGATGAATCAAGCCGTTGTTCTCCGCTTCTTATTCTTCTTTCATCCCTACGTGTATCACTACCATGAAACCTCCTAGGTAGTTGGGGTAAAGATGCAACAGGTTCTCCAACATCATAATGTTCCCCAACATTACATAATCCAAATCCTCCAATAAAATCTTCACTTCCTGCACCAAAACTAGTACCATCACCACCATCACCACCATTGTCGTCGCCGCCGCCACCGTTACCGTGAGAAGTGCCTTCACTATCACCATCATCACCTCCTCTATCAGATGGTGTTAAACCATCACTATTATCACTTTGAGTTGGAGTAGTAGTTGAGCTTTGAGAAGTGCGTTGAGCTCGATATCTATGGGTGCCACCACTATCATTTCCATTGCTACCATTGCCATTGCTGTCGTCGCTGCTACCACCATCATCATCTAAGACCAAATCTAGCCATTCAGAATTATCCACATTATCTAGTAAAGGATTTTCCCTTTCTTCTATCCATGGACTTATTGGATCATCTTCTTCAAATATGTAATCTAAGTTAATAGGATTAAAACTCCTATCAATCTCCTCTTGGCTGCTTCTTTTAACGTGTCTCAATTTTAATCTCATGTTATAGGTGATTAAGACTAATCTTTGGATTTTCTTATATTTCAATCTATTCCTCGTCTTCGTATGGATGAGACTAAAAGTACTCCAATAACGTTCACAGTGAGATGATGTGGTGATTTGACTTAATACTTTCACAGCTATTTTTTGAAGTTCAGGAGCACAACTACCATGAATAATCCACCACTCAGCTACACAAAATTACATTACATTTGACATAAGTCAAAATATGATAGAAAATTATTTAAGTATTCATATATTGTAAATTTGTAATTTTGAAAACAAAACCTGAATTTGATTGTTACCATGCTATTTGTGCTAAAGGAGTGCCAAAAATTCCTATTTATCTCGAAAGAGCAACAACTACAATTTGGACAATCATTACCAGTAACATTTGCAAAAGTAGATTATTATTATTAAAATTTAAATAATTGGTACGTACTTGATTTGTTACTTTCACTTGAGCATCCATATTGGGCTCGAATCTGGTAATTACTTTTTTAAGTCCATCCATCACTTCTCTTATTATTTCATTGGATGGGGTAACACTATATTGGAATTGAGGATTTAAAAAATATCCTTCAAAAATAAAAGGGCAATTAATAATTGTAAGTAAATATATATTTTATAATTGAAATCGTAACACTTACCAGCCGCATGCAAATCTTGATGCAATTGAAAAGACCATCGAGTATCAATAATTTTCCAATACTCGGTGTAGTAGCGACAATCTCTTTTAATTGCCAACTTTGCTCTATCTATAGCTTCATATATGAAACCCATTGTTGGCTTCTCATCTCCATCAACCAACCTCAATACTCTGACTAATGGCTCATGAACATTACAAAGTTCTGTTGCTTTCTGCCAAAACTCCTTTCCCAAAATAATTTTTTTTTTCACCTTGTAAGGCTGCCCAGTCTTTGTCTTCCCC
Source organism: Camellia japonica (assembly GCA_030407325.1). Taxonomy (NCBI): domain Eukaryota; kingdom Viridiplantae; phylum Streptophyta; class Magnoliopsida; order Ericales; family Theaceae; genus Camellia; species Camellia japonica. The sequence goes on along the minus strand of JAPPVO010000031.1, from coordinate 165,682,791 downwards.
CCATCTAGAATTCTTCCACTCATCACTATTAAACATAGCTCTCAATTGTTGTTTATATCTAACAATACTCTCAATGGCAATAAAATTTGTAAAAATTGAGTGATGGCAGATCGAAATTCTCTACATGAGATTGATACAATGTGCCGAACAAGCTGTCCAATATAAATGTTTTCTTTTTCTCATTAACATTTTGCCAGCAGCTTTCAGTGCAGGTTCATTATTAGTCACCACTTGAACAACGTATTGCTCTCCAATTTCATCAACAACTTTATCTAACAACCCAAAATAATATTCAGCAGTCCTACTAATAATATTAGAGGCATCAATTGATTTGTGAAATATAGTACCTCTATTGCAGTACACTAAGAAGTTGGTGATGTGTTGTCGAGTTAAATTGGTCCAACCATCACACATGATGGATACACCTCTCTCTGCCCAAATTTTCTTGAATGATCCTATCCATTCTATCATTTCATCATGCTTCATGTTCAAATATACTTCAGAAACTTCATAACCACTAGGGCCATTTATTCCTGGCCCAACTTCAGTAGCAACATCAAGTATGGGTTGTGTATACTCTGAATCAACTGTATTGAATGAAATACGATTATAGAGTATAAACTTGGACACTGCCCGTCCCAATCTCTCCCTTAACTTCTATAAATTCATTGTAGATATTTTTCGTTGCTTTGTACTCTTGCTCTTTTGGAGTTCTACATCCATTGCTCTCAACCTTGCTTCAGGAGCATTGGGTTTAATCCAATTACGTCCACTTCCACTAGTTTCACGCACGGATTGTGATCGACGAAAAACATTAGCAATACTTGACCCTTTTGGCATTCTTTGACCACTACCCCCTGCACCAGAACTACCACTTACATCATATTGTGATCCATGACCTGCAGTACCTCGTCGAAATTGTTGCCCTTTCTCTCATTATTGTTGTGAACGAATACTTTCTTGTCTAGCCCTAGTCATCTCTGGATCAGAGTCAGAGTCATCATCTCGAAGATCTACAAAATCTCCTGCTTCATCCTCATCATAGAGATCATCTCCCCTAATATATGCTTCCAATTCAGCTTTTCTCTTCTGTTTGTCTGCTTTACCCATTTTCTTATCTTGTAAATGTTTCATCATTTCTTGCATCAGGTCTCTACTAACACTAGGACAAGAATGCACTTGCCCCGTTTGATATGCTAAGTGTTGTTTGAAACGTGCAATCCCACCTTTAATGAGATGTCCACAAAATTTGCAAATAATATGATGCCTAGTGCCTTCAACTGGAGTTCCAAATTTCCAACCAATATCATCACTTGGAGGTTCATCATTGGCACCTTTTTGTCGTGGTATTTTGAATTTGAATTCTGCATCATTGATACATTTTTCAATTTATTTTAAATGTTTACAAAATTATTTTTCTACAAAATTTGAACTAACTAAATCAACAATATTTACATTTATTAAATGAAATGATTGTAAAAAAAATGTAACCACTATTTATACATTTGAATTTTACACGCTAATTTAATCATATAAAAATTAAAAATAAATTATAATTAAAAAAATTGTCATAAAAAAAAATTGTTGTCACAACACATTACAATAACAAAATAAAAAAATATTTATAATTAATATTAAATGAAATGATTGTAAAAAAAATTCAACCACTATTTCTACATTTGGATTTTACATGCAAATGTAATTAGGAATAAAGACCTTTTTCATGGCATTGTTTAAGTTTCTTTTCTTTTCTTTTCTTTTCTTTTTTTGTATTTTTTTATTTTATAGAAAAGACTTTTTTTTTTTAAAAATAAAAATTATGCCATCAAAATTGTTATCACAACTGTAGCGATCCCAGTTTTGCCACTTCGCTGAGTATGTCGGGGATCAAGTTGCCCGATCAGCTCGCGAGGGTCCAAGGGGCAGTGCCCCTTGGCGGCTCCAAAGGCAACGCCCTGGCGGGGATTGAGCTGCCCGGTCAGCTCGCGGGGGTCCAGGGGGCAGCGCCCTGGCGGGGTTGAGGGGCAGCACCCCCAAAGCAAAAATGCAAAATGCATTAGAAGTTGCTTGTCCGCTCGAGCGGAGAATGTTTGGTTCCAGAAGTTTGACCTATCTGCAAAAATACTGGGAAAGTGTATTTGACGCTCGAGCGGGGCTTTCCACGCTCAAGCGGACCATGTTATATCAGTTCGGTTATTTGATATTTCAGATCACTTTTGTATATATCTCTCTCTCTAAAAAGCCTTTTCCTCTCCTTTCTCTCTACATTTCCTTACGCCAAATTGGATAAAAACCTTGATTTCTCAAGATCCATTAGAGTTCTGCCATAAGTTCTTCATCAAAGTTGGTTAACTTCTTGAAGGCTTCGTTGTGTGCGGTGAAGATCGAGTTTCGACACCGTTGATTTTGGGGGTTTCATCTCATTTCTTCTTCAAAACTTCAGGTAGGGATTTTCTTAGAGTTATATATATATTTTTGTAAGATCTATAAGATTTTCGTAATCATCTTTCGATAGCTTTGAAAATTGATTGTTGATTTAAAAAGTTTAGCGATTTTGAAAGTGGATTTGTCTCTTGTTCTTTTAAAATAATCTTATGGGTTTTGATTTTCGTTGATTGAAGAAAATATAATTTTGGAAAGTTTTCTTTCAAAAGATTTGAGTTGTATAGTTTTGGTGAGAAAACCTAGAATTTGGAAATTTTTTAAAAGATACTGAAAATCCATGAATGATATTGTTATATTTATTTTGTGTGTCAAAATAAATGGATGTTTGGAAATTTTCTTATTTGTATTTATATAAATGATGAATTTCAGGGAATATGAGGAAAGTTGTTCATTTTGGAAATTATTGTTCAAAACATTGAAATAGTCTTGAAATAACTAATTGTTGAGGATACTTGAGAAGAGGGAATTGTGTTATTCCTTGGATGATGAATTGGAATAAAAGTATTCATATTCATCTTGTGAAATTGACATATCAATTCATTTGATTACATTAAATTTTGAAAGTTGATTTGAAAGCTTGTATTGAGAAAAGAATGTTAAGAAACAAGTTTTGATGCTATGGTTTTGGGGTAAATACGTTGGTAAGTCTTGATAGGTGGTGTAAATGATATTGAATAAGTTGGGCTGAGAGTCCGGGGTGAAATACAGAAAACCCGAGTGGATAGGTGTCGAGCCTTCCGGTTAATACCGGTAAAAATGACAATTTGGTAGTATTTGTATAATCTACTTGCAAACACCGACCTAGGGATTACCAGAGTCGTATTTACCGCCATTGAAATAAATTCTTAAGTTTTGAACAATTGAAATTGCACGATATCATTGAGTATGATGGTTTTCAAAAGAAAATATGATATCTTCAAAAAGGGCATAGCATGACATGTGTATTTCATCTCTTGAGACTTGTATAAATGTAATATTTTGTTAAGAATTTCCTACTGGGCTTTATGCTCACCCTACGGGATTTTTGTGCAGGAAAAAGATTGTGGTGATCCCACCCAAGTAGGGCGTGGAAGTATGTGTGTTGGGAGTACAATGCTCTCATTTTGCTGTGACTCTGTGTGTAAGCCAAGGGCTGTGTTTGTGTGGAATAACCGTTTTGTGTAACCAGGCTCTAGCCTTGGAAACTTGTAAAACCCTTGGGGTATTTATTTATTTATTTACTTATTGTTGGATTAATGTATTGTCGCATGAAGAACTATTGTATCATGTAATGTAAGTTTGGAGATTTATATTCGGTTTTCCTTGAAAGAGCCAAGATTGTTGTATTATCATTTGGGCTAGAAATTTGGGACGTTACAACAACACACTACAATAACAAAATAAAAAAAATATTTAAAATTAAATACTAAATAAAATAGTTAACAAAAAATGCAACCACTACTTATACATTTCGATTTTACATGTTAATGTAATCATATAAAAAAAAATTTTAAAAAATGATAAAGAAATTTTTTTTTTAGGTGTTGATTTTTTTTTAAAAAAAAGATATTTTTTTTTTAAAAAATCGTGCCATAAAAATTGTTGTCACAACACATTACAATAACAAATAAAAAAAAATTATAATTAAATATTAAATGAAATAATTACAAAAAAAAAAAAATTCAACCACTATTTATACATTTGGATTTTACATGCTATTATAATCAGGATTAAAGACATTTTTTATGGCATTGTTTGACCAATTGTTTTTTTAAAAAATATTTTTTTATTTTACAAAAAAGACATTTATTTTAAATAAAATTGTGTCATCAAAATTGTTGTGACAACACATTACAATAACAAAATTAAAAACATATTTAAAATTAAATACTAAATAAAATAGTTATAAAAAATGCAACCACTATTTATACATTTTGATTTTACATGCTAATGTAATCATATAAAAATTAAAAAATAAATTATAAAGAATTTTTTTTGAGGTATTGATTTTTTTTTTTAAATATATTTTTAAAATAAAATTGTACCTTTAACATTGTTGTCACAACACATTACAATAATAAAATAAAAAATATTTATAATTAAATATTAAATGAAATTACTATAAAAAAAAAATGCAACCACTATTTATACATTTGGAGTTTACATGCTAATGTAATCAGATAAAAATTAAAAAATAAATTATAAAGAATTTTTTTTGAGGTATTGATTTTTTTTTCTTTTAAAAAGATTTTTTTTTTAAAAAAAAATTGTGCCTTCAACATTGTTCAACATTGTTGTCACAACACATTACAATAACAAAAGAAAAAAATATTTATAATTAAATATTAAATGAAATGATATAAAAAAAAAATGCAATCACTATTTATACATTTGGAGTTTACATGCTATGAAATCATATAAAAATTAAAAAATAAATTATAAAAAAAAAAATCAAACATAGTTGTTTTTGGGGCTTCAATCACTTGAATATTTGTTATCTTTTTGAATAACCTGCAAGAAAAAAAAATCCAATAAAAACTGATATATATAAAATGTATTAATATAATTATAGGTGTTATGATTTTTAGATATTATTAAAAAAAAATCAATCACTAATTATTATATATAAAAAGCTAAAAGTAAGTGTATAGCGCTCTCCTCTCTCTCTCTCTCTCTCTCTCTCTATATATATTTTTAAATTAAAATTGCTAAATATATCACATAAATTTTTTAAGCTTTATACCAGCCGAAAATCATTGTTCAAAAAATAAATAAATAAATACAAAAACAAAATCAAAATGCCAGTTGGAGATCACCATGAAAAACAATTGATTATATATGTTCCCAAGGTCTGAAGCTATGTCGGAGAGGCAGCCAAGCCAACAAACAAAATAAAAAAAAAAAGGCAAGAGATACAGTTCTTCGTCTTCAACTTCAACACAAAGTCACTTACAGTTTGTTCTTCGTCTTCAACACAGACGCAGCCTTGAAGACTTCAACACAGGTTCATCTCTTCCCTCTTCTCTCTCTCTCTCTCTCTCTATCTCTCACTCATCCGTATTTCTTCTTCTCTCTATTTTCATCTTCCCATGAACCACTCTTTTTTATTTTTTTATCAGAAACTAGATGGTTGAAAATTTGTAAATCTGAAGATTTGAATCAATTGCAATTTTCAAATCTGAAGATCTAAAAATTTGTGGATGTATTCTGAAAAAAGGAAAATCTGTGGATGTATTCTCACCTCAAAGTTTTTCACGGGCTGAAAAGAGTAGAGACAAAATATGTTCAATCATAATAAAGGTATGTACAACAGCATCCATATTTTATCAGCCTTTTCTTTTTCTTTTTCTTTTTTTTGAAAAGAATTAGCTAAAGAAAGAGTGTAACGGTGCGTAACGGGCATTACGGCCGTTACGACACCGTTACGGCCGCTACGACGACCGTAACAGCCGATACACCTGTGAATCTCAATGACACCCAAGGTTTCAAAATGTGGTGTTACGTAACCGTTGCAACCATTACATAACGATTGCGGTGGTAGGCACCACGCGTTACCCCCGCTTTTGCGATGTGATTGAGATTCACAGGTGTATCGGCCGTAACGGTGCCATAACAGCCGTAACGCCCGTTATGCGCCGTTACACTCTTTCTTTAGCTGATTCTTTTTTAAAAAAAAGAAAAAGAAAAGAAAAGGCTGAAAAACTATGGATACTGTTGTACATACCTTTATTATGATTGAACAGATTTTGTCTCTCTTCTTTTCAGCTCGTGAAAAACTTCGAGGTGAGAATACATCCACAAATTTTTAGATCTTCAAATCTGAACAATGCAATTGATTCAAATCTTTAGATTTACAAATTTTCAACCATCTAGTTTCTGATAAAAAAAAATAAAAAAGAGTGATTCATGGGAAGATGAAGATAGAGAGAAGAGGAAATACAGATGAGTGAGAGATAGAGAGAGAGAAGAGGGAAGAGATGAACCTGTGTTGAAGTCTTCAAGGCTGCCTTTGTGTTGAAGATGAAGAACAAACGTGTAAGTGACTCTGTGTTGAAGTTGAAGAGGAAGAACATTATCTCTTGCCTTTCTTTTTTTTTTTTTTTTTTTATTTTGTTTGTTGGCTTGGCTGCCTCTCCAACTATAGCTTTAGACCTTGGGAACATATATAATCAATTGTTTTTCATGGTGATCTCCAACTGGCATTTTGATTTTGTTTTTGTATTTTTTTTTTTTTTTGGAACAATGATTTTCGACTGGTATAAAGCTTAAAAAATTATGGTGATATATTTAGCAATTTTAATTTAAATAAATAAATAAATAAATATATATATATATATATATAGAGAGAGAGAGAGAGAGAGAGAGCTATACAATTACTTTTACCATTTTATATATAATAATTAGTAATTGATCTTTTTTTATAATATCTAAAAATCATAACACCTATAATTATATTAATACATTTTATATATATCAGTTTTCATTGATTTTTTTTTTTTTTTTTTTTTTTTTGCGGGTTATTTAAAAAGATAACAAATATTCAAGTGATTGAAGCCCAAAAAACAACTATGTATGAATTTTTTTCTTTATAATTTATTTTTTAATTCTTATATGATTACATAGCATGTAAACTCCAAATGTATAAATAGTGGTTGTATTTTTTTTATAATCATTTCATTTAATATTTAATTATAAATATTTTTTATTTTGTTATTGTAATGTGTTGTGACAACAATGTTGAAGGCACAATTTGTTTTTTAAAAAAAATCTTTTTAAAAGAAAAAAAAAATCAATACCTCAAAAAAAATTCTTTATAATTTATTTTTTAATTCTTATCTGATTACATTAGCATATAAACTCCAAAAGTATAAATAGTGGTTGCATTTTTTTTATAATAATTTCATTTAATATTTAATGATAAATATTTTTTATTTTATTATCGTAATGTGTTGTGACAACAATGACAAAGGCACAATTTTATTTTAAAAATATCTTTGTAAAAAAAAAAAATCAATACCTCAAAAAAAATTCTTTATAATTTGTTTTTTAATTTTTATATGATTACATTAGCATGTAAAATCAAAATGTATAAATAGTGGTTGCATTTTTTATAACTATTTTATTTAGTATTTAATTTTAAATATGTTTTTATTTTGTTATTGTAATGTGTTGCCACAAAAATTTTGATGACACTATTCTATTTAAAATAAATGTCTTTTTTGTAAAATAAAAAAAATATTTTTAAAAAAACAATAAGTCAAACGATGCCATGAAAAATGTCTTTAATCCTGATTACAATAGCATATAAAATCCAAATGAATAAATAGTGGTTGAATTTTTTTTATAATTATTTCATTTAATATTTAATTATAAATATATTTTTTTTGTTATTGTAATGTGTTGTGACAACAATTTTAATGGCACAATTTTTTTAAAAAAATATATTTAAAAAAAAATCAACACCTAAAAAAAAATTTCTTTATAATTTATTTTTTAATTTTTATATGATTACATTAGCATGTAAAATCGAATGCATAAGTACTGGTTGCATTTTTTGTTAACTATTTTATTTAGTATTTAATTTTAAATATTTTTTTATTTTGTTATTGTAGTGTGTTGTGACAACAATGTTGATGGCACAATTTTTTTATTTTAAAAAAAATATATTTTTGTAAAAAATAAAAAAATACAAAAAAAAAAAATAAAAATAGCTCAAACAATGCCATGAAAAATGTCTTTATTCCTAATTACATTAGCATGTAAAATCCAAATGTAGAAATAGCGGTTGAATTTTTTTATAATCATTTCATTTAATATTTAATTATAAATATTTTTTTATTTTGTTATTGTAATGTGTTGTGACAACAAATTTTTTTTTATGACAATTTTTTTAATTATAATTTATTTTTAATTTTTATATGATTACATTAGCATGTAAAATTCAAATATATAAATAGTGGTTACATTTTTTTTTTACAATCATTTCATTTAATAAATTTAACTATTGTTTATTTAGTTAGTTCAAATTTTGTAGAAAAATAATTTTGTAAACATTTAAAATAAATTAAAAAATGTATCAATGATGCAAAATTCAAATTAAAAAATGTCACGACAAAAGGGTGCCAATGATGAACCCCCAAGTGATGATATTGGTTGGAAATTTGGAACTCCAGTTGAAGGCACTAGGCATCATATTATTTGCAAATTTTGTGGACATCTCATTAAAGGTGGGATTACGCGTTTCAAACAACACTTAGCACATCAAACGGGGCAAGTGCATTCTTGTCCTAATGTTTAGTAGAGATGTGATGCAAGAAATGATGAAACATATACAAGATAAGAAAATTAGTAAAGCTGACAAACAAAAGAGGAAAGTTGAATTGGAAGTACATATTAGGGGAGATGATCTCTATGATGAGGATGAAGGAGGAGATTTTGTAGATCTTCGAGATGATGACTCTGACTCTGACTCTGACTCTGATCCAGAGATGACTAGGGTTAGACAAGCAAGTATTCGTTCACAACAACAATGGGAGGAAAGAAAACAATTTAGACGAGGTATTGCAGGTCATGGATCACAATATGATGCAGGTGGTAGTTCTGGTGCAGGGGTAGTCGTCAAAGAATGCCAAAAGGGTTAGGTATTGCTAATGTTTTTCGTCGATCACAATTCGTGAGTGAAACTAGTGGAAGAGGACATAATTGGATTAAGCCCAATGCTCCTGAAGCAAGGTTGAGAGCAATGGATGTAGAACTCTAAAAGAGCAAGAGTACAAAGCAATGAAAAATATCTACAATGAATTTACAGAAGTTAAGGGAGAGACTAGGACGGCAGTGTCCAAGTTTATACTCTATAATCGTATTTCATTCAATGCAGTTGATTCAAAGTATACACAACCCATGCTTGATGTTGCTGCTAAAGTAGGGCCAGGAGTAAAGGCCCTAGTGGTTATGAAGTTTCTGAAGTATATTTGAACATGGAGCATGATGAAATGACAGAATGGATAGGATATTCAAGGAAATTTAGGCAGAAAGAGGTGTATCTATCATGTGTGATGGTTGGAACAATCTAACTGGGCAACACATCATCAACTTCTTAGTGTACTACAATAGAGGTACTATATTTCACAAATCAATTGATGCCTCTAATATTATTAGTAGGTATAGCGATCCCAGGTTTTACACCTTGTTGTACAGTGGTTCCGTAGATGTTACCAGTTGTCTAAATCTTGTTTACATCCTTTACTCCTTGTATTTGAGTCTTGGGTTGTGTTGGGCAGGTTTGAAACAGGTTGGTTGAGCTTAGAAACCTAAACTAGTTGCCCAGATTTTGGCCTATCCGCTCGAGCGGGGCTTTTGGCACTCGAGCGGGGCCTTTGTTGTTGCTTCTCCGCTCGAGCGGGGGTTCTGGCGCTCGAGCGGGATAATCACTCTCCCAGTATTTCTTCTGCAGTGTTGGACGCTCAAGCGGGCGTTTTGACGCTCGAGCGTGGGTTTGTTGTGTGTGACGCTCGAGCGGGGAGTTGGACGCTCAAGCTGGGACCTGGTTCAGTGTAAAGTTCTGGAAGTGTGTATTCGCCGCTCGAGCGGGATTTTTAACGCTCGAGCGAGAGTTTGTGAGTGACGCTCGAGCGGGGGTTTCCACGCTCGAGCGGGGGTTTCCACGCTCGAGCGGGGCGACTGGGGCGACTTTAAGACTCCGTGTTTGACTTTTAAAATCACTTTTTCACATCTCTTCCTCTCTTACTTTTCCAAAAACTCCATTGTTGAGCCTCTCTCTCTAGAACCTTGCCTTCTCTCTAGGTATTGATCTAGTAGGAGTTGGTTGCTCACCTTTGGCCTTTACAAAAAAGTTATTGATCGTCGAGGGCTATCTTTTGATCTGGGAAACTGTGATTTGGAGCATTTTCATTTTCATCTCTCCTTCTTCGTTAGGTGTCAACTCTTGAGGTAGGGATTCCTACTCACTCTTATGGTCTTTGACATAGATTTTTGGTTGTTTTGATAAAGTGTCGAAGTGGGGTGATTTTGGGACTTAGGGTTTCAAAATGTTAAAAGCGGGTTTTGTATTTTGACTCTAAGGTGTGTAATTTGGGTTTCAAAATAGTGAGATTGTTGTTGATTGTTGATATATAGACCATTGGGTCAATATTTGGAAATGGGGTAGAAAAACCCTAGTTTGTTGTATAAATTAATTGGTATAATTAATTGGGAAAGTGTTGTTATATGGAATTGAGTTGGAAATAATGGAATTGACTCATTATATTGTAAAATGGTGGAGTTGGATTTATTAATCGCTCACTTTTGAAAACATTGATATTTTATCTGTTGGAGCTTTATTATCTATTTAGAAATAATTGCTTGGGCTACCGGTGGAGGGTAGTTTTGATTGTTGTAGACAATGCATGATGATTAGGCAAACTAAAACTAATCAATTGGGTATGTCATAGAATATGACGGTTGATAGAATACATTAACGTTATGTATTGATTGATTGTGTATATGACTGTATGTATATACCTTGTGTGTGGGGAGGAGATAGGGGGGATGTACTCCACGGTTTAGGGGAAGATAGGGGATGGACCTCTAAACCGGTTGTTGATTGGGAGGAGATAGGGGATGGACTTCACTGATACAGCTCATATGCTTGTCAGTTAATGTGTTGATATAGCTAATATGCTTATCTAAGGAAGTGAAGTGTTGATACAACTCATATGTTTATCATTGGAAGTGTTGATAGAGCTAATATGCCTATCTGTTGAAAAGTGGATACAGCTTGTATGCTTATCTGTTGAGATGTTGATACAACTATTATGTTTATCTTTTGTAAAATGGGAAACGTTTAATATGAGTCACTGTCTCATATAAGTGGTTGGCTAGGTTCTGAGCCGTTGATATAAATTGTGAAGTTGATAAGAAATGGAAAATGAAACGAAACATGAACATAGTGGTCATGAAGTGGAAAATGGGTTATAAATTGATTTATGGGAATTGAACATTTATCAATTGCTAATGTCTTAGTCATTGTTCATACTGTGTTTAGCATATCTCTACTGGGCGTTGGCTCACCCTATATGGGACATCATTTTCAGGTACAGGTAGCATGCCACCTCCAAGGACATAGCTTGGATGATGAGGATGAGAGTTGAAGACTCTTTTGTTTATTTTGTTGTATTACATGTATATCAAGCCAAGGGCTTCTTTTGTATAGAGTTAGCACTCTTCTTATGTGTAACCAAGTGTTAACTTGGAAAGCTGTAAGCCCGTAGGGCATTTGTTTTTGTTGTTAACATGTAATACTTTTGTAAGAACTATTTTGATAAATAGAAATAGTGGATTTCTCTTGTATCAATCCATGTCTTTCGTGATGGGTTTTATGTATTATTTTGAGGGCGTTACAGTAGGACTGCTGAATATTATTTTGGGTTGTTAGATAAAGTTGTTGATGAAATTGGAGAGCAATACGTTGTTCAAGTGGTGACTGATAATGAACCTGCACTGAAAGCTGCCGGCAAAATATTAATGAGAAAAAGAAAACATTTATATTGGACAGCTTTTTGGGCACATTGTATCGATCTCATGTTAAAAGACATAGCCAACAAGAAAAGTGTAGCAAAGGTGATTGAAAATGGTAAAACTATCACCAATTTCATTTATAATAGTGGATGGGTGTTGGATTTAATGAGAAAATTCACTGGAAATAGAGAATTGATTCGACCTACCATCACTCAATTTTTACAAATTTTATTGCCATTAAGAGTATTGTTAGATATAAACAATAATTGAGAGCTATGTTTAATAGTGATGAGTGGAAGAATTCTAGATGGGGGGAAGACAAAGACTAGGCAGCCTTACAGGGTGAAAAAAAAATTATTTTGGGAAAGGAGTTTTGGCATAAAGCAATAGAACTTTGTAAAGTTCATGAGCCACTAGTTAGAGTATTGAGGTTGGTTGATGGGGATAAGAAGCCAACAATGGGTTTCATATATGAAGCTATAGATAGAGAAAAGTTGGCAATTAAAAGAGATTGTCGCTACTACACCGAGTATTGGAAAATTATTGATATTCGATGGTCTTTTCAATTGCATCAAGATTTGCATGCAGCTGGTAAGTGTTACGATTTCAATTATAAAATGTATATTTACTTACAATTATTAATTGCCCTTTTATTTTTGAAGGATATTTTTTAAATCCTCAATTCCAATATGGTGTTATCTCATCCAATAAAATAATAAGAGAAGTGATGGATGGACTTAAAAAAGTAATTACCAGATTTGAGCCTAATATGGATGCTCAAGTGAAAATAACAAATCAAGCACGTACCAATTATTTAAATTTTAATAATAATAATCTACTTTTGCAAATGTTACTGGTAATGATTGTCCAAATTGTAGTTGTTGCTGTTTCGAGATAAACAGGAAACTTTTGGCACTCCTTTAGCACAAAGAGCATGGAAAACAATCAAATCCAGGTTTTATTTTCAAAATTACAAATTACAATATATGAATACTTAAATAATTTCTATCTATTTTGACTTATGTCTAATGTAATGTAATTTGTGTAGCTGAGTGGTGATTATTCATGGTAGTTGTGCTCCTGAACTTCAAAATTAGCTGTGAAAGTATTAAGTCAAACCACAACATCATCTCACTGTGAACGTAATTGGAGTACTTTTACTCTCATCCGTACGAAGACAAGGAATAGATTGAAATATAAGAATATCCAAAGATTAGTCTTCATCATCTACAACGTGAGATTAAAATTGAGACTTGTTAAAAGAAGCAGCCAAAAGGAGATTGATAGGAGTTTTAATCCTATTAACTTGAATTACATATTTGAAGAAGATGATCCAATAAGTTCATGGATAGAAGAAAGGGAAAATCCTTTACTAGATAGTGTGGATAATTCTGAATGGCTAGATTTGGTCTCAAATGATATGGTGGTGGTAGCAACGACAGCAATGGCGATGGCAGCAATGGAAACGATGGTGGTCGCACCCATAGATATCAAGATCAATGCACTTCTCAAAGCTCAACTCCTACTCCAACTCAAAGTGATAATAGTGGTGGTTTAACACCATCTGATGGAAGAGGTGATGATAGTGATGGTAAAGGCACTTCTCACAGTGACAGTGGTGGTGGCATCAATAATGGTGGTAATGGTACTAGCTTTGGTGCAGGAAGTGAAGATTTTGTTGGAGGATTTGGATTATGTGATGTTGGGGAACATTATGATATTGGAGAACCTGTTGCACCTTTACCTCAACTACCTAGGAGGTTTTGTGGTAGTGATACACGTAGGGATGAAAGAAGAATAAGAAGCAGAGAACAACAGCTTGATTCATCTGATAGTAGTCAGAGTATCCTTACCCACCTCAACAAAATTACCCTTGGCCCTCTCAACAACATGGTCCTCTAGGATATGGTTTGCCAAATTATCAACAAGCCTAAGAAGAATATGTTTATCCTTTTCAGCCAAGGTATCCATTTTCTCTCCCAATGCACGAACCAGAAAGGGATGACATGATGAGCACATTTACCTATATATTTCCTACTGGATAGGGTGAAGGTAGTAGCAATCAAGCTCAACAATCTGATTCCCAAGATGCACCACGTCACTCATTTTGGTGGGGTGAAAGTAGCAGCAACAATCAAGCTCAACAATCTGAATCCCAAGATGCACCACGTCACTCATTTTGGTGGTGACATTATGTAATTTTAGTAGTAACATTATGTAAAATGTACTCTCTGTTATTTGTGATTTGTGCTATGATGTTATGTACTTTATCAAGTTCTTCCATTAAGGATGTATGCTTTTTAAAAACTATTTGAGTTAAAATGTACATATGCTTCCACAAGTAAAATAATTAAAAATAATTTTATACATCTAAGTCAAATAAAAGAAATTTTCGCCACAAGTGTAATATGGATTTATGACATATAAAGTCATTAATTATTGAAATAAAATGTAAAAAAATTCATTTTCTAGTGATTTAAAAATATGAAATATATTGGATCATACTTAAAAATTATCAAAATTTATTTTAAAACCCAATAAATATGATTCTAAAAAAAAATATGCGTATCGGTAAGTTTTTTGCAAATTGTGCGAAAAATAAAAAAATTCACAGTTCCGGTAATCGCAACCGTTACGCTGCGGCCATTACACCCCGCAACCGCAACCACGCCACTGCCACCGTTACGGCGACCACAACCACTTTTCACAGCCTTGGACGAAATATAATCCATTTGAACTCCATTGATATTGACAAAAGCTGTGAAAAGAGAGAAAAAGAGATGTGAGTTTATAGATTTTCAAGCCAACAAGAACCATGGGCATGGACAAAATATTACCCTAGTAAAAAATATATGTCATTTCAATGTCATAATTTAAGGTAAAAAATGCGCATTATTCAACTAAACACAAATTAAATACGTAATGAATTAAATGTCGTATTATAATGAAACTAGATAGAGTTGAAACAAAAAATATGATTCCTTCATTTGCCTTGTATTATAGAGGGAACCATTTTCAAATAGTATAGCCTGCATAGAAGTGGGGATGATGTCTATCAAGTGCACATCCATAAAATATCCAACTAATAACAATTTGACCTTCCAACAGTAAAATAACACACTCACAAATTACTATAAATTTTACAATAAAAATGATATGTCTTGGAGCCGGAGTCCTAAGTTGAAACCATCAATGGGATTTCACACTACTTTGAGCTTGGGACCACAACATTTAACCCTATGGCAAATTACACAAATTATTAACAATTACATGAATCTCTCCCGTGATTGCTAAAATTACATTGTTGTCACCTATCAGAATCAACCTCCCGCCATGCACCACCCCATCAAACAAACCATTACCACTGCCATTACAAAACCAACCCACCCACCCTTCATCCACCCTCAATTAATTGAAGGATAATGAATTGAGAAGAATAAATGAATTGAAAATGAACTGAAGGAAAATGGATTAAGGATTGAAATTGGCATCATGTCGGTAATTGGATCAGGGGCTAGTGATGATGCTCAATGGATTGGTTGTGACAAAAGGGAAGATTATGAGCTTTATTTTGTAAGTAATTGGAAATTGAATTAAAAAGGGTTTTGTGATTCTTGTGTTATGTTTGAACTCTAATCCTTTGGATTTTGATGTTTATGGAGTATGGTAATTGGAAATGGAAATAAAATGTGTAATATTAGAATGGAAATGAATGTGGAATATTAAAATGGAAACGAAATGAGGAATAATTTGGAATCGGGTTAATAAATTTAAGATGATGTTCTTCCTTAAGTGACTTGTTTTCAAAGACAATTTATGGCTTCCTAATGATGAGAGACTACATTTATGGCAGGGAGTTTTCTCAAAGGTTCAAGTGAAATTTTAAGAAAAGATACTTTTTGTATAATATTTTTGAACTTACAAAATGTCACCTAACTATACGGTACACTCTGCATGCATATCATTTCTATCTATGTGTTAGCTATTGTTGCAAAACTATGAGATTCCTACTGGGCATTAGTGCCACCCCTTGTTGTTTTATTCTTTTTTAGGAAGTGAATTTCAGATTCATTAGTTGAAGAAAATGGATTCCATGTACCTTTTTGTATAATTTTATCATAGATGTTAAAGGAATGAAAAATGTATCTTGTGGTTTGTAATTATTTATTTGTAGCTCCATAGTGGAAGCTCGACATTTATTATTGTTATTGTTGAATTCATTGGGAGAGAAAGAGAACATGTATTATTGTATTTCTATTACTCAAGGGTAATAGATATTAAAAAAAAATGGACCTAAATTACAGGCTTTGGTAATGTTTCCAATTAATTAAAATGTTGGGGCGTGACTACTTGGTATCAGAGCTAACCGGGTTTGAACACTTGGAGCTCATGGGAAGTGGTTTTTACCACAATGGGTTGGCTTCGCTTGGTGAGGACATTTGCATGTAGAACATTTTGTGTTGCATTGTGTGAACATGGGTTGAGCTTCATGGATAATGCTTGTGGCCGGCTAACTTGCTTTGAGATCTCATTGGAAATGCGTCTGATCAACGTGGTTTCTGGTGAGAGTTCCTCGGAAGTTCCCGGATAAGTGGCCATCCTTGTAGGCTTGACTCAATCATGTGGTTTGTTGCTTAAAATTTGTTTATGTGTTGTGTGATTATTCGTTAAGTTGGTTTGTGTCTCGGTAGGAGGAGTAAGTGTCTCGGGAAACGGTTAGAGTTCGGTTTGATCGATGTTTGAGGTTGTTATTGATAGAATGTTAAGGCAAGCTAGAAGAGGTCACGTTGGGACTAAGGATGTAGG
Source organism: Camellia japonica (assembly GCA_030407325.1). NCBI lineage: Eukaryota > Viridiplantae > Streptophyta > Magnoliopsida > Ericales > Theaceae > Camellia > Camellia japonica. Next base: position 165,666,045 of record JAPPVO010000031.1, on the reverse strand, counting down.
TAGGGACATGTAATTGAACTTGGAACTTGTTTATAATGGGATGTGTTATAAGAAGTTATACTTTTCAATTTTGTTGTGTAACAGTTCCTTTCCAAATGGGGTATGTATTGATTTATGAGCTTTAAAAAAAAATTGAATTAAAATGTTTGTGGAAAGTGGGAGTTGTATGGTTTGCAAGGGAGCATTTGGGACGAGAGGGAACCCTAGGATGGTATGAGGTTAGTTTGAGTTACTTAGCAAATAGTGAGAGTGCTTGGTGGTGGTATGAAAATTGTGCTTCATGGTGATAAAGTAGTGCTGGCATAAGGTGTTGTGAGCTAGTGGTTGTGTATGTGTAAAGGAGTTAGCAGTATTGGAGTATGGGGTTCATGAGTATGAACAAGCTAGAAGAAGTGGTTCTTAGGAGGAAAATATGAGTCGTGTTTCCTAGTAGTGAGTGTTGTGCGGGTGGTAATTGTTTTGTGTGACTGACTCGAAATAGGTGTTATTATATTGGCTTGAGAATGATGGGACTATTGGGAATGGTGCTAGTGCAACGTATATTCGAGAAGTCTAATGAGATTCTAGAAACGTATAAGAGGGTGTATGAAGCTCCATCTCGGAGTAGACGGAGTGAAGTAACATGTAAGTGTTGGTAATCCAAGTCTGGAGGTGGAGTGTTATGAACTTCTTGGCTCTGTTTGTGTGAAATAGGTGCTGATGATTATGATGATCATGAATTGTGAATGTGAAATGATGTGAGTGTCGATATTTGAACCATGAGAGTGGATAATTGGTAATTTGGACTAAGTTGCGTAGAGAAGATGGATTCTTGTAGTCGCTTCCTTTTTGTGGGATTTAAGGATCGGTTTGGGTTAGTCTGTTTTGGTTTGTCTTGCAACCGGTGGTTTCAATAAATGCTATTTGAATTCAATTGATGCCTAATTATCTTGGGATTTGCTTTGTTTCGAATAAATAGAGATATGGTTGGGTAGTGCCTTAGGTGGCACATGAAGACATTGGATCTTACTCGTAAATATGTACGTTGTTGATGTGAAATTATGAAACCACTCTAATTGAAAAAATGTTCGAATGTAAATTGTTGTAAGCGCACTTGTGCCAATGTATATCTCGATTGCTAGTGTTAATATTTGTAATGATAGAGAGACTTCTAACTTGTGGGAAGCCACATGTGCTTTGCTACTTTTTGGATGCACTGTAATTGTTTCTATTCTTTGTTAACACAAGTATGTATGGAAAATGTGTTGTGATGTCATCGGATGGGTGGTGGGGGTTATTTGGTGATGATTGGAATTCACCGGGAGAATGTTGAGATTGATGTGGAAAATGAAAATTTCTTTTCCTTGTGTGTGGCCTGGGAAAGCACGGTTGAACTAAATGTTAAAAACTTAATCTGAACATGTTCATGAATGATTTTCCCTGTTCCACTTTTAAATGCTACGTTGAATAAAGAATTGATAATGTCACTAAATGAGATGCAATTGACAATTGCAGTATTGGACCGTACAATGTGATATGTCATTTGTTTTCGCTTGTGTTGACCTGGTGTTTGGTTTAACAGTGGTTTCCTTTTTCTATGAAATTGAGTTTTGGCCGTTCGATAGTCATTGTTCGTGTTGTTGTTGGTTGGGGAATTATTATGGACTTTGGGATTATGAGTGGTTGATATTGCTTCTTACCCGTTGGATTCCGATGTATGTGTTGATCGAAAGGCATATGTGATCTCTCCCTTGTGATTCTTCTTGTTCAGTTATCATTTGGGCATTGAGGTATTGAACCGAAACTTCATAATTTATCTCGAGTGGAGCCTAGCTTTTGGTTGGTGGTGATGTCTTGCCATTGGGTTTGAGTAGTTTTTGTTTCGCCTCTTGTTTTAAATTTGGGAAAAACATTTCAAGAGCGTTAAGTTAAGAGTTATGCTCCATCCGTGGCGAGTTGACTATTGTTTCGATTTCTCCAAATTTTGGGGACGAAATTTCCCAAGGTGGGGAGATTGTAACACTTTGTACTTTGGGGTTTAAAATTGATATGAGGTGTAATTGAATGTTGTTAAGGATTGATAGGTATATATATATTGTTACTGTCATGCCTTGTTATTTGATTGGGGTTTGTTACTATGTTTTGTTATGGTTTTGAGAACGGATGCAATTTCGGGGACGAAATTCTCTATTGGGGAGAGATTGTGACAATCTGTTCTCACCTCTAGTACACCACAGCTTTCTTCACATCTCTAGTATACTGTGGGAGCCGAGTATTTACGATTGCAGAGGGGGGGCGAATAGATACTTGGAAGCTTATTATACGAACATCTTATTCGGCCCCATCCTGCCTCATCCGGAAGCCGAATATACCAATCGGCCATAAAACTAGTTAAGCAAGAAGCCGAATAAACATCCACAAGGTGGATGTTTAAGTGGGCCAGACCTTGAGGCCCAGGGAGCAAGTATAAATAAAGAAACAACAGCCAAAAAAGAGGTATGTGAGAACTAGTACACTTAACTTAAGATACAAGCAATCGAGAGAGTATATACTAACTTATCCGTTGGAGTGCTAATTCCGGCACCCCCGACTGGAGTGTTCATTCTTTTTCAGGTTACTAGCTGAGGATCTCGAGTGCCCCGTTGGATCCAAAGAGTATTTCCAGAACCACTCCCCCACATATACCACTCTTTTCTCACCTCACTGTCCTGCTCATGAAACCTGTGAACACCTTTCTTCATCTCCTCCAACACACTCTTTGGAACACCATGGTTCACCACCTGGAAGAACCCCCAATTTTCCGCAGCCTCGTAGATTTCATCGATGACCTCCCTCCGCCGAATCGGATCTTTGTCGATGACAGTAAGGTCTATGATTGGAAAATTGAACTGGGTATTGCTTGGATTGGTGGTTTTGTTGAGATTGTCTAGTGTTGAATGAAAAATTTTTGGGACTGTGGCAATCCCAGCATCAACAAGTCCTTTGACACCAGTTTTGGTGTCATCAAAAGCCTTTAGCTCTTGTGCTCTGTCATAGTTTGTTTCTATTGCTGCCTGGATTGAAGGTTTGGTGGTGGCAACCATTGATTATATGAGATAACTCTATAGAGTGAATTTTTGAGGTATAATTTAGGCAAGAATGAATGCTAGTGAAGAGGAGAGAAAAGTATAGTTCATATATACATATACCAGTAAGTGACGCACACACATCTGCAATTTAGATAAGTAAAAATAAAAATAAAAATAAAAATAAATAATAATAAATTATATTATAATATATAAATTTTTTAAATGATGAATGTGTTCTTAATAAAATTAAAATTTTATATTTAAATGTTACTTAAGTTATAATATAATAATTTTTTATTTTAACATATAAAAATTTGTCAGTGTGTGTGTGGAAGAAAATTTGAAAATTTGGAAGTCCATTGAGTAAAGATAGATAGATATTTTAGTGTTTAGTGGCAACTGTTGTTGACATTTTGAGATAATAAAAGAAGTTTGAGAAAATGTTCACATGGCCTATTTTGACAATTAGGTTAAAAGTTAAAAAGTTAGTTTTTGTTGTTATTTTTGAGTTATACCACTCATTACATGACCATCATCTAAATATATAATAAAAATTAATTTGATAAAATAAATAAATATCTAAAAGATCTATCAATTTTACATAATTTTATCTTTAGTGGGTAGAAATAATTTTTAAAAATTCAAAAATATTTTTTCGACATTTATTTTTGTCAAATTAATTTATATTTTATCAAATTGATGATTTTGCCATTGAAATTGAGTAATAGTATTTTCAGTTGTCCTTATTTGAAATAAGATTCAAAATTCATGTCAAATATGTCACAATTAAAAAATCAGGAACCAAAGTGACAAGAATTCCAAATTATAGTAACTGTTAGTGTATTTCGTCCTAAGTTTTATATAAAATTACAAAAAGAATAATATGACAATGTATTCTTTCATGAAAAATAATATACTCTTAGAATTTTTATGATGAATTCATAACTAAAATGAGATCAAGAGATTCTACATGTTCTCTCTCTAAGAAATCCCAGTAATCCTCTCCCCTTCATTTCTTCTCCCAGTTTATGTACTTCGTTTTTTCGTCATCATGCTAACCACTATCACACATCTCGTCTCCATCATCAACTTGCCATCAAGGAAGTTTTCAAATCTTTACTTAGATCTGATTCTTTACTTAGATCCGATGCTATTAAACGCGCTTTTATACACAAAGCGATCACTTCAGATCTATAATATTTTATTTTGTAATGTAGAAGAAGATATTAAAGTACCATATCTACCAATTATCACGATGAATGGATCATGATGTTAGGATTAAAGCACAGAGAAATCAATCACACACAGAAAAGAGACAAGAAATTTACGTGGTTCGGCAATAGCCTACGTCCACGGGAGAGATATCCACTATAGAATTTTTCCTGGAGGGAGATTACAACACTCACACCTCACTCTCTCTCTCTATAGCACTCTCACTCACAGATACATACACTGTGTTACCTTGTCCTCAGACCCTTTTCCCCATCTCAATTTATACACAACTGAGGGAATACAAAGTCAAGAAAAAGAGTTATTGGGTTGCCAACTGCCAACTTCCTCTTCCTTCTTGACTTGGAGAGCCAACCAGCCAACCTCCAACTACTCTCTATGTGGGTTGGAATTAACAATTCTCCCCATCCACGCCCATATGGATAACTGACTTCTTTACTTGAAGTCAAACCCGGTCAGATTCTTGCAAACTTCTAGTTTGTCTCTGGTGACTACCTTGGTCATGTTGTTAGAAGGATTCTTGTTAGTGTGAATGTTCACCAACTTCATCAACTGCTTTTCTGTCACTTCTCGTATCCAATGATACCAGACATCAATGTGCTTTGTACGTGAATGGTACATGGAATTCTTGCTCAGATCAATTGCACTCTGACTATCACAATGTACCTTGTACTCTTTCTACTGTAGACCCAATTCTTGGAGAAACCGCTTTAACAACAACATTTCCTTTCTAGCATCTGCAGCAACAATGTACTTTGCCTCTATTGTAGATAAAGAAACACACTTTTGTAGTTTGGACTGCCATTGAAACAACTCCCCTGCAAAGGTGAATAGAAATCCTGATATAGATTTTCTACCATCAAGATCACCCACCATATCAGTATTTGTAAAAACCCTCCAAAATTGGTTCAGCTCCCCCAAAACATAGACACATCTTTGAAGTTCCCTTCAAGTACCGAAGAATCCATTGAGTGCCTCCCAATGCTCTTTCCTGGATTGGCGAGGAATCTGCTCACAACGCAAACTGCGTGATATATCTGGCCAGGTACAACGTTGCATACATCAAACTCCCTACTACGGAAGAATAAGGGATTACCTCCATTTCATTCCTTTCAGAGTTGGCGTGGGGCACGAATGCTTTGTCACCTTGAAATGGTTGGCCAGTGGGTGTGCTGACTGGCTTGACATTTTCATGTTGAACCTTTCAATCACCCGTTCAACATATTTCTCCTGTGACAGTCATATCTTCTTGGCTTTCCTGTTACAAACAATCTCCATGCCCAAAATGTTGTGTTAGGCCTAAATTCATGTCAAAATACTACGACAAGTACTTTTTCAACTTGTTGATCATAGCAATATCATGTCCGATGATCAGCATATCATCGATATACAACAGTAGGATGATGAAGTTTCCATCCGAAAACCTTCGAAAATATACACACTGGTCTACTACCGTTCTTGTGTACTCGTAATCCACCATGAATGAATCAAACTTCTTGTACCATTGTCTCGGCGCCTGCTTCAGGCCATAGAGACTCTTCTTCAGTTTGCAGATTAGGTTCTATTTCCCTTTAACTTCAAATCCTTCTGGTTGCTCCATGTAGATCTCTTCCTCTAAATCACCATGGAGAAAGGCAGTTTTGACATCCATCTGTTCTACCTCTAGATTCAAACGAGCTGCTAATCCCAGAGCTACTCGAATGGAAGTCATCTTCATAACTGAGGAGAAGATCTCATCGAAATCAATTCCTTTCTTTTGCCCAAAACCTTTGACCACCAAGCGAGCTTTATGCTACAATATTTTACCGTTGCCATCTTTCTTCAATTTGTACACCCTTTTTTTTTTTTTTTGAATGCCTTTCTGTCCTTTGGAAGTGAAACAAGCTCATAAGTGTGGTTCTTCTACAAAGAACTCATCTCCTCTTTCATGACTTGTATCCAGCAATCTTTCTCTGAATGACTCTTTGCTTCCGAAAAACTTTCAAGCTCCCCCTCATCAGTAATCAAAATATACTGAGAAGTGGGATATTTGGTTGATGACACGGCAGCTCTTTCAGATCTCTGCAACTGAGGTCCAGTTGCCTCTAGTTGAGGGGGTTACTCCCCCTGCTCAACATCCTCTTAATCTGGGCCTTCATCTCTTTCCTCCTGATCATCAATTTCTGGCATAGGATCCTGCAACTCTGGCACTTCTTGTTGCACATCATCACATGTAGCATTTTGTGATGGCTCGGGAGATGGGAACAAGTCTGGAGTGATGACATCTCTAGACTTGTAGACTTCTCAAAATCTACTACTGTCTGGTCTTCCTGGAACACAACATCTCTGCTCCTGAACATCTTCTTGATCACTGGCTCCCACAACTTGTACCCAAATATTGCATCTGAATAGCCCATAAATATACATGGAGTGGACTTGTCATCAAGTTTATGTCTGTTTTCCTTGGAGACGTGTGTGAACACCTTACACCCGAAAACTCTCAAGTGAGAATATAATACCTTTCTTCTGGACCAGCCTTCCTTAGGTATCACAAAATTCAATGGGATTGAAGGCGACCTGTTGATGAGATAATAGGCTGTACCGGCGGCTTTAGCCCAGAATGACTTTGGCAACTTTTCCATTCTGAGCATACATCTGACTCTTTCAACAATAGTGCGGTTCATCCTCTCTGCCACACCATTATGTTGTGGGGTATTGGGAACTGTTGTCTCGTGCCGAATACCTCTGCTAGCATAATATGCTTCAAAAGCATTGGAAGTGTACTCGCCACCATTGTTTGTGCAAAGACACTTCAACTTCTTCTTGGTCTCTCTTTCCACCATTGCATGGAACTCCTGAAAGTCTTGAAATACCTCATCCTTCGTCTTTAGGAAATACACCCACAACTTCCTTGATGCATCATCAATGAAAGTCAGAAAATACTTGCAGCCGCTAAGTGACTCCACTTCGATCAGGCCACAAACATCCGAGTATACCATACTGAGCACTTTTGCTTTCCTCTTGCTCATTGAACTGAATGATACTTGATGCTGCTTGCCATAAAGGCAATGATCACATGGCTTCAGGGCACTTCCTTTGGATAAGGGTATCTTGGATTGCTTTGCCAACAGATGCAATCCCTTCTCGCTCATATAAGCCAGTCTTCTATGCCATAAGTCTGGTGACTCCTTGTCTTCTACTGCATTAAGACTTCCCAGACAGATCTTCGTTTGAGTCTTGTACAGTGTTGAAGACATCTCTCCTCTAGCGATTATCAAATCTCCTCCTGTTAGCTTCCAATGGCCATTTCCGAATGTACATGTATAGCCCTGTCGGTCCAGGGCGCTTCCAGAGATAAGATTGAAGCAAAAATCTGGAACATGCCTCACATCTTTGAGAACCAGCTTGTGTCCGACATTAGTCTGAATACTAATGTCTCCAATGCCCACAATCTTGGAATAGCTAGAATTTCCCATTCGAACAGTGCCAAAATCTCCAACGTTGTACGAGCTGAAGAGTTCTCTGTGGGAAGTGGCGTGATAGGATGCAGCTGTGTCTATCACCCACTCTGTATAGCTGTAGTCAGCCACGTGAAGGCAATCTTCCTCTTTACCAACTGCAAGAAGTATTTCATCAGTTATTGTGTCCGTTGTGTTCTCGTCTCCCTTTGACTTACTGCTTTGGCCTTTATCTTTCCGGTTTGGGCAATTCCTCTTTATGTGACCCTCCTGGCCACAATGAAAGCAAGTAAAGCTAGAGTTACCTTGACTTTTACTATCTCTGGATTTACCCCTGTTGTTCTATCTGCCTCTACTCTTGCTTCTTCCTCTACCTCTTTCTTTACCTCTGTCTTTGCCTCTGTCTTCTGTGAAAAGAGTATGGGACTGATTACCTCCCGTGTCTTTCCTCCTTGTCTCTTCATTGTACATGGCGTCTGTGACGATGCTCATGGTCAGCTTCCCATCTAGTGCAGAGTTGCCGAGAGAAACCACCAACGTCTCCCAGCTGTCTAGTAAAGAAATGAGTAGTAGAATGGTTTGCATTTTATCATCCAAGGACATCTTGACGGTTGCAAGTTGATTCACCAGATTCTTGAATTCATTGGTGTGCTCGGCGATAGACACACCATTCCTCAACTTCAGATTTACAAGTCTTCTCATCACCAAGGCTTTGTTTTGGACGGTCTTTGACTGGTACATTCCTTCTAACATAGTCCAAAGGGCAAATGCATCTGTCTCTTAGGCAACATGGTGGAACACACTATGGTCTATCCATTGTCTGATACAATCGACAGTCTTCCAGTTCATCTTTATCCAGTCTTTATCCTTCACTTCTTCCAATTTAACCCCTTTTAGAGCAATAGGATCAAACAGGTCTTTATAATATAGGATGTCTTCCATCCGCGACTTCCAGATTGAATAATTGAAAGGATTCAACTTGATTATAGATCTTGAAGTGAATTCCTCCATCGTCTTCTTACTTTTCACAGAAAATCTAATTCAAAAATCTGACCGTACGGATCTCTCCGGAATACTCCAAATAATTAGAAACCACTATTGGATCGTCAAATGGCTCAAATCTAGCCAAAATATGTTTAACGGTTTAGATTTGGAGATGTACTGTAGCCACGTAGCACTAGATAGCTCTTTCGCCTCTGGGTCGGGTCAAGTCAACCCGTCCAACCAGTGCTGACAGGTGGCCGTCTACTGTGGCGCAGACTTGGCAAACACGTGGCGATGACTTGGCAAACATGTGGCGTGCTTCTGCTGGTTGCCTTCTGACGTGTAGCATGTCCTGGGAGCAACGCGTAGCGGATGACTTCACTTGATCTTGCAAAAATAAATTCAACAATGATTCATACTACTAAAACAAAGACCACTAATAGCACTAATGCATTGGGAATGCCAAAAAAAAAAAAACAAGGCATAACCAGTGGGCCACATCATTAGTGGTATTGTTAGAGCACCACTTTTAATGCTCTCAACCATTTTTCAAATAAATTTTCTAATTTGTTACTGGAGAGTTTCGAACTCTCAACCTCCAGAGGGAAAGCTTGAACTCTAACCACTCTACCACCTGAGTACTTGTGATATAATCTTTCACAAGTGAGTAATTATTACATCAGTCAGAGGATCATCTTCAACCTCCAACTTCGCCCTGTCGGACTGAACTTTCTGGAAACCCTCTGACTAGTATCTGGCTACGCACGTGAGGGCACGTGGATAATCGTCTTGGCTTGATTTTTTTGGGTCTGGAATGCTCTCGTCGAGATGGTCCTTCTGGTGTACTTAAAAAGTGATTTCAACCAACTCGAAAATTTCAGTTTCGAAGAAAAACACTCTGTTTTTCTGAAACTCGCTCACCTCGGCTCTGATACCACTTGTTAAGATTAAGGCACACCAGAAATCAATCACACACAGAAAAGAGACAAGAAATTTACGTGGTTTGGCAATAGCCTACGTCCACGAGAGAGATATCCACTATAAAAATTTTCCCGGAGGGAGTTTACAACATTCACACCTCACTCTCTCTCTATAGCACTCTCACTCACAGATACATACATTCTGTGTTACCTTGTCCTCAGACCCTCTTCCTCACCTCAATTTATACACAACTAAGGGAATACAAAGTCAAGAAAAAAGAGTTATTGGGCTGCCAAACTGCCAACTTCCATCTTCCTTCTTGGCTTGGAGAGCCAACCAGCCATCCTCCAACTACTCCTCCATGTGGGTGTAGACACCCCATTTTTGACCGTCCTTGAGACTTGGACATCACCGTTTAAACACTCGGTGATCATCCTTGTTCGTGTTCGTCCTGAGTTCTTGGAGGTCTCGGCCACGCGCCTTGCCTCAAGACCTCTCGACTCGACTATTTTGTGTTTGGTTTTGCACCAAACACTTGTGTTTTACTTTTGAGGGCAGGGAATGGCTTGTTGGCCATCCCCACCTCACCGGCCATGGCTTGAGGCCACCGGCCATTGTTTTGTTGCCATCGGCAAATGTTTGGCCGACCGACATTCTTTGTGGTCGGCCGACCATTGTTTTGGCCAATTTGTCATTTTTGCCTGGCCGACCACTGTGCATCTGCTTTTGGCAGATATTTTGTGCCAGCTATGATAGCTGGCACCCACTTTGCACCCTCATACACGTGTATGGAGGGATTTCACTCTTAGCTTGTTTTGTAAGCTTTGCAAAAGTGAATCTCTATAAAGGGAGGCCTTCTCCTCCCTCCCCAAGGGTTACAAAAAAGTTCCAGAGAGCTCTGAGATTAGGGTTTGCATAGTGTATCTATCTATCTCTATATCTCCCTCTTTTTTTGCCTTTGTGTGTGCTTGTTCTTAGTTTTGCACTAAGGCACCTACCATTACACCATACCTTGGTTGCTGAGGAGCCAAAAGGTTATCCTTGAAGGTTTTGAGCTGGTTTAGACCTAAGGAAGGCTGCTGGAGCATTGTTCTTGAAGAGGTCTACAAGGGTAAGAACTTTCCCTTTAAATCCCCCCTTTTTGCATAGGCTCTTAGCCATCCTTGCACCTGTTTTTAAGCTTAGTCTATAACATATAAAAGTTCTGATTTTAAGTGCTTAAAATAGTTTTTTAAGGTTACTTTGGTGTTTGGGGTTGTTTGACCCCTCTTAGGCCTTGTTTGGCCCCCTTTTTTGTGCTATTTTGGTGAGCTCCGGGACCACCTTGTTTTGGCCTCCTCTCCATTGAAATCCAGAGGGATTTCAGTGGTGGGGATGGTGCTTTAAGGTCCTGAAAAGGAGAGGGTCATCCCCTCTCCTTGTTGCCTTCAATATGTGCCATTTTAGCCTCATGTGTGAGCACCATTGTTGAGATCATGTTGGCCATGTCTTAGCTAGTATTTGTGCTTATTTTGTCATGATATAGCACTGTTTTTAATTGGTTTAGACACATCATGCTTGCTTTGCATACTTGTCTTGTAATGCCATGAATTTGCCTTAACATGTACTTAGCATCTAGACCACTATGCTTACTTGTTTTGGCCAAGCTTTGTGAAGCTTTTGTGCATGTTTTAGTATGGTTAAGGTCTGTTTTGGTCATTTGGGCCATCCATGATATGCTTTGTATAGCCACCTTGCATTTTGGTTTGTTAGCCTTAGGTGTGCGGTGTGTTGAGCATTACTTGGCTCATTTCAGTGGTTTGGAACCACTTACCATGTCATTTCAGTCCATATGGTATGCTTGTATGCTTGCATTTGACGCTCCTTTAATGCTTTAAAATGTTGGTGTTTCATGCTCCATGTTTGTACCATTATGCATGCCTCTAAGATTAGGTCATTTAGATGTCATCTAAGTGGTTTTTGGGGCTCACTTTGGCATGATTTGGGACTGTTTTGGTCCGCTTTGGTCATTTGCTTCATGTGTCACATGACCGTAGTTTAAGTCCTTGGGCTTGGTTGCATGCTTTGCTTGCATTGGTAGGTTGATTTGGCATCATCTTCTACATATTTTCAAAGCTTATCATGTATGCTATTTGTCCTCTTTTAAGTGTGCTTAAAAGTCCCCTCTTTATGCTTGAGTATTGGTCCATTTGTATGCATGTTTGCATGTGCATTTGTACCTCATTTCCATAGCATTTGGCCACTGTTTTGGGCTTGTTTGAGATTTGCCTAAATTAGCTTAAGTCCATCATTCGCATGTTGTTGCATGCTCGCCTTGCGCGTTGTTGCATACTTGGCCTATCGCATGTGTTGCATGCTTGAATCACATTGCATTTGGTATGCATTCCCTTTTTGTTTGGTTGCCTAACATGTTACATGCCTTGTGTGCTTGTTTGCATTGTCATGTTGCATACTTAGCTTGCATGCCTAGGTTGCATTGCATTGAGCATGCATGCCTTGCCTCTTGAAATCACCATGATAGAGGTTGGGCCTTATGTGTTTATTTGGTTTGCATTTCATTTGATATTGAAATGGCACACTTGGTTTCTTGGGCCATCACGCATTGAAATGCGCGATTGGTGGTCCGAGAATCAAGGACCATCCTCCTTTGAGTCATGAACATGATAAGAAGGGTGTTGGTGCACACATTTGCTTGAAATGCATTGCCATGCCATGTTTGCCCTCTGCTGCTGTCAAAACAGGATTCTGCAGGGATATATGGCCGACCGACCACATCTAGTGCCGACCGACCATGAATTGGTGGCCGAGAGCTCAGTAAATGGTTGATGACCACTCCTCCATGGTGGTGGTGTTCCCCCTTGGCTGGAGACCTTCCACTGTGATCAGAGTGTTCCTTGGGACTTGTGAAGTTCTCAGAGATGCCAAGCAGTGTAAACAGAAGCAGCTTGTGCATGGCGGTGGATTTCCGAGCGAAGCCAACCCGAGCATGCGTGCATCCCTCTTCCCGAGGCCTTTTATTGCTTTCAGTAGCTTAATTGATTCATTAATTAGTTAAGTGTTGTATAAATTAGTTAATTAGCTTGTAGGTTAATTAATTTGTATTATTCTTTTGGCCCCTCTGAGCGAGGGTGAATTTGTAATAAGTATGCGTGCGTGCGATGCATGTCTTCCAATCCCCACTTCTTTCTCCCTTTTACTTACCTGCTTTTGATGGTTAGTATTAGGGCATATTTAATTTAGCATACTTATGCTCGCATGTTTGCACCCATTCATTTGTACTACATGCACCGGGCTCAGCGCATCATACTAATTGCATAGTATTTCAAATCTAACTTGAATACATGTTACCTGTTGCATTTCACATGCCATCTGTAGATTAGCCAAGCCTATTCTAGCTGCATTTTGTATGCGATGCATTAGCCACTTAACATGGACTTGGATCATACATTGATTGCTAACAAGTTCTTTGTTTTGGCTCGGAGTACTCGGTAAGCTTTTTATGCTTTAGCATCTTGCATGAGTGTGAATGTTAACATGACAGCATGCTTACCATGTGGCTATATGCTTATGTGATGTAAACTGCCTGAATGCCTGTGGGTGAAGGTTGGATTGTTTGAGTTGGAACAACTCATTGAAATCTGTGTTTTAGCCTACTCGCGAGTAGCAAATTTCAAACCATTTTCCAAATAAACGGATATGCGATACTTTGTTCCAAATTAGGCGATCTAGTCTATACTTTTGTGTTGTGCGCATCACATAGTAAGATTAGCTAATTAATTGGAATAAGAACACATAACGTTTTCAAAACTAGATATCATGGTTAGTAGAGGCCGATCTTCGGATCGGGCGAAAGGGGGTGCTCATAGCTGACCTTCCCCAATCGTACCCAAGTTCCCGAGCTGAGGCAATTTTGGTGATGACGGACACGTGGCCTTAGGCAAACGAGTCAGGGTTTCCTAAATTCCCCCAAAATAAAATATTTAGGTGGCGACTCTGTATCTAGCAAAGCAGTTCATGTTTGGCACTTCTTTCAAAAAAATCTGTTTTCCAAAACGATTTGCCAGATTTGGACTCTTTGGTGATTTATCAGTCTTGCATTGCACATTGCGAGATCAGATTAAGAACCGACACAAATCGAGTCCGAACTGTAGCATGAGACCCACGAGGGCACGTCTACAGTGGGCTGGAGTTAACACATGACTCATAATAGTTTCATCCTACTTGTTTCCTTTCTACCTCAATTTTAATGTGTTCAGAATATGAGATCCATGTTAATTTTCTAAGGCAAATATTTTTTAAAACAGATTTTCCCTGCATAGTAGAATCAATAGTCAACCTCAAGATTAAAAATAAAGGATAAATCCTTCTACAAGTTCTTTGTAAAATTTTAAATTTTAGAAGAATCAACCAAAACATTGATATAAATTGTCAACAACTCTATACCTAAAAAACTCTCTTTCCCATATCTCCCTGCTCTCTTTTATTTCTACCATAAGAAGCAACAGTTAGTACCTCATCCTATTGTCCCAGACTCGAGGCATCGTATCTCCACAAAATAACACATGTAATGAACTAATAATACCATAGTGAAAGTAAATTGAGAGTTCAAATAAACAATTTCACATCCATAATTACAGTTTTAATCTTCCCAGCAGTAGCTAATGCACTAGCCAATTAGTATAAAAATTTATCAAGAACTAAGAAATGTCTTTGAGTTGTGCTTGGAGTCACCAACTTCACCATCAGGTTCAATGCTTTGATCTCTCAGTCTTGATGGTTACAAATAGTTCAAAAAGAAAGTCAAACCATGTAATTCCAGAAATCAAGTTTGGACTAGGATGGAATCCAATATGAACTAGAATGTATGATAAGGATACAATAGACAAAACCAAGAATGAGGAACAAATAACTGAACGACGATATACCATTTGGACTCCATTGATATTGACAAAAGTTGTGAAAAAAGAGAAAAAAAGATGTGAGTTCTTGGATTTTCAAGCCAACAAGAACCATGGGCAAGGAGAAAATATTACCCGAGTAAAAAATATATGTCATCTCAATGTCATAATTTAAGGTAAAAAATGCGCATTATTCAGCTAAACACAAATTAAATACGTAATGATTTAAATGTCGTATTATAATGAAACTAAATAGAGTTGGAACAAAAAATATGATTCATTCATTTGCCCTGTATTATAGAGAGAACCGTTTTCCAAATAATATAGCCAACATAGAAGTGGGGTTGATGTCTAACAAGTGCACATCCATAAAATATCCAACTATAATAACAATTTGACCTTCCAATAGTAAATAACACACTCGTAAATTACTATAAATTTTACAATAAAAATGATATGTCTCTGGAGCTGGAGTCCTAAGTTGAAACCATCAATGGGATTTCACATTGCTTTGAGCTTGGGACCACAACATTTAACCCTAGGGCAAATTACATGAATTATTAACAATTACAAGA
The DNA here is from genome assembly GCA_030407325.1 of Camellia japonica. Lineage (NCBI taxonomy): Eukaryota > Viridiplantae > Streptophyta > Magnoliopsida > Ericales > Theaceae > Camellia > Camellia japonica. The sequence goes on along the minus strand of JAPPVO010000031.1, from coordinate 165,650,953 downwards.
ATCTCACCCGTGATTGCTGAAATTACATTGTTGTCCCCTATCAGAATCAACCTCCCGCCATGCACCAACCCATCAAACAAAACCATTACCACTATCATTACAAAACCAACCCACCACCTCCATCCACCTCAACTAACTGCCTCTAACACCACCTATTTCTTTTTATTTCCTTTTCTTTCTACACAACAATTGCAGTTATCCCCACTCCTAATTCTATCTCCTTATTTTTCTACTCCAACTACGTCTACCACAACACCAAGGAGGTATGTTTATATTTGTTAGCAAAAATAAGAGAAGTCAATTTAATTTAGAAACCACAGGGAAGGTCTATGTAATTGTCAAATACATCAAGTGTATCATTTATGGAGGTAAAGGATTTACCTATGATAGATAGGAAGAAGCTTCGCCTGAACTAGTAATAAGATAACAAGAAGTTAAGTAGGTTGGATAGATTTGTGGTATCGCATGAATGGTTTCAAAAATCATAAAAATTTGTCAGTGGGTTTTGCCTAGATTGGTTTCTAATCATTGCCCAGTGATTAGGCCTCTTGAATGTCTTTACAAGCAATTGACGCACTAATGTCTTACTGTTTTAATTTTTATGTATTTGTAGTTGAAAGGAAGACTGTCTATCTTTATATCGTACAATTCTCTTACCATAGCCGCAATAGCCATGAATGTAAACTTAATTTTGGGGTATACTACGCAAATTTTTATGTTCTTTACGTACATTTAATTTATCTTTTTTTATTATTATTCATATTTATGTCCTGTATCTCACCAATCCTAATTAAGTGTTTCAACTCTTAACGCTCTTTCCACCGTCACCCATAAAGCTATTTCATTTACTAGCAATTGTCACATGCGATGCATGTGTAAGGTATTAGGTTTACTAAAGAAGTCAAGACTTCAAAACACCAACATAAGAAGAGGGTAAGACTCGTACATAACACTTTAAATTTAATAATGAGCACACTTACCACTTGAGTGGTAGACAATATGCAATTTGTTTTTTTTTTTTTTACTTATTTAAATTACATACCGCCATTAGTATATGTATGTGTGTGCGCGCGTGTGTGAGCGTAAGACATTACATGTGATAGTAACTTCAAGCCCAACCAATTCAATAAATGGGCTTAAAAGTTTAATCCAACCCAGCCCTATGAACTTAATTATCAATCTGAAACTCTTTAAAAATGCTAGATGGGTAGGGCCAGTGGACTGGTGCTCACCCCTATACGATACTATGCAAATCATAACTCTTGCACATGATCATAATTAGGAATAGATATTCGGCACAACAATGATATCATGTGACGTTATTCTTGTTCTTAGTTTTTGAGGTGTGCTACCAGCACTTAGAACATCCCAAGGTGTAATGTCGTTTTTCTTCAACTTTACATCTGAATCGTTAAATTATCACAACAAAATAATTGTAGAGAAAATCATGGCGGAAGATCTTGATTCATGAACAAGTGGTTGAAAACTATAAACATTACATTTTAATTTGAGCTACTTCGAACGGTACTTAGAAAAATAGAATGCGGAGATGATTGAAGTAAATTGTCATGTTTGACATAGAGTTTCTAGCCTTTTGTTTCTTTACTAGACTTTCCAGTTGAGTGCAAAATATTAAACCTTTTTAAAGTGAAATTTTAAGTCTTTTAACAATGAATGTAAATTGCAAAAAACATAAAATTGAAGAGACACACGATTCGAAATAGTTCGCTATGCAGGATTAAACCAAAACAATTACAACCATGTTGAATTGCCAAATTTAGAGCTTGAAATGTGAAAGCACAGAATTCCCATCAAGACCTTTGGCTTGAAAGTAGAACACATAGTCCCTCACAGTGGTTTCCTGGTACTTTGCAGGGTTCTCTTCCAATAGCAACTCTTTAATGGGTCCATAAACCTTTGACGATGGCTGAATATCTATGCCAAAAACACATGCCACTGACCAACACGGTTTGACAGCACTCTGTGTTCAATGCTTTTGAGCTTGTCGTTTGATATGAGCTAAAAAACCGAAAACAAAGTCAAATCTAGCCCATTACTTATTCACGAGAACATGTTGCATTTTTGTGTTATAAATGTTGTCAATGTAAACTGATCCAAACACTCGGTTATCAAATATATGTGTCTGTGTGTGTTTTGCCAACGTTATATATGAAGAGAATGATAATCATACCAAATTTTAATAGAAATCCCTTACAAAATGATGTTGAAGTGATAATCTTATGAGGATTCTATACACAAATTTTGTTTATATTTTATATTATGTGCTTATTTGTTGCAAAGGATAGAACTATTCTTTCATAGGGCAAATGCATATGCTTTAGAACACAATTAATAAGGCAAATGTTTTAATGTTGTGTTTGGTTGCGGGATTTAGAGAGAGATTTGGAAAGAGAAAAAAAAAATGCGTGAAATTATGTAAAATATCGATATATTTTACTCATATTTTATCTATATTTTCTCTTTCTCTTTCCAAATTCATTTCCAAATCTTCCAACCAAACACAACGAACTAAATTTCAACTACAATGCGACTTGAGATCAAAATTTTCAAATTCTATATGCCTAGGCATTTGTACGAGGAACTTAAAATCCACTTAAATGAATTGTACAATGAAAGGGACAAGAAAATGTACTTGTTACAAGAGTTTTAATGGACTTGAGATCTTCTGTCTCTAAATTACCTTATCACAATTAAGGGTGACTATTAGCTCGAAGGTCAATCCAGCTTGGCCAAGCTTTTTCTAAGTTTTTGGCTAAATATTTTGGTTCATATCATAGAGCCAATTTGAGATTTTGACTCGTTTATTTATCAGGCTGGCTTTGGATTGAAAAATTGTGACCCATAATTTTAATTTTATATTTTTTAGTTGCACAATAAATTATAAATAAATAAAAGATCAAAAAAATAAATAACTGTGGGGGATGTAAAATTCATGATTTAAAAACGATCCAAAATAGAAGTATGAAGGGAAACATAATGTAGAGGCCTTATGAGGGCCCAAAGACTTGGCGTCAGCCCAGCAACAGATCAGAGAGGGAATACCAAAAGAGTCGATCAAGGCAGATCGGATAGAAGAAGCACAAGATAGCCAATTAAAGGATGAAAAGACAAATTAGAGCCAAACCACTCGACGTCTGTAACCCGGATAGATTGTTAGATTTCAGCATAAGAGAGCGTTCTTATCACTATAAAAGCAACAACACAAAAATAGAACAACAACCAATCATTTTATTTTATTCTTTTCCTTGCCAATCAAACACTAATTTGATCGTCCAAGGGCTCTTCCGAACAACAACCAAGTCGGGAAGATCCTAAATTAAACACTAATTTGAGTGAAGTGATCGGACGGTTTAGAAGCTCTTTTAGATCATGTCATGATAATCTTCTGTCTTCAAATTCTTGTCACATTATATGTGATTAAAAGTACACTGAGATTGAATTTTTGATGATAGATCCTGAATTAAGGAGTATGGTTGAAACAAAAGATGGTCAATGAATGAGAGACTTGCCTGTAGGAGATCTCCAATATTGACCACAAGAGCTCCAGGGGTAGGAGGGACATCAACCCAGTGACTTTGGTGAAGAACTTGGAGGCCTCCAATGTGATCCTGCAGCAGCACAGTGAGGAAGTCGTAGTCAGAGTGTTTGGTGGTGCCGACAGTGAGCTCCGGCTGCAGGCATGCCGGGTAGTAGTGGCACAGTACGGTGAGCCCCTCGGCGCAACCAATGTCATTGAGGTCGTTTGGACTCAACCCAAGTGCGTCTGAGAGTAACTCCAACAAACAACAGCCTAACTTGATGGCTTGTTTTGAGTACTCCATTAGAATATCTCTGCAAGAAAATTAATCAGTACTGAAACATTGTACAGATGGGAAATTTAGTATTTAAGATGATAATCTTCAAAGTTAATTTCTAAATTTTATCAAACTCACAAATTCGATGATTTCCTTAATTTTAAAATCAACAATGCTACATCCCCCTAAAAATATCCCTCTAATCCCCCTAATTTCCATTTTAAGTAAACTGTTTTTTTTTTTTTTTTACTTTGCCTTGCATTTTTTTTTTTTGCCAAAAAAGGCAATTTCGGGGATTCGGGGGCACCCCCTCGAGCTCCCCCGCTTTTCCCTTTTAAAATATACAAAACATTTAACTTCTCAATAATCAAACACACAGTCACCACCACCGGGGTGGTGGTGGTGAGCAGCTCGATTTGTGTCCCATTTATTTGGTGAACCTGACTGTACTATGTTCCGCTCAAGATTCTGTCTCCTGTAATGCAAGTTTATGTATTCTCTGCTTACCCCCGATGATGATCCCTTAAATTTAAATTGAGATAAATCTGGCCCATAAACCAGAGCCCAGGACGTGAAATAATGCATCCGAAGAGCACACTCCGCCACAAATTTCAAAACAAAAACTATAAAGCGTCCAGTAAGGCCAAGCTAGTGCTGCTCGCAATCATAACATGAAGTAATAAAACTTTATGGGACTGGCTTCCTCCAATCCGATACTATTGGGTCCATGGAGGTCTACCATGTATCCCATTTCAATAATCTGAACCATTCAATATGTAAAACTCGTCAAATACTAAATGCTTGTAAACAACTACGTTGATCGGATATCGATAACTACATGATCAAATTAGTTTTTTATACAAAAAAATAGACAGTGAAAAGATAAACGATTGATAGAAATCTGATCTAATGAGATAACTATCGATATCCAATTAACGTGATATTTTACAGGCATATAGTACTCAACGAGTTCTACATATTAAACGGTTCGAATTATCGAAATAGGACTCGTGATAAGCCCTTACAAGTCCAACAATACTCTCTAATCTGATCACAGATTGAAAAGAAGTCCAGTCCAAACTTTATTATCTAAAATGATATCCACAAAAATAACATGGCAAGATCCCCTCAATGGTCACATCTATAAGATTTTGTTTACTTGAGTTGGAAGGGAATTTAATTATAAATTATAAATTAGTTTTAAAAAAATATATTGGGCACCCAAGTCTGAAATTTATTTCTGAATCTCTTGGATTAAGCTCAAACTTAAATCTTTTTAGACTAAAAGAAGGGAAATTTTAATATATATCCTTTCAAAAAAAATATATCATATGTTTCTTTAGTTATGTCATTTTTTTTTATTTTCTTCTTTAATTATGACATTATTTTAATTATGACTCATGAGTTTTTAAGTTATGTCTCATGTTGTGTTTAGTTTTAATATTTTTTTAATTATGATTAAAAAAATTAAAGTTATGTTATTTTGTTTCTAGTTATAAAATACATACGGTACACACATTTTGAAAAGTGTGCACCATAGCATTTCTCCTAAAAGAATATTATTTGACCAAAAGGACACCTATCGGTTAAAAACTTACTTGTCTCAACATCTATTCAAATATCTCACTATTTGTACACAATGTTATTCATCTATGCAATTATCTGTTCAAATATGTCACCATATGTATAGATATCACTTATCTATTCACTTATCTATTCAATTCATTGCCACCAATTGCCGTCGCCAGCCACAGTCGACCACTACCACTAGTTGCTGACCACTGTCCACTAATTGTTGACGACTTTTCTAACCAATTTTTTACAACTTTTCAACGCGTGCCCTTCTCACCAAATAAGTTTAATCATTAGACTTAATGCCTAACTCACCTCTCAACTTGAATTTAATATATTCACCCCATAGAAGAGAAAATCATATAGAATAATGAATGTTTTTTATTTTCTATTTTATTTTTTATTTTTCACGAACCTAATCCTTGAAAACTCAACCAAACATATATTCACAACATACCTGCAAGGAGGGGGCAACTCCTCTGGATTTGCGGGTTTAGGAGCCATACATACTACAATAAAAAGTGTCCCTCCAATTAGCTGCTGGTGCACTAAACAAATCAAAATTACAATTATACACCACAGCTTTCTTCACATCTCTAGTATACCACTCTTTTCTCACCTCAATGTCCTGCGCATGAAACCTGTGAACACCTTTCTTCATCTCCTCCAACACACTCTCTGGAACACCATGGTTCACCACCTGGAAGAACCCCCAATTCTCCGCAGCCTCGCGGATTTCATCGACGACCTCCCTCCGCCGGATCGGATCTTTGTCGATGCCCGTAAGGTCTATGATTGGAAAATTGAACTGGGTGTTGCTTGGATTGGTGGTTTTGTTGAGATTGTCTGGTGGTTGAATGAAAATTTTTGGGACTGTGGCAATCCCAGCATCAACAAGTCCTTTGACACCAGTTTTGGTGTCATCAAAAGCCTTTAGCTCTTGTGCTCTGTCATTGTTTGTTTCCATGGCTGCCTGGATTGAAGTTTTGGTGGTGGCAACCATTGATTTTATGAGATGACTAGAGTGAATTTTTGGGATATAATTTAGGCAAGAATGAATGCTAGTGAAGAGGAGAGAAAAGTATTGTTCATATATACATATATGTAGACACATGATACGTGTAATTTAAATACGTAAAAATAAAAATAAATAATAAAAAAATTAATATTATAATATATAAATTATTTAAATGATAAGTGTTAAATTCTTGTATTATAATATAATATTTTTTTTATTTTAACATATAAAAATCTATCACATTGGCTGAGAAGAAAATTTAGAGAATTGGAAGTCCATTGGAAAATGAGGGAGACCCCAACACCCCCAGTGAGTGCTGATTGGTTCCAAAAAAAAAAATTTCCTCCTCTCTTTGACCCCCACGTGTGTGTTTGTGGGGGAGGGGGTGGCGGCTGGGGTGGTGGTGATAGTGGTAGTGGTGGGGTCACCCCAAACTGGGGGTCTGCAACAGTGTTGACGTCCATTATAGATAGATAGATATTTTAGTGGCAACTCTTGTGGACATTTTTTAGATAACAAAAGAACACGGCCTATACATTTTAGATAACTACTAGTTTATATTATAAAATATTTAAGTTTTGTATTTTGATAATTTTTTAAAAATTAAAATATTATTTTATAAAATTAAATGGAATAAATTATTAGATATATAATAAAATTATGTGGTATAGTATGTATCATTTTTTAATTTTTTATACAACTAATGATGTAAACTCCAATTTTATTACTATATCATTTTGGATGAATTTATGAGTTTTTAACATTTCTTCTGAATTTTTTTTAAAAAAAAAGAAGAAATTATGGTGTATAGTTTTTCTCAACAAATAAATATAAAATAAATACTAAGATAATTCTCCTATCTAAAAAAAAACTACTAAAATAATTCATTGAACTAATAAATAAGTAAAAGAAAATACGTATATATACAGATAACTAATTTTATTAATACATAAATCATACTCGCATAATGAATGACCAATTTTATTAATAAGTATATCATTAAGTAAATAAATTAACAATTTGTAATGATATGAAAAACATTTTTCAGTTAACCATTTTATTAATAAATAAATCATTAAGTCAATTAATAGTTTTTAATGATATGAGTAATAATTTTCAATAAACAATTTCGATACTTTATTATTGCATAGGAGAATTGATTTTTTTTTTCCCTGAGTATTGTGTTAAATAAAAATTTATAACAAATAATAGTTGTAATTTCTAGTACTATAGGACCAATTCTTATTTTAAACAAATCTTATGGATGTATTTGTAATTTGTTACAAAATAAAATATTTATGTTTATAATTGACCATGAATGTTTGTGTAATTACGAAAAAAATTTGTTTCATGATTGACCAAGAATGTTCGTATTATTACGGAAAAAAACTGTTGCATAATTAACCAAGAATATTTGCGTAATTACGGAAAAAACCTTTCCTCAATATATAGGTCACCATTAGTAAATTATTCAAAATAAAATGACAAAATCGGAAAGAAAAAACGAATCTCAAGCAACGATTCTTATATATATGGATATAGATATTATTCTCTCAATAAAAAATTCAAAGTGTGGATTATATTTATTTGAATAAATTATACTAGCGTTTGTAAAGTTTTAAAAATATATATATATAAATTTTATAAATTTGATATAATTACATTAATTTTTTTTATTAAGGTTAAAGTGATCAAAATTAATACAATAATATGTAAATAAAAAATTAAAAAGAATAAAATATATATTTTTTATATAAAAATAATCATAATTAGCTTGTTTGGTTTAAATTTTTAGTATTCATTTTTCAGAAAATTAAATTTTTTATTTTTACTGAATTTTTTTAATATTCTAAGTAATTTTTTAAAATTTTTAAATACAGCTAACATAAATACACTTAAAAAGTATAAGATTTGTGAAAAAATCTTTAGAAAATTCACTAAACACTAAAAAAAATAAATAAATAAAAAATAATACATTTTTCGTATTCTTGTGTATTTATTAATTTCTTAAAATACTTTTTTACAAATATTTTATTTTTTAGATATATCTAAGCAAGGTGCATCTAAAAAAGTAAAGCATTATTAAAAAATTTAAAAATTTTCACTAAAAATATTTTAAACAATCACACAAAAAACAAAAATAAAAAAAAAAACTCAATTTTCAAAAAATTAAAAAAAATTGAAACTAAACCTGCTAAATATAATTTTTTATTTTTTTTTAAACCAACCGCAACTAACACTTAAACTTTACTATAAATTCAATCATTATTGTGTTAAGGAAAATATGTGATTCCCCACAAGTAAATCAATTAATAAGAATAAAAATTAATGTAGAAAAATTAAATCAAAAGTAACACAAGAATTTTTACGTGTTTCCCTCAATATGAGGTACGTCCACGGGATCGAAATCCGATTCCACTATCAACCAAATAAATTTCCAAACGATTACAAACGAGACACGAATGATCTCACAAATCACCCTTAGGTGAATTTCAAATAATCACAAATAAACAAGAGGAAATACCTCACCAAATCGATGAACAAAAATCTTCAGAACCAAAGTTAAAGAAAATCCAAAATAATAACCCAAATCAAACACTGAACACCGAACCAAAGCAGCAACCAAGGTATTGAATTTAACCAAGTCAAATACACTACAACCATCAATACCAATTGAAACCCACGAAATTGAGTAACACAGCAAGCACTCTCACCGAAAAGAAATAATCGGCAGCCACTACACTGATACTTCAGAGGAACATAACACTATATATATATATTATATTAAATCTTGGACTTATTTTATCAAAATCCTAATTGTTACCAAATTGAATTGGGTTTGGTTATGGTGTGCAACTTACACCTTACACCTTATACCTTACACTTTACACCTTACACTTACACCTTTTGTGAAAAATTAAACCTTACACTTACACCTTTTTTGAGGTTGCACACCATATGCAACCCACTTACACCTTACACACACCTTACACTTACACCTACACATACACCTTATACTTATACTTTCACCTTACACTTACACTTTTTGTGTAAGTGGCACATGGTGTGCACTTGCACACTTAAGAAAACTCCAATTGAATTAGATCTCCAAAAATTAGATATAATATATATAAAATAATTATACCCAAACCAAACCAAATTAGAATTCTTTTAACAAACTAATTGGGTCTCAAACTCCAATAAGGAGATATACCCCAACAATTCTCTCCCTATCGACTTAGGTGGAGACATCAACTATACCCGCCAAAGTTTGACACTTTAAATGTTTGTCCCTCGACAAAGTCTTAGTCAACATATCCGAAATATTATCATTTGTGTGAACCTTTTCAAGTTGTAACAATTTCAAATCTAACACATCACGAATCCAATGGTATCTCACATCAATGTGTTTTGATCTCGAATGAAAAGTAGAATTTTTACTCAAATAAATAGCACTTTGACTATCACAATAAAGCACATACCTTTCTTGCTTCAAACCCAACTCTTGCAAAAATTTCTTCAACCATAACTCTTCTTTGCAAGCTTCCGTAATGGCAATAAATTCAGCTTCGGTAGTCGAGAGAGCAACACATTTTTGTAATTTAGATTGCCATGCCACAGCTCCTCCTGCAAAAGTCATCAAATACCCCGAAGTAGATTTTCTAGAATCAACATCACCGGCCATGTTAGAATCTGTGAACCCATCAAGCATCGGCTTACCATCCCCAAAACACAAACACACCTTCGAAGTCCCTCGAAGATACCTTAAAATCCATTTTACCGCTGCCCAATGTTCTTTACTCGGATTAGAGAGAAACCGACTCACCACACCAACGACATGAGCAATATCCGGCCTTGTACAAACCATGGCGTACATCAAAAAATCAACTGTTGAAGCATAAGGAATTTTCAACATCTCGTCTTTGTCTTTCTCACTTGTAGGACATTGATTCAAACTAAGCTTGAAGTGACCCACAAGTGGACAACCAACCGGCTTTGTTTATTCATGTTGAACCTCTCAAGAACTTTCTCAATGTAGCTTTCTTGAAACAACCAAATCAGCCCCTTTTGCGATCACGAACAATTTTCACACCAAGTATTTGCTTTGCTGGTCCCAAATCTTTCATAGAAAATGATTTACTCAACTCTAACTTCAACTTGTTAATCATGGTAAAATCTTGACCTACAATTAACATGTCATTAACATAAAGCAAAAGAATAATAAATTTACCATCCGGGAATTTTTTCACAAACACACAATGGTCCAAAGTGGTTTTAGAAAAACCATTATTCATCATGAAAGAGTCAAATTTTTTGTACCATTGCCGCAGAGCTTGCATGAGACCATACAAACTTTTCTTCAATTTGCAAACAAATTTCTCTTTTCCTTTTTCCACAAAACCTTCCGGTTTCTCCATGTAAATTTCTTCTTCAAGATCACCATGAAGAAATGCGGTTTTCACATCAAGTTGTTCAACTTCAAGGTTCATACTTGCAGCCATGCCAAGTACAACTCGAATAGAAGACATCTTCACAATCAGTGAGAAAATCTCATCAAAGTCAATGCCTTTCTTTTGCCCAAAGCCTTTCACAACAAGACGTGCTTTGTACTTCAGATTTTTGCTATCATTCTTCAATTTGAAAACCCACTTATTTTTCAGAATTTTCCTCCCTTTAGGCAACTTCACTAAATCATAGGTGTGATTTTCAAGTAAGAAATTCATCTCCTCTTCCATATCCTTTTTCCAATCACCTTTCTTTGCATGCTCAATTGCTTCTTGGTAGCTCTCAGGCTCCCCTTGATCGGAAATCAACACAAATTCATTGGGGGATACTTTCTTGAAGGTTGTTGGTCCCTTGTAGATTTCCTCAACTCAAGTTGTGGTGGCGATTCTTGAGTTGGATGCTCTTCCTCAATTTTTGGCTCAATTTCATCAGGATTAGCATCATTTTCATCATCAACTGAAGATGAAGGAGATGGATCCATGTCAATGAGGTCACTAGTTTTTGGCTCCGGTTGATCACCTTTGCCAAAGTCTTCAATTGTTTGGTCTTCAAGAAACACAACATCACGGCTTCGAATGACTTTCTTGTCGACCGGATCCCACAATCTATACCGGAATTCATCACGCCCATATCCAAGAAAAATACATTGTCTTGACTTACTATCAAGCTTGGACCTCTCATGCTTTGGAATGTGAACAAAAGCTCAGCAACCAAACACTCTCAAGTGCTCATAAGATACATCTTTGCCAGTCCAAACTCTTTCAGGAACATCACCATTCAAAGAATAGCAAGGAGACAAATTGATCACGTCAACCGCTGTCCTCATTGCCACACTCCAAAAGGATCTTGGCAATTTAGCTTGTGAAAACAAACACCTTGTTCTTTCCACAATGGTGCGGTTCATCCTCTCGGCAACACCATTTTGTTGAGTCTTCTTAACTGTCTTTTGGTGCCGAATTCCTTGGCTGCGACAATACTCATCAAATGGCCCAATGTATTCACCACCTTTGTCTGATCGGATGCACTTCAATTTCTGCCTTGTTTCTCTTTCAACCACGGCCTGAAAATGCTTAAATACTTCTAGAACTTCATCTTTAGTTTTTAGTAGAAAAGCCCAAACTTTCCTTGAATAATCATCAATGAAAGTAACAAAATAAAGTGCACCACTATGTGTTCTAACTTTTGAAGGACCACAAATATCCGAATGAATCAACTCCAAAATATTTTCTTTTCTAGAAGCAACATTTTTATGAAAAGAAACTCTATGTTGTTTACCCACCAAACAATGAACACAAGTTTTAAGATGTGTACCTTTCAAACCGGGTAGAAGCTCTTTCTTGAACAAAACTTGTAGCCCATTTTCACTCATATGGCCAAGTCGCTTGTGCCACAATTCGGTAGAAGTATCATCTTCAAGTGCATTGACAACACCTTTACAAATTTTTCCTTGCATCGAATAAAGTGTATGAGTCTTCTTGCACTTAGCCACCACCAAAGAACCCTTTGTGAGCTTCCATATTCCATTACCAAATTTGTTGTTGAAGCCTTCATCATCTAGCTTCCCAGTAGAGATCAAATTGAGGCGAATGTCAGGAACATGCTTCACATCTTTAAGTAACAACTTGTAGCCCAAATTTATTTCCAAGCAAACATCACACATGCCAATAATCTTGGATAAACCTTTATTACCCATTCGAATAGAACCATAATCTCCTTTGGTATAGGTAGTGAAGAAATCAACTCGAGAAGTCACATGAAAAGAAGCACCAGAATCAATCACCCAGTTACTCTCTTGGCCCACAAAATTGATACAATCATCTTCACAAATGACCATGAGATCACTATTGGTAGTAACTGCTGTTGTGTCTGTAATAACCCCGGTCCGTAATTAGCTACTAATTCGTAATTAAGAATGCTAATGAGTGGATTAAAATGAATTGTGAGATTAATATGTAATTTGCACGATAATTGGCTTCTATCTGCTACTTATAACAACATCTGTTTGAAATTTTGCTTTAATATGTTAATTGGAATTTTTAGAACACCATGGCAAATTTTATAAAAAAACTGATTCAGTTTAGTAAAATCCCATGTGATTAAATTAAGCCTTAATTGGAACTATTTTTGAATAATTGAATTTTGTGCTAATCTTGAATAAATTAAGGTTACTTGTGTTGAATTAAATAATGCATGATTGGTACCTAATCTAGTCCTATTATTGACCCAAGATGAGAATTAGTGTATTATTGGGTTGAGGCATTGGTGGTGTTGGGTGTAGGGAATCAAAACTTTTGTGTGTGTGTGTGTTGGAAGTGTGCATGTGTGTGCACGTGTATGAGCTCAATGTGAGGGTGTGTGAGTTGTGTATATTATGATGAAAGCTGAGGGAGAGTTGTATCATTTCCTTCACTCATGTGGTCCGTGTAGAGAGAGAGAGAGAGAGAGAGAAAGAGAGAGAGAGAAAGAGAGCTCAAGCTAAAGAAGAAGAAGGGAACTAGGAAGGCCATCTCTTGTTGACTGAAATCAAGAATCTAGGTAAGAGTCTTGAGCCTATATTCTGTAAAGAATCTGCCATGCATCATGTTTCAACTCACCTTTGGACCATTTACATGAATTTAGCAAGAGAAATGGGTCTTTGGGCTTGTAAATTAATTGCATGTGTATTCATGGTAGGACATCTCCGATTTTACTATCTTCAGTTTGAGTTTGAAATCCTTGCATGCATGTGAGTTTTGAGCATGCTCATAGTTGTGAATCCATGAATTTGTTGTTCATCATTTGCATGTTTTGAGAAAAATCAAGAACATGGTTTGAAAACCCTCCATGCATGAGCTTTTGAGTTTAAATTTGCTACATCCATGAGTTTTTTAATAAAAGATGTTTCAAGGGTCTTGTATTGAGGTTTTCTAAAGCTATTTTTGTGTATTTGATCAAATCATGCAAGACCCCAAGGTTTGGAGGTGGTTTGGAAGCCATTTTTGCTAAGCTTTCTGCCCAGAATTTTACAGTTGGCTCGAGCGAAGAAGTGGTGGCTCGAGCCAACATTTCGAGCTCTCAGAATTTTGCACTCTGCCAAAGGCTGGCTCGAGCGAAGAAGTCTTGGCTCGAGTGAGCTCTGTTTTTGCCTTCTGCTGGCTCTAGCCAAGAAAAGCTGGCTCTAGCTACCAGCCTATTTTTAGCATGTTTTCAAAAGATGTTCTAAGCACATATCTTCACTCCCATCTCTTTATGGCATTCTTAGGCATGATTTATGAGCCGTTAAAGATTAATAAGCTAAGAAATAACATAAGTAAGTGAATTAGGAAATATGTGTAGAATCCGAGTATATGGGCATTATGAACAAGTTATGTAGCATGGAATGAATAGGAAATTCAAGTGAGAAAACTAAGCCATGTATGACCACATGAACGAGTAATAATGAGACATATTTTGTGCTATGTATTTTGTGATTGTAGGTCAAGACTCGAGGATTGATTGACCATTTACGGGAACCACTGTGAGTAACGTTATCGTAAAGATACGTTTATATGAAATTATGTTCCAAACGAGATATGATATGTTATGTTTTCTGAAATGATATATGCTTCTGTGAACGAATTCCAAGTTTGAAATCTATTATGGCATCCATAGATAGTCCCAAGTCATGGGGGACGGCATGAAAATGTGGGTCCATGACATTTACGAGATCTCATTAGCCACTTCATTGTGGTGATATGTGTTTAATCAGTGTCCGGGACCGGTTACTCTAGTCGGAAGACGTTATGTGATATGTTCGATATGTTCTATGGGATATGCCATTATTATGTTCCGATATGAGATGACTATGATTATGCTATGATCTGTTTTACACGTATGAAATGTTCGAAATTCGTTCACTAACCCCTTTACCTTAATGTTATTCACTGGGCTTTAGCTCACTGTTTGTATATATATGTATATAGGTGAGCAATCTGGAGTTCGAGCCCGGAGGTTTTTGTAGGGAACTGTGTTCTGTTGTCAGCCAACCATTGCGCCTCACGAGGAGGTTTCCGAAGTGTCTTGGGTTCAAGTTTTGATTAGTTCTGTTTATGTATGAGACTTAATCTAATTATGTTGGCTGTACTTAAGATACTGTAATGTGTGTGGTATAATATGTTAATGGTTGACTTATGGTTATGTAAATAAAGTTTTAAAATATTCTGTTTCATATAAGTCAGCACAGCTCATTGGACAACTATATTTATGTATTTGCTTCCGCTAGCCCCTTATCATATGCTTATCTGTTCAGAGGCCTTCGGTAATCCAAGGATTACTGGCCGGTTACGATGCTAAACCTATAGGGGCGGGTTTGGGTCGTGACAGTGTCTTCTTGCTTCTTATATACACTTTTGTCACGCATTTTCTCTTTGTTCTTGAGCTTTCAGCATTCTCGCTTCATGTGCCCTTTCTCATGGCAATAAGAGCACTCAATGTCTTTCTTTGAAAAAAAACCATCTTTTGATTTGTCACGGCTTTGATCACGACCATGAGGAGTCTTACTCCTCCCCCTTGTTTTGCTTCGGCCTCTCACAACAAATGCTTCCGAATGAGAGGAACCCGCTGATTTTCTTCTAGTTTCTTCATTTAACAAGCTACTAGTGACTTGGCCCATTGTGACAACTCCATCGAGCACCGAATTACTAACTGCCACAACCAAAGTGTCCCAATTTTCAGGAAAAGAACTAAGTAGCATGAAAGCCTGCAACTCATCATCAAAAATAATTTTCATAGAAGCAAGTTGGTTAACAATACTCTTTATTTCATTCAGATGTTCTAGTATAGGGCTGCCCTCTTTATATTTTAAATTAACCAACTTACGAAACAGAAAAGCTTTATTTGTGGCTGATTTCCTATCATAAAGGCCTTCTAATTTTTTTCATAAATCATGTGCTGAAGTTTCAATAGCAATATGATGAAACACACTGTCATCAATCCATTGATGGATAACACCAACGGCTTTTCGATTAAGCCTATTCTATTCATCATCTTTCATACCCTCGGGTTTGCCACTGTCACCCTCAATAGGCCCATACAAATATTTACAAAATAATAGGTCCTTCATTTTAGTTTTCCAAGTTACCCAATTGCTTCCATTGAAGCTAGACATGCGACCCACATTCCCCTCCATTGATTTACACAAATAAATAAACCCAAATAAACTGTAAGCTCTGATACCAGTTGTTAGGGAAAATATGTGATTTTGCCCGGTGGAAACTTCCCCTGTATTGCAATCATTGTTTTCATGTCACGATTCACCATCGGTCTCATTTGATGATCATTAATTCGTTTTTTTAAACCTTGTATAAGTATATATATATAATTACATAATTTTTCATATTTATTTAAGATGAGTATTTTTAAAACGATATCTATTATTTATTTATTTATTTTAAGATAAATTTCATCTTCAAAGGTCTACATTAGTAACGGTCAATAAACTTTTTTAATTTAACTTTTTAGTTATATAATAATAGTGATCACATAATTTTTTATATTTATTTAAGACAAATATTTTTAAAACCATATCTATTATTTATTTATTTATTTTAAGATAAATTTCATCTTCAGAGGTCCACATTAGTAACGGTCAATAGACTTTTTTAATTTAACTTTTTGGTTATATATAATAATAGTAATCACATAATTTTTCATATTTATTTAAGACAAATATTTTTAAAAGGGAAAATTATTAAAAAATCCTATTTTAGAGAGTTTTGATCTGAATGGTCCCCCTTTTTTTTAATGTACCGTGAAGTCCTATTTGTTGGGATTGTGATCTAATAGGTCCTAGAGAGAGAATGTGGTATGGATTTGGTGATGATTTTTTCCTTTTGTGGGATTCTAATTTCCTTCAATCACGTTGGGGTGTTGGGGTGTTGTGCACGTTATGGGAATAACTAATATAGACAATCTTTCAATCACATTGGGGTGTTGGGGTGTTGGGGTGTTGTGCACATTATGGGAAAAACTAATCAGAAGTGATTGAGATCCCTCTAATCACCACCGCCACCACCCCCACACACACGTGGGGGCTGGTGATTGAAGAAAAAAAAAACTGGCCAATCATAGCCAGAGCGGGTCGTGGGGGTGCCCCTCCCATGGGGGTCCAAATCATTTTTCTAACTAATATGGACAAAATCTTTCCAGGTTTGATTGTAGCATTTATGGCATTTGGAAAGTGGGGTACTGTGTGGAGTTGTTTCAAACGTTGAAAGGGGGAGGTTTGCAGTCAGTGGTTTGTGGTGGCGTGAAGACGAATGATTGGTCGCTCAGAGTTTTTGTAAGGTAATGTCTTTGTTTTCTATTCATTGTCATTTCTGATTAGTTTTGACATTCATTATTTTTGTAAGGTTTTTGTAAGCAAAAATGTAGTGTTTTTACGTTTGTTCCATTGTTGGGTGTTCGCATGTGTCAGTTATTAGGTTTAATGTTGGTTATTTTGCAATTTCACTTTCTCAAATGTCTCACATAATTACATCGAAAGTGTTTTTTGTGCTCATTTGTTTGTGTGACATTTGGAGTTGTGTTTATGTGTAGGAATAGGGGATAACATCATGTTGTTATGTTCACACGGTACGAGCAACGTTGTAGTCATGATGGATTCTAAGTTAACATATACGTAACAATACAATTGACATTGACAACACCACACTAACGTCTCGGGTTAATATACGCCTGTCGAGATTCTGATCGAATATGTCGAATCCGATTTTGAATTCAACAACCCTAAACTACTGCTCAACGTATCTTCATTTCCAAATGTGGGGGATGGTGTTGATACATTAGGGCAACATTTCAGACAAGGAATGAGATCCCTGTAACGTTCAATCACGTTCGACATTTGAATTCACAAAACCCTAAACTACCGGAGAACGTATCTTCAATCCAACCGCAAGGATGTGGTTGCCATATTAGGACGAAATTCCCAATGTGAAACACCCAATTGGGATTTTCATAACGTTCACTTTCAAACGTATCTTCAATCTAACAGCAAAGATGTGGTTGCCATATTAGGACGAAATTCCCAACATGAAACACCCAAATGGGATCTTCTCCGTAATGTTCACTTTCGCAACCCTAACCAAACGTGAAGCTGGATCGGTGATTCCCTTTCCAAGCGCGATGTTCCAAAACGTGGAGTCATTGAATGTGGGATATGAAAAGATGAAATGCGTAATTCAAAAACTCTATGGTGCGCTTTTTCCAAACATGGCATTGCATGGAAGGACTACTACATTTTAGATAATAAACAATTGTTACCAAAAACAGCACAATGAATGGGCAAATGTGTCAATTAATGTCTAATGGGACTAACATGTACATTTAAATTAATTTGGGACCTATTGATCCATGAGTTATCCTTTTGGGATTTATGGATCAATCACCCTTTTTAAAACCATGTCTATTATTTATTTATTTATTTTAAGACAAATTTTATCTTCAAAGGTTCACATTAGTAATGGTCAATAGACTTTTTTTGCCTCATTTTTTTATTTTTTTATTATTTTAAACCTGACTAAAAAAGTTC
Organism: Camellia japonica; assembly: GCA_030407325.1. Taxonomy (NCBI): domain Eukaryota; kingdom Viridiplantae; phylum Streptophyta; class Magnoliopsida; order Ericales; family Theaceae; genus Camellia; species Camellia japonica. The sequence continues at coordinate 165,632,496 of JAPPVO010000031.1, read as the reverse complement.
TGTTTAAGATGATTTTTTTTTTTATAATTTTGTAAGAGAAAAAATAAAATAATTATGATTTAAATATAACATTTTATCTTATTAACACTACAAGAATTTTCATTTTTGGCGACTAAAGTTTTAGTCGCCAAAAGTCAATTTTTAGTCGCCGAACGGCTTTCGCGACTAAATTTTTTGGTCGCAAAATTAGTAGCCGAAGAGTAGTCGGGGAAAGCTAATTGGCGACTAAAATTATTTTAGTCGCTAAATGTATTCATTTGCCGACTAAATATTTAGTCGCCAAAAGGTTGGACATTAAATTAAATTAGACCCTTTTCGGCTACCAAACTTTTAGTCGCCTAAAGTCCCACCTTTTTAGCTACTAAAAATTTAGTCGCCAAAAGTCCCAATCTTTGGCTACTAAATGTTTAGTCGGCAAAGAGTTCCTCTTTTGGCTACTAAATATTTGGTCGCCTAAAGTTGTACATTTTTGGCTACTAAAATTTTAGTTCGCAAAAGTGTGTTTATAATTTAGTTTTTTGTTTTTAGCTACGAAATATTTTAGTCACCAAATTTTGATTTTCTTTTGGCTACTAAAGTTTTAGTCGCCAAATGTCTTTTTTTTTTTTTTTTGGCTACTAAACTTTTAGTCACTAAATGTCTTTTTTTTTTTGCTACTAAACTTTTAGTTGCTAAATGTCTTTTTTTTTTTTTGCTACAAAACTTTTTAGTCGCCAAATGTCTTTTTTTTTTTTTTTTTGCTACAAAACTTTTAGTCGCTAAATATCTTTTCCCAATTTCTTTTTAGCTACTAATTGTTTAGTCGCCAAAAACATGATATTATGTTTTATCGTGAAATTATAATTTCTCCATAACCTGTCTATATACAATGCAACCTGTAATATGTATAAAAACAAAATTATACATACTATCAATCATTCCACAATCTGCATCCATATACCAAAAATAAATAACATTAAATATCAAAGTCCTTACAAATCAACTATTGTCCAAACTAAAATAATAATTCCATACAAAATATATCATACAAAAATCAAAACCCTTCGTATACAAAAAAAATACATTTACTACCAAGCGAAATTACCATTTGGCATGCTACAAATTACCATCATAATCTGTACCACAACAAAAGGTGATATATGTACCACGACAAAAGTAATAATGAACTACACAAAAGCTGAGGACGACAAAAGTATTATATTAGTTCTACACAAAAGTGAAAGTTCTTCTTCATACACCTATATGGATTATCCACAAGTCCACGCAACAAAGCCATCTACAAAGAAAAACAAAAAATGAAACACTAGAATTGGTTACAAAATATTAATTCAGTCAGCCATATGGAACATGTTCTAACATGCATTTAAGGAAGAACAATCGAGAAACGTCTTCTTGGAAATAAAAGAAAGTATATATATATATATATGTATCATGCAATATTTATTCCAACCAACTGCACAAACAATATAATATGTAATTTCTTCGTCCTATAAATATATAAAGGCAATTATTAGAATATGTAGATGTTATTTTAACAAAGTTGTTGCTTTTTTAACTAAGCGTTGCAAGTTTTTTGACTAAGTGCAAGGCGTATTCGGGGGGTGTTATGAATTTTCGCCCTCGTAAAACCCTTTTTTGAGTAAGTTTAGGGCATATTCACCTCTAACTTCCAACCTACGGGTCCGAATTACATTTCGTCAGTTCTCAGAAGTCCTATTTGTCATGGAGAAACTGTCTGTGTGAGCCACACGGTGGATAGGGGGCTGTTATGAATTTTCGCTCCTGGAAAGTCCTTTTTCGACTAAGTTTAGGGCATATTCGGCTCTAACTCCCAACCTATGGGTCCGAATTACGTTCTTTCAGTTGTCACAAGTTCTATTTGTCATGGGGAATTGTTCGTGTGAGCCACATGGTGGTTCGGGGCTGTTATGAATTTTCGCCCCCGAAAAGTCCTTTTTCGACTAAGTTTAGGGCGTATTCGGCTCTAACTCCCAACCTACGGGTTCGAATTACATTCCGTCAGTTCTCACAAGTCCTATTTGTCATGGTGAAGCTATCTGTGTGAGCCACGCGATCGTTCAGGGGCTGTTTTGAATTTTCGCCCTCGAAACGCCCTTTTTCGACTAAGTTTAGGGCGTATTCGGCTCTAACTCCCAACCTACGGGTCCGAATTACGTTCTGTCAGTTCTCACAAGTCCTATTTGTCATGGAAAAGCTATCTATGTGAGCCACACAGTTGTTCGGGGGCTGTTTTGAATTTTCGCTCCCGAAACGCCCTTTTTCGACTAAGTTTAGGGCGTATTTGGCTCTAACTCCTATCCTATGGGTCTGAATTACGTTCCGTCAGTTCTCACAAGTCCTATTTGTCATGGCGTAGCTATCTATGCAAGCCACACGATCGTTCGGGGGCTATTTTGAATTTTTGCCCCCGAAACACCCTTTTTCGACTAAATTTATGGCGTATTCGGCTCTAACTCCCAACCTATGGGTCCGGATTATGTTCCGTCAGTTGTCCACAAGTCCTATTTGTCATGGGGGAACTGCCCGTATGAGCCACACAATGGTTTGGGGGCTGTTATGAATTTTCGTCCTCGAAACGTTCTTTTTCGACTAAGTTTATGGCGTATTCGGCTCTAACTCCCAACCTACAGGTCCGAATTATGTTCCGTCAGTTGTCACAAGTCCTATTTTTCATGGGGGAACTTTCCGTGTGAGCCACATGGTGGTTCGGGGGTTGTTATGAATTTTTTCCCCCATAAAGTCCTTTTTCGACTAAATTTATGGTTTATTCAGCTCTAACTCCCAACCTACGGGTCCGGGTTACGTTCCGTCAGTTGTCACAAGTTTTATTTGTCATGGGGGAATTGTCCGTGTGAGCCACACGGTGGTTCAGGGGCTATTTTCAATTTTCGCCCCCAAAACGCCCTTTTTCGACTAAGTTTAGGGCATATTCGGCTCTAACTCCCAACCTACGGGTCCGAATTACATTCCATCAGTTCTCACCAGTCCTATTTGTCATGGCGAAGCTATCTGTGCAAGCCACACGATCGTTCGGGGGCTGTTTTGAATTTTCGCCCCTGAAACGCCCTTATTCGACTAAGTTTAGGGCGTATTCGACTCTAACTCCCAACCTACGGGTCCGGATTACATTCCGTCAATTGTCATAAGTCCTATTTGTCATGGGGGAACTATCAGTGTGAGTTACATGGTGGTTCGGGGGCTATTATGAATTTTCGTCCTCGAAACGTTCTTTTTCGATTAAGTTTAGGGCGTATTCAACTCTAACTCCCTACCTACGGGTCCGAATTACATGCCGTCAGTTCTCACAAGTCCTATATGTCATGGGAAAACTGTTCATGTGAGTCACACGGTGGTTCGGGGGCTGTTTTGAATTTTCGCCCCGAAACACCCTTGTTCAACTAAGTTTAGGCGTATTCGGCTCTAACTCCCAACCTACGGGTCCAGATTACATTCCGTCAATTGTCACAAGTCCTATTTGTCATGGGGGAATTATCCGTGTGAGCCACAAGGTGGTTCGGGGACTATTTTGAATTTTCGCCCCCGAAACGCCCTTTTTCTACTAAGTTTAGGGCGTATTCAGGTCTAACTCCCTACTTACGGGTCCGAATTACATTCCGTCAGCTCTCACAAGTCCTATTTGTCATGGGAAAACTGTCCGTGTGAGTTACACAGTGGTTCGGGGGCTATCATGAATTTTCGCCCTCGAAACGTTCTTTTTCGACTAAGTTTAGGGCGTATTTGGCTCTAACTCCCTACCTACGGGCCCAAATTACATGCCGTTAGTTCTCACAAGTCCTATTTGTCTTGGGAAAACTGTCTGTGTGAGTCACACGATGGTTCGGGGGCTGTTTTGAATTTTTGGCCCCGAAACGCCATTTTTCGACTCAATTTAGGGCGTATTCAGCTCTAACTCCCTACTTACGGGTCCGAATTACATGCCATCAGTTCTCACAAGTCCTATTTATCATGGGAAAACTGTCTGTGTGAGTCACATGATGGTTCGGGGGCTGTTTTGAATTTTCGCCCCCGAAACGCCCTTTTTCGACTTAGTTTAGGACGTATTCGGCTCTAACTCCCTACCTACGGGTCCGAATTACATGCCGTCAGTTCTCACAAGTCCTATTTATCATGGGAAAATTTTCCGTGTGAGTCACACGATGGTTCGGGGGTTGCTTTGAATTTTCGCCCTCGAAACACCATTTTTCGGCCAAGTTTGGTGTGTATTCGGCTCTAACTCCCTACTTATGGCTTCGAATTACATTCTGTCAGTTCTCACAAGTCTTATTTGTCATGGGGAGACTGTTCTTGTGAGTCACACGGTGGTTCGGGGGCTGTTATGAATGTTCGCCCCCAAAACGCTCTTTTTCGACTAAGTTTAATGCATTTTGGGCTCTAACTCCCAAACTACATGTGCTAATTACATTCCGTCTGTTGTCACAGGTCCTATTTGTGACGGGGAAGGTGGCCGTGACATCCGTACAGTTGTTCGGGAGCTGATTCGCATTTTCGCCCTCTTAACGCCCTTTTTCGGTTAAGTTTAATGCATTGTTGTCCTATTGGAATCCAAGCGGAAATCATTTTCTTTACTCAAAATTTTTAACTAGCAAAAGGCTTTTCAATGTCAAAATTTTCACTGTGGGAAGTATGTAAACCAATCAAATATAGCAACCATTTGAGTCAAAATCAAAGCCATAAATGCACACCCACAACCATACAAACAACACCAATATCTTTTCCTCATTAAGAACCTGGATAACATATCTATCCCACAATCCACACCTTAAAGCCTTACCACCTTAAAGCCTTACCACTAATAGCAGTTCCCACCATCATTTTGTGAGGGCCCAATTCCAATCCACTATCATAGAAAGAAACAAGAAGGCAACATAATTAATATCATATCTTCATACAAAGAAATACAATGACAATGAATACCCACCAATCACCCCACATTTGATATTTCTCCACTTGAAATGGAGCTATTGGGAACCATTGTACCTTTTATTTATTGGGAACCATTTAAATACATGTTCATCACTAATTGAGATGAATATTATCCACCAAAAATAAATAAATAAATTGATATAAAATGGAGCTACACATACAGAATTATAGATGTTCTTGTGAATGATAAGTTGAAAAAGACATGTACACCAGAGAATTATTATGACAGCACATTGAGCATCTTGTGCATACACCAGACTAGCAAGAAAAATCAGGGGTTTCTAACAATTACCCAATTAAAGGCTAAGCAATATATTCAAATTGTGAGTTTACATATTATAAACCCAACATAGTATGCTACTTGCTTTCTACAGCAACTCTTAATGTTCTATTATTGTGACAGCAATAAGTGTCAACAAGATACACACAATATTAGCATGTATTTATCCCTTACTTTCCATTTTCAATGGTGTCAATTTGTCAAATTTTATATTCAGCCAACTTTATGGTTATATCAGCAAAATACAAATGTAATTACTCTGGCATGGGTGCAAACTAAACAACAGGTAAAGTGAAGTTTACTTAACATGGAATGCTAGTGAATTGTTAAACAAAAGTACACTTTCACTTAACATCAATAGAATGGTAAGACGAATTGTTAAACAAAAGTATACTTTCACTTAAACATCAATAGAATGGTAAGACAACTACATAATAATACATTTTGTTTATGATGCGCACTAATAAACAAGATTACAAAGAAAATTTGGTACTTCAATGCACATTACGTAAAATTGTGAACATGATATAATTATCACCAACATGTGGTTGTTAACCACTTCCAAACTCTCCTGTTTAGGTAATAAAATTTCTTTTTCCCCATTAAACTTCCAGAATTTCAACCAAGTAATCTGCATTCCATTATACACATCCAAATTCAATTCCAATTATGAAAAACCAAAGAATTAATATGCACATGTGTATATGCAATTGTGCATACAAATGTGTACATACATATGTTATATATATATATATATAGAGAGAGAGAGAGAGAGAGAGAAATCACCATCCAGGCAGAAGATTGTTGATGCCCCGACACTGTAGATCTAGACCAGCTGACCCCGCAAGGTGTACTATATATTCATGTGTATTGATTAATTGAAGCACTTCTGTACTACTATTTTTAACATATCTAATAAAACTCATTTGAAATCAAGAAAAATTCAAATCCCAAACCCCATTTGAAATCAAGAACATTAAAAGCCATCTGTTTGACCCTTTTTTTAAGGTGAAAAAGTCTTACCCAAATGAATTTTGCAATCTTTTCACAGCAAAATAAAAGAATAAAAATGCTTGCAGGTATGTGCATAGAAAATACTAAAAAGAGAAGACCACATAAAGAACAACTCAGAGGAAATTTAGGATTTCAAGCCGTACCTCTTCAATGAGAACTCTTTCGAACAAATAAGCTACTGAAAAAGACAAAGATCTTCAAGACGCCTTCGAAAGCAAGAGACGAGAGTAAGAAATGATAAAGAGCAAGAGAACGGATAGAGAAATCACAGATAGAGAGAAAGGGAGAGGGAGAAACCATAGATTCCAGAACATATGTGTGCTTCCTCAAGTAATTCCAGTACCTGCACAAGTAAAAAAGTTGAGATGAAATAGAGTAGTTTTTATCAAAGTAAAATGATTGAATAATCCACAGAATTATCTCCATAACCATATCATGCTTTCTTAATACGTTTACCACCCAAATGACCACCGTATACGATGAAACAATGGCATCATTTACAATAAAAATGTTGAACATTTATTAGATGTCAAACTCTTCCTTTTTCGAATAAGTTTAAGTCGTTTCCGGCTCTAACTCACAAACTACGCATGCTAATGACATTCTGTCTGTTGTCATAAGTCCTATATGTCACGGGAAAGCTGGCCGTGACATCCCTATGGTGATTCTGGGGCTATTTCGATTTTTCGCTCCCTTAACACCCTTTTTCGGTTAAGCTTAAGGCATTTTTGGCTCTAACTTCCAACCTACACGCGCTAATTACATGTCATCTATTGTCATAGGTCCTATTTGTCATGGGAAAGCTGGTTGTGATATCCGTACAGTGGTTCGGGGGCTATTTTGCATTTTTGCCTCCTTGATGCCCTTTTTCGGTTAAGTTTAAAGCATTTTCGGCTCTAACTCCCAACCTACACGTGCTAATTACATTCTGTATGTTGTCACAAGTGCTATTTGTCATGAGGAAGCTGGTTTTGACATCTGTATGGTCGTTCAGGGGCTGTTTTGCATTTTCGCCCCCTTAATGCCCTTTTTCGGTTAAGTTTAAAGCATTTTCGGCTCGAACTTGCAACCTACACGTGCTAATTACATTCCGTCTGTTGCCACAGGTTCTAATTGTCATGGAGAATTTGGTTGTGATATCCGTACGTTGGTTCGAGAGCTGTTATGCAAATTAAAATTTTAGGGATCCAATGTAACTATGCCAACATGTGGAGTTCACTGTATTTTTTTTTTTTTTTTTTTTCAAATCTTAGTGGAGGCCAGTGAAATTTACCCTTAGGAAAGTATGTAACATAAAGATAATGAGATCCATAATAATAAATACATATGAAATCCATCATCTTTGAGTTTAGAAGTAATAAATCCAAAATTGGGTAAGAAATAATACTCAACTAAATTATAGCATTTCACAACATCATGGAAAATGGGATAACGTCACCAAAAAAAGATTAAAACAATTCACAATAATAGTAAGTATCTACCCTCAAGTTTAATTGACAGAAAATTTATTTCTCTTTGCTACCAAAAAGCATCCAAAGCATGACAACAAACACAACTTGACCAAAAAAAATAACAATAAGTCAAGGAACATAAACATTAAACACAAAACTTGACAAACAAGTAAAATTGTTCCTCAATCTCTACTGTTGGTAGTCATATAATTGGATTTGACATTTATACTTTTGTGATACGGTAGCCTTGTAAATGTGTTTGTATTCTTTCCAAGAGGTTTAGTTAATCCAACCTATCATTAAAAAAAAAAAATTGTCCTAACCGGATTCATATATCTCAATTCTTCACCTACCCAAAAAAGAGTGTGTGTTTATGTTGACAAAGAACTCACCATACAAGATATCCAAAACATATGGAGTAAGGAGGGAAATCAAAGTAAACAAGTAATCGAAGTAATAAAAGCACATTCTTAAAATACAAAAAAAACAAATGAATAGAGATAAAACACCTTGAGCTGGTCTTTTCTAGTCAGTGAAAGCACCGTAGCTGGAAGACATAAAATTAGAGGAATGGAAACCCTGTAACAGAAAGAGGAAAAAAAGCACCATATATGTTTGGAAGAAATTTTAAAAATATATAAAAAAAAATTAAAAAAAAACAATCACTGGCTAATTAAAGGCCTATATGAGAAAAGAGAGAGTCATCACACATGTTGTTTAGGTCCCAAAGGCCTAGATATAGGTTTTCTTTTACCTACTTTCCAACGTATTCATTTACTCTTCCTAAGCTTTGGTTCAAAAATGAAGTAAAGGACAAGAAATATGGGAACACAAACAATCAAATTGTCAAATTAGAACCCATTTTACCATTGAAGAATTACTAATGTAATTGAATCTACATGAAATAACCAGTTAACATTGAGCAAAAATTCAGAAGAGACCAAAAGAGAAACATTTTCATCAAACTCCTATTTGATAGAAGAAAATGTGAAAGGTTGGAGATGCTTTCAAGTCCTATATATATACCCTTGCTCTGTTAATAGAAACTGACTTACACCAAAAAGATGCAGTTTAGCGAATTACTAGGTATGTAGAACTGTGTATCAAGAGGAAACACATGAGATTTCCCAATCCACACAATGAATATAGTTCCTGATATTTTCATTCTCTACTCTTCTTAGTAACAAATTTGTGTTTCAACCTTCCTCAAAATTTTCTTAAATCTGTGGTAACCAATCTGTGTTACTAAATAGTTTAGAATTAGAATACCCCAATCATGTCCCAAATTCTTGCTTAATCCAGCTTGAATTTGGGATTTCTGTGTAAAAATCAACACAAACCCTATACCAAGTGTGGGAAATCAACACAACATTAACTCAAATTCAACACAAAATTAAACAACAAAAATCATATAAAACCCTAGGGCAAGTGTGAGAAATGGGGAAATAAAGGAAGGAAGAGAGAGAGAGAGAGAGAGAGGGAGACCAATCTAGCTAATCGGCAAATGGAACTCAAGGCTCTGAATCTTCCAAATACTTATTGGAATCTCACCATCCAAACGGTTAGTAAACAAGAAAAGGTTCTGCAACTCACTCAGCAACCCTAATTCGCTCGGGATTTCCCCCTCAAGTTGGTTGTCATACAGCTGAAGATCATTGAGGGATTGCCAAGCTCAAGTGGTATTCTACCCGATAAACGGTTTTCACAGAGGTAAAGAAGTGTCAGCTGGGTTAATTGTCCGAGAGAAGGTGGGATAGGACCGGTTAAACCACAACGAACAGTGGCAAGTTGAGTTAAGCTACTACAATTTCCCAACCCTGGTGGAATACCACTGCTAAAATAGTTGAAAGACAAGACCAAAGTGTCCATTTGCTTGAAACTACCTAAACCTCCCAAACCCAATTGAATAGTACCCTCTAGACTGTTATTACTAACATCAAGATACATTAGCTCCTCAAGATTATTCAAACTCTCCGGTAAATCCCCAACAAATTGATTATCATTCAAGTAAAGTTCTACCAATTTGGTACAATTTCCTATGGAGGAAGGAATGGTGCCTGACAATTGATTACCATATAGCCAAAGAGATTAAATCTCACTCATGTTGCCAACATTCAATGGGATCGAACCGTTAAGTTCGTTCACATCGAGCCAAACAGTATCCAAATGTAGGATTCGAAACAAAGATTCAGGGATTGAACCTTTCATGAAATTAGAATACAAGTTTATGAATCTCAAATTCAGCAAATTCCCAAAGCTCTCTGGTATATCACCAGTGAAGCTGTTTTGGAAGAGTTCCAAGTATTCAATGAGACTACAATTACCTAATTCAGAAGGGATTGAGCCTGTGAAACCATTGTTGCTGAAATCAAGGGACTTCAATTGGGTCAATTCAGCTATCTCAAGTCCTAATCAACCCAATATTTGAAAACCAGAGAGGTTTAAAGAAACTACAAAGTGGTTGTGGTGATGATTGGAGTCACATTTGACTCCAACCCATGAATAAGGAGTGGAATCACATTCGACTTCGATTGAATAATTTTGTAGCCCCAAATTCAATTACTCGTATGATAATCAATCGCAAAAATACACAAACAAACTCAGAAATAAAGAATTAATAATTATGATGAGAAATGATCAATCTCATACCTATAGATACAATGCTATACAACAAAGAGCAAGCGAATCTTTGTACGCCATTCCCAGCTGCTTCGGATCGGATTCCTGTATCAATTGCCATTGACCCATTAACCCTAGAAATGTTCAGTGTGAAGTGTCCGACTCCCATGTCCTCCGTGGCCAAGGTGGGTTGAACCGAGTTCACAATTGATTCAAGGGAGCCGAGAGGGTAGTACGAGTGATTGATTCTCTGTGTGAGAAAGAGAGACAAAGGGAGAGCAAGAGAGAGAAAGAACCATGTGAAGAAGTAATAGATTTGGGCAAAAATTTAGGCGCCAATATGAAATTTTTCCCAGTAAAATTTTGAACAAATCTGGCGACTAAATTTTAGTCACTGAAGATAGGTTACCAATGATTTAAAAAAAAAAATTTACTTTTTGTCAGCTAAAGGCGACTAAAATAATTTTTTGTCGCTGAAAGTAAGTTTTTGGCGACTAAAACTTTAGTCGCCAAAGAGAAAAAATAATTTTTTTATTTTCCATTTGGCGACTAAATATTTTAGTAGCCAAAAGTCAATATACGGCGACTAAATTTTTTTTTAGTCACTGAAAGTAAGCTTTTGGCGACTAAAACTTTAGTCGCCAAAGAGAAAAAATAATTTTTTTATTTCCCATTCGGCGACTAAATATTTTAGTAGCCAAAAGTCAATATACAACAACCAAGTTTTTTCTTGTCGCCAATTCTGGCATTTTTAGCGACTAAATTTTTTTTTAGTCGCCAATAATGAATATACCCCGACTAAAAAAAATTAGTAGCGAAATATTTTACTTTTGCCGACTAAAAAAAATGTTGGTCGGCAAGTCCATAACTTTTGGCAACTAAATTTTGTTTAGTCACCAATTTTAGTCACCAAAGGTGCATTTTCTTGTAGTGTAACTTTTTAATCTATTTTAACTTTTAGTAAATTAATTAATCCCAACCATTTTGTTAAATGGAGGCTCAAGGTACCAATCCCCTTCTAACTAAGAAAAAATAGACCCTTTCTAGAACTAAATAACATCATTGGCTGCCACGAAAATTCAAGCTAAAATAAAAGGTCCACAATCAAACAAGAAGACAAACAAAAAAGGATGTGTTCTGGGTTCATAAACTACCACAAAAAATGCATACAGAAAAATAAAATATAAAGTAAATAGACAAATAATGGGATATTGGATGGAAAATAATAGGAATACATAATTTTTTATATAAAATTACAAACAAGAATGATATGACAATGTATTCTTTCAAGAAAAATAACATATTCATAGAATTTTTATGGTGAATTCATAACTAAAATGAGATCAAGAGATGCTACATGTTCTCTCTCTAAGAAATCATAGTCATCCTCTTTCCTTCATTTCTTCTCTTATCATTCATCTCGTCTTTATCATCGGCTTATCATTGAGAAAGCTTTCAGATCTTTATTTAGATTTGATTCTTGACTTAGATCCAACGTTGCTGAACGCACTTTTATATGCTAAACGATCACCCCAGATCTATAACGTTTTATGTTGTAATGTAGAGACAAAGATTAAGGTACCATATCTACCAGTTGTCACAATGAACGAATTGAATAGTTTCATCCTACTTGTTTACTTTCTTCCTCAATTTTAATGAGTTTGGGTTATGAGATCCATGTTAATTTTCTGAGGCAAATATTTTTTACAACAGATTTTCCCTGTACAGCAGAATCAATATTCAACCTCAAGCTTAAAAATTAAGGATAAATCCTTCTACAAGTTCTTTTTAAAATTTTAGAAGAATCAACAAAAACATTGATATAAATTGTCAACAAGAACTTTATACCTAAAAAACTCTTTCCCTATCTCCCTGCTCTCTTTTATTTCTACCATAAGAAGTAAGGGTTTGTTTGGTTTGTATCTCAAAATACAATCTTTAAAAAAAATTTACAAAATTTTGTTTGGTTCAAATTTTTTGAAAAAAATTTGCAAAATCACTTTCTTTTTCTTACACATCAATCAATCACTTTTTCTCTCTTCTCTCTCCTTCTCAATCACTTTCTCTCTCACAAACATATACTCAACTACAACAAAATATCAAATCATCCCAAGCTCCAAAATATACAACTACAACAAAACTATGTTCAAAATATACAACCAAACAAACCCAAAAACTCTTTCCCCAAATTTTTTTTAAAAAATTTATCTTAAAACACAAACCAAACACACCCTTAGTACCTCATCCTATTGTCCCACACTCGAGGCGTTGTATCTCCACAAAATAACACATGTAATGAACTAATAATACCATAGTGAAAGTAAATTGAGAGTTCAAATAAACAATTTCACATCCATAATAACAGTTTTAATCTTCCCAACAGTAGCTAATACACCAGCCAATTAGTATAAAAATTTATCAAGAACTAAGAAATGTCTTCGAGTTGAGCTTGGAGTCACCAACTTCACCATCAAGGTTAAATGCTTTGATCCCTCAGAGTCTTGATGGTAACAAATAGTTCAAAAAGAAAGTCAAACCATGTAATTACAGAAATCAAGTTTGGACTAGGATGGAATCCATTACAAACTAGAATGTATGATAAGGATACAATAGACAAAACCAAGAATGAGGAACAAATAACTGAACGACGAAATATCATCCACTTGGACTCCATTGATATTGACAAAATCTGTGAAAAGAGAGAAAGAGAGATGTGAGTTCATAGATCTTCAAGCCAACAAGAACAATGGACATGGACAAAATATTACCCTAGTAAAAAATATATATGTCATCTCAATGTCATAATTTAAGGTAAAAAATGCGAATTATTCAGCTAAACACAAATTAACTATGTAATGAACTAAACGTCGTATTTATAATGAAACTAAATAGGGTTGGAACAAAAAATATGATTCATTCATTTTCTCTGTATTATAGAGAGAATCATTTTCCAAAAAATATAGCCTGCGCAGAAGTGGGGTTTGTAGCAATTCAGATTTTTCATAAGTCATTATTTATTATTATTACTTTATTATAATTTTGGCTTTATTAATTGTGTAGATACATAAGAATTTAATGTGGTATTTAATTAATTTAATCTGATATTAATATATATATTAATTTGAATATTTATATATTATATAAGGTGTTATATATATATATTGATCTTATATTTATATTTATATATGTTATATTTATGTGTATGTATATAATATTATATAATAGTCAATTGGGTTAAATCATAGGAGGCCGCATTAGAAAGAAAGAAAGGAAAAAAAAAAAAAGAAACAAAGAGAGCAGCCAGCTGAGAGAGAGAGAGAGAGAGAGAGAGAGAGAGAGAGATTAATCAAAAAAAAGAGGGTGCACTCTAAGAAAGCAAAATTTTCGAGAGAAAAAGAGAGACGGCGTAGAGAGAGTGGTGAGGTAGAGAGAAAGAAAAAAAAAAAGCTTAGGGTTTTATTTTGGTGATTTCATTAATTCTTCAAGTGATTTTTTAATCTTCAAAAAAATATTGTAAGTGCAAAATCCACTTCCCTTGTTTTATGTTTAATTCGTTATTTTTATTTGTTTATTCCTATTTATTTGATGATGGTTTGATATTGTACTTGAATGTAGATTGTGAATTGATATCAATTATTTAGGTCAGATATGTATGTAAGGTTTAGGGTTTTTACATATATTTATTATATGGATGTAATCACACTCATGAATATATGAAATTAAAATAAATTGGGAACTCATAGATAAATTCCTTATACTCCACCATAACTCCATGAATTGTTGTTTTATTTGAGTGCTGGTGAGAAAGAGTGTAAAAAAAAGTGAGGATTATGAGATTGATTTGAATGTCTTAGGCTTGGCATTGTTATGTTTGTTCTCATGAGTAGATGAGGTGTTGTGTATATATATTGTTGTCTCGTTCTCAGGAGTAGACGAGTGCCTTGATTTACGCGCGTACATACATGCTAACCATTCAGGGAGTATGGGTCAAACTCGGGACGATATCCCCTTGCAAGTTTGGCTACGGAACGGTGTTAGGTATACGGGAAGCACATGGGATATATGTATAGGTTAGAAGTGAAGGGCCGAAGTGGTGGAATTAAGGTACAAATAATTAAATATGAATTTATTGATATAGTTTGAATTGTTTTGATTGGTACTTCTCGAAAAATAGAAAACAACCTCGTTAAATTACGAAATTTGGGCAGAGGCATGTATACATAATTCTAGACAACTTTGTATTTTAACTTTGTACTAAAAAGATCGATTAGAACTTGTAATCGGATGATCTTAGTTACAATAGTTTTTATTCATTTTAACATTGCAGATTTTAGATGCTGTTTTAACCCACGAAACAAGCTCTTTTTTATTGATTTCACGTAAACTGAAGTAAAACATTATTCTGAACACTTTTTTTTTGTTTTGAACTTTTCCGAAAAAAATCATATTAGGGCAGTTTCTTTTCATTTTCAGTTCCAGATTTTTTAATCGAATTTCATCTAGGTTCTTCTATTAAGTTTTTCTCTCAACTTGTTTAGTTTTTACTAAATTCGTTCGCATTGTCTTTTATAAAATTTGATACTGTACAAATTTTGTTCTTTAGTTTTGATCAATTCGAATTATTTAAGCATAAAACAGTGTGTTTTTTTATACTTCTTCAGCAATTCACTTATAATTAAATTATACTAACTTTTTTTTTTTGGCAGAATGGTAGGTTTTACTAATTTTTTTATGCGGGACTAACCCACCATATTTTTATTTTTATTTTTATTTTATACTCAATTTATATTTAGTTGTGTACAAATAAGAAACTAAATGCCACCGTATCTCGGAAAACTACCATTTCGTCTCGATGTTGGTGGAACTACTTGTCTTGTCCCGTAACAAGAATTAAATATATTTTCATTTGTATCTGGTGGACACGTGAGTATCAAATATTTGTACTCATACCAGTATACTTGTACACTGACCCGTTTTGTCTCTTGATATCTCGAGTTCGTTCTATTTGAGCGCAGCCGAGCTTCCTTTGCAAGATTAGTTAGAGCTACAGTGGTGACAAGAAATAATTATAGTTGTTGGACATGTCGCTTGGACTTCTTTTGTTTTCTTGAGCTTATGGTTGATATTAGTTTATGTATTTATTATTATTTTTTTACGGCCTTAGTATTTTGATAATTTGGCATTGTGGGTTATTTTTCAACTTTATATTATTTAAGTTGTTTTGACGAAGTATTGGATAGTTACGAATTTATGATAGATAGTTTGATGGGCATTTGTTAATTTTTTTGTCATCCCTTGTATTTTTGTTTTTAGC
The DNA here is from genome assembly GCA_030407325.1 of Camellia japonica. Classification (NCBI taxonomy): domain Eukaryota; kingdom Viridiplantae; phylum Streptophyta; class Magnoliopsida; order Ericales; family Theaceae; genus Camellia; species Camellia japonica. The sequence goes on along the minus strand of JAPPVO010000031.1, from coordinate 165,616,853 downwards.
ATTGATATTTACTTAAACCTTATGAAGACGAGAACTTTTAGATTTTGTTTCACCCCTAGGATTTGGATGATAGAATATTGATTGGGGTTTAGTCCTAATTTAATATTTAATTATCTAAATTTTGGAGCGTGAGAAGGTTGATATCTAACAAATGCACATACACAAAATATCCAACTATGATAACAATTTGACCTTCCAACAATAAATAACACACTCGCAAATTACTATAAATTTTACAATAAAAATGATATGTCTTGGAGCTGGAGTCCTAAGTTAAAACCATCAATGGGATTTCACATTGCTTTGAGCTTGGGACCACAACATCTAACCCTAGGGCAAATTACACAAATTATTGACAATCACAAGAATCTCTCCTGTAATTTCTGAAATTACATTGTTGTCCCCTATCAGAATCAGCCTCCCACCATACACCAACCCATCAAACAAAACCATTACCACCACCATTACAAAACCAACCCAGCACCTCCATCCACCTCAATCAACTACCTCCACCACAACCTATTTCTTTTTCTTCCCTTTTCTTTCTACACAACAATTACAGTTATCCCCACACTTAGTTCTGTCTCCTTACTTTTCTACTACAACTACGTCCACCACAACGCCCCTCCATCGCACCAACCTTTCGACAACACCCATCTACTTTTTTCTCTTATCTATAATTGAATTTGAAGAAATATTTCTTACCCAAGGGGTTAGGTTTATATATTTGTTAGCAAAAATAAGAGAAGTGAATTTAATTTAGAAACCATAGGGAAAGTCTATCACTACAAGAAAATACACATTTGGCCACCAAAATTGGCGACCAAAACAAATTTAGTCGCCAAAAATATACCTTTTGGTGACTAAAAAAAAATTAGTCGCCAAAGGTTCATAGTTCAGCTACTATTTGAATTTAGTCGAGATATATTGTCTTTTTGGTGACTAAAACAAAATTTAGTCACTAAATATATAGTAATCGGCTACTAAATAATAATTAGTTGCCAAAAGTTTATATTTTACGCTACTAATTGTAGGTTTAGTCGCTGATTAAGGTTAATTGCCGACAAAAATATAGTTTAGTCGCCAAATATTATGGACATTTTTTACACATTTTGGTGACAAAAAAATTTAGTAGCCGTATATTTAATTTTTGCCAACGTAAAAAAAATTAGTAGCCAAATGATACTTTTGGCTATCAATATATTAGTCGCTATTAATTAATCATTGGCTGCAAAGCAATTTAGTCATTATTCAGCTCTATTTGGCGACAAAAAAATAATTCGTCGTTAAAGGTTGAGTTTTTTTTTTAAGAGGGAAAGCAATTGATTTTGGCGCCCAATATATATACATTGTATGTTTCATCTCTCACACACACGATATACACTGTTCTGTCTCAAACAATTTTTGCTCTCACCAAACCTCACCCCCTCTCACCACTGACGCTCGCCACCGTCGTACATCGCCACCTACAAATCACCAGCGCCACTTAATCACAGGTATTTTTCTCCCGCTCTGTCGCTCTCGGTCTCTCTCTCTCTATCGCTCTCAGTCTTGATCCCTCTTTGTCGATCTCGCTCTCTCTCCCTCTCCCTCTCCCTCTTTGTCCGTCTCTTTCTCTCTCTCTCTCTCTCTCTCTCTCCCTCCCTTCCTCTATTTCCCCATTTATCACACGTAGCTCTAGGGTTTTATAAGATTTTTGTTGTTTGATTTTGTGTTGATTTCTTAACTCAAAATCCAGATTTTTGTGTTCATTTTGTGTTGATTTCCTACACTTGCTATAGGGTTTGTGTTAATTTCTAGACAGAAATCCCAAATTCAAGCTCATGAGCTTAATTTGATTTTAGAAATATATTAGCTTAATGTGTGAGTTGTAAGAGATTTGGGTTTTGTTTGTACTGAGATGCTCTTTGTACTATTGAAATGTTGATGCTATACATCTTTTTACTGTAATTCTCTTGTAAATTAGTGAGTAATGTTTGGTTGTTTGTAGGCACTGTTATATTCCCTTTCATTCCCTCCCATGCCTTTCTTATGTCATTTTGCACTGCCTTTGGATTGGCTTTGGTTTTTATTCCTTGAAGAACACAAAAGAATTTGTTCCAGGATTGTTGGCATTGTAAGGGGTTATTAGATGTTGCTGTTAGTTTCTTATTTTCTGTTTCTGTTTTTTAGTCTAACCTTTCATGTTCAGGAATTAGAAGGAAACTGAACCAATTCCAGTCTGGAAAACAAACTGAGGATCCCAGGTTAGTGTCTTACATAGGGATATAGGTAGACTAGATCTTTCCAGAACAAGTTCAATGAAAATTGCTTTACCTTGTTTCTTTATGAAGTCCTTAAGAATACAACCTAGGAACCAACACTTCTCTTTTTCTTTTTTCTTTTTTCTTTTTTCTTGTTTTTGGTGCCTTCTGTTTTTGAGAAGAATTGTAGAACAAATCTACTAGCTCTTTTCCTTCTATTTTTGAGAAGAATTGCAGAACAAATCTACTAGCTCTTTTACTCTTTTCCACTTTTAAGCTGTATTAACTCCATGTAAGATTTGATCAAAGGTTTGGAACTCTTTTTTCTTTATTCTGGTTGTGGGTTTTGGAACAATATGTTTGATATAGAATTTGTTATATCCATTTTTGAGGCTTGAGATAGAATATGAATTTTGGAACTTCTCTGCACTATCCATAGCTTCTAGTTTTGTGAAAGCAAAAGTTGAAAGTATAGTACAGCCAAACCTTCTCAAAGGACTGTCATTTCATCTTCAATTGCTTCCACTTTTAAGTTTTAATATCATAAAGTAATTTATTGTTAATGTTAAAGATACATTTATATTTCCAAAACATATTGTCTATCCATTGTTTTGAATTTTAAAATCAACCTAATTGGGTTTTTATATATTTTAAATGCATGCTTTAGATCTTTTAGATCCATGTTTACTTTTTATTGGTCTACAAAGCTAAAAAGTTCATTCCTTGTTTATATACATGTTTAGTGACACCACTCTAGGTGAACATGTGGAAGTATAGCCTAGTTGTTGTTAGCTTCCAGCCCACACTTCGCATAGTGTGGGTGGCACCATGTGCTAAAGAAAGGTGGTGGGGGCAACACCAACTCACTAAAGGAAGATAGCAAGGGTGGCACCACCTTGGCCAATTATGGTTGTCCCTTCACCCACTCCTCTTCTCTTGGTTATAAATTGAGATGAGTGAGGAAAGGTTGGATATGGGAGTGATACACAGAGCTGAAGAGCAAACACAGAGGGTATAATCTGTGAGTAAGATTGCTATAGAGAGAGTTGTGAGGTGTGAGTACTGTAATCTCCCTCCGGGATAATTCTATAGTGGATATCTCTCCCGTGGACGTAGGCAATTGCTAAACCACGTAAATCTCTTGTGTTATTGTGTGTGATTGATTTCTGGTGTCCCATAGTCCTAACAAGTGGTATCAGAGCCTCGTCGGTTGCGTTTCGGAACAAAAACAGAGTGTTTTTCGAAACTACCCAGAAATCAAGTTGCTCAAAATTAGGTTTTGAGCATACCAGGAGCAAGGTCTCGTGGAGAGGAGTCCAAAACAGCAAATCGGAGCCCCAGAAGAGCTTGCACGCGCTCTCTAAAGTCAGCACGTGAATCTCACGCTCTGCACGCGCCACACGCGCCGTGAAAAATAGTCGGCGCATGAATATCAAGCTCTGCACGCTCCCTACGCGCTGCTCAAGGAGGAAGACGAGTGTGTTGCGCGTGTGTGACGTCACATGCCACTGTATCGTCTACGTGGCTAACACATCATCGCCACGGCACTGATACATGGCTGTCACGTCACCACCACGTGGCTTCCACGTCGACAAACCTTTTGCCACGTGTCTGCCACGTCAGCAAGCCTGTGCCATGTGACTAACCACGTCAGCACCCTATTGACCAATCAACCCAGAGGCTGGGAGTTATCCGCTACTGCGCGGCTAAGGTACACTTGCAAATCTGAACTGTCCAAACTGTTTTGGCTTGATTGGAGCCATTCTGAGTTCGTTTTTGACGATTTAATAGTGCTTTTCAACTATTTGGAGTATTCCGGACACATCCGTACGATCAGATTTTTCATTCGGAGTTTTCTATAAAATGAAAGAATACGATGGAGGAATCCACATCAACTTCAGGATCTATGTTCAAGTTGACTCCTTCCAATTATGCAATTTGGAAGTCACGAATGGAAGACATCCTATTTTATAAAGACTTGTTTGATCCTATTTTTATAAAGGGGGTTAAACCTCAAGGAATGAAAGATGATGACTGGATAAAGATGAACCGCAAGACTATCAGTTGTATCAAACAATGGATAGACCACGGTGTGTACCATCATGTCACCGAGGAGACAGATGCCTATTCTCTATGGACAATGTTAGATGACATGTACCGATCAAAGACCTCTCGAAACAAAGCCTTGGTGATGAGAAGGCTTGTAAATTTGAAGTTGAAGAATGGAATGTCTGTCGCCGAGCACACCAGTGAATTCAAAATTTTGGTGAATCAGCTTGCAACCGTCAAGATGTGCTTAGACGATGAAATACAAGCCGTACTACTGCTCAGTTCTTTACCGGACAGCTGAGAGATGTTGGTGGTCTCTCTCAGCAACTTTGCATCAGAAAGGAAGCTGACCATGAGCATGGTCACAAACGCCATGTACAATGAAGAGACAAGAAGGAAAGACATGGGAAGTAATCAGTCCCATGCTCTTGTCACAGAAGATAGAGGCAAAGAAAGAGGTAAAGGCAGAGGTAGAGGAAGAAGCAAAAGTAGAGGCAGCTGGAACAACAGGAGTAAATCCAGAGACAACAAAGGTTGAGGTAACTCCAGCTTCACTTGCTTTCACTGTGGCCAGGAGGGTCACATAAAGAGAAACTGCCCAAGCCGGAAAGAGAAAGGCCAAAGCAGTAAGTCAAAAGGAGATAAGAACACAACAGCCACAACAACTAATGAAATACTTCTTGCAGTTGGTGAAGAGTAGGATTGCCTTCATATGGCTGACCACAGCTACACAGAATGGGTGATAGACACAGCTGCATCCTATCACGCCACTTCCCATAGAGAACTCTTCAGCTCGTACAACGCTGGGGATTTTGGCACTGTTTGAATGGAGAATTCTAGCTATTCGAAGATTGTGGGTATTGGCGACATTAGTATTCAAACTAATGTCAGGAACAAGCTGGTTCTCAAAGATGTAAGGCATGTTCCAGATTTTGCCTCAATCTTATCTCCGGAAACACCCTGGACCGACAGGGCTATACAAGTACATTTGGAAATGGCCGTTGGAAGCTGACAAGAGGAGCTTTGACAATCGCCAGAGGAGAGATGTTTTCAACACTGTATAAGACTCAAACAAAGATCTGTCTAGAAAGTCTTAATGCAGCAGAAGACAATGAGTCACCAGACTTATGGCACAGAAGACTGGCTCACATGAGTGAAAAGGGATTGCATCTATTGGCAAAGTAATCCAAATACCCTTATCCAAAGGGAGTGCATTGAAGCTGTGTGATCATTGCCCTTATGGCAAGCAACATCGAATATCATTCAGTTCAACGAGCGAGAGGAAAATAGAAGTGCTCAATATGGTATATTCGGATGTTTGTGGCCCAATCGAAGTGGAGTCACATGGCGGCCGCAAGTATTTTCTAACTTTCATTGATGATGCAACAAGGAAGTTGTGGGTGTATTTCTTGAAGACAAAGGATGAGGTATTTCAACACTTTCAGGAGTTCCATGCAATGGTGGAAAGAGAGACCAGGAAGAAATTGAGGTGTCTTCGCACAAACAATGGAGGCAAGTACACTTCCAATGCTTTTGCAGCATACTGTGCCAGCAGAGGTATCCGGCACGAGACAACAGTTTCCGGCACCCCACAACACAATGGTGTGGCAGAAAGGATGAACCGCACTATTATTGAAAAAGTCAGATATATGCTCAAAATGGCAAAGTTGCCAAAGTTATTCTAGGCTGAAGCTGCCCGTACAGCCTATTATCTCATCAACAGGTCGCCTTCAGTCCCGTTGAATTTTGCGATACCTGAGGAAGTCTGGTCCAGAAAAAAGGTATCATATTCTCACTTGAGAGTCTTCGGGGTAAGGCCTTTGCACACATCTCTAAGGAAAACAACAGAAGCTTGATGACAAGTCCACTCCATGCATATTTGTGGGCAATTCAGATGCAGCATTTGAGTACAAGGTGTGGGACCCAATGAATAAGAAGATGTTCAGGAGCAGAGATATTATGTTCCAAGAAGACCAGACAATAGCAGATTTTGAGAAATCTACAAAGTCTAGAGATATCATCACTCCAGACTTGTTTCCATCTCCCGAGCCATCACAAAATGCTAGATGTGATGATGTGCAACAAGATGTGCCAAAGTTGCAAGATCCTATGCCAAAAATTGAGGATTATGAGGAAATATATGAAAACCCGGATGAAGAAGGTCTTGAGCAGGGGGAGCAACCCCCTCAACCAGAGGCAACTGGGCCTCAGTTGCAGAGATCTAGAAGAGCTATCTTGCCATCAACCAAATATCCCGCTCCTCAGTATATTCTGATTACTGATGAGGAGGAGCCCGAGAGGTTTTCGGAAGCCAAGAGTCATACAGAGAAAGACTGTTGGATGCAAGCCATGAAGGAGGAGATGAGTTCTTTGCAGAAGAACCACACTTATGAGCTTGTTCCACTTCCAAGAGACAGGAGAGCCTTGAAAAACAAATGGGTGTATAAGTTGAAGAAAGATGAAAACGGTAAACTATTGCAGCATAAAGCTCGTTTGGTGATCAAAGGCTTTGGGCAGAAGAAGGGAATTGATTTTGATGAGATCTTTTCCCCAGTTGTGAAGATGACTTCCATTCGAGTAGCTCTAGGATTAGCAGCTCGCTTGAATCTGGAAGTAGAACAAATGGATGTCAAGACTGCCTTTCTCCATAGTGATTTGGAGGAAGAGATCTACATGGAGCAACCAGAAGGATTTGAAGTTAAAGGAAAACAGAATCTAGTCTGCAAACTGAAGAAGAGTCTTTACGGCCTGAAATAGGTGCCGAGACAATGGTACAAGAAGTTTGATTCATTTATGGCGGATTACGAGTACACAAGAACGATAGCAGACCAGTGTGTATATTTCCGAAGGTTTTCGGATGGAAACTTCATTATCCTATTGTTGTATGTCGATGATATGCTGATCATCGGACAAGATACTACTATGATCAACAAGTTGAAAAAAGATTTGTCGCAGTATTTTGACATGAAGAATTTAGGCCCAGCACAGCAAATTTTGGGCATGAAGATTGTTTGTGATAGAAAAGCCAAGAACATATGGCTGTCATAGGAGAAATATGTTGAACGGGTGATTGAAAGGTTTAACATGAAAGATGCCAAGCCAGCCGGCACACCACTGGCCAACCATTTCAATGTGACAAAGCGTTCGTGTCCCACGACCAGCTCTAAAAGGAAAGAAATAGAGGCAATCCCTTATTCTTCCGCAGTAGGAAGTTTGATGTATGCAATGGTGTGTACCCGGCCAGATATAGCTCACGTAATTGGCGTTGTGAGTAGATTCCTCGCCAATCCAGGAAATGAGCATTGGGAGGTGGTCAAATGGATTCTTCGGTACTTAAAGGGAACTTCAAAGATGTGTTTATGTTTCGAGGAGCTGAACCAATTTTGGAGGGTTTTACAGATGCCGATATGGCAGGTGATCTTGATGGTAGAAAGTCTACATCAAGATTTTTGTTCACCTTTGCAAGGGGAGCTGTTTCATGGCAGTCCAAAATACAAAAGTGTGTTGCTTTATCTACAACAAAGACAAAGTACATTGCTGCCGCAGATGCTGGAAAAGAAATGTTGTGGTTAAAGCAGTTTCTCCAAGAATTAGGTCTACGGCAGGAAGAGTACAAGGTACATTGTGATAGTCAGAGTGCAATTGATCTGAGCAAGAATTCCATGTACCATTCACGTACAAAACAAATTGATGTCCGGTATCATTGGATACGAGAAGTGATGGAAAAGCAGCTGATAAAGCTAGTGAAGATTCACATGGACAAGAATCCTTCTGACATGATGACCAAGGGGAGTTGTTTCATGCAGTCCAAAATACAAAAGTGTGTTGCTTTATCTACAACAAAGACAAAGTACATTGCTACCGCAGATGCTGGAAAAGAAATGTTGTGGTTAAAGTAGTTTCTCCAAGAATTGGGTCTACAGCAGGAAGAGTACAAGGTACATTGTGATAGTCAGAGTGCAATTGATCTGAGCAAGAATTCCATGTACCATTCACGTACAAAATACATTGATGTCCGGTATCATTGGATACGAGAAGTGATGGAAAAGCAGCTGATAAAGCTAGTAAAGATTCACATAGACAAGAATCCTTCTGACATGATGACCAAGGGTGCCACCAGAGACAAACTGGAAGTTTGCAAGAATCTGATCGGGATGGACTTCAAGTGAGAATTCAGTTATCCATGTGGGCGTGGATGGGGAGAATTGTTAGCTTCCAGCCCACACTCCACATGGTGTGGATGGTACCATGTGCTAAAGAAATGTGGTGGGGGCAACACCAACTCACTAAAGAAAGATAGTGAGGGTGGCACCACCTTGGCCAATTATGGCTGTCCCTTCACCCACTCCTCTTCTCTTGGTTATAAATTGAGATGAGTGAGGAGGGGTTGGATATGGGAGTGATACACAGAGTTGAAGAGCAAACATAGAGGGTATAATCTATGAGTGAGAGTGCTGTAGAGAGAGTTATGAGGTGTAAGTACTGTAATCTCCCTCCGAGATAATTTTATAGTGGATATCTCTCCCGTGGACGTAGGCAATTGCCGAACCACATAAATCTCTTGTCTTATTGTGTGTGATTGATTTCTGATGTCCCATAGTCCTAACAGTTGTAACTTGGGTATCATCCTGCATAGCTAAACTACTGACTGTAGTTCCTTGGGAACTAAAGTTCACCGAGGGACATGTTAGAAATTCTATAGATCCCATTAAGAAGATGCTTGGGGAGGTCCAATTTTTGCATCCTGTGGTGTCCATAAAATTGTTCATGTTTTGCCTTTCTTTTTCCTAATTTTTTCTCTATAGACCCCAAAAGTGTATTGCTAGTTTTCTTCCTTGTAGATGGATTGCGCAGAAAGACTGGTTCTCACTCAAATTCGTTGTTTATATCTTGAAAGTTACCTTGTACATTCTGCTTGAGTTGGCAATTGGAAAGGTGGATAGAAAGTTCTATTTGTAAGAAAAAAAAATGACATTTTTTTCACTGACTTGCTACATTATTTGATAAGGGCTTTTATGCTTTGACCTTTTGAATTTTTTGTGGACTGCAATTAACTGCATAACCTGTGGCTCCTTACAGCAGACCCATATAAACCCATTTTTCTTTTGTTTATTCTCTGTTTAATTTGCTTTTGAAGTTGTGGCACCTGTTGTCAAATTGGTTGTGCATTTAATGATGGTTGTAGTCACTCAGATTTATTTCTTATGGGTATAGGTTTAATGTTGTGAAAGTATTTATGCTATTTTACTTCTTCCTTTTGTTGGCAGATCCATTTTCTATCACAACTGCAATGGTAAATAAAACAATTGGGAACTCTTTGCTTGGCCAATATAAACGATGGCAACCCAAAGTGAGATTTTTATTATTATTTGTGTAGAAATTTAATATCAAATAATGTTTTGACTTATTCTTCATGACATGTAAGCAGGCACATTATGAGCTTCAAATTGATCCAACAATGGGTGAAGTGAAGAGAAAATGTAATATGTGTCGCTTGAATGCCAATTCTAATAGTGTTCTCTTCCATTATAATGGACATGGTGTACCAAAACCAACTGTTAATGGTGAAATTTGGGTTTTCAATAAGGTTAGTATCTAATATGAAGTTATGATCATGTTCTGTTCTTTATCACTTCTAGAGTAGTGATGTTGTTTCTCAACTGTGCTTCAACAAGTGCAGGGTTGTACGCAGTACATTCCCTTGTCAGTTAGTGAGTTAGATTCCTGGTTGAAGACACCGTCTATCTATGTTTTTGATTGCTCTGCTGCGGGAATGATTGTCAATGCTCTTACAGAGGTGCGCAGCTGTCACTCAAGGTCATTCACTAAGAGTTTTGTTATAGATGGCATAATAGAGTGCATGGGCTGCCTTTTTTTTCCCCAAATAAGGATAAGAATATGCTAAAGTTCAGAGCCCTTTTTTTTTCTTTTTGTTTTTTTGTGGGGGTTGTAGAATTTAAACAAAGTAACAAAAGTTTGAGGGCTAAAGCTTTCTTAGAATGTAGAAGAATCATTTTAGGAAAGGATGGATGACTAATCCGATGGTTGATTCAGATAAGTAAAACTGCGAAACTTTGGTTGGAAACAGAAACTTGCTTCCATAGCAAACCATTCATGTCAGACTCCGTTGCATAATTTATATCCCCATTCCTGTCCTTGTACTAGTACTACATTACACCAAATGACCAAATGGGTGTATCTCTCGTATTTTTCTTCTTCTTGTCTTTCTCTTGTTCTTAGGCTAGTGGGTTGGGTGAAAATGAAGTGGGTGTGTCTTCTCCTATGAAGCACGGATACTTCAAATAGGGTGACGTATCCGTATCGTATCCGTATCAGATACCGATACTCCTTGGATACTCGTGGATACGTATTGGATACTTATTACAAGTATCGGATACTTCTTAATTATTTTTTCATTAATTTTGGTGTATCGGATACTTAATTTTGAAGTATCAGATACTCCAAGTCATGTTTATTTGTTTTATGAAATTAGAATTGTAACATTTCTTACATAGTAATATAATATAATATAATTGCAAGTATAAATATAAGAATATTTTTCTGATACTTTGTTAAGTTCTTTGATAAGAAGAACATAATGAGTTAAATAATAGAATTTATCAAATTGATGTATCCTAATTATTTCATGCATGTCCCATAGAAAGTAAGAATCAACAAGAGAATATAACAATGGTAAATTAATATTAATAAATAAATAAGCAAGTAAACTTGAGTACAATATTTTTCACTAGAATCAAAGGAAAAAGCATAGGGACAAGTTGTGAATTGTTCTATTATTGTAATATAAATATATTAAACTTGATATTGAAATGAAATATTTGCAAGACCTATTAATAATTTAAAAAGTAAACAAGCTACTAGCTTAAATTAATACAAAATTCTTAAAGGTTAGTATTTTGCATTATAAAATTGCATTGTGGTTTCTCAACATTCTTTACCTTATGTGTAACTCACTATTAATAATTTTAAAAAATATATTTTTCACAAACGTATCCTAGGTGTACCGGTATCCTATTTTTTTAGGTTTTGTCGTATCGCCATATCCGTATCGTGTCGTATCCGTATCTATGCTTCCTAGGTCTTCTCCCATGAATTTGTGCCTGTGATTCCAATCTTGATTCCCCATGAAAACATGAGTTCCCAAAAATTTTATTACTTTATTGACCTTATTTTTTTGTTTTGTTTTTGGTTAGCTCCAAGAGTGTAATTTGAGTGGTCCATCTTTATCTTCCATGAAGGACTGCATTCTTCTTGTAGCCTGTGAAGCACATGAAAGTCTTCCTCAACATGCTGGTTTTCCTGCAGATGTGTTCACTTCCTGTCTCACGACGCCAATTAAGATGGCATTGAGTTGGTATGTTCCATTTCCTTGATGGTGTTCTTAATTTGACCTGAAACGATATTTATTAGGTAGGTAGGTAGGTTTGTTTCCTTTTAAGAGATATATTACCAGTTAGTGGTTATTTCCTGGATGAAGACCCTTTTATTTATTTTTGTTTGATGTGTGTTTCTTTTATTTAATTTCAGGAAATTTCCAATTTATTTGTGAATAATTTTTTTAAATAGATACTATGATCTTTTGTTAACGCTTCTTTTCCAGTATATGGAATGGTCTATCAAAATAAACAAAATCTTATGATTCACAATGCAATTCACAATAGGTGAATCTATTTTGGGATAGAATCAATATTGAATCACATGATTAAAAAGTTGACTTGTGTTTTGTGATCTATATAATTCTTGAAACTACCAGGTCCAACATATTTAGACTCTTTGTTTATCTCTTTTTTTTTTTTTTTTGGTGAAAATGTGAGAATACAACTTTTAAGAGTGTTTAGCACAAGAGAAAAGTTAAAGATCATGAAAAAATTTTCATGAAAATGATCATGAAAGAGTTATGATCCTTGGATTACCTTGATTAGTGTGTGGTGCTTTATTCTATGCATGTTTTGTAAAATTTTGGTGAGCAGAGGATTTAATACTTTCAAATATTTTGGCCCAAGGGTTTTACCATTTATTACTTTTTTTCATTCATAAACTCTGGTTCATGTCTGATGAGCTAATTAAGCAACCTATGCAGATGTTGGAACTTGGAGCTAGTTTGTGGGGTCTATTAATATAATTTAAATAATATCCACTTGGCCCCCCTTCATTTATTTTAAAGATCTAACATTATGAAAATGGTTATTGACCGCTTAATAGGTGGTCATTAATTTCATCATACTTTACAAAATGTATATTGTTATTGTTGAGTCACACTGTTATTGGGAACACTATAGCAAGCAAAAAAAATGGATTTGGGTTTTTTCCATTGGAGACTTCTCAGTATACATTTTGTATAGTATTGGAGGCCCCCCTTCTTTTAATGTGCAGTCAACTGGGGCTTTGTCAATTAATATTGGTAAGTGCTGGTTCTGTGCTCTTATTGGAAGTATCACCTACAGGACTTGATCAGTTTGTTGGAACTTCAATGACGTTCATATTTCATTGATCCCTTTACCGATTTGATGAGTTGTTAATGTGATGGAAAAAAATGACTCTCCCTTAATCTAATGAACATTTAATAAAATGATTTTGAGATGAATTTTTAATACCTTTTTTTTTATAAAATTTAAATTTAATAAAAAAAATAAAAGAAAACATGAGAATAGGAAATGTTGTAGATAGAAGCTCTCATGTTCCTTAAGTGAATTCTAGCACGTTGTCCTGATGGGCCCTAACACAAAGGAAATGATAAAACATCCTATTGTTTGAAGGTTATGGTATTTATCTTGGAAAATTCTAATGTGTATGAAGTGCATTGAAATGTGTATTTATTTTGGGCATTTTCCTCTCTTATTGATAGCCTAATGAGCTGTTATATTAGTATGACCCCTTTGATCTTTTCGAAGCATGTTTTAAATGTGGTTTGTGAATCCATGTCATTTCACTTATAAGTTGTTTTCTATTCAATTGAAATCCTATACTTGAGGGAACCTCCTGATTGCATAAATTCAGATGCTATATTAGTCCTTTTGGCGTGGAAGAGAAGTGCTTGATATAAGTAACAGTCTTGTTTGTGAAGACCCATAAGGGTAATGCAAAGATTTTGCATTATATAATTTTCTTTTATAATTTCAAATATGCCAATGCTACGTGGTCAATACTAATGATTATTTTATTTTATTTTTTACAGATGATTTTTGGCATGGAATTGTAGATATTCCTTTTTTGTCTAAGGAGGACGTGGTTTTTGTACTACTTTTTATTCTGTATGAAATTATTATTTTCAGTTGGAATATACTTGGTTTGTATAAAATTTGATATTAAAAGTTATCCTTTTTTTTGGATGGTTGTAAGTGAAATACGTGTTGTGGAATGGGTGATAATATGTATGTATTGTTTTGTTTGTATACCTGTTACAGGTTGCATGGGATACATACAGGTGGTGGACAAATTAATGAAAATAAAAAAATATATAAAATGATATTTTTGGCGACTAAACAATTGGTAGCTAAAAATGGAGTTAAATATTTTTAGCGACTAAATAATTAGTAGCTAAAAGAAGAATTAAATGGAAACAAACATTTTGGCGACTAAACATTTAATAGCCATTTAAAAAAAGATTTTAGGCGACCAATAATTTAATAGTCAAAAAAAAAATTAAGTTTTGGCCACAAAAATTTTAGTAGCTGAAAATGTGATGTTAAATTTAATTGTAATCTTTTGGCGACTAAAAAATTAGTCGCCAATTTAGCCTTTCAGCGACTAAATTTTTTTTTGGCGCCAATACCTTTACTTTTGGCGACTACTTGTTTAGTCGCCAATACCTTCGCCGACTGTCTTTTTGCGATCAAGTTGACAACCAAATTATTTAGTCGAGAAAATCTTTTGACAACTAAAAATTTAATCGCCAAAAATACAATTTCTTGTATGTAATTGTCAAATAAAAAGTGTATCATTTATGGAGGTAAAGGATTTACCTGTGATAGACAGGAAGAAGCTTCGCCTGGACCAATAATAAGATAACAAGAAGTTAAGTAGGTTGGATAGATCTGTGGTTTCCCATGAATAGTTTCAAAAATAACAAAAATTTGTCAGTGGGTTTTGCCTAGATTGGTTTCTAATCATTGCCCAGTGATTATGCCTCTTGAATGTCTTTACAAGCAATTGCCGCACTAGTGTCTTATTGTTTTAGTTTTTATGTATCTGTAGTTGAAAGGAAAACTATCTATTTTTTATCTTATAATTCTCTTACCATAACCACAATAGCCATGCATGTAATCTTTTTTTTTTAATGAACTAAGTAAATTTTTATATTCTTTATTATGAAAAATATAGAAACCTAGATGTTGATTTGTGATTATGTACCAATTTTAAGCAAAATATAACAATCCCAATCAAACAATCAAGAGAAAGAGACACAAAGATTTACGTGGAAAAACCACAATTGGACACCTTCCAATTGTGATCAAAAAACCACGGGCAACTGCCACAAGAAACAATCCACTAAGAAGATTTAAAGGAATTACACAGGTATACTCTCAATTATCTAGCGAATTCACAACGCCTAATTGAACCAACCTCTATGTGCCTCTTCCAACCCATCTTCAGCACGGAATTGTCTTTCTGATGAGCCATCCGGATTCCACCAAAGCTTCAGGCTCGAATTCTTCAGAATTCACAACTGAAGAACAACCTCTCTTTGTGTATAACAAACAAACCTTTGATGTACTCTCTTTAAACCATGAGTTGAATACTCAATAAAACATCAAAGAAAAAATAACAAAATATCCCCAGATATAAACATTTAAGAACCAAACAGAAGATCTAGAGGACTTCAATCAATTACTTAGTTTTGGGAGAAAACCAAGTATTTATAGAGAACCAAAAGTAACCCAAGATTGGGAAGAAAACAAACTCCTTGAAAATCCGGATTCTGAGCTCGCTCGAGCGAAGCTTTATGGCTCGAGCGAAGGAGAGTAATTTTCATGATTTCTACTAGTGCCTTGGCTCGAGCGACGGATCCTTGGCTCGAGCGAGGAATACACTTCTTCAAGTTTTTGTATGGACGCAATCCTTGGCTCGAGCGAGCATTCCTTGGCTCGAGCGAGAAAGTCTTAGCTCGAGCGAGCACTCCTTGGCTCGAGCGAGCAACGGCTGATATGCAATTTTGAATGCAATTTTGAATTTTGCTTCGGCCGCGAGCTGACCAGGTAGCTCGACCCCCGTAATGATCAGCGAAGTGGCAATCTTGAAAACATTAACATCACAAACTTCTCCGCAAAGCTCGATTCGGGTTGGATTCGCATCTAATAAACTCATAGCCTCACTGAAATAAAAATGCGAATAAAATTACAACTCAAAAGAGTTTTGTCAAACGGGATTGCCAAGAATAAAAACCTAACAATGTATATTTAATTTATCTTTTTTTTTTATTATTCATATTTATATTCCGTATTTCACCAATGTTTCAACTCTTAACACTCTTTCCACTCTCACCCATAGAGCTATTTCATTTACTAGCGGCTGTCACATGCGATACGTGTGTAAGATGTTAGGTTTATTAAAGAAGTCATGATTTTAAGACACCAACATGAGAAGTGAGTAAGACTCAAACCTAACACTTTAAATTTAATAATGAACACACTTACCACTTGAATAATACACAATATGCAATTTTTCTTTTTTATTTGTTTAAATTGCATAGCACCATTAATGTATGTGTGTGCTTGTGTGTGTAAGACATTACATGTGATAGTAACTTCTAGTTTTTTATTAGTTGATTAAATGACTAAAAAATGTATCAAAAAGAAAGTGATGTAAAAACTTGGATGATCAGTTTCTAAGTGCATATAATTTTGTCCAAATCACCCCATTTCCAATTCAGAATGGCCCAGCAAACATGGTTTGTGCCTCTTTTGAGCCGAATTCTATTATTTCGGTACTAAATTCATTATTTTTCTATTTTTTACGAGTAATAACTTTATGGGTAAATTATGAAAAAAATCTCAAAATTTGATCCTTCTAACAAATCAAACTCTTGAGATTTTAATTTTTTCAATTTAAATCCAGAACTTTCACTTAGATATCAATTTCAACTATCTGTTAAGTAGAACTAAAAGAATAGAGGGTTGTTGTCGCAACCGCACTAGTGTTAGCGGCAGCAGCCCTCTCCCACCCCACCGCCCTCTCCCAAATCCTCCACCCTCACCAATCAACATATCCACCACCCTTCATCATCCTTTCCACCCTTCCAGCCCCACGTCCTCTGCCCCTTGTTCAGATCCAACCACATTCCTCATTTCTTTCTAACCCTCTATCTTCCCCTGTTTCTCTCTAAAACCAGTATACCCTTAAAGTCTTTTTTTTTCTCTCTAAAGAAATGGTATATTTGTTTGTCTAGGGTGCCCTAGATAGATTTGAAAGCCGTGGAACAAAGACAACATAAAGAGAGCTTTGAGAGCTTTTGTAATTCAAAAATCAAATCCTAAACTAATTACATCCACTCTGTAATTTCTTGCAATTTCACTTTCAATTTCATCCAATTTCGAAGATCAGGTTTCAAATTCATGAAGACTCTTTACTTTCTTGGATTCATCCAATTTCAATGTCTTCTTTTGATCGTCAGTTGGAGAGAAATAGAGATAGATTCGTTAAAATAGAGATAGCTTCGTTAAAATGTGACGAAGTGCATGGTAAAATTTAAGATGTGTGGTTTTGTTGTGATTGGTTGTTGATGAGATTCAATTTTAGATTTGATGTAACCTCACCCTCAAACAAAAAGAATTTATGTAAAACCTAGAATACATTATATTCCTCTAAAACTCAATTCAAAATTTCCATCACAATGAGAAAATCACACCCTAAACATTAGAAAAGTAAGTTAACTAGGCCCAAAATAGAAGAAAATGAAAACCAAAGAAACTGCCTCCTCGTCGCTACAAGCATACAAATCTATATCCCCGTGCGATATCCATGAACTTTAGCATTGTGAATAACATGTACCAAACAAAAGAGCCAAACCCACTTCATTCTGCCTCAAACTGTTTTAGTTTTGGGGCCTTCTTCTTGTGTCTCCTTGGCATCGAATTCTTCATTCCAATAAAGAAGAGCAATGGCCCCACCAATGCCAAGCTCTACAAAGAAAATGTTGCGAGTTATTCACACAATCAATTCCAATTCATGCATTGTTAGCTAATAAAGAGATCCCAACCAAGGGAAATGGGAAAATAAATTAAGGGGAAATAATAAATCAGTGGTAAGTCAAAAAATAAATATCAATTTGATGGACAACTTTGAGTCAATCTCTTGACTTTCTGAAATGATATTTTGCCATAAATTGGTCCTCTTTATCACAATCCCATTGGCTAACCTGTGTAAACTTCACAAAAAGACTAGAAAATTCTTTGCTCTCAACGTCGTAATTGTAGAAGTCATACAAGATTGGAGCAGCAATTGCCTGGTGCAGAAGCTGCACAAGAAAAAAAAAAAAAACAAATAATAAGAGTCAATGAAATTGATTAGATTGTCTAAAAGAAATTGAATCAAGGGTGAATTAAGTTTAGAATACGGACCAGCAGATAAGCTCCAAGAGAGCTGCCAAAGATGAAAAGAATGCTTCCAAGAGCCTTCATAGCTATAGTTGCGGCAACTAGATACTTGATCTGTGAATAAAAATTGATGTTACTTCTGATATTGTATACACATGGCTAAGCTTATTCCAATCAATGAAGATAAAAATAAAAAGACAAGCAAAAACAAACAATTCTTACTTCAACATCTGGCACTTGCAGCCCAGTCTGAACTGACACATGATTCGAGAAAACATTGAACTTTGGTCTCAGAGACTTTGCAGCCAGCCCACCATCAACACCAAATTCATTAAACCTACAAGCAGGAATAGGTTATGACAATTCAGAATAGAGGCATATGGACATTTCTCTACCAAAAACTACGAGTCAAAATAAACAATTATCAAGCCCTAAATACGCCTCCAAAAGGAAGGCCCCCGTTTGGAAATAAGCTATTTTAGTTGTCTATTTGACTTTTATGAAAATATATGCAAAAAAGTAGAAACAATGATGTGATGAAGTGTTTTGTTTTGTTGGCTATTTTAGCCCATCCCAAACACCCTAATTATGATTAGAAGTTCCCATGTCACAAATGTATCAATCACTAACAGTCCACAATTATTAAATACAGCAATCCAGAAATTCTAGTTCTTGTTTGCCTTCCATTAACAAGGTATGTCAATTAAGTTTGTAAGAATGCACAGAACTTATAAGAAATTAGCATTGTTAGGCTGCTTAAAGCCTTTTCCTCTAATTTGCTATTCATAAACAATAACATCATTATCCCATTTGGGCAAGGGGGAAATAAATAAAATAAAATGTTGACAACCACCACCACATAAATTCTCAAAAAAAGTAACTCCTTGGATCACTATCTAAAATAAATGTGATATCCAACAAGAAGAAAAAATGCAACATCAAATAGCAAGCTACCACTTACTCTATAACTAGAAAGTACTTAAGTTAACTATCTCAACAAACAGCAATAAACACCAATTACATGTGGGTATATACTACACAGCAGACTACACCAACATAACGATTAGCAAAAGCAATAATAGTATTAAACAAATAACTCGGAGCAGCTACTGCTTCTATGGAGAGCATTTTGTTTCAAGATACCAGTAAATAAATCACTTAGAAAAACCACTCCAATGCTGCCCATACACTAGCACAGAACTAAAATAAACCACGTTCTTCCAATAAAAGCATCTTCAACTCAAATTCAAAAACAAGAACTTTCAAACGCAGTTCAGTCCTGACTAATTAGGAGAAACACTCTTTCAATTTGTTATCATGTAGCCGGTTTTGATATTTTAAGCACATCACGGTTCATCGATCACGTATGAGTGAGCTGGAAATGCAACATACAACAGCATATACAAAAAGATCAGACAGGGGATTACTCAATACACAGAGACAGTTAAAAATTCTTACATCATTTGACTTTAATCACATAGACTACATAGCACATATGCATTCAGTGCCCTGCTACGTGTGCATGTAATGTTGGGGACTTGAAGATGTAACTAGTAATAAATGGATAAATTGACCAATCAAAATATCCTTTTTTTCCTTACACGTAATACAATAGAAGCCACATTTCATACAAAAGTACAGATTTATCAATTACTTCCATTATAGGAAGCACAAATATGGATACAAGATACAACTTACAAGTATGATATGGATATGGATATAGATATGGACACAGAATTACATAATACTCTAAAAAACAATGATATTGGTACAGGCCATATGACAACAATAATAAAATATATTTTTAATAATATTATAGAATTATAATAACTACAATTTAGAATTGCACTTTGATATTAGCAGTTTAAAAATTGGGTTGATAATTTAGCTAAAAAGAGTCCTGCTGAGATGATTCTAAAAATCTCAAAACAGGCACCAAGTTGGCCACATAGAAAGGCCAGTTGGAAAGCAGTTATGAATTGCATTCAGAATTCACACATCATCCAAAAGAAAAACAAAATGCATGCAAATAGCTCTTTCACGCAACCTGAGGAGTACTCCCTCTCCCATTTGTATCTCTCCAACTCATGCAATCTTCTATACCATGTTACATGGACTTCAGTTTGATGCGACATGACATGGGTAATGGAAAACTAGATATGGATCCAAACCTTCTATTTTAAAAGAGATACTACTTCTTAGTTTTTCTTGCTCTTTTTTTTTTTTTTTTTTTTTTTTTTGAGGAATAAAACTAAAATTTGGAATAAAATAATCGTAGTTGCCAATATATTAAAATTATAATAAAATCATTGTGTATAATGAAATATCAAGAAAAAAAAAAATTTACTTCTGCACATATCTTCATATATTAACAAAAAAATTTCCAATTGGATGACGTAATCCAGCACCCATAATATCTTAAAATTAGGAGTTTAATGTTCCGACCCTTCACACCTAAGTCCACCTAACACAGCTTCTGTGTAACCAAAGGAACCCTAATATTTTAGAAAAACACTCATCTTCATATATCACACGATGCAAGGCACACAGAAGCAAAAGAAACCTACGAAATGACATAACATGGACATAAAAAAAAATAAAAAAAGACCCATATGGCTAACCAACAGCACCGTTCCACCAGGATCCACAACCACCAAGCCCCAAAAGTTAACTACCTCTCAAAGACAAAGCCACCTCCGCAACAATGCTACACCCCCTAATTAATTTAACACCCCTAATGATGTGACACTTGTAAGACACATCTAGCGGTCGTTTTTAAAGGTAATAAATTAGGTGTCTCAAACATTTTTTATAAAGTTAACAGTTTTAGGGGAAAATTAACGAGATCCAATGTGTAGTAGAGTTTCAATTCCAAATCTACTACAAAACCCATGCAAAATCTCAAACTTGTCAGATCCAACCCCACAAATACGAACAATAATAATAAAAACTTTACTAAAAGTAGCCAAAAAAAACCCTAACATCTTACCTATACGATCATATATATTAGTAAAACACACAGAACAAATCGTTGAAAAATACATACATACATACGTACATACAAACACGAAGAGAGAGAAATTCGAAGATCTGATGAACAAAGTGAAGAATAAGAGTGAAAAGCTTACTCTTGCCAAGCAGAGAGAATGAAGACAGAGGCGAAAAGGAGTCTCCCAAGGAACGCTACGAACGCCATTGATGTTCGAACAAGAGGTGCTTGACTCTTTCTCTCTCTAGAAATCGAGACACAGCACAGCGATTCAAGGAGTGGATTTAGGGTCGACGATGTACTGTAAAAGACAGAGATACAGAGAGATGTGTATATAATATATATACACCGCTCTGGTTAAATTAAATTTTTTAAATTTTGAATTTTAAATTTTAAAAGTGAGTCGGTGAAAATGGTACGCGCGGCGCGAGCGTGTATGGTAACATTATACTCGTCGGTCTTTTGAATAACACGCGGTTTAAGGTAATGATTCGGTCTTGCACACAGATCCAATACGAAAAAAAACTTACCTATCTCATTTTCAAAGCCTATTTATATGTATCTAGTCTACTAAAATTTACTTATCTCATTTATTTTTTTGAAAATAACTCAAAAACCAAATAAGTTGTATAAAATTTTCAAAAAATCATATTCAAAAAACCACAACCAAACACAGTAAATATATGCACCAACTAGTTTATTAATGGGCAAATTACATATACCCCTTCAGGTTTAGTAAAATTATAAATACCCTCTAAAGTTTAAGAAATTACAGATATTTCCCTGAAGGTTTTAGGAGGTAATTTGTTATGAAAATATAAACCTCAGGAGGATATCTGTAATTTCCGAAACCTAAGGGGTATCTGTAATTTAGCTAAACCTCGAGGGAGGTATATGTAATTTTCCCTTTATTAATTAGTATATTAATTGATAATGTGATATAATTTAAAATATTTTTAGTATTTATAATTTGTATAATAAGTAAGATCAATAATAATATATTAATTAATATATTAATTAAGTAAAATCAATAATAATAATAATATTAATATTATAAGATCAATAATAATAATAATAAGTAAATATCATCCATGAATTAGCCATCTTTCAAATCAATTATAAATTTTGATGTTTGCTTATATTCTTTAATTATTTAATATAAAATTTTAAATTTCGTTTGGTAGAGTTTTGTAAATATGATTTGAGAATATGAGTTGTATTTTGAGTTTGTGAGTTTTGAAATTATGATTTGAGTGTAGAAAATTTGTTTGGTTATGAGTTTTGAAAAGAGTTTTGAAAAGAATTTTAAATTGAATTGGGAATTTTTGATTTGACATGTAACATTTGATACAAAAACTAACAACTCATAACCAAACACATAACTCAAAAATTTATACAAAACTCATAAAAAAAAAAATTTTAATTCGAAAAATATTTTTTATTTAATATATAAAACATAACATGTGTCAATTCCAAAAGAAAAAAAAAATTTCACTGGCGGGGACGTCGTGTGGTACATTCGGGGGTCGACCTGGGGAACATCCGGGTGATAGAATTTTCAAAGCAAAGCGTGGAATTGATTTTTAAAAACCGTAAATAAACACGCAACTCAAAAACACACCCGGAATCACATTTCCAGAACACAACCAACCAGAGCCTTCAATTTTTGTTCTTTTTACTAATTATAATATATATAGAGTGTTACGTGATTCTATCTTTGGAATTTGTTTACTATTTTTTATTTACTTTTGTCTTTTCTAGTCTATTTTTGAAATTTTCAATTTGTCTCATTGAAGTGAATTTAGAATTTGAAATTTTTTAAAAAAAATATATTTGCTAAAGACGAAAAATAAACAAAAAAAAAAAATTACTTAAATAAGCAAACCCAGGCACCTACTAATTTTTTAGAAATTAATAATGTGATGGTATTATGTTAAAGATATAAGATAAATTATATTTATTTGTATAGTGGTATAGTTTTATTAGTAAGTTAGGATTAAATTTAGTAGGGTGTACGATAACTTTATTATTTTTGTAAAATGAGGATATAATGGTAATTTCATCCATGGATTTGATTGGAAATCCAACTCCCTTGGAATTCAAGGAAATACCAAGTCAGTTTAAATAAATTAAAAATTAATGGTGAAATTTATAAACTTTTATTATTAAAGTCAAAAATATTTCTATGTGTATGTAATTATTTTTAAAAAGTCACCTGATTTGTAATTTTTTCTTGGATTTTCTAATACTTTGAAGGGATTCGTTTAGTTGTGTTACACAACCACCATAATTTATATGAAACTCATTAGATTGTTAGTTTAATCTTATTGTTTTCAAATTTAAATATTTTGTAATACATTGTCTATAATATATAATCAAAACAAAATCATTTTGATTTTTTCTCTTCCTTTTCAAAACGATGTCGACGATGTCGACAATATAGATAATGTGTGACACAGAATTGAGATTCATCACTTTTAGACAAACAATTAAGGTCTAATAGTGGTTGGTTGGGTCCGGGCATTGCATTGGTTCTAGTGATTTTTTCTCTTTTTTGGGGCATAAATTGTCCTTTTATTTTGGTTTATTTCAACTTAAAATCCACGTAGACGTTTGTTATTTTTCTTTTTTGGTCCATTTGGGCATTTCATATTTTCCACTATGAAATTTTGATTCATATTCAACAAAATGCAATTATAACTTTGAATGTAGACCAATAGCTTTGACAAATGTTATTTATTATGATATGTGTTTCACTATTTTTATGTTATTATTTCTTATATATTGAGAGGGTAATTTGTGTAATTATATTGGGCCAAGCTAGTTGGAAGTGTCTTCAAGGCTTGGGCCGCGCGTGGCCGAGCTATGTCTTGAAGATAGCCTTGTTTGGGCCAGCAGTGGCTAGGTCGGTCAAAAATGGTTGACCAGGCTAGCAAATGCCCATGTTCTTGAACCTAGCTACTTCAGAATGGTGATCAATGCCATGATCGAGCTATAAGAAAGTCAGTCAAACAGTGCTAAGAGAAGCTTTGACCGAACTAGAAGCAGTGTCGAGCTGTGTTAGCGTGGCGGCACACCGTGCAATCTTCACCGGCGCTGTGTGTTGAAAAGCTAAGCCAATGGCAAACAGAGTATAGGTAGTCCGGTTGCACGGCAGAAAGCTGAACAAAGAGTTATGGCATCTCACTTGGCTTGCAGTGAAAGGGTGTTAAAAGATAAGCATTATCCTTCAAGAATGTGATTCCTATGAGGATTTTACAAATAAAGTTCAAGTCCTACTAAGATTGTGTTATGCGGAAAAACTACAAAAGTTCAAATCAAACCCTAATCTCAGGTATTGCAATTCTTACTCCCAAATTCATATAGCTTTTGCATCCTTAGTCTATTTGTTAATTTATGCATCGGAAGGGTTTCCGGCATACGACTGCCTGCTAACTCACGTTTGTGTTTTCAAGTGATACGACGACATTTGGAGGAGCGCAAACTTGATCGACAAGATTATACGAGTGAAGTTTATTTTGTGCTCGTACAAATGGCGTCGTTATGGAAACCACAGAGAACTTAGCTTTTGATAAAGTTTTTCTTCCGCAAGATTTAATGGTTCATAACGACGATCTGCCGCAATCCACCATTGACAGCCAAATGCCAGAAGGGAATAAGAGGCATGAGGATTTGCCTCCTACCCCCCCCCCCCATGGCGGACTTAGACCCTCAACAACAGAACCCTCACAAGGATGCGCGAGAGAAGCGGGGTTTGAGACATCGCCACTCTCGCAACCCAAATGGACAAAGGTGACAAACAGATACCTAGGTTCCGAAGGATCATGTGAGAAAGCAAGACGAGTTGATACGGAGGATGGCGGCAGACATAGAGGCATTAAAGCGTCATATGAAAGGTAAGGGCATGATTGGGGTGGAGATCTATGAAGGACAAACGCGATCTCGTCGCTCTAGGGATCAAGATGGATATGTCACACCAACACAGTCTAAAAGTAGACTTAGAACAGGCGACACCCAATCAAGGACTTCCAGAACTCATTACTCCAGGTCTGAGAGGATGAGATCTGAAAGGTCATACACTGAGAGGAGCAACTGTCGACCCTCGCACTCTCATCAAACATCTTTGCAATGCACTGAGTTGTCCAGATCAGAATATTTGCAAACTAGTTTGGAAGAAAAGGCACGAAGAAAAGAAATTACCTAGCGTAGGACCTTCAAAGGGTATCCACTTTGCAGTGATAGACTCATAGGACGCATGGAAACGTTGAGGTTGCAATGTCAATGTCGCATCTTGCGTATGAGCTAACAGACAGAGCACTAGCAAGATTATAGAGTTCTCCGTTTGTCTCAGCCATAGAGAACGCACATCTTTCTTTAGGTTTTAACCAACCTAAGTTCACAATCTATGACTAGAAGTCAGATCCTTACATCCACCTTAACCACTTTCAACAATTGATTGCTATACATAGGCGAAATGATGACTTGATGTGCATCTTGTTTCAATTAAGCCTTGGCGATCTAGACTTGACTTGGTTTGAGAGATTGCTAAAGGGCAACATTGCCTCATGGGCACAACTTGCAGAGGCATTTGTCACCAGGTTCAAAACAAACACCAAGACGCCTGTGAAGGTCGATCAATTGCTCGCCATTGACATGGACAAGAAGGAAACACTGAAGTCTTATAACAACCGATATTGGGAGTCATTCAACCAAATAGGCAAGGGTCCTACCAACCTAGCTGTTGCCCAGTATAAGCGTGGACTCCCTGGTTAGGCACAAACTGAGGGATGTCATGACCATGACGTCACTCTTTACCATGGAAACCCTGATAGAAATAGTGCATCAATATATCAGGGTGGAAGAGAATGGTGCCCGCACTAAGGCAAAATCTGGCACAACAGCGATGTCAGATAAAAAGTCTATCGCTAAGGTAAATACGGTCAGCAAGAAGGGAAAATCGAGCTACAATAATCATGGCGGTTTGCTAAATGATGAAGAATCCAAAGCGAGGAAGTTGAAGGTTCATATCACCATCACAACAGTTTTTGAGAAACCCATCTACCGAATCCTCAGTAAGATACGTAATGAACCTTTTGTTTGGCAGCTAGCCAAATTGGGTGAAACATAGAGAGGATATGATGAACGATATCGGTGCACCTTCCACGATGAAGTTGGGCACCGAATTGAAGACTACACGCCATTGAAGCAGCATCTAAAAGAATTTTGGCAGCAAGCCACTTGGACCAATACATTGAAGCGGGAGCTCGGACCGTCTCCTAAGACCGCAACATACGAAACGACATGCCAGTAAATGGTCCACCTCAAGGCATGATTAATGTGATCCATGGAATCATCGAGCCTAAGTGAGTCTGCAAACTAAAATGGATAATAAAAAAGGCAGAGTGCATGAAGAAAGTGCTAAGTGTTCAGCCGACCGTGAAGAAAAAGAAGACAGAAGTAAAGAATGTAATCTCTTTCTCTAACAGAAACCTAGCAAGGTTATAGAACCCCTATAATAATACGCGGGTGGTTACCTTGTGCGTCAAGAATTTCGACATCAAGGGAATTCATGAATAATGTACTATGAAACTTTCAAGCAATTGAAATTAGATGACAAAAACTTGACGCCAACCACGTCTCCCTTGATAGGTTTCAACTCTATGCCTGAATGGCTAGTTGGCAAGATTATTTTGCCGGTCAAAGCTGACTCGATAGTCAAACAAATGGAATTCTAGGTTTTGAAAGTCTTATCCACTTACAACATTATTTTTGGGAGAGCATGGTTGCACGCCATGCGAGCTGTAACATCAACTTATGACCAAGTAATGTGGTTCCTAAACGAAGCCAGAGTGATTGAAAAAGTCTTGAGAGACCAAATTATGTCCAAACAATGCTTCGTGATCGTGAACGGTAGCCGTGCTGTTAAAGGAATTGTACAGATGGTGGAAGAACCGGAGAGCAATGAGATGTTCAAAGACGTCGGCAAGGCAGCCGAATAAAAGATCGTAGAGGATCTAGTGGAAGTGAGGATTAATGAGAACAATCTAGAGAAATTCTTCCTACTCAGCTTATATTTGCCCAGTACTGAGAAAAAGGAGATCATGGATTTTTTGATCTCCAATCTTGAAGTGTTTGCTTGGATGCCATATGATATGTCTGGCATTGATCCAAATTTCATTTTCCATCCACTCAATGTCAACCCAGCCGCTAGACTGGTCATACAAAGAACTCGCAGTTCGGCTCTATTCCACGCTGAAGTAGTGATCGAAGAAATGAAAAACCTGCTCGAAATAGGGGCAATCAGAGAAGTCCATTATTCAAAGTGAATTTTGAACACTGTGGTTATGCCAAAGAAGAACGGCAAATGGCGTATTTGCATGGATTACAAAACGATCAACAAAGCGTGTCCAAAGGATAGCTTTCTTTTGCCAAGGATTGATTAGTTAGTGGACCTAACTGCATGTCACAAAACGATTTAGCTTTCTCGATGCATATTGTAAATATCATCAGATTGCTATGTATGAACTAGACTAGGAGATCACATCCTTCACAACTCCAAGCAGGTTGTATTATTACAAGGTCATGTCCTTTGGCCTAAAAAATGTAGGGGCAACATTTCAACGAATGGTCACCAAGATGTTTGCGCCATTATTAGGCAGAACAATAAAAGCTTACATCGATAACATGGTGATCAAGAGCAAGGATAAGTCAGAACATCTCAATGACCTAGCAGAGATGTTCCGAATCCTAAAGACTCACAAGTTACGACTAAATGCATCAAAGTGTATATTTGGCATGGGATCAGGCAAGTTTCTGGACTTCCTAGTAACCAACTGCGGAATAGAAGCAGATCACTCCCAAATCAAAGCCCTTCAAGAGCTTGAAAGGCCAAACACAATTAAGAAGTCATAGCACCTGATGGGCATAGCTGTCGTGCTAAACAAGTTTATAAGTCGGTCGTCAGACCGGTGTCAACCATTCTTTCAAGCACTTAAGGCGAAATTTGAGTGGGACAATGAATGTGACCAGGCTCTAGAAAGTTTAAAGGAGTACTTGTCTTCTCTACCACTGTTAGCAACTCTAATGACTGGAGAGGAACTCTACTTATACCTTGCAGTTTCCCTACACGTCGTCAGCATGGTATTGGTACGTGCAGAAGGAATACAACATTTGCCCATCTTTCAGGTGAGCAAGACAATGTTAGGCGCCGAAACAAGATACTTGCCACTAAAGAAGTTGGCCTTAACTTTAATGATGGCATCAGGAAAATTGCTGCACTACTTCCACGCGCACACTGTGGTGGTGTTGACCATATTTCATTTAAAGGCCCTAGACTTTTCTGGGAGGATTCTAAAATGTGTAGTGGAATTGGGACAGTTTGATATTAAGTTCCAACCTAGAACAGTGATAAAAGCCCAAGCTTTAGTAGACTTCATGGCGGAGTTCGCTGTAGGAAGTCATTGAGTTTGCCCGGTTAACCTGACCGAGAAAATTGAATAAAGAGGGAGAGATCCGCAGGAATAGAGCAACCCCCCACTACCTAACAACAAGCTAACTTACCACATTAAGAGAAGGAATCAGGCAATGTGTCATTGAGCCTGACAGTGGTTGCACTGCCCACTGAGGTCAACGATACATTGCAAAGGGATAATGTGGTAAGCCATGCAACAACAAGAGTGATTTGCGATGACGTGCTTGAAAGAAAAATGGTAAGGCAATCGAGAAAAGAGATTGATGAACAAACGGCGAACAAAGACTTGGAATAGATAATTGAAATACCAAACCCCACGGCATCTTCAGATCCATCTACTTGTTGAAAGTTGTTTGTGAGAGAGATGTGAAAGCTTTTCGTGGATGGAACTTCTAATAGACATGGAGCAGGATTGGGAATAGTTCTTATCTCGCCAGATGCCTTGACTATTAAGCAGGCGATCAGACTTAGGTTTCTAACATCTAATAATGAAGCACTCTTGGCCAGTCTGAAATCTACCTCCCAAATGAAGGCTACCGAGCTAATAGTGTACAGCAACTCCCAATTGGTGGTTAACCAAATATCTGGCGAGTACGAGGTAAAGGATAATAGAATATCAAAAGCTGGTCAGAACAGAGATGAAGAAGTTTGAAGTAATGAGGATAAAACAAATAAGCCGAGATGAAAACAGCAAGGCGGATGAGCTAGCCGGTTTCACATCAATGTCAGACACTTCCACTCCAAACCTTTTATTGATTGACTTCCTACCAAGGCCAAGTATTGAAAAACCTGAAGCGGAAGAGGTATTGTGCACCGAGTTAGGACCTTCTTAGATAGACCCTATCATCACTTTCTTGAAGGACAAGATCTTGCCTGAAGACAAGAAGAAGGCGAACAAAATTCGAGCTAAGTCACAGCGATTTTGGTTGTCTCTATCTCTGGCATTGTATAAAAAGTCATTCACAAGGCCATACTTGAAGTGTGTGCACCCGAGCAAGGTTAAAGCCTTCCTGTTTAAAATTCATGAAAGAATATGTAGAAGTCATCAAGGGGGGAGATCATTGGCCTACTGAGCTATCTAGCAAGGATATCGATGATCGTACATACAGGCAGATGTAGAGAAGTATGTCAGAAAGTGTGAAAAGTACTAGAAGTTTGCGCACCAAATCTATCAACCGACTGGAGAACTAGTTGTGTAGCCAAATTGGGCCAAGCTAGTTGGAAGTGTTGGACCATTTTAATATCTTTTATTTATTTATTTTGTTTATGAATCTTCTTTTGTCTTGTTCATGAATCTCATTTTGTTTGATGAATAGAGATTCATTGTTTTTTGTGACCTTTTGTCTTGTTCATGAATGGAGATTAATTGGAAATTCATAGACTTGGTGGTAAGTTAATATTTGGAGACTCTCCCTTGTCTCTAATTTAATGGTCATTATTATTTTTTGGTGTAAATTGTAAGGTTCTAGTGGCCTATAAATAGTTCTTCTCATCTACTCTTTTCTACACTAACTATTGTTTATACTGGAGATATTACTAGCAAAAAATGGTGTTTTTCTTGGTGGAGCTTTAGATTCACCATCTTGTGCAGAGTTCGTCTAAACCATACAACAAGTGGTCGGGCTGTTGTATCTTGGAGGGGACAAGTCATAGGTTTTGTGACTGCTGCATCGATATTTGGGTTCTTCCTACCGCAGTGGGCTTGATCTCCTTAAAGAAAACGAGATATCCATGCCTCAGTCTGATCTATTTGTATCTCATTTTCTTTGTATTACTTATCAATAAAATATAATTTTTCTGGTATTTTCACCAACAATTTTAAGGAGATCAACCATGGAACAAATACAAAAAAAAAACCAATGATGAAATTAGAGATCTCAACAAGCCTTTCAAGTTCAAGGGAGTTCATTTTAAGAGGTGAAAAAGAAAAGTTCTTTTTTACCTCAACTTTTTGAAAGTTGTTTATGTTCTTACCAAGAAAAACCCAAACAAAATCCCAACCGATAAGATGAATGATGAAAACTACAAAGCACATGAAGCAAAAGTGGATTCCTACAATACAGATGAGTATAAATGTCACTTTTATCTCTTAAATTGCCTTGCTGATCAATTTTATGATTATTACTATGACACCACTTACACTTTGTCTTCTATTAATTTTTGGCATGCTCGTTTGTATCATATTACAGTAAATATGTGGGAATCATGAGTAGTTTAAGATTAATTCCTAAAGTGACAAAAAAAATTGAGAAATGTGAAGTTTGCAGTAAAGCAAAAATTACCAAGAGGCCTCATAAAAGTGTTGAAAAAAATATCGAATTGCTATAGAATTATTTCATACTGATTTGTGTGAGTTTGAAGGAATTTTAACTCAGGGTGATAACCGATATTTTATCACTTTTATTGATGATTTTTCAAAATACACAAACGTATATTTATTAAAAAATAAAAGTGATACTTTTGAGAAATTTAAAGAATTCCTTCTTGAAGTGGAAAATCAATTTGGTAAAAAGATTAAGAGAATTAGAAGTGATAGAGGTCGGGAGTATGAATCTCTTGGATTCAACTATTTTATTCAGTCATGGGGAATTATTCATGAGACTACTCCACCATATTCACTTTCATCTAATGGCGTAGCTGAAAGAAAAAATAGAACATTAATGGATTTGACGAATGTTATGCTTATTGATTCAAGTGCTCCTCAAATCTTTGGGGCAAGGCTATTTTGACAGCTTGCCATGTGATAAATAGAGTGCCATACAAAAAGACTAAAATTGTACCTTATGAGTTGTGGCGGGGGCATAAATCAAATCTAGGTTATTTGAGGGTTTGTTGTTGTTTAGTTTTAATGAGGTTTGCAGATTCTAAACGACCTAAATTGGTTGAACGAGCTACCACTTGTGCTTTTCTTAGGTATGCGTTGTGCAATACAGCCTATAGATTTTTTGATATGGAAAATAATATTATTTTTGAATCAGGTGATACTATTTTTCATGAAAATAAATTTCCTTTCAAATCTAGAAATAGTGGGGGTTAAATAATTTTTGAAAATATTTTATCCATGCCTAGCTCTTTTACTCCATCTCAAGTTTTTCAAGAACAATAAAATTCTCAAATCCAACCAAGGAGAAGTAAACGAGCTAGAGTTCAAAAAGATTTTGGCCCTAACTATTATCTTTACAATGTGGAAGAAATTCCTCTTACGGTGCAAGAAGCTTTACCATCACCTGATGCTATTTTCTGGAGAAAGGCTGTAAATGATGAGATAAATTCACTACTTTCAAATAAAACATGGAAGCTAGTAGATTTACCTCCAGATTGTAAAACTATTGGGTGTAAATGGGTCCTTTGTAGAAAACTTAAACCATATGGAATTATAGATTAATATAAAGCGAGGCTTGTCACTAAAGGTTTTAAGCAACAAGTTGATCTTGATTTCTTTGATACTTTTTCTCCATTTACTAGAGTTACATCCATTAGATTGTTGATAGCAGTGGCTGCAATTAATGATTTAAAAATTCATGAAAAGGATGTAAAAACAACATTTTTAAATGGAGATCTAGATGAGGAGATTTACATGGACCAACCCGAAGGCTTTGTGGAGCCTGGCCAAGAAAGTAAGGTGTGTAAGCTAACTAAATTCCTTTATGGTTTAAAACAAGCTCCTAAAAAGTTGCATGAGAAATTTGATTCCTACATGCTTGAGAATGGCTATAAGACTAATGAATGTGATAAGTGCATATATTATAAAACTTGTGAGAATGTGATTATTAGCCTATATATGGATGATCTACTTATCTTTGGCTCTAATTTGCATATTATAAATGAGACTAAAAATATACTTAATAATCACTTTGATATGAAAGATCTTGGTGAAGCCAATTTTATTTTGGGAATTAAAATTACCAAGACTAAAGTTGGCATTTTTCTTGATCAGTCGTATTATGTTAAGAAAATTTAAAAGAAATATAACTTTCTAGACTGTAAACATGTTGCTACTCCTTTCTATGCAAGCATACATTTATCTATTGAACAAATGAAAAAGAAGTGATTAATCAAAAGGAATATGCTAACATGATTGATAGTTTGAGATATGCTACTGACTATACTAGACTTGACATTGCATATGCTGTTGGAGTACTTAACAGATTTACTAGCAAGCCAAGTCGAGATCATTGGCTAGCGATGGGAAGAATTATGAGATATTTATCTGGTACCAAAAATTATGGTTTGTTTTATAACAAGTATCCTGCGGTACTTGAGAGATATAGTGATGCCGATTGGAACACTTTGTCAAGTGATTCTCTCTCTACCTCGGGTTTTATTTTTACCTTGGGTGGTGGTACTATATGTTGAAAGTCTAAAAAACAAACTATAATTGCTAATTCTACAATGGAAGCTAAGCTTATAGAGTTAGCTTTAGCATGTGAAGAAGCGAATTGGTTGAAAGATTTGTTACATGAAATCCCTTTTTGGGAAAAACCAATTCCTCGTGTGTTAATTTGTTGTGATAGTACTGCTGCTATTAGTAGAGTGAACAATCATTTTTATAATGGTAAATCCAGACCTATTCGAAGCAAACACAGTAATATAAGATCCTATTTGAGTAATGGCATCATAACTGTGAATTATGTAAAATCTTGTGATAATCTTGCAGATTCGTTAACCAAGGCCTTGGCAAGAGATAGGGTCTGGAATACATCGAGGGGGATGGGTTTGAAACCTATAAAATCATAAACCATGTATGAGGATACCCAACCTAGGGACCAGAGATCCTGTAACTAGGTTCAATGGGAAGAACGAATCATATGGTGGTTGTAAAAAGATGCACTCCTTAATATTTTGTTATCCATCCCTATGATGTAAGTGCATTTGTCCTGTAATGTTAGAGGGTTGAGTTTTTATACTCTTAATGAAATTTTGTAGCTCTTGTTGAGTGGAGTCTGTAAATTACAAGAACATCCTTAACATGTTTCACCTATGTGAGCATGAAAGTGGGG
This sequence comes from Camellia japonica, assembly GCA_030407325.1. Classification (NCBI taxonomy): domain Eukaryota; kingdom Viridiplantae; phylum Streptophyta; class Magnoliopsida; order Ericales; family Theaceae; genus Camellia; species Camellia japonica. The sequence continues at coordinate 165,583,548 of JAPPVO010000031.1, read as the reverse complement.
CCATTTTCTATGAGAACAAGGTTTATTCTCAAATATGCTCATGAAAACTGAGATTAGCACAAGGCTGTAATGTGCTAGCTATTAAAAGCTCATGTCAATACCTGGATTATTATGTGTGAGCAGTAATACTTTATTTCCCCTAAATAGTCATAGTTCAAGTCTGAGACCACTACTGACTCTAGAGTAGAGTTTGTTGTTTCACTAATGAAGGTTCAATGCAGAGCACACCTTCATGATGCATACTAGTCTATCTTTGTTTGGTAATCTCTCTTGTCTTTGTTGATATTAAAATGAGTGGGGGATTGTTGGACCATTTTAATATCTTTTATTTATTTATTTATTTATTTTATTCATGAATCTTCTTTTATCTTGTTCATGAATCTCATTTTGTTTGGTGAATGGAGATTTATTATTTTTGGTGACCTTTTGTCTTGTTTATGAATGGAGCTTAATTGGAAGTTCATGGACTTGGTGGTGAGTTAATAGTTGGATACACTTTCCCTTTTCTCTAGGTTCATGGTCATTATTATTTTTTGGTGTATTTTGTAAAGTCCTAGTGGCCTATAAATAGTTCCTCTCATCTACTCTTTTCTACACCAACTATTGTTTATACTTGAGAGATTACTAACAAAGAAGGGTATTTTTCTTGGTGGAGCTTTGGGTTCACTATTTTGTGCAGAGTTGGCCTGAACCATACGACAAGTGGTCGAGCTATTGTATCCTGGAGAGAACAAGTCATAGTTTTGTGACTGCTGCATTAGTATTTGGGTTCTTCTTACTGTTGTGGGCTTGATCTCCTTAAAAAAACGAGATATCCATGCCTCAATCTGATCTATTTGTATCTCATTTTCTTTGCATTATTTATCAATAAAATATAATTTTTCTGGTATTTTCACCAACATGAAGTGTCTTCAAGGCTTGGGCCACACAACAGGCCGAGCTATGTCTTGAAGATAGCCTTGTTTGGGCCGAGCAGTGGCTAGGCCGATCAAAGATGGTTGATCGGGCTAGCAAATGCTCATGTTCTTGAACCTAGCTATTTCAAAATGACGATCAATGCTAGGACCGAGCTACAAGAAAGGCGATTAAACGGTGGAAGCTTTGACCGAGCTAGAAGCTGTGTGTTAGCGTGGCGGCGCGTCGTGCAATCTTGGCCCATCGTTGCGTGTTGCACAGCTAAGCCAATGACAGACAAAGTAAATGTAGTCCGGTTACACAACAGAAAGCTGAACAAAGAGTTATGCCATCTCACTTGGCTTGTAATGAAAATGGTGTTAAAGGATAAGCATTATCCTTTAAAAATGTGATTCTTGAGATGACTCTACAAAGGAAGTTAGAGTCCTACTAAGATTGTGCTATACAAAAACTACAAAGGCTCAAACCAAACCCCAATCTCAGGTATTGCAATTCTTACTCCTGAATTTATAGAGCTTTTGCATCCTTAATCTATTTGCTGACTTAGGCATCAGAGCGATTTCTGGCACACACCCGCCGGCTAGCTCACGTTTATGTTTTCAGATAATACGACTACGTTTGGAAGAGCGCAAGCTTGATCAACAAAATTATACAAGTAAAGTTTATTTTGTGCTCCTACATATATATAATATATATGTGTGTGTGTGTGTGTGTGAGATAAATATTATGGGTATATATAAGATTTATTATATTTTGAAAAAATAAAATTTATAATTTATATAAAAAATCACCTAAGAGGCAACAAATTTAATGAAATATTTCGATAATATAACAACAATGATTCATCCCACTAAAAATACCACCACTAATAGCACTAATGCATTAAAAAAGTAAAAAAAAAAAAAAAAAATACAACTCTAAGATCAAAACATCACATCATTACTGGCGGGACCCACTGCCACCTAATTAGTGGGAGCACTAATTAGTGCTCCCAAGCATTTTTCAAATACAAAATATAAAATAAAAACTAATAAAGGGTTGTGAAAAGGTAAAACTTAAGGAAAATGTTTTGTGGCACTAAATTGGGGGCACTAATACTCCTAATTTCCATTTTAGGTAACTATTTGTTTTTTTTATTTATTTATTTTTTTTTTGCCTTATATGGAAATTAGGGGCATTAGTGCCCCCAATTTAGTGCCACAAAACAAAACCCAAAACTTAAATATTGAAAGCTGATTCAATAAAAGTCTATCCAAATTTAAGATATATAAATGTTCACAATAATTAAGATCACGATTGGATTTGCTGATAATTTAATTTACTAAACTTCATAGATAATTTGTGAAATAATCAAGTTGGTTGATCTTTAATGTGATTCAATGTTTAATTGCCTTGTGTTCTAATGCTAGGTTATCATTTAATAAGTCAAGTGTTAAAAATAAAATAGTAATATTAGGGATCTCAAATATTTTATCAATATTGACATTGGATAGAAATGTTGGTAAAATATTTGAAATTCCTAGAATTCGAAAGTGTTATTCACAAAAAACAATAAAATTAATCAATATTAAATGCTAAAAAAAAAATCACTCATTGTTTTTTTATTTTTTTAAGAAAATAGTTTTCAAAATTCAAAAGATAACTTCAAAATGTTTACACCAAAAAGAATATTCTTAGAAAAAATTCAAATTACTTTTGTTAAACAATTTTGTCAATCAAATTTTTATTATTAGTTTATGGTTTTTAACAAAAAGCAAAAAAATAAAATCGATATTGCATGACCTAAGTCTATATATACAAATTTTTTAGTCTACATTTGAAATAGCCCATAGATTGATCAATTATGTTTCAATTTTGTAAACATAAGAGCATCTCCAACGGTTCACCTAATGTTTCATCAAATTTGAGTAAAAAAATGACCATTTCCTCAATTTGATACTTCATGCTCCAACGGTTCATCAAATCCCGTATCAAGTCGACTGGTTGGTCGACCGATAAGTGTAAATATATATATATATATATATATTTTTTTTTTTTGCAACTTTTTTTGCAAGCCTGGTTCTCTCTCTGATCCGCTGTTTTTGTTTCTGGACATAATTTACAAATTTGTGCTCTCTCTCTGATTACCTGCACTGTGCTTCCTGCCTTTGTTCGAAGGAGTGTTTTTATTTGCTTTTGAAATCCTCATCCTTCTCAACTTTTCTCTCTCATCAACTTCCCCTGAGTCTTCATCCTTCCCAATTCATCCAAAGACTCTTCAGTACCCAATTCATCAATTGTGTTTGCAGGTGGGTGACCGGCCGGTCGACCGGCCGGTCAACCGGTAAGACAAAATTATTTATTTATTTTTTTTTAATCTGTTTGAACTTTTTGACCAATTTGAACCTTCCCTTTTTGCAAGAGAACCGGTCGGCGGTTGGTCAACGGCGGCCGGGCAACCGGGTGGTTGACCGGTGTACCACTTTCAACGGTCAGTAACAGTGATTTGGTAAAATCTGTGTCTTGGTCTCAGTTTGATGTTTTTTTTGCTGAATTTTCATTTTGATATCACTTTGGTGCAACGGTTGGAGCATGAAAATGTGACTTTTTCATCGAAATTTGAATCTGATGCTGGCTTTGGTTCACCGTTGGAGATGGTCTAAATAAATTGCATTATGCAGTCTTGGTGGTTATTATAAAATATAAAATATAAAATGAAAGGAAGATAGATTCACAAATTGTTACTATTATTTTTATAATAATGGGATTTGGTTTTGAGTTTTGAAAAACAGTTTTTTGAATTTTCAATTCGTATTTTTGTATTTAATGATTTTTTAAAAATATTTTAATAATTTTTTTTTTAATTTTTAGATCCACGTAATCTTAATTTACTCAAAAAGTATAAAAAAAAATTGTATAAAAATCTTTAAAAAATTCGTTGAATACAACAAAATACAAAAATATATTAATTTTCATATTTTTTAATTATTTATTGTATTTGGTAAATTTTTTTAAGTTTTTTTTTTTTTACAAATATTATATTTTTTATTAAGTGTATTTAAATTAGGTATATCTAAAAAATAAAAATAAAAATGGTAAAAATATTTAAAAATTTCACTAAAAAAAAAATAAATAAAATAAAATAGAAAACTCAATTTTCTAAAAAATGAATTCAATTTTTTGAAAACAAACATGATATTTTGTATTTTTAGCCACAATGGTAGATATTCTGCTTCAAATGAAAGGGTAATAGACACCCGTATCATTCTGTATAAAAATTTGAAAAAAATACAATTTATTAGCAGTGACATTAAAATTTTTATTTATATAATATTATTTAAAATAAAATATTTATGCAAAAAACACACACAAAAGATCATTTATTGAACTCCAAGCTCCACTCAGATCACAAGGATAATAAACAATGGAAAAAAGATGTAGGAAAAAGTAAAGGCTTGTGTAAAAGCATATATAAAGCACTTGTAAAGAAAAATAAGAGATCCAAAAATCAAGTAAGCATATATATGAAGCAAATGAACAAGTCATCTATTGCATGTTCTATTGGATCCATATTTATTATTCAATAATAATTAGTTCATGATCGTCTGACATGCCCTCCATGCATGTTCTCTATTCAATAAGGCCACATTGTGTCTGATTATTCAATGCTGGTTGGTTGATCTCTTATCTCTATTTTCTTTTTTCAATCAATAATATATAATATGTAGACATTAAGAAATTTATACACATTCAACTATGTAAAAAAATTAAGAATAAATTACAAAAAAAACAAAAACAAATCACAGGATTTGATCCTTATAATAAAATAATTTTTTTTAATTTTGTCAATTTTAATTTTAATTTTTTTTATATGTTTTCAATCTAAACCATTTGTCTATTTTCATTAGTCATTAAATTAAATAAAAAATAATATTTTAAACATTTTATATACATTTATATTGAATTTAATGACTAAAATATTTTTTTTTATTTTTACTTAACATAAATAGATTAATAATTTATATTAAAAACAAATCAAAAGACAGTAGTATTGTCAATCAAATAACCCTGAACTATTTGGGTATTATTCTCTCTCTTCTTGCTTTATGTTTATATGCAAGACCTTTTCAAGCAGCTGATGCATTGGCCTGCATGCTATATTAACAATTTTACCTTATAAATATAGAATTTTTTTATAGAATAAATAGGACATAAATGTCAGATACATGGTAAGTCTAATGGGATTCACTACATATAGGCCCTGGTTGTTAGGACTTATTTCAACTTTTAGCTTAATTTAAGCTATTTTGATGTGTTTGGTTCAGCTTAACAATATAGCTTATATCTTTTTGTAAGTCAAAAATCAACTTATTCTTTGAGTAGGGGAGGAGAAGCTTAATTTATAAGTAAAAAATCAACTTATGTTCACAACTATAAGCTATAAGCTGTTAAGTTATAAGTTATAATCACTTTTTCATAGTTCTACCAAACAGGCCATAGGACTCATCTTTTTATCTCATATGTATATCTCATTTTTGTAAAAATTATGTGTGCACATAAATTCTAAATACTTTTAGAATGAAAGTATACATAATTATTGGACAAAATCAACCAATGGGTCCTTTAAACAAATATCATATGTCCATGTACATAGTTTTATACTTGTAGTGTGATGCATGTGACATAATTATGCTCTCATCTAAGTGGGGCACAAGAGGCCAAGACTTGGATCCATTTTTAGTCTTAAATTAGAGCACACACCACCACTCCCCTCCTCATTGTATTTCATTAATCAATATTCATGATTTGACAGTTCAATGTAATGGCTCCAGAAATTTTAAGTATTTTAAATTAAAATTTATATAAAATAAATTTCACTTATTTATGTTTATTATTCACTTATAAATCCTGTAATTTGAACGTTGTAAATCACAAACAAAAGAAAATTACAATACACCAATATGATTGTTTTAGTTTAAATAAACTAAAATATATGAAATTCTTCAACAATTTTCCTCAAGTTTAGTTTCCCAACCTAAGTTATATTTACTGATACTGTGTTTGGTTGAGAGATTTTAAGAGAAATTTAGAAAGAAAAAGAAAAAAGATATGTAAAATTAGATGAAATATAAATACATTTTATATACATTTTATCTACCTTTTTGATTTTCCCTTTTAAATTCTTTCTTAAATCTTCCGATCAAACACAATATAAAATAATTATCTTTCGACTATTATCTTTTCTTTTTTGATAAGGAATGGAAGTGCCTTTTTTTAAATTTTTGTATGACAGTACACCACATTGAAAGTTGTTCAATAATTATTTGCTCTCACTTTCTCTCCTGAATTGTCTCTCCATTTTCATTACTCACAGAAACCCACTCACTTGCCTAGACTCCAACCCAACACTCTTAGGCCATGTTTGTTTGGCTCCATAGGTGAGGGGATTGGACTATCAATCTCGTGGGCCCTACATAGCCCATGTTTGGTTGACAAAAATAGGAGGGGACTAGTAGTCCCATGGGACTATGAATACCCTCAAGTAAGGGAATTAGCTTGGCTAGATTTTGGGTGGGATTAGGAAAATAGTGAGGGGATTGAGGCTATTTTATATAAAAAAATTATTTTTTTAATTTCATTTTTTTTTACCAAGTGCACTTATTTACTTTAATATTATTTTTAATTTTTTTTAATATAGAAATAATTTATTTATTTATTTTATATAAAAATAATTTAAAAATCTCATCACTAATTATCTCTCACACTATCATCAAAACAAACACACTTTTACTTAATCCTCTCACTAACAATCCCCACATTAACAATCCATTCACTAACAATCCTTTCACTAACAATCCCATCCAACCTAACCCGCCAAACAAACGTGGCCTTAATTAGAAGATAAAAATATATTTTTTTATTCAAAAAATGAATATAAAATATTTTATTATTTATCCAAACTTTAATCACAAATTATCATTTTCTTTTCTAAAAATTTTCTTTCAAAATATTTTCATCAAAAAATAAATAATTTTTATTCATTAATAAATATTTAATTTTTAAATTTTTGTTAAATATATTTAATATTATACTCATTTAAAGGCATAATTTCACTCTTTTTAATGATATTAATTTTATAAAAATTAAATTTACATATTAAAAATTACTTGTAATATAATCAAAAATATAAAATGAATAATGCTTTAGAGGTGCTCCTCTATTTTTCTTTATCCCTCCAAATATGGAAGATCAACACATCCTCCATTTCTTCATTTTTAAAAAAATTTCACCTTCAACCCATCCTCTAAATCCATCTCCGTACGAGGAGGATGGGTTGACCTGTTTTGAAGCGAAATTGTTGTCAGAGAGGCTTGCAATCAATTATCTCTATAAAGAACATTTTTGGGGTAAACAACATCTCAACTATCTTTGTTTTGAAATGATTTCCCTACGTAGTTTGTGTTCTAAAATATAAAATGTATCTTGCACAACAAGTGTTTTATGCCACAATGAATGCATTTCCAACAAGCCCTTCGTGTTAACTGACTTAGCTGGTACTTCAACTCTTCCATTATCACAATCTTCTTTTTTTAACATCTATGCGTTCACTTTATATATGTGCTTTATTTTTAGCTGGTAGTTCAACTCTTCCATTATCACCATCTTCTTTTTTTAACATCTATAAGTTCACTTTATATATGTGCTTTATTTTTATTTTTATCTTAGTTGTTGTAGGGGGATTCGAGGTGAACAGTGATTAAGAGAGTTGTAACATGCCCAGGGAGTACCCGCGAGTGTTAAGCAGTTCGGATCCTAGATTTCTTTGATCTAGTCTTACGAGTGCAATGTGAAACATAGATGAGAGTCTAGATTTGTCAACTTTTAGAAAATCCATTTTATTGCAAAAATTATTTACCAGAAATGGACTGCGTCATCAAATCTTAGAGTCGCCATCTAATATTTTGAAAAATTAAAAAACCCATGACTCGTGCCAAGACCACTGTTCGTCATAACCAAAGTTGTCTCGGTTTGGAACCTTAGGTATGAGAGGGAATGTCATTAATTGAGCATCGCCGCTCACCCGATCAAAAGATCGGCCTTTACTAACCATGATATGAATTTTATTTTCTTTATATGTTCATGTTTTGATTATTTAATAAATCCTAAAATTTACTATGTGAAGCATACAAGTATAGGCTATGTCACCCACCTTGGAACAACTTGATTTCATGTAATTTTGAATATGTACAATCCAAATAAATTGAGTTTACAAACATGAAAATCAACATCATTACAAATTAAGCGACACAACCTCCATCCACTGGCATTCATACAATTATATCACATAAGCAAATAACCACATGGTAAGATGCTAAACATAATAAAAAAATTATGTACAAGCGGGATGCTAAAGCATAACAACTTACATATTTACCGACGTCCCGCAAACAGTTACAAAACAAAATTAGTAAAATATGCATGATCCTATATACAAAATCCTAATGCAACACATACACAAGAATGCTTCTAAAGATCCGGCTTCTAAAACATGATATGTGAAACATTGCAAAACATGTGATAGCGCACAAAATCATGTAATAATCAATTAAAGCACAAAGATGCAAATTTAGTTGGATCTAGGCATTAATCATGTATATAAAAGCATGGATGACATGTAAGATATATACATATGCACAATTATGGAAAGCAATTAAAGAATGGGATAGATAAGAAGTGGGGATGGGGAATTATTACAATACTTGAAATAATAATTACAAATCAAATTAGAGAGGGATGAGGAGAATATTACACAAAATAAAAACCTCGCAAAACACTCAAAATAAAAATAAATAAAATAAAAGCTTCATGTTCCTTGGAATCGTCGGCAGAAATTGGTCAATATTGGGAGATTACGCCATCTTGTCCAAAAGAAGCTAACCGACGAGCCAAATAGGCCGACCGGCCAACCAACTAGGCCTAGCAAAACCTGTCTTATTGCGAAACCAAGAACTACGAACAAACAAGAAATATGTAAGTGGCTCAACTAACCACTAACGGTTAGATTAAAAATAAGAAAACAAAAATTAAAAAAAAAAAAAAAAAGGGTGCAAACTTACAACAAAACTAACATGAACCTAAAACAAGAAAGCAAATATAAGATAAAACATGCAAGATTACAACAAAACTGATATGAAATTAAAGCAAGCGAATAAAAATAAATAAATAAATAATTATAAGCTAAACAAACCACTTAGATTACAACAACACACTATGAAATATAAAGTAAGAAAATAAATATGAGATAAACAAACCAATTAGATTATAACAAAACATTATGAAATAAGAAGCAAGAAAATAACTATGAGATAGAAAATATAAGAAAATGAAAGACTAGAAATTCACTTTCCAAAGAAAAGATTGAACTTTTTGATTTCCAAACTTCTTCTTGATTACCCTCAAGTTTAGGAAGTGTGTTCTCAATCCTCAATTTGAAACTAGAATGGAACTCTGGGTATGTACGGTGGAAAAGTAGCTAACTTTCTTATTTTTTATCACTTTCAACAACTAAACACTCTTCCTTATGATCAAGGCAATTGATCTTTGGCTATATCAGAATTTTTGGAGTGGTTTTGGTGTATGGAAATGAGGAATTTCAGTAGCTATGGAAGGTATGGGATATATTTGGAAGATAGGAGTATTTTTGGCTCAAAAACTCAATTCTTCTCTCTTTTTCCACCATTTTCTCATTCTTTTCTCTTCAATTTCGTGGTCCTCTCTCTCTCTTACAATATGATCATTCTATATAGGCAATGAGGGAGAGTAAAGGTCAAAAAGAAGGTAGGAGACAAGAATGTAATGAGAGAGCAAATTTTCAAGGTGGTTGCATGGGATACTCCTTTATGGATGCAAACAAAACCTCTTTTTGACAATGAGCACTACTACAAAAACAGTTAAAGATCACACTTTGAAAAATGAAAATATCTCACTTTTATTAGAAGTGTGATAAAAAAATTAGATTGATATTTTAATCACACTTAATTTGATTAAGTGTGACAATATTTATTTTTTATTTCACTCTTTAATTAAGTGTGATTATATTTATTTTTATATATATATATAGTATCACAATGGAAACACAAAAAATCAACCCTCTCTCTCCCCGTCTTCCCCTCTCCCCTTCTCACCACTCACTTAGCAATAACTAGGGTTTTATTATCTTTCTCTCCCATGTAGAAACCCTAGCGTTGAAACTCTCGTCCCCAACAACGACAATCACCATCAATGTTGGATCTGCCATCACCGATCCGCCGCTGCCCATCGCAACACCTTCTTCTGCTGCAGAACCACCACCTTAGTGCCGGCGACGGCAGATCTTGAAGAACGACCAAACCCTAGAGAGCTACAGGTAATTCAATTGATTCTCACCGTACTCGTTTTTTATATATGTGAATGTAGATATAGGTATTAGCATTGGAATTTGAGTTAAATGCTTTGGTACCCAACTCAATTTCATCTGTAACCCATTATCCATCAATGTCAATGTTTTTCTAGAATTCCCAATTTCACACTAACAAACACTCATCAATTTCATATGTGAACTCTTTCTATGATTTCTCTTCACTAGATTTTCGTTTCACTCTCTTTCTCACCTGCATGCATTTCTCATTATTCTCTCTCACTAGCTTTCATATGATACTTTCCAACCATCAATGCCGGCTCTAAAAATCAACATCTTTGGTGGGTTTTATTGAGTTTTGTCTCATACGAACTTGACAAGTAAAGGTTGCTACTTTGAATTTTCTTTGTATGTGTTTCTTCGAACTTCTTGTTGGGTAGATGAACAAACTCAGGCAAAGATTACATAGTTAAAGACTATTTTTTGAATTTTTTTTATTGTATTATTTGTCTTCAATGTGCCCAAAGACTATCTATTCATTCTTTCCTGAATTTGAGTTTACAACAAGAAAATTGAAAATCTGAGATTGGTGGGTTAGCAAATCTAAGTGGAAAATCAAAAAACAGATTTGGTGTTGGTGAAATTCTACCAATAAATATTTTGAGTATTTTGTCATTAGAAGATCCGGGAAGTGAAAATTTGTAGTTTAGGGTAAGAAATTAACAAGTGTGAGATTGAGGGAACAAAACCACATCAAAATTAGAGATAGGTTGTCATTAAAATCTTATATAGTCAAGAAGATTTCAAGATTTGTGAGGTAGGGAGATGCAAAACCCATATAAAAAAACAGAGGTGGGTTGTTTTCAATCAGGCCAGCATTGTGAATTTGTGAGTTTGAGAGTTGCAAAATCTATACAAAATCCAAGGTGGGTTGATTTCAGAAAGTATAGCAGTTGAGTGAATTCTTACATCTAGTAGAAATCACATCTTTAAAATTAAAAAATACCCTTGACAAGTTAGACTATAGTGGGCAAGGTTTTGTCTGAAGCACTAGCTTATTCTTTTGTTGACAGGTTAGTGCATTAACTTTAATGTGGTCGTTCTATTTTTTGATGAGTACAATATTTTATAGACCAAACAGCACCATAAGGGGGCGAACCTGAACAATACCAAGCAAAAACTATACATCACAGTTGAGATTACTTAATAAATTTGCTGACCATTATTTTTTTTATTAGATTTATTGATCATTCTTAAAATGCTTCAGAATGTTATAAATTTTGATTTTATGATGATGAAATTCTATGATATTTGAGGTATTTCATATCTATTTGATATATTAGAAGCAAGAAATACATACAAATAGAGTTTCTATAGCATTAGAATTTTTTAACTTGGCCAATTCTTTTCAATCCATTGAAGTTGTACTTCAACCGTCTCATAATTCCTTTCAATACTTATCAAAAGAATTGTTGATATTATGTGATAACAATCTTTGAGTATAGGGACAAGAATCAAAGGAACGACGAAATCAACAGCTGTAGAGGAATAGGTTGTAGCTTGCTGATAACAACTACTTAGCAGTGCTTGCAAAAGTCTTGGTGGTTTTTGTGTATAAGTGTTTGCATTAGTGTTGGCTTTTTGGCTTTCAAAGGTATTTTTGTAAATGCGAGCGTACCAGCAAGGATCAATCAGTCCTTACAGAAATGTTAATTGCCAACCAATTATCAGACGATTGTGTTTTAGTTCTTTTAGCCTCAATGAAGAGGACTTTTACTGGTGGCTTGACTTAGGAGAAAAGCAAAATAACAGTTAAATGAAGAGCAATTGAAGTATTTCATTAGAATGAAAACTTACAATGATCCAAACTCAGCCTCGTAGAGGTTTACAGCAACAATCTACTTGAAACTACTCCTATGAATGAAGTGCAGTGCAGGAATTTGAAGTACAGGAATGTAAAGACTGGAAATGTAAAACTGGAAAAGAAAATATGTAAAGTAAGACTGGTTTGTATGATCTGAGTCTGAGCTTTTTTCTGGGGTCTTCCCTGCTATTTATACTTTTCAAGGATGACCATCGAATTGCACTTCAAACCGTCGAACTGCTCCTCCATAATAGTTGATCATGCTGCCTTATAAATAGTTCCACTACGCCATCACTTGCAGTTAGGCTTCCCTCCTATATTTGAATTTGAATCTGAGTAACCGTTAAAGCCACGTCACCTTGCACCTCTTTATTGATCCAATGCTACTCAGATCACGTGAGAACTAATACTAACTGTCACGTGTACGATCAGGATCGAAGACTTGAATAGTCTTCCTATATTACCCTTATTCTGCCACGTGTTGAATTGTGATTGGCTTGTACAAAATATGTAGCCAACAATTAGGTAGTAACTCTTTACATTTTTTATTGTCTATTTTTTTTTTAGAATGTCCAGTCCACATTGAAAAAGGAGACCACATATTTTGAAAAGCATCTAATCAATATTTTAAGAAAGGCCACTTTGCAAAAAAAGGTCTCTACCTAATTGGAATAGGTTCTATAGGTTTATGTTCATTTTTCTTTCTTTAAATTTATGCTGGAGTTCAACATTTATCAGTTGTTGACTTATGCTTGTTTTAAATTAATTTATACATTTAAAAAAAAAATCCATTAAAAAAATAGTCAAGTTTGTGTTGCAAACAGTATAAAACTTGTTTGGAATTAGTTGATGGACATTATTCATTCATGTGCTTTGTCCACTTATATTTTAGTCATCACATCTATTATTTTTTGGTCCACAGAATTGTTTCCCAATGAAATTGATGTTTTTATCAATGCTATGGTTGTCTCCTTCGATAAATTTGAATCATGTTGGGCATTTAAATTACACTTTGGATACTTTACATTGTTAAAGTACTTGTTTGGCCATTGTATAAGCATTTTGAAGTCTATAATTGGAATCCAATTCTCTTTAATTTTGCAAGAAGTGACTTCATTGAACTCTTGAGAATGTCTCAGTATTGACCTGGTAATATTTTTCTCGCGTTTTGGGTGCTTTTCAAAATACTTAGTTGATTGCTTAGAAGAAGTCGTAAGTCAATGAATTTGTTTAATACTTTTGATTTTTTTATCTGACTACATAGTATTTCTTTAACGATTAGCTATTGCGTATGCAGTTATGAGCCAAAACATGAATACATTTTTTCTGACCTTGCCCTTGTGGTTTTCATTATCATTACCATTTGTTCATCTGCATACAAGATGAACTCATGAAGATTCTCATCCATGTGACAAAATATACTAAGAAACACATGCACCTAATTATTGTTTGTTTGTTTGTTTGTTTGCAGCAGAGCTTGAAACAAAAATCGATGAAATGGGTCATATGGCCACCCAAGGTTGCTTGATCTGAGAAGGTTAGTCCTTTATGCTTTGATCTTATTATCCTTATAGACAAACATAATTGTTTAATGAATTATGTTTTAATTGTGCATCAAATAATTTTTATAGTTATGTCTAGATGGACAACTTGTTTAATTGAAAAGATGGTTTTAAGAGTAGTTTTCTTTCTCTGTTGGAAGTCATTGATCCTACAGTTCAATTTTGGAGATAACATATTTAATCATAGAACTGGACCTTAATCTCTCACATAGGGTGAGAGTGGAATCCACTTAAAATATAGATTGAATCTATGAAATTCTTTCTTCTTGTGATTCGAATAATCTATTTACAAGGCTGAATCTACAAAGCATATAGGTGATTTGATCGGAACTAAATTGGTCCTCAAAATTGTTCCGAACTAGACTAAGTTAATGGCGTCAACTTTGTACTCTAATCCAGTACGAATTCTTATCTCTGTCTCTTAAATTTCATTCAATTATTTTATTTCTCGCATTTGATTTGTTATTGTTTTAATTGATATTTGGTGATTTAACATATATAGATTTGTATATTTTGATCAAAGCCTTTTGTTCTATTTGACTATGATTCTGTTTTTGAGATACAAAAGTTTCTTGTGGTTCTAACTGAATTAGACTTTGTAAGTTTCCTAATTTGGCAATTATCAAGTAGACACTCTCTCTCTCTTCATTTCTCTTACTGCTTCTTGTAGGCACTTTATGTGGAGATTTAAGCCTTTATGCTATGTTTCGTGAACTAGAATGGAATACTTATTCAATCATAATGTTGATTTAAGCATTAGACACTCTCTTTCCATTTGTGTAAAATCTAGAGATTGCAACCTGGTCTCTTTGATTAGATGACTAAATTTGATGCTGTTAAGACCAACAGGTTTGTACTCTTAGCATAGTTGACATTTCAATAACTCTTCTTCAGTTCCAGTTCTATTTTAGAGTTGAAAAAGTTGAAAAGATAATTAAGATATCAAATGATGGTAGCAGAAGGGTAGTTATATGTGTGCTATTATTGCAATTTTTAATTAAATATTTGTTGTTTTGCTGATCAAAACAAAAATGATTCAAGGTTAATAATTATTCATAAATTACTAAGTGCTTTTAGATAAAGCTGAGCATAATGATTTAGGTCTGACTTTGTCTTTTGTAAGACTAGAACAATCTCTACAAATAGTTAGTTTATTCATATGCTTCTAGCAGTTTTTGAATTAATTTGTGTTTTCATTTTTCAGGTCAGAAATTTCTTAAAGAGATGCAAAATATGATCAAAGAATGCAAGAACTTAATTTTTCAAGTTTTTTTCATTTTTTAATATATGTAAGCACAATTTAAAACTTTTTGTTTAATTCCTTTGTATATACTTTTGAACATATTTAATTTTCATTTATGAAATATATAATGTTATTCCATTCAATGTGTGGTTGTGATTCAAAGTATAGTATATAGTGTATATTATATTTTTCAAATGCACGTACAAAAATAATATTGATTATTCTTCAAATATGTTGAACTTTTTTTTATCACACGCATTAACTGTGATGACAAATGTATATAACGTGTGATCTTATCTCATTATTAATCACAAGTTTTATTAGATATTAATCACACTTAAAATCTGTGATCTAAATATTTATTATCACATGTTTTATTAATTATTAATCGCACTTAAAAGATGTGATCTAAATATTATTAATCACATTTAAAAGATATAATCTAAATGTTTATTATCACTGATTTTATTAGTTTATTAATTCTACTTAAAAGATGTGATTTAAATGTTATTGATCACACTTAAAATATGTGATCTAAATGTTAATAATCACATTTAAAACGTGTGATTAAAAATGATCCTTTTTAATCACACTCCCAAATATCACACTTTGACAAAACTTAAAGAGTGATTAAATAACATAAATCACACAAAAAAAGTGTGATCTTTATCTGTTTTTGTAATAGTGGAGGGATGATTAGGTATAATGGAGGATGAGTGGGTGCACTTGAATGGATCAGAAAATAGGCAAATAGGGTGTCCCAACCGAACCAAAACCAAGAAAAACGGGGTTGCTGCTGTTTTAGGCCAAGTTAACAAAATCTGCCATTAAGCCCAACTTCAAATGGGCATATCTTCCTTATTCGGACTTGGTTTTAGGTGATTCTTGAGTCTAAATTGAAGCCCTAGAAGTTTACTTTCCAATGGTGGTGGCCTCACATTTAAATTCCAAGTGTACAAAGAGTTATGCCTAATTTAGTGAAGGTTGTTCATTTCCCTTGGGCCAGATCAACAAAATCTGCTCTTAAACCCAACTTCAAATGGGCCTATCTCCCTTATCCGGACTTGGTTTTTGGTGGTTCTTGGGTCGAAATTCAAGCCCCAGAAGTCTACTTTGCAATAGTGATGGCCTCACTTTAAAGTCTAAGTGTACAAAGAGATATGCTTAATTTAGTAAAGGTTGTTCATTTCCCTTGGGTCAGGTCAACAAAATCTGCTCTTAAGTCTAACTTCAAATGGGCATATCTCCCTTATTCGGACTTGGTTTCAGGTGGTTCTTAAATCTAAATTGAAGCCCCAGAAGTTTACTTTCTAATGGTGGTGGCCTCACATCTAAATGCCAAGTGTACAAAGAGATATGCCTAATTTAGTAAAGGCTGTTCATTTCTTTCTTAATGATTTGATGCTCATTTTTTTCCTCAACTAGTTTTCTTCCATCCCCTCATGTTTCCTTCAAATCCAAACCTATTAAAACCTATAAAGAAGATATTTTTAATATATTTTCAGAGAGTTCACCTTCTTTCCATTTATTTCCACTTTGTCCTTACTCGGTTTACTGAAAAGTGCAATATTTTAATTGAAATGAGAGCTTCGGAATATCATAAAAACATTTGAGAAAATATTTTGAAAAGAGGGTTTTAAGGTCTAAAATAGTTTGGCCAAAAAAATGTGTAAAGGTTGTGATTAAAGTTCAAATTTCATCTCTTTTACTAAGGATTCTGTGATAAACACATTCTGATTGTCATCATCGGGTAATCAACCGAAAGCGCCCAAGTCTTAGGGCTGGTCAAAATGGGGTGTCTATAAGAGTAATTAGAGAGGCAAAACTATGTCAGTGGTCCAACAGATTTGGACTTGCTCACTGGAGAAATGAATCAACAAAAATCTAGGAAAGTTGGAGAATGAGCAGTTGGGTAAGGGTAGAGTAAGTGGTTTAAGGAGAAAAGAATGGCAATGCACAAATTGGCAACATCTCCCCAAATCTCCAAAAATCCTTTTATTGGACTTGGGAAATAGGTCATATTTATAGGCTTTTCCTTGGCATCGAAGGATACCAAGTAGCCAAATAAAGTGAGGAAATGTGTCCCTAAGAATCACATGGAATATTCTGCATTGGACCACTAAGCTAAAGGTGCAACATGTCCATTTGCATGTACTATGTACTATCTGTTTGGCATAGATGCCTCAGCAAGTGCACTTGTGGCGGGAGTGTTTGCCGTAGTAACTTGCCTCCTCAGCTTGAATCTCAACAAGTGCACTTGCAGCGGTAATATTTACTATTGCACTTGCCTTCTCAATTCAGTTTAGCTTAGACATACATTCTTAGGACTTCATAACCTACTATTAACCATGTTTCATGTTTACCTCAACGAAGTCTCCATCCTGAGCCACCTAACCACAAACTCCCGAGCTTCCCAAGGTGAAAACTGTAACACTTTGTACTTTTGGGTTTAAAATTGATATGAGGTGTAATTGAATGATGTTAAGGATTGATAGGTATATATATATTGTTACTGTTATGCCTTGTTATTAGATTGGGGTTTGTTGCTGTGTTTTGTTATGGTTTTGAGAACGGATGCAATTTCGGGAACGAAATTCCTTAATGAGGGAAGATTGTAGCAACCTAGAATTTTTCATTCCGCTCGAGCGGGGGAGTTGACACTCGAGCGGACTTGTGAGGCTTCCAGTATTTTTGCAGTCTATCCAAAATTCTGAGAGTTATGAATTCCCGCTCGAGCATAGAAGTGGTCACTCGAGCGGTCGGCTTTGTTGGTCTGCACGCTCGAGCGTGAGATTGGGCGCTCGAGCGGTTTGCCTGGTTGAGTTTGAATTTCTAAGGCTAGTGGGATTGTTTTTTAACCTTTTATTATTATGTTTGGAGCCTCCATATTTTATTTTGGGTCATTGATTGAAGTGGTAACATGATGGTAAAGTAAGATTGGACCAAAAACTTTAATTCGAATAATCTTCCTACGAACAGCTGTCACTCTTTTGCCCTTTTCTTTTTCCACACTTTGAATTTGGGTGTGAGGCTAGATCCATTGGAAATCTTGTTTCTGGGGCTTCAATTTGGACACAAGAATGACCTAAAACGGAGTCCGGATAGGAGAGTTATACCTATTTGAAGTTTAGGAATCTGTGTTGGAAGCAGGTACGCTCGAGTGAGAAAAGCGACACTTGAGCGGACCGCGCGAATTCAGCAAGTTTAAAGGGACTTTTCTAGATCATTCTTCACACTTTTCATCTCCTCTTTTCATCCCTCTCACCTAGGTCCGAAAACCCTAGGTCTTTGACCTCAAATGCCTCCCATTTCCCTTTGGATTAATCAAGATCTTCCACCAAAAAATGAAAAAGGCTTGAAGAACTCACTTTTCAACCAATTGGAATTTCGGATTTGTGAAGGAATCTCACCAAAGCTTGCTCTTTTGCTCGATTCTTGAGGTAGGGGTCCTAGTTCTTCTTCAATACTTGCATTAATAGATAGATTTGTGGTATTTTGGTTATATACATACAAAATCTACATTTTAAGCATATAGTGTTATATCATGAAATTTGGAGGTTTAGGGTTTGAAGTGTTGGGGGTTCAATTGTTGGGTTATATGATGGATTATGAACCTTAGGTGTATAATCAATGGGAAAATTGGAATAAAGAGTAATGGTTTAAGAAGTTTGAATTTTTTCTTGAAATTCTTGATTTTCTTGAACACCCTAAGTGGATTCTTGATGATAATAATATTTTGCCCAAATGGAAAGTAGAATCATGAAATTGAGGTATTGAATTGTATATATACAAGTTTAATTGAATTTTGAAAGTGTTTGAAGATTTTGTTAAAAAATTAGCGATTGAACCTTTATTATGGATATTGTAAATCATGCTATAATATGAAATGAAATTTGGAGAAAAGAATTTGTTAATGATATGGATGGCATGAGACTTGGGATGAAAAGATGAAATGGGGATTTAGGAGTTCACCTTAAATTATGTTGAATTACATTTAGTGGTGTTGAATTGAATCATGTCGAATAGTGTTGATTATGTTGAATTGTGTTGACTATGTTGAATTATGTTGAATCAAGTTGAGTTGTGTCGAGTTTGGGTTGATATTTGGAAGAAGGGGAGTTTTTCCCTAATTGGATCAAATTGTTATTTTGTATAAATAATTAAAATTGTCATTGTAAATGTGAAATCAGAGGATTATTAATGATGATGGTGGAGTTTGATATGCATTATCACTCCCATATGAGATTTTGGAAAAGCATATCTTTAAAGGAATTTATGTATCGGTTTAGATGTATTTGTTTTGGGCTATCGGTGGAGGATAGCTGTGATTGGTGTAGAAATTACATGTTGACTAGGCAAACCGGACTATTTTTAAATCATAGATATCATGGAGAATGCAATGGATTTTGAGGATTTAAACTGTATGTTTTGGAAAGAGATTTTAGAAATTCTTGTGTTATATTTTAAGTGCACTTGTTTCATTTTGAAAATCATATTTTGGATCACATGTATTGTGCTAGTTGAAAAGAGTAAATAATATAATAAGTCTAAGAAATGGTTGTCATTGAATATGATTGTGTGTTTTAATACATTGTATATGTATGATTGTTTGGGAGGAGAAAGGGGATATACTCCATGTGTGATTGTGTGATTAAATACATTGTATATGTATGTTTGTTTGGGAGGAGAAAGGGGATGGACTCCACTATTTGGGAGGAGAAAAGGGATGGACTCCATTATAACTAAGTTGGCCGGAGTGTCCTGGGTGAAAGTCCCGAAATTTATACATGGGTGCCGATCTCGCGGACGAAATTTCCATAAAATGGCAATTTGAAGTGTTTATGTGTGTTTTGTATGATTGGAAAACCACTGAGTTGTAGTCTTAGTTGGGTTGTTGTGAAATAATGAAATTGACTCATGAATTGAGAAGAATAAATGAATTGAAAATGAACTGAAGGAAAATGGACTAAGGATTGAAATTGGCATCATGTGGGTAATTGGATTAGGGGCTAGTGATGATGAACTCAATGGATTGCTTGTGACAAAAGGGAAGATTATGAGTTTTGTTTGTAAATAATTGGGAATTGAATTAAAAAGGGGTTTGTAATTCTTGTGTTATGTTGAACCCTAATTCTTTGGATTTTGATGTTATGGAGTATGGTAATTGGAAATGGAAATGAAATGTGTAATATTAGAATGGAAATGAAATGTGGAATATTAAAATGGAAACGAAATGAGGAATAATTTGGAATCGGGTTGATAAATTTAAGATGATGTTCTTCTTTAAGTGTACTTGTTTTCAAAGAGAATTTATGGCCTCCTAATGGTGAGAGACTACATTTATGGGAGGGAGTTTTCTTAAATGTTCAAGCGAAATTTTAAGAAAAGATACTTTTCGTGTAATATTTTGAATTTGCAAAATGTCACTTTACTATATGGTATCACCCTACATGCATGATCATTTCTATCTGTGTGTTAGTTATTGATTGAGAACTATGAGATTCTTACTAGGCATTAGTGCTCACCCCGTGGTTGTTTTATCTTTTTACAGGAAGAAAGTTTGGATTATTTGATTGAAAATTTATGGAGTTCTTGAGTCCCTTTGTATAACTTTGTAGTAGATGTAAAGGAAATGGATCTTGTATTTGTATTTATTTATTTGTAGCACAGTAGGAGACTGGCATGTATTGTTGTCATTGTAATATTCATTGAGAGAGAGAACATGTTTCATTGTATTTCTATTACTCAAGTGTAATAGATATTTCTATACAAAAAAAAAAAAAAATGGACCTAATTTAAAGGCTTTGATAATGTTTTCGAGTAATTAAAATTTGGGGTGTGACAAAAACCACAGCTGAGCCTGCTATCAGCCATGCTATGCCTAATACCAAGTCCAAGGAGGCTTCCTTCGTCTTACCTATGCAACCAAGGCAGATCGATGACCTAGGTAATAGAAAAGGGAGTCCCTTACTCTCGAGTTATCCTGTTCCCATCTTCACAGGGTTACCACGGTACATTCGTATCTCTGGCCCTACTATCAGCTCCAACCAGTAAACTTTAGGGCCTGGTATCAGTGCCAAGGTAGTGAGCTTCAAGGCCTGCTATTAGCACGGTCTAGTAATGCCTTGGGGCCTACTATCAGCACCAAGCATTAGTTTCTACTTGTAGAGGGGAAGCTTCTCCCAAAGGTTGCTATTACCTTGGTGGGGCATTCCTTCCGCAAGTTAATTGTAGTGATTGTAGTTACTGCAATGGTTGTTTCTTGTAGCAAGTTCAAATAGCGGCACCGACAATATTAGAGATGGCGGTGTAGACAAAGTACTTCCACAATTTGGCTGTTGCAAGTGTTGTCTCTACAACTTAATTGCTCAAGTTTTCTCTTTCCCTCAGTAACTTCAAATGGTGGCATCAGCAATACTTGAGATGGCCGCGCCGACAATACTAGGAATGGCAGTGTTCGGACAAAGTGTCTCTACAAATTGACCAGCTGCTAGTGTTGCCTCCACAATTGACTTAGATGTTTTTTTTTTTTTTTTCATGGAGTTCGTTTAGACCCTTGGCAGGTCGGACTTACTCCGGCCCACTTCTCTTGGGTTTTGGCCTATACTTCTTTAATTATTCTTGGTCACCTACTATTGGCCCACTTCTCTTGGGTTTTGGCCTATACTTCTTTAATTATTCTTGGTCGCCTAACAGGGGTGACCTCCTGTAGACACCCCATTTTGACCGACCTTAAGACTCAGACGTCACCGATTGAGCGCTTGGTGATGTTGCATATTGTGCTCGTTCTGAGGTTGCGGAGTCACGGCTGCGAGCCTTGCCTCCGGACTTCCGGACTCTTTCGTACCTTAGCTCGGTTTGCGAACCAGGCCCTGTTTTCTTTGTTTTCTCTTCCCGAAGGGAGGGAGAGGTCTCATAGACCATCTCTCAGTGGCCGTAGGCTACGTTTCGTGGTCGTAGGCCATTTTTTCCGTTTGGAGCCCGGTTCCCGGTTTTCGGAGCCGTCGGCCGTGTGCCTCGGTTCGGGACTGCTTAACCACCTCCGTTTGCTCTGGTTTTTGGCATACACCTTTTTTCCTCCCCTTTGAGGGACACTGTGGCCCGAGAGACCAACTTCGTGGTCGAACGCCACCTCCGGTGCTTAACAGTTAGTTTTCGGGGCCCCGGGCCGCGCGTTTTGGCCCCCAAACCTTCGTTTTGCATTGGTTTGGGCCCATTTTTGGCGGAGACCTTATTTTCATTGTTAGGAAGGTTGTAGAAGGGTGGGAGGCCAGCAATTGTTCTGAAGACCAGCTTTATTCCTTCATCGCACTTTATCGCCCGTTTTCTTCGCTAGAAAGTTGACTTTTTCTATTCCCGGGCTACTTTTTCTGACTTTCCACCACACCATTGTGTTGTACACACCTGGGAGGCCACCATATGGATAGGCCGGCCATCAACTTTTCCTGACCCTTTTGAACCCCTCTAAAAAGTTGGTTTTTCTCTCTCTTGGTTCACTTTTTCCAGTTTTTGACCATACAGCTGTGTTGTACACACATGGGAGGCCACCTTTTTGGGGTGGCCGGCCACTAATTGAACTTGACCCTTTTGACCTTGGCCGGCCGGCCACCTGAACCTCTTGAACTTGGCCGGCCAAAATCCTCTCTCCTGGTTCCTTACAGCTGTGCCAGCTGTTTTGACCCAAACCCCTGCCCGGGGATCTGTCCTTTTGGGGGGGGGGGGAATTTGAATTTGGTTTTCCCCCCCTTTTCCCTTGGCCTCTCCTCTATATAACCAGCCTCTCCCCTTGATTTTTAAGGGTTACAAAAATTGGTTGGAGCTCTTGCATACAACTCTCCCTCTCCCTCTCTTCCAAGCTCCAAAACCCTAAGCTTCTTGGCCTATTTACCCTACAACCCATAGCACCACACCTCCATACTCCATTCCAACAACTTGGAGGCCATTTCCAGAGGTTGAGAGCTCACAATCTTGGACCAAGAGTTGCTACATTGTTGTGCTACAAGGGTGAGTCCCCTTTTCTCCTTTTCTAGTCTTTTCTTACTTCATCTATAAGCCATATTTTCTTACATTTTTGGGCTCCAACCCGAACTAGAAATAGTCTTATTTTGAGCTCATCTTCATGTTTGATCAAGGGATTTTCTCTGTTTGAGGCCACCTGCTGTCCCTTTCCCTTTTATCTCTCTTTTGGCCTTTTTCTTGCATGATATATTAGCCTTGCATGTGAGCATTTCTGGGCTTCGATCTAAACTGTAAAGTGCTTTATTTTGAGTCCCTCTTCAACTTTGTTGAAGGTATCTTCACTGTTTGAGGCCAGATACTGCCTCTTGCTTTCTATCTTTCTTTTATGGCCATTTTTGCATCATATTGTAGCCTTACTTGTGAGCATATTTGGGATTTTTCATAAACTGAAAAGTGTCTTTTTTTGAGCTCCTCTTCAACTTTGTTGAAGGACCCTTCTCTGTTTGAGGTCATCTACTGTCCCTTGTCTCTAATCTCTCTTTTAGGACTATTTTTGCATGATAGATTAGCCTTGTTTGTGAGCCATTTTGGACCTCGACCTAAACTGAAAAAAGTCTTGTTTTGGCATCATCTTTATGTTTGATTAAGGTCTATTTTCTGTTTGGGGTCATCTTCCCCTATGCATGCTTCATTCTTCCATGATTAGGGCCATACATGTGAGTATTTGCATTGGCCTTGTTTTGGCCTCTTAGCCACTGAAATCTAGTGGATTTTCAGTGTCTTTGATGCATTTGAGAGCCCAAATTAGAGGGGGGTGACCCCCTCTCTCCTTGCCTTGTTTGATGTTCTTTTTGGCCTTCCAAAGAGACCCTATCTTGTATGCTTTGAAGTCACATTTCAGGGTCAATTTGGTGAGTTTTGGAGCTATCATATTTGATTTTCAGAGTTTTTTGCACCATGCTAAGTGTCCATCTTGTATGTGCTTAATAATCCCTTGCATAGCCCTCTAAAGGAGCTCATCATTTTTGCATGTGTTGGCTTCATTTCAGTGGTTATTTGGGCATATTTTGGCATGTTTTGTTCACTGATTTTGGCTGGTTTGGTGAGATTCCATATGCTTCATATACTTGCCATATAAACCATGTTTGCTAGTCAAAGTTGCATGCTATTTTAGTCCATCTTGCTAGCATCTTTTGGCCATGCTTTGAACTAGAAATGTTCATGTTTTGGAACTGCCTTGGCTCTGTCTTTATGCTTCATGATCAAATAATGCATGCTTTGTATAGCTATAGGTCAATACACATGCCTAGTTTTGAGTTTCGGGGCTCATCTCATGCATTGGGTGCCATTTATCCATGTTTCGGGATCATTTTGCATCACATTTCAGTGCTGGAACTTGCATGTTTGTATGTCATATTTCATGCCTTGCCATGCCTTGTTAGAGTGGCATTCGTACCTTAGGATCGGTCCTCGGTTTGCGTGCACGTGTGCACGCACCTCGAGTGTCTCATTTTCATCTTATGGCCACTGATGTGAGTGCGGCTGAGGTCCACTCATGTTGGTGTAAGTCCATTATGCATTGCGTATGTCATTTCATTTCATAGCATTGCGTATGCTAGGTTGCACATTAGAGTATCGTGTATGTCGTGTTATATCGAGCATTGTGTATGCCATTTCATAGCATTGTGTATGCTAGGTTGTATATTAGTTGCATGGTGCATGCCATCTCATTTGCATTGTGTTTGGGATAGGAGTTAGCCCGAACACGGGAAACGAGGGACATTTCGTACTTCGAGTGACAGAATGTGTCTCAATTCCCGGTCGTCAACACTCCGGATTAACCATGATGGAGTCTCGGTCTTGTTGTGTTTATATGTGCATTCATTTCACATTGAGTCGTGCAATTTGACTCCTCGGCCATCATGCATCGAGATGCGTGATTGGTGGCACGAGGATCGAGGTATGCATACATGTGTGAAAATACTTTGCCATGCCCCTTTCTTGCTCTCTGTTGCAGCAAATCAAAAACCGGCAGTCTTTTGGAGCTCCGTGCAATATTCCGAACTTAATTGTAAACAGAGGCTAATTGGGGCATCACAATGGATTTCCGCGCAAGGCAACCCGAACATGCATCATTCATCATCCGGAGCAGAGTTGAGGCAGTCCCTAGCTTGCATGCTAATTTACTGCTTTCCTAGATTAATTTGTTAATTAATTAGGATTTTGTATTTATTCGGACTGTATATTATTTATTCGGACCCTCCGAGCGAGGGCAGAATTGTAATAAGTGTGCGTGTGTGCGATGTATGTCTTCTAACCCCACGTCTTCCTCCCTTTTATTTACCAGCTTATGATGGTTAGATTAGGGCATGTTTCAATTAGCATATAGTATGATAGCATGTTTGCATTCATCTGTCTTGCATGCACCGGGCTCGGCGCATCATACTCACTGCATTGTATTGCAATTCCGAGTTGAATATATGTTAGCTGTAGCATTTCATCTGCCATGTTTAGAATAGTCGAGCCTGCTATAGTTGCATTTTTGCATGTGTTGCATTAGGCATTTCTGTATAGTTAGAATCATGCATGGATTTCTAACATAGTTTCTGTTTTGGCTTGGAGTACTCGGTAAGTTTTATGCTTTAGCATCCTTGCATGTGTGTGAGTGACTGCCATGATAGCATGCTTACCATGAGGCTATTTGCTTATGTGATATAACTGCCTGAATGCCTGTGGGTGAAGGTTGGGTTATTTGGATTGGAACAATGCATTGACTGTGAGTTTTAAGCCCACTAAATAGTGGTAAAACCATCTTTTCTAAGCCCACCTGAGGGTGGCAAAATCTGCATTTTAAGCCTACTTGCGAGTAGCAAACCATCTTTCAAAAATAAACATGAAATGTTTTGTTCCAATTCAGGCGACCGGGTCTATACTTGTATGCTGTGCGCATCACATAGTAAATCTAGGCTAATAATCGGAATAAGAACACATAATGTTTTTCAAAACTTGATATCATGGTTAGTAGAGGCCGGTCTTTGATCGGGCGAGCGGGGGTGCTCACGAAGTGACCTTCCCCAATCGTACCCAAGTTCCCAAGCCGAGGCAACTTTGGTGATGACGGACACGTGGCCTTAGGCAAACGAGTCAGGGTTTCCTAAATTTTCTCAAAAAACAAAATATTTAGGTGGCGACTCTGTATCTGGCGAAGCAGTCCATGTTTGGCACTTCTTTCAAAAAAATCTGTTTTCTCAAAACGATTTGCCGGATTTGGACTCTTTGGTTCAGATTAGGAACTGTGACAATTTGAGTCCGAACTGTAGTGAGCCCAAAATGAACAGAACGGGACTCATCCCTCCCGGGGCGTTCAGGGACGTCTACACCCCTACACTTAGATCCATACTTAATTTCAATCCTAATTTTTGACCCTCTACAGTTGTGTATTGTTATCCACCAATATGTGTTTGATGCTAATAAGTGTTTGAAATAACGTCAATAGGACATAGAAGATTTTTGGCGTAAAATTCAGTGTCTTTAGTTTCAGTTTTCTGAAAATTGAGTTTTTTTTTTTTTTCGTATTTTTTTGTTTTTAGTGAATATTTTGTAAATTTTAAGTAATTTTTTATTTTTTATTTTTTTAGATGCGCCTTACTTAAATAACTGTAAATAGTAAAATATTTGTGAAAAAATATTTCAAAAATTTAATAAATACACAAAAATAAGAAAAATATAATGAATTTTCATTTTTTTATTTTTTTGGTATTTAGTGTATTTTTTAAAGATTTTTTTCACAAATATTATATTTTTTAAGCGTAGTTATGTTATGTATGTCTAAAATTAAAAAAAAAATTGCTTAAAATATAAAAAAAATTCATTAAAAAATTAAAATATGAAAAATAAAAAAATAAAATTTTTTAAAAACTATTTTCAAAAAATCAAAAGCAAACAAGCTGCTTAGTACCCGCTCAACGTTGAATTTTGTAAATTACGATTTTATGATTGACAAATAGGAAAACAACGTATGAACTTTAGGTTTCACAGAAATAGGAAACTAACATTGGATGTTGATGTTTTGACAAAAATGGTAATTTATTTGAGCGCTTAAAACTTTCGAATTTTTCATACACGACTTTTATTTTATTTTATTGTTTTTTGTGCCATTAAATTTGTGATATCAAAACATGATTTCAAAATAACATTTGATAACTGTTAGGGTGTGGCCTAGTAGAGAATGACATTATTCTCTACAGGCGTGATCCAAGTTTGATTCTTAAGAGGAGTGGATTTTGAATTTACTACTTTGTAGCTAATTTTTTTCGGAGACTTCACCTATACTCTCCTCAAAATCTGGGCTCGTTTGTTGCGTAGTGTTTGGTGTCTCGATGGTGAGTTCCTTCTTTTAAAATTTGGGCTCATCTGTGGCGTAGCATTTGGTGTCTCGATGGTGGGTCCATTCTTTTGGATTGGGTTAAATTAGCCCACCACCTTCTTTTGGATTGGATGGTATCTCGGTGGTGGACAATGACAGAGCCAATAAATTAAATCAAAGGGGGCATTTATTAGTTATAACATTCAAATTTTTTACAAAAATATTTCAATTAAATTTAACGATTATTTCAAGAAAGATATATGTATATATATATATTATTATATATTATATATTATTTGTAACTAGTATATCGTGGACAATATTAAAAAAAGTCATAGATATAAGGTTTAAAATAAATTATATAATGATAAAGTAATTTCTTATACAAAATTTCAGTAAAAACTCAATATAATAGTAATACCAGTGGCGGAGCCACAGCTGGTCTAGGGGGTCATGTGGCCCCTAGGTTTTGGAATTTATTTTATTTTATTTTTTTACAAACATAAATAAAATATTTTAAATAAAAAAATTATAAATATTATTTAGAGTAAAATATCAATGACATTTTTAAAATCATGAGAATAATAATGGCTTTTTTTTTTTATTGAAGATATTACGATAAATCATATATTATCTATGAAATTTCAATGGCTTCGTTTGGGAAGTGGCTATTTTAGAGGCTTTTTGGCTTATTTAGTAGGCTATTTTAGTTTTTGTGTTTGGGAAGATGAGATGGATTTTTATTTGAGTTGTTGTGTGAAATGTGTTGAATGATTTTGAAGTTAAAATGATAAATTTATCCCTAAGATTATAATTTTTTAAATTGATATAAGGGGTGAAATTGGTAATTTTCCAATTGATTTTACAATCTGTCAACTGACAGTGTAGGCTGTGCCTACACTGTCCCGAGCTGCAGTCTATTTTTTTTATTTTATTTTATTTTATTTTTTTGGAATTTTGCACCTCCGTCTACTGTTCACGCTTTTTGGCTTATATCCTAAATGAGGCTATAATAGCCTTAACCTGTGTTTCCCAAACAGCGCCAATATAATGGTGATGTCTATTATTACTGACTTACAATTATAATTAATCTCAACGAAAATTTGGAATTTATTAAAATTGTTAGTTACATTTGACATGTGAGGTTCATCATCTATGTGTTTCTTTATTATTGGTTGGTGATATCATATGTCAATGATGACGTGGTGTTATTATTATATTAAATTTTATATAAAAAATTACTTTATCATTATATATTTTATTTTAAAACTTATATCTATGATTTTTTTTTAATATTGTCTATGATATAGTAATTACAAATAAATTATATATATATATATATATTTCTTGAAATCAATCATAAAATTTATGTGAAATATTTTTATAAAAATTTCAATATTATAATTAATAAGTGCCTCCTTTAATTTAATTTATTGGCTCCGTCACTGAATAATACCACGTCATCATTGACATATGATATCGCCAATTAATAGTAAAGAAACACATAGAGGATGAACCCTAAATATCAAATGTAACTAACAATTCAATAAATTCTATATCTTCATTAAGATTAATTATAATTGTATGTCAATAATGATAGACATCACCATTGTATTGAAATTTTCATAGATAATAATATGACTTATCATAATATCTTTATTTAAAAAAAAAAAAGAAAATTATTCCAAAACCCAGGAGGGCATGTGACCCCCCTGGACCCATTGTGGCTCTGCCACTGGTGGTAGATCGCTTCTTTTAAATTGAGTTAAATTATGCCCACCATATTCTTTTGGATTGAATGGTGTCTCGGTGGTGGATCCTTCTTTTGGATTGAGTTAAATTAGGCCGTAACTGGCTACCCAAAGTCTAGGCCGGCGGATGCATTGATGACCCTTAAAGCATCTTTTTGTTTTTTGCTAAAATAAAAAAACACATTTGATAAATATGTTGAAAATAACATGAATTTGGTAAATTAGATACAAAATTATATAAGTTTAGGTTAAGTTTGGCATACACAAAATAATCTATCTTTTTATCTTTTTATCTTTTTTTTATTACATCACCTCTCTACTTTTTTGCACATCTTTTCGTAAAAAGATAAAAATATACTTATTTAGTTCATTCCAAACAACCCTAATAAAAAATTCCAAAAACATTATCAAGCTAAATCTTAGAATATATTCTGAAATTCATTTTTCCACTTAAGCAAAAACAAAAACAAAAAAAAGCTTGAACAACTTTGTTGGATCCGATTGGCTGGTTTTACAGCCTTATCTCCATCTGTCCTCCTCCGAGTTTCCGAGTCGACTCGCCCTACACTGTTTGCCGTTAATTCTTCTTGGTTGTCGCCTTCTGGTTCTGGGTCGCGGGATTCAGAGACTCTGTCTCTCTCTCTCATCATCGAAGTTGAATTTGGAGAGGGCATGAATAGGGCAGTGAGACCAGCAGTACTCAATTCTCACTCTAACCCTTTTAATCTCATGGCCGCCCTCTTTCATTCCACTCCTATATTTGATCGCAGTAGACCCACCCATTGGGATTCTGTCAGTCTCTCTCTCTCTCTCTCTCTCTCTCTCTCTATGTATGTATGAATACATGCTTGTGAGTATGATATTGAATTGGGGCAATGGGTTTCAAGATATAATTAGCAGTTTCCTTGGAAAGATTTGGGTTTTAGCCATCAAAGAACCATACCCATTTCACTATCCCTAATCTCTTTTTCTTCCTTCCTCCCCCCCCCCCCCCCAAATATAGCAGGCCTATGAATTTTCATTTGTTACTGATTCTAAGTTTTATGGAGTGAAATGCTATTTGTTTTTGTGTTTCAGAGATATAATTAGCAGTTTTCTTGGAAAGATTTGGGCTTTTAGCCACCAAAAAACATATACCCATATATTTAATATTTTTTCCTAAATATAGCAGACCCATGAATTTTCATTTGTTATTGATTCTTAGTTTTATGGAGTGAAATGCTATTTCTTTTTGGGTTTCAGAGATACAATTAGCCACCAAATAACCATACCCATTACTCTATCCCTTTTCTTTTTTCCCCCCTCCAAATATAGCAGACCCTTGAATTTTCATTTGTTATTGATTCTAAATTTTATGGAGTGAAATGCTATAGATTTTACAGTACTGCTCCTTTCTGTCATCGTCGTGGTCTAAACTGAACAAGCTATAATTTTTCCCATTTTTTTAGGGTGGAGGTGCTTATAGAGATTCATCCAAGGTATGATTTTATAATAATATTATTATTTTTGCTTGTTTATGATGTGTATATTTTTGCTTTTTGGGCTTTATAATCCAATTATCCTCATAAAAAATTTGATATATGTTTATGGCGACTATTTGGTGACTACTTGTTAGTTGTTGCTCCAAGATGCACACTAAACATATTTTTAAGACCACCTTTCAGTTGCATTAGTATTGAGAATACCAATTTCTACTTGAGTATATGCATTTTTTTACAATTATCATACCTGAGATGTGCAAAGTTGAATTAATCATGTTAGTTAGCTTGAGAATGAGCTGCAGTTCTTGATTTTTGTGTTGAAGAATTATGTACAAATTTATAAGGGAACACTGTACTATTTGATCCAGGAAGTAACTGCTTTAGAGAACCCTGTTGATTTAGAAGGTTCTGGTAAAATTTGGAGGAAAAGCGTTGACCAAAAAAATTGGTGAAAATTTTACAGTATCTTCAGGAATAGTCAGAAAAACTATGTTATTTGTAAATTGTATGTGACTTTGTGTTATAGAGTGGTCATATATCAAATTAAAGCAAGCATCATTAGTAATTGTGAAAGAATATTGCATTGAGGAGTAAACCTCTCTTTTCATTCACAACTTCTTCTATCTTCATTTACTGTGATGTTTCTTTGTGGACACCAGTTTCATAACATATTGATGATGTAAAAATTAGCAGTTTGAAATGAATTAAAAATTCTGTGAAGTTAAACAAGGATGCAGTATCAAATACGTTTAAATGATTTGTGAGATTTGAATAGGTTATGAATCTTATGATGCCCACTTCATCAGCTCGCAAGGGTCATTTCCGAGCATTTCGCGTGTCTCATACTCGTGCTGAGTCAAACCCAGATGCAACTTCTTCATCGTCATCTTCTGTTGCATTTCAGTCGACTGTGAGTTTTATTGATTGCCATTAATGTTAATTTTTATGGGTTTTGTTTGGATTTCTTGGATGTTTATTCCATTCTTTTGGTTATGTCATAATTAATCTCTACTTTGTTGACAATGTGCTGAGATGATGTTTCTTCTTTAACTGAATTTCATGATTAGATTATTATTTGTGGGTTATTGTCCTACTTTATAAATGTTTCTTTACCGAGTTTGAGTTGAAGTTCGGTTGGTTGTGGTTGTTGGTGCTGTATTGAAATAAGGGTTATCTTGAGATATGTAGTGTATGAATAGAGCATAATTTCTTTCACGATAATGTAATAAGTTTTATGGAGAAGGAAATGGGTTTTAGGTGTCTTGATGTTTATTTAATGGTGGAGTTGTGTGTGTGATCTTGATTTTTTTGGACTTGTAATGGACAATTTTTATTTACTTATTTGATAAATAACTTGTAATGAACAATATTGGAGATTTTTTGTTTGCGTAATCATTGGGATTCTCTCAATTCATAGTGCAATAGTCTTAACTAGTCATAGCAAGGGAAGCAAATTGATATATGTATTATTCGATTAGGTGGAGACATGCAAGAAAATATCAGTTTTCTTTGTTAGTTACTTTTATCATTCCTGTACTATGAAGCCCCGGATTTCCAAACCCCATTGGAGCAAACTAGATTAAGGTAATTAAATGAAGAGCATTTTACAATTCCCACACTTATCATCAGATTCACATGTTCAATATACCAATTACCCATTTCATGATTTTCAATACTAGTACATAAAAAGCCCGATTTCATAGTTTTCTTCAAGAATAACCTAGTTTAGGCATATTAAAAATCAATGCATCTTTCTACATTTTTATATCCTAAAAATGTCATTCAAGTCCCAATTTCAAGATAGGTCACCTTGGTTGACAAAAGCCCTAATTTTCAGAAAATCCTTACACTGAGTTTGGGGAAAACTACATATGTACCACATACTTTCATAAATCATTTTCAAGAGAGGAATGCATGCTTAAATAACCCTTACGTACTTTGTAAACACACTAGCAAAACACTATTGAAACCAGAATCCTTAATTTCAAAGCATAGAAAACAATTTAGGCATGCTTTTCAAAATGTCCAACATACTCGAACACTACTGAAAGTGGAATCCTTATGACATGCTCTGCAAAGCATATGCTTTTCAAAATGGCCAACGTACTTGAATCATTTTATAGAAACCCAAACGTGCATCTCAAGCGTTCTAAAGTTAACTTAACTGTGGATACAAATATATTTAGAGAGTAAATTGAATCCTATCTCTTTCAAGCTTTACCAAGTTTGCCAAAACCAAGAGGGGGAAAGAGAAGCTATGAGAATTTCCCAGAAAGAGTAGCGCTTCTGGTGCTCCATTGAAGTTCCAAGAGACTTGAAGCTTTTTCCATGGCTCTTCTAAGCCTCCAAGGAGCTTCCAAGTAACAGAAGACTAGTGTATTTGAAAGGGTTTGAGTTCGTACACCTCGTCCGTGGACCATTTGAGGATGAGGTGGAAGAAAACACAACAAAGGGGGACTATGGCTCTTGGCCAAAGCTGTCAGCAAGGGGAAAAAGGGGTCTGTCTTGCCCTTCTTCTTTCCTCGTATGTGAGGGAGCTACCAAGAAAGAGAGCGGAGCAATATGGCCCTCGGCTAGGCAGGTTTGGGAAGGGGACGAGGGCTGCGTCGCCCTTGTTAAGGAAAAGCAAGAGAGACCAAAAAATAAAAAAAAAATAAGGAAGGTAGTTCTCACAGAAATAGCAGCAGGGATGCTGCCTTTGTCTCCTTTTGGTGGGTGAAATAATGTAACCCAAATGGGGCCAAATTCACATTCAAGAGATGCCATACTTGGTCGCCAAGTTTTCCCTCAAGTGCCACATGTTAAGTTTCAATAGAATAATTGAGGGAGAGAGAAACAAGGTCTTCCTAGAATGCTACATATAAAAAAATATATGTCTCCCTCATGTATAAAGGCCACATGGCTTGCCAAGCTAGAAAGAGCGGGGAAAGGATATTTCCAAGCACTTCCCTAAGTGCTTTAATTCAAAACAAAGCATAAATTTTGGGGGGAAAAGATTTGGGCTCTAGTTGTGTCTCTTAACCAAGCCAAATTAAAGTGTAACTAAGAGCATCTCCAATGGTTATTGCTATTGCTATAATTTGGCAATGAATAGTGTTATTTTGCCAAATTATAGCAATGGTGCTTCAATGGTCATTTGCTATTTTTGACAAATCTCAACCAACTTTCCTTCCAAGTTTGTAGGTATTGTTTGGATATAGGTTTTTTGTGATTTTATTTTTATTTATTTTGTCTTTTGTGACTTTTTTTACCTGTTTGTTAAAAAAATTATATATTTATATTATTCCCAACTAGACAAATATAAAAAATTAAAAAAAAATGAAAAATTGGAAAAAAAAATAAAAATTCAATACAATGTTTCTTCATTTAATACAATGTTCTTCATTTAATAAAAAGACATTAAAAAAAATTTCAATACAATGTTCTTCATTTAATAAAATTTCAATACAATATTCTAATAAAATGTTCTTCATTTAATGTCTTTTTATTTTATTTTTTTATTATAATATTACATTGTGAAGTATGAAATACTCAAAAAAAAAAAAAAAAAAAAAAAACATGAAATTTCAATTTTTTTCAATTTTCAATAATTTCAAATTTTTTTCAATTTTTTAATTTCAATTTTTTGTTAAAAATAATTTCAATTTATTACAAATAATTTCAATTTCAATTTTTATTATAAAAAATAATTTCAAAATTTTTTTTTTTTTTGGTTTAAACAAACCAAACAGAGCCCAACGGCTCTGTTATTACACTGAGGCCATACATCTAGAATGATCTAAAATGATCCACTCTCTTCTCATTCTCATTCTCCTCCACGGCTCTTCCTCTCCCTCTAATTCTGACGCTTTCTCCTCCTCCATGGCTGAAATCAAACATGATCTGTCTTCTCCTCCATGGCCACATGATCGGAACCCCTTCTTCTCTCTGTCTTCTCCTCCATAGCCGTTTAAACTCTGTCTTCTCCTCCATGGCCACATGATCGGAACCCCTTCTCCTCCATGATCTCCTCCATGATTGAAACCCGATCTCCCCCTTCTCCTCCAAGATCGGAACGCCCTCGCTCTGGTTTCACTCTGTCTCCCTCTCAATTCTCACCTCCGATCTGTGTACTCTCCGGAATAATGGTACGATCTCCATCTATATACATACTCATATATATATATATGTTTTGATCTGTCTTCATATATATTATATGTTTTGATCTGTCTTGATCTCCATCTATATGTTTTGAAATTTCTTGATATATATGTCTTCATCAATTTTTCTATTTTATATATATATTTTTTTTTCAATATATATATATATATATATATATATGTCTTCAATTTTTTATATCTGTCATGAACAATTTTTGATTATCCGATATATAGAAATTTGCATTGATATATATGTTTTGATATCTGATACTGAAATTTGCTTG
This sequence comes from Camellia japonica, assembly GCA_030407325.1. NCBI lineage: Eukaryota > Viridiplantae > Streptophyta > Magnoliopsida > Ericales > Theaceae > Camellia > Camellia japonica. The sequence goes on along the minus strand of JAPPVO010000031.1, from coordinate 165,548,608 downwards.
ATTCTGAAAATTGGGTCTCCAACGTCTGATTTTTTGCTGAACTGGCAAGCTTGGCATCTGCCATTTCACTTGCCAAATTTTGAGAACCCATATGGCATCTATCATCTTTGGCAAGTGAAATAGGAGACCGTTGGAGACTCATTTTTGCCATTCCTGTCATTTTTTAGCTTTGGCAACTGATATAGCAGAACCATTGGAGATGCTCTAAGTGCCTCATATCACTTGCTTAATCCAATTTAATTTTTTTTTTGGATAAATAAGCACACTTTATTGAGAAAGTATCAAGACGATGCAAAGAATTATAAAAACGAGCCTAACAATCAGAAAACTGCCAAAACCGAAACTGCACGAAATAACAAGGCAAAAACAAAAGACCTATTGAGTCAAGTCCTCTACAAAATCAATAGAAGACAAAACATCCAGGTCCATTGTCAACGTTATCCAACTGTGCAACACAATGAACAAACGCCGCTCCAAACAGGCTGTGGAACGCATCTCCCCCAAAAAAACCCGCCTATTATGCTTCAACCAAACTAGCCACATAAGACAATGGCCAGTCAATAACCAAGCCTTCCGCCGTCTCCTCCCAACCCTCCCCCCAACCCAACTTTGTAATACCGCCCTTACTGTCCCCGGTTGAACCCAAGCCAAACCGAAGATAGCAACTATAGACATCCAAAGGCATGAAACAACCGGACAAAAAATAAGCAAATGGTCCACTGTCTCCATAGCCCCACAACACAAACAACACCAATTGACCAAAATATGCTCATAACGAATCAAGTTATCAATCGTCAAAATACGTCTGAACGCTGCTGTCCACACAAAGAAAGTGACTTTGGACGGACAACCCACCACCCAAACACTCTTCCGTGGGAATGGCAACCCATCCCCTCCTAGAAGCCTATGATAAAAAGAAGATACAAAAAAAATCCCTTTGGACTTCGGGCATTTCCACCTCATAATATCCTCTCCAAACCCGCCAAATCGAAGCCCATACAAAAAACCCAACAGATCCAACAACTGTCCAACCTCCCAATCCTGCACTTCATGTCGCAACCCAACATTCCACACCAACACCGAGCCTTGCTCCTGTGCATAAGAATCCACTGTCGCCTCTAAGTTCCAAATATAAGAGAAAATAAGACTGATTTTAATAATGCAATTAATTAATTAATAATAATAAAAAATTTCAATTTTTATGCGTATTGTAATTTAAGCTTGAACTTACAAGTGCAAATATGTGTGTGCCAGCGTGCATGTTTTCATCTTTTTCCTTCTCCACACCCTCTCCTCTTTGTTTCTTGAAATTGTAGTAATATATACCACAATGCAGGGGAAAACACGGAAGATCAACTTCTGTCAGCTATGTGGTGGCCCCACAAAGCATGAGATACCTGATGGGGAGGAGAAGATGAGAGCTATTTGCACACTTTGTGGGAGAATTGCCTATGAGAATCCCAAAATGGTAAGATAATACAACAAAAGTTCATCTTGAATTCAGCTTTGTGATTCAATTTGCAGAATTGCAGATGTCCGTCAAATAATTTTGGGGACTTGTCATGCATATAGTTTTCTCTATTATGGTGTTTGAAATTCTATTGAAAAGGAATGAGTCCAGAGTCTTTTATACAATTATTTGAACAGTATCTACTCTATTTTGAGTGTATTGTTTTTCGGAACATTTAATTTTGAACTATTACTATTATTGTTCTACATGTAAAACTAAATTTGGGATTATGGCATCTCTTTTTGATTGTTTCGTTGTTGTAGTTGGTCTTTGCAATGTTGGGAAGAAAATAAGAAATATGAAAAATTCTAGTTTCAGGTGTACAAAAAGAGAGTAACTTTGTAATCATGAATTGTGAAGTTGCCACCAAAAAAGAAAGATTCTTGTATGCAATGTTAACTTATTTATTTGTATTTCAGTGTATAATTAGTTGTCATCCTTTTGTTGAATCCTTGCCATGCCTAGTCCTTGAGACTTTCTTATCATGCCTAGATAGTCACCCCTTGCCTAGGGATAATTGGTAGACACTATTGGCCTCCTTTGATGTGGCTTCCAATGTTAAGATGTTGGCCTCACTCACATTACATGTGGGCCACTGCCACACTTATCTACAATCACATAATAGCTTTAGATTTTATTTTCATTAATTTTATGGGAAATTCCATATAAACCCCAAAATTCGAACCTTTTAACAAATTAAACTTAGGGTTTTTAATTTTTTCAAATAATTGTCACCAATTCAAACCATTTGTCCATCTCTGTTTACTAATCTTGATGGAAGAAGGATTTTGTGAATTTTCTCACCTTTATTTCTAGCCACCACCTCTCTTTCCCGCCAATTGTTGCCACCCCAGACCCATCCCTACTAACCATACCAGCCCCTCTTTGCTCTCTGACATCCTTTGTATCTTCTCATTACCTACATCTCCCTAGTAGGGCTGTTCACATGTTGGATCGGCTTGGTTTTGCCATTCACTGTCACCCGAACCAGCAACTTTGGTTTGGAAAAAATTTCATCCGATGTCAACTGAATCATTATTCGAAACCATTTGATTCGGGTAGCATAAACTACGGTCAGTCTTCGATCGGTGCTATAATTAAGCTTGAACAATAGATTTCAAACCAGAGAATATGAGGAAGAGGAGAGGATTTTCAAGGGATGAAGAGAATTTCAGGGTTTCACCGCCATGGTCTTGCACCGTTGACTCCCTCTGCCAAAATCTCAAGCCGTCATCGTCATGATCTTAGAGTGAGAAGTGTCAGTCGCGAGGAAAGTAAAGGAGTGACATATTGAGAGAGTGCAAAAGAATACTAGAGGGAGGGAGAGAGATGGATTAGAGTAAGAGTGAGAAGGAAATGAAAGGTTTGACAGAAAAAGAGAAACAAAAGAGGATGAGAGAGACAGAGATATATAAAGAAAGAGAGTGTGGATGAGAGGAAGACAAGAGGTTTGAGGGGGAGAGAGAAACAAAAGGATTGAGGAGACAAAGGAGTTAGTGAGTAGTCAAATCATTTCCTTGGGAAGGGTTTTTTCTTTTAATTTATTTATTTTTTATTCATCCTTTTCTTTTAATTTATTATTGGGAAGGGTGAGAGAGATATAAAGACAGGGAAATGGAGATAAGAGTGTGTGTGAGAGAAGAGATGAGAAGTTTGAGAGAGAGCGAAATGTGAGGATTGAGGAGTGAGGAGACAAAAGAGTTATTGTGTAGTCACATCTCTTGGAAATAGTCATTGTTTTTATTTATTTATTAATAGGAAGGGTTAGTTCGTGCATTGGGAAGATATATATTTGCTTTGGAAAGAAAAGAATTAAAATTAACATAATTAGGTGGTCTTGCACATTTAAAGTATCTAGGTAAACAAACCTGATACAACTATTGAACTGTATAAATATATGCATATACATATTCGGTCGGATCGAGATAGATGGATTTTGTTGTATTCAGCCCAACATCCAACTGAAAACTGGAAAAATTTTATGAAATGAAACCGCAGCCGACCACGTGATTGGCAAAACCGCCCGTATCATGGTTGGGTTGTGCGGGTTCAGATCGGGCCTTCAGATGGTTCAAATTTTTGAACACCCTACTTCCTAGTCTATGTTAAATTAAACCATAGACAAGCATATTTTAATCTATAACACACACACACACAAAGACATGCTAAAGCTAGGGTTTTCTTATTCTTTTTTCAAGTCTTGTTATAATCTTCATTCTTTATTGGGTTGTAAGTTGTAACAAGGCTTCTTCATATTAAAATCCCTTCACTCTTGATTAGGGATGGCAATTTGAACCCGATCCGACGGGGACCCGGCCCCCCTGACCCTGATTAGAACGATTTCTCCCCCCCCCCCCAAAAAAAAATACCCTTGACGAGCCAGGGATGGTATTCGAAAATGAATCCCCGACAATTTTTGGGCCGGGGAGGTGATACGTTCCTCAGGCCCGGCCCGGTCCGTCCGTCCCCGTCCCCATCTCCGTCCCCGATCCCGTTCCCATTTCCCCTAAACTGAAATCATTATTATATCTCTCTATCCATTCATATATGTACCCCTCTATTATACCGCCCCTCTCTCTCTCCCCCCCCTCACTCTCTCTCTTACTCTCTCTTCTCTTCATAGGACCGCAGCGACGCAGTCACCGTCGCCTCCTCCTCCGCGCCACCGCTACTACCGCGATGCCAAAGTCGCCGTCCACCTCGCACCTCTCCTCCTCGTTAGCGCCACAGCCACTGTCCGCAACGTCGGAGTAGCCGTCCACCTCGCACCGCCACTTCACCTCCGTTAACTCTGCAGTTCGCTCCGTCTCCGTCACCACCCTCTCTCTTGCTGTCGCCGCACCTCCTCCGTCCCCTCTCATCTTCACCGTCCTCTTCCATAGTTCGTCGCAGTCACCATCGCCCTCCTCCATCGTCCTCCTCCATCGTCCTCCTCCGTCGTCCTACTCAGATCTCTCTCTCTTTGTGACACACACTCAGATACACAGATCTTAGATCTATTTGATGACACAGAGATCTCAGATCTGAGTCAGATCTCATGTATGTGTATGTATACATGTATGTGTGTGTGTGTGTCTCTCTATATGTCTCCTTTTTTTTCTTTTTTTTTTTGTTTGTAGTTGATCTGTTGTTTATGTGTAATTGTAGTTATTTGGTTGTTGATGTTGATTTTGGTGATGGTGATGATGTGATGTTTGATGAAAAATAAAAAAATCGGGGATTGATGTTGTGTTGATGATTTTGTTTTTGTACGGGGATTTTTCGGTGTCGGGAAAATCCGATCTCCGTTAGGGGGTGCTGGTGGGGGGATGATGGGTTTATACCTTCGGGGATCGGGGACGGGGAGTGTAATTCCCGGCCTGTTGCCATTCCTACTTTTGATTGGGTTATAATGTGAAGCAGTATCACGATCTTATCATATTTTTGGTATGGTTATGATACCATTCATCGTTTAAGTTTTGGTGTAGGTTTCTTGGTATTTGTCTATCTATGTAGTTTATTTTCGAATTCTTGTATTAGAGTAGAGTTGTGTTTCATCATGTGATTCATGTTTTCATATAATAGTTGCATAATATTATTTTGTGTTTTCCGTTTAACATAGTTTATTATGTTTATCTTGGATTTGCATCTTAGAGCCTCGAATAGGATTACATTTGCATGCATATTGTCTTTTTGATTCCAATATCGTCTGTTTAGTTATTGTGAGTTGTGACATGTGGACCATGGATAGCGCTTGAGGAAGAAACTCCTCCTCTTTGCTTAGTTTTGAGATATTGCCACCACCATTAATGTACTCTCCCTCCCTGAAGCTATGTAATTGAAGTTTTGGTATTTTTTTGGGTAGCAATTGATTAGAAACCTTGCAAAGTGTAGTGACTGGGTTTACTTTATTTTGCTTCCTTTATTCCTCTTATTATCTCTTTCACTTTTTCTTTTGGACTGTAGATTTTGGATTACTTGATTTGTTTGTGAATATATGGAATAAGAAGTTGATTGAATGATGGTAGTGCTATCCAAGCAAGATAGGATTTTGAGGACCCTTAAATTTTTAGTGAATGTGGAAACTCTTCATTTTTCAAAATTATGGACCTATTTCAAAAGCAATTACGAAAAGCTAATTTAGTAACTTTTTGGCTATTTGGCTAAAAAGGTAGGTAAAAAAAACTTGTATGTTTGGGATGACTTTTTGGCTAATTACGAAAAGATGTGCAAAAAGTAGAGAGAAAAGAGAATCTTTGACTTTTTGGTATGAGTTGTTGGCTTTTTGGCTAATTTAGTAACTTTTTGGCTAATTGGCTAAAAAGATAAGTCCCCAAACGGGGCCAATTCACACTTTCAAAATTGTGGTGTGATCCCTCCTAGGATGTGTTCATATCGTTGTCCCATGTTGTCTTTGATTTTGTGGTATATAGATTTCATTTATGCATCAAGGCTCAATAAATTTAATTAATGAGCCAACAATGATGAGTAGAGGCTATCCTTATGATCGGCATGATACGTGCTTTACACCTTCCCATCCTATACCTCTTAGTCCCCGAACTTAGTCTTTGTTGAAGTCGGAATATGCCTTTTTTTGGAGTCAATTTTTTTGAATTCTTGGTTATACCCTAACAAAAACCAAATCACGACTTCAGTCTCTTCGAAATACAAATCAAAATATTTTTCTAGTCGTTGCGCTTACAATGGCATACATGATAAATATTTCATTATGAATTGTGATGGAATTTTAACTGATTTTTGTTCCATTCTGGTGATTCAGGTTGTAGGTTGCCTCATTGAACATGATAACAACATCTTACTCTGCAAGCGGAAAATCCATCCATCTTATGGTCTTTGGTATGGATTTACATGGATCTGCACTATTATTCAGAAGGAAATAATACTTTTTTCAAAGTTACTCATTCAATCAATTGTTAAAATAAAAATAAAAATAAAACTTGTTGAGGGCAAAATCATTGCATCTTTCTGTTTCTAAGCTAGGTATCACTATCTTCAATGTTCATCCAAATTTTGAATCTTGTGTGCATAGGACTCTTCCAGCTGGTTACATGGAGATTGGTGAGTCTGCTGCTGAAGGGGCAATCAGAGAAACATGGGAAGAAGCAAATGCAGAAGTGGAAGTGATGTCACCTTTTGCTCAACTCGACATCCCTTTGATAGGCCAAGTGAGGAGAAATATCTGTTTGTTGACCTTAATTTTGATGTCCTTTGCACTTGCCAAAGATGTTTGTGTATTAATTTGTATCCTCTTTGACGCAGACCTATGTAATTTTCTTGGCAAAGTTGAAGAGGCCCCACTTTTCACCTGGCCCAGAATCATCAGATTGCCGGCTTTTTTCACTCGATGACATTCCTTTCGATTCTTTGGCATTTTCGTCAATGTTGGTTACCTTAAATTTGGTAGGAGCAAGTTTAACCAATAAGATTTTATCTAATTACCTCGTCAGTTTGTCACTCATAACTAAAACAATTGTTCTTTCATTTTTTTTATTTTTTTGGGGGGGTTGCAGTACATTGAAGATAGAAAGGTTGGAAGACCCAAGTTTCACTATGGCACCATCAATAAAAGGTATTTTTAGTTTACATATGAGAAATTTCTATTATAAACTCTATAAAAAATTCTACTTTCAACTCCAGATGACCTCAGGAAAGTAGTCAATTTTTTAGCTGAAATTTTAGTCTGATTGATAGAACATAGATGGAAATGCAAATGCAATGGAATATTACATTCTCCAATTTCCATCTCCCAAGTTGTCTTTCCAAGTTCACTTGTAGAGAGAATACCATGGATGTTGTTAATAGAAACTTGCTTAGCAGACAAAGTAGGAGAAAAGCAAAAACAGCTGGTGAAAGTGAACATTGTGAATGGCAAATGAGGAATCAACCTCCCTTCGGCTTATGATACCACCATCCATTGTTAAAAAGGATGGATTTTTACTTATAGCTTTAAAAATAAATTAAAAAATTTAGCACACGTGAGATTTTCCTTGAATTGGATGGTGCGGTGAAGCCATTGCCATCCCTTCTCCATTCTACTTTGTTTCACACTACGGCCATGTTTGTTTGGATAGACATGAGCTTGGGATTGGATTAATAGTCCAATAAAATTATTAATTCGATGTTTGGTTAAACAATTGAAGTACGGATTAACAATTCATCCGGATATGGTATCTCACATATGATGGACTATTCAATCTCACAGAGGGGGGTGAGATATAAATTGGAAGACTAAGTCAAAGTCTAGATTATTAATCCTTCCTTATAATCTTAACTCAATCTAAACATAGGGTAGGATACACAATCCAAAGGGATTCGTAGTCCTAGGATTATTAGTCATGAGAATACTAATCCAACCTAATCTAATCCGTCCAAACAAACATATGCTAACAGGTTAAAGGGGAGACAATAACTCCAATTCCTTCTTCCTTGTCCATTTATATAAAATTTCAGGTGTGGTTTTTCAGGTTTGATGTTAAATGCTTCATATTTACTGTTTTTGGCTGTTGGTGGTTGATACAAAAGGAATAGATTATTAAGGGGAAGATTGCACATAGAAATACTACAAGATTGTTGTGTCAAAAGGCTGTTTTGAGTCTATCCGAGTCTAATGATTTTTAATTGTAGCCATTGTGGAATTTATATTAAATGTAAAAATTCACATTCTCTGAGTTTTGGAACTTTTTTATTTTTTATTTTTTTATGCATGTCTACAGGCCTGGCACAAGCCCTTCTGATATTCGTGCCTACACGCTTGATCATTATTTGGAGTCCTGACAAGATACGATTCCTTCGAAATATTTCCGTTGCAAAAAAGAGCGGAATGAAGAGTGAGATACCAAAGATTTGGATTAATTTGATTTTTCTCCATTTCACTGTTGTAAAAAGAGCTCTGCTTGTACTACAATGAGGCCCTTTTTTCTCTGCTTGTACTACAATGAGGTCCTTTTTTCTGTTGGTCGCCGTAAGATAATTCCGTTGATGATGTGAACTTGTTTTTTCTTTTTCTTTTTTGGGGGGGAGGGGTTTGGGGGGTTTCAATTGTGTAAAATCTGATGAAGAATTCTAATTACATGTATAGAAATGAACTTCTAATTCTTTTCAATTGATATGCCACCTTATAATCTGTAACTTAGAGTTGATTTGTTAATGCTGAGCCCTATTGATGTTCCAAAAGATATATTGGTTTAGATTTTGGAGGTCTTTCTTCCTATTTTCTTCATGAAAGTTTGGTGTTCATTTTCTAACGGGAGGGGCGTTATCTAGAGATGGTTTGCTATTGTATGAGACGGTTGATAGGCCATTAAGTTAGAATTGAGATCTTCTCTGGCCACTCTCTCCAGCCTTCCTCCTTACAACGGTCTAGATCACTCTACATTCAATAGTTCAGATCACTCTATTAAAAAATAAATTTAATTTTTTATTTTTTAATAAAGTGATATGAACCGTGGATCTTCTCTTTGGTGAATCTGGATCGTTGTAAGGAGGAAGGGTAGTAAAAAGTGGCTGGAGAGGATCTCAATTCATTAAGTTAGGGTTGTTTGGAGGCGACATCATAAAAAACCTTGGTTGATTTTATTGTTGAGTTGTATAATTTAGGGAAATGTAAAACTTGGAACTTTGCCATGGTTAAAAGACAACAAATTTCAAACCATTACTAGCCATTCCTGCATTGTTATTGCTATTTTTTTGGGAAAATCACAAATTAGTAATATTTCAAAGAGTATTTACAAATCAGTTGACAATATTCCAAAGTTACAGATAAATAAATAATTACAATCAAATGAAAAAAAAAAAAAAAAATTAGAACAAAAAGTCCATTGACTTGTTTTATCGGCTCTCAGCCGTTTAATTTTGAATACATAAATTCAATTTTTATAAAATTAGCATCATTAAAAATTATTGGCAATCCTAAATATGAAAAATATTAAAGGGACAATTATAAAAAAAAATTCCAAAGTCTAACCCTTGTGACAATATGAATTCTGAATTTTTTATTTTATCAATTTAAAACCTAAATTTTTGATTTATTTTTAATCTAATATATTTGCCTATTTTTGTTAAATAAAATCGACAAAAAAAATAATATTTTAACCATTAAACCTAATGTGAGTATACATAAAATGTTTAAAATATCCATTTTGAAAACAAATTAAAAGTTTAAAATTTAAATTGACAAAATTAAAAATTAAAAATTTATTTTGTTACAAAAATCAAATCTTAATTTTTTTTTTATAATTTCCTCAATATTAAATATATTTACATAAAAATAAAAAATAATTTAAATAAAAGAAGGTATTACAAAATGACAATGACAAGTATTGTTTTTAAATTAGAGTATCCATTTTTTTTATAAGAAAAAAATATAATAAAATAAATATTACGGTCTCTTTCGGAAAGGTAAGAAAAGTTAATTTATTAAAAGTGGTGCTATTAGCATCTCATCAATTATTTTAGATTTCTCATTTCTTTGGACCCCACTTATAAATTTAAAACTCTTAAAATTTTTCTTTCTTGTGAAAACATTTCACCATTCAATTGAATGCACATTCTCACATTCCAAAAAGTCTTTCTCTCAAAAATCCTAACAAAACATACGAAGGTGATTATTATTTCATCTCCACAAACTTGTTCATGACCAAAAAAAAAAAATAAATAAAAGAATTTTTTTGTTATTGTTCAAAGTTTCCCTTTTGTAGGTTCTGCAATCCCTACGAGTTTCGATTATCTGTTCCCGAACAAATAAGAAATGTTCAATTACCTGTTCCCGAACAAATGAACAATGCTTGAGCTTGTATTCTCGAATTTTGATTATATATTCGGGAGTTTAATCTTGAAAAAATGAGGAATAATTTTTGTTATTTTTACTATTTTTTTCAAAAAGCTTACCCTTACAAGGTCAATCTCCTTTGAGTTAAGAATACCGTCAAAGTTATGAATCTCCTCCGAATTGTTATTATTGTACTCCTCTCGTCTCATAGTTGTGATTACCAGAAAAACTTCCACTCATTGTTATTGTTGGAGAAGTGTAGGTAACCAAGTGATTGCCATCGCTATCGCCGGAATATTGCCGTCAAAGAGTTTTAAATTTTGAAAATTGGTAGGTTTTGAAGGTAGAATTTAAAAAAGATGGATAGATAGTGATAGAGATAGATATTCTCATAAACCCTAACTCATGATATAATGAGCGTATGAGTTTAATTGTGAGATAAGATATTTCAAAATTATTGATGACTTTTTTAATAATTTCATTTGAAGTATTATTGTAATAAAAAAAAACCTAAAAAATAAAAAGTCCAAAATAATTGATATAATACTAATAGTAATATTCTTTATTAACTTATGTAAATCATATTACCTTTATTTTTTTCACATAATTTTTTTTATAATAAACTGATAATAATAAAATTTAAAAAAAAAATCACTTTAATTTTCATCATGAATCATCATCAAAACTCGTATAAGGCCTAGTTTGGTATAAATACAAAAAATTTAAAAAGTCAAAAATCACTATCCTATTTAATCACATTATCTCTCTACCACATCACTTCAAATCTAATCCATATTTCACATTTTTTCATAAAAAGTTAAAAAGTAACTCTTAAATCTCCCAAACTCTCAAATTATGAGGCGCTTTGAGAAAATTGATTTTGACTTTTTAACTTTTTAACCAAAAAAGTTAAACTTTTTTTTACCTAAAAACAACCTAACTTTTTGCCAAAAAAATCACCAAAAAAATTAAAAAATTAAATTTTTTACCAACTTTCCAAAACACCACTATTTCAAAGTTCGAATTTAAAATGACAAAAGTCAACCCCTTTCTAGCGACATGTCAATTTACCAAATTTGATCGCAAATTTCATTTCATAACAGAAACAATTTCATAAAACACAAAAACCACCTTCTTCTTTTTCTTCTTTTTTTTTAGGGGAATTGACCAGTAAATCCCATTTTATCATCTTGTAGATCATGTGGTCCTAATTGTTTTCTTTTAAACCGCTTAGTCTTTTGGGTTGTTTGTTTACTATTTTGCCATTAAAGTGTTAATTTGAGTTTGTAGACCCGCATGTATTTATGGGAAGAGGTGTGTGAGATTCACGTTCCAAAAAAAGGTAATAGTACTCTTTTTTTGTGACGTGGTTTCGTACGTGACGTGAACTCACGAAATAAGGCACACTAAAATGGTTTTGGATTTTGGTTTCGGATTTCTCACAACCCGAATTCCGAAACCAAAACCCACGTTATAGATGGAGTGAGTAGGTTCATGTAATAGTTCACGTTTCTGTGCAGTAAATAAAGTCAACATTCACGAAGTTCACGTTTCTGTGCAGCAAACAAAGTTCACGTTTCGGATTTCTCAATCTTTCACAAAGTTCACGTTTCTGTGCAGCAAACAAAGTTCACATTCCCTTTGCCTGTCGTCTCCCTTTGCCTGTGACGACAATGAGCCACGAAAGGAAAGGAGAAACATATAGATAATACCAAATAATTTTTTAATTAATAAATCTGAATTCACACCATTACTGATCTATAAAATCAAAAAGTAGATTGAAAAACTCAAAACTAACAGACATGCAAACACCATATCCATACAAATCACAAGAGAAGAAATTGAGGAGGACCTCACAGTCGACTAGCTTGTCGCAGCGAACCCAGAGCCTTTGCATTGTCTCTTAGCAGAGCTTTCTGAATCTTCCTAGTCGAAGTCTTCGGAAGCTCTTCGTCCACCACCACCACCGTCCTCGGCACCATATAATGCGGCAACCTATCTCTGCAAAACTCTATCACCTCCTCCTCCGACACCCTCTCATTCTGCTTTTTCAAGCTCACGAACGCACACGGAGTCTCTCCCCAGAACTCGTCTGGCCGCGCCACCACCGCCGCCTCGTTAACTACCGGGTCGAATCCAGTTGAAGTTCACGTTTCTGTGACGACAGTGAGCCACGTTTTTGGACAGTCCGACCAAACCACATTCCCTTTGCCTGTGACGATAGTGAGCCACGTTTCTGGACAGTCCGACCAAACCACATTCCCACGTTTCTGCATCAAACAAAGTTCTCATCCCCCACACCAAACAACTGAATCCAAAGTAATCCTAATCCCACTCTAAAACCTATGTAAACGGTTTCCCTCACCCCCCCAATAAAAATGGGATACAACATACCAAAAAAAAAAAGAATAAAATCTCCATAAATTATGGTAGGATATATTCATCCAGCAACACCCCCAAACCATTCAAATTAGGACTACCCAGTAACAAATTATGCCATAAATGGACCTAGCAAACAAAGAGAAAACCCATGGGACCAAATAGATCACAAGATACTCAAATGGGACTTTCCAATAATTTTCCCTTTTTTTTTTATTTTTTTTTATTTTTATTATTATTATTTTTTTCATATTTCAAAGCCTTGCCTTAGCAGCCAATCCCAGGACGCCACATAGCTCCGGATACAAACTTTTCCTTATTTCCGAATACACCTCGCCGTCCCACTTCCTTTTACCCAACTCCTCCCCTAGGCGCACCGCAGCCTCCACGGCCGCCTCCGCGCTATCATACGCCGAGTCCACAATCCCCATCGCCACCGCCTCCGCCGCCCTCACCTTCGCCGCTTTCAACAACACGTCCCTACGTGCCGCCGCAGATCCTACTTTTGATCTCACCAGCGCGGTGAAGTAGTCCGGGAACGTCATCCCTATATCCAGCTCGCTCATGTACAGCACACCTCTATCGCTCCTCATCAACACGTAGTCGTGGCTCATCATCAGCATCATTCCGGCGGCGGCGGCGTGGCCGGTCACGGCTGCGATCGTCGGCATCGGGAGGGAGATTAGGTCGGCCACCACCGGCTTGAAGAGATCGACCATGTGGAGGAGGCGGTCATGGGCGGCGGAGGGAGATCCGGCGGTTTGAGCCCAAGCGAGATCGAAGCCGTTGGAGAAGAACTTGCCGCGAGCCGCGGTAACGAGAGCCGAGCCGCGAGTTGACTGTTCTCGGGCTTCGCGAAGAGTCGAGCGGAGTGATTCGATGAGGCTAGGGTTCAGGCGGTGCTCGTCGTCGCCGGTGATTGTTAAGAAGAAGATATCACCGCGCTTCTCTAACGTGCACATGGTGGTTTAGTGGTGAAGTGTTACGTCTTCTTCTCTCTCTCTATGACAGTAGTGTCTTGATAGTATCTTAGCTTTGGTTTGCGTGTGATTTTTTATACGCAAAAAGAATATGGGTAAATTACAATAAACTCTATTAAATAAGAAAATTTAACATACATCCTTTAAAAAAGAATGTATTGTATATATTAGGGGTGAACAGCGGATATATCGATCCGTCAAAATTGATCGAATCGAACCAATCCGTCGCATTTTGGACGGATGCGTGATGACGAGCGGACGGTTGCGGATTGATTTTCTCCAATCCTCCAATTTGGCGGACGGATGGCGGATTTGAGCTTCCTTTGGCCGCAACCGAACCGCCAAACCGCGAGCACCCCCAATAATTTATAAGACTTTATGTTTTCAATTTGTTTAAATATTTTGTTTGTATTTTCAATTGAAAAAGAGTTTAAATATTCTGTTGAAAAAAAGTTTTCAACTTGAATATATTTTTTGAATTGAGAAAAATAAACGTATTATTTATTTATATTTTTTTGTTTTTAAATTTAACTCTAAAAATAATAAATAGAAAATATGATATATGCTGGTTGGTTTTTATTTTCAAAAATATATATTAACGTAACAATACAGAAACATACAATCTCTACTACTGTCTTGTTCATGGTTTTGGTAGTTTGAATTGTTATTATATTTTAAGAATCACAGATTGTAATACTTTATGTGAATGAATCATGCTGTGATTGTAATATGTGGATGGGCCATGCAGTGATTGTGATATTCTAAAGTTTCAAACTTTCTTTTTTTGGATGAGATATACAGTGATTGTAATAGTTTTTTAAGTCATTGACTGTAATACTTTCTTCTTTTCTTTTTTTTTTTGAGAAAGTGCACAAGTTGAATTATGTTGAAAATTTATAAAATCTTAAACCGCTAAACCGATTCGTATCCATCCGCCAAACCGCCAATCCGTTCAATCCACATCCGCCGGATTGGCGGACGGATGCGGATTGATTTTCTCCAATCCGCTAATCTAGTGGACGGATGGCGGATTGGAGGTTTCATGGCCGCAACCGATCGCGCCCACCCTAGTATATATTTTTAATTATGTTATTTTTTAGTTATAATTAAATTTTTTTAATTATAATATTATTTTAATCATGACTTATGTATTTTTTTAATTATGTCTCATATTATATTTAGTTATGATATTTTTTTTTAATTGTGATTTAAAAATTAAAATTATGTAATTTTTCTTTTTAATTATGTGATTTAAAATGCACCATAATCTTTCCTATTAAATTATGACTCAATTGTAATTTCTGTCTTTAAATTTTAAAATTCTAAGAGAAGTAATATCTGGAAGAAAAAAAAAAAAAAGAAAAGTAAGTAATGCGTTTGGTTTGAGTTTTTTGAATTAGGCTTAGTTTGGGGTGTCCTAAAAAAGTGTATTTTTTGTCTTTTTACGAAAAGATATTCAGAAAAGTAGAAAGGTGATGTGATGGAAAAAAAGCTAAAAAGATAAAAAGATGGATTATATAGGTTACCTCAAACCAAGCCAAAATTGAGTTTTTTGGTTTTTGTATTCTTTTGTTTTTAGTGAATATTTTTAAGTTTTAAACATTTTTTTTTACTTTTTTAGATGTATCTTAGTTAAATGTATCTAAAAAGTAAAAAATTTGTGAAAAAATATTTAAAAAATTAATAAATATATAAAATACAAAAAATGTACTGAATTCTTGTATTTTTTTTTTTATATTTTTGGTATTTAGTGAATTTTTAAAAAAAATTTTTACAATTTTTTTTCTTTTTAGGTGTATTTATGTTAGATATGTTTAAAAAGTAAAAATATTGCTTAAAATATTAAAAAAATTCAGTAAAAACAAAAATACGAAAAATAAGAATGTAGAATTTTCTGAAAAGTGTTTTCTGAAAAATGAAAACAAGCAAGCTGAATCTTTTTTTATTTTATAATTTTGTTAAAAATTTATAAAAAATTAAACCATGTATAAAACAACCTGATATATTTATTAAGTTGTTAGGATAATAATACACGATATTGATTATTTTAGAATAATAATCGATGTGTTTGGTTTCATTTTTTTGAATTTAATTTTTTGAAAATTGTGTTTTTTGTTTTTTTTTTGTTTTTTTTTGTTTTTAGTAAATATTTTTAAAATTTTAAGTAATTTTTTACTTTTTTAGATGCATTTTACTTAGATGTATCTAAATATTAAAATATTTGTGAAAAATATTTTAAAAAATTGATAAATATACAATAATATGAAAAATATACTGAATTTCGTATATTTTTTTATATTTAGTGTGTTTTTAAAGACTTTTTTTACAAATATTATATTTTTTAAGTGTATTTATATTAGGTGTGTCTAAATTTTTTTAAAAAAAAATTGTTTAAAATATTAATAAAGATTATTAAAAATATTAAAATACAAAAAATAAAAAAATAAAAATTTTCTGAAAATTGTTTTCTAAAAATTAGAACCAACAATTTATCTAATAATTTTACTTACACTTTGTATCTTTTATTGTAGTGGTAAAGTGTAAACGGATCACGAGATAAGGGTATTATCACTTTAAAATTTTAATAAATATTATATGTATTTTACACTTGTAGTGATTTGAAATGTCCTAAATAAATGTATTTTTCAATTTTTTATAAAAGATATGTAGAAAAGTAGAGAGGAGATGTTAATTGATGTGACCCAAAAAGATAAAAGATGGACTAAAATAGGTCATGCCAAACAAGACTTTGATTTGATTTTTTTATAAATTCTTAATAAAATTTCTAAAAAAAAATTAACTGTAATAAGATAATATTTTGACTTCGTTTGAAATGTGGGTTGGTTTTTTTAACTTTTTAGATTTTTTGCTATTAGTCTGAGATTAAAAAATCTCGTTTTAGATTAATTTTTTAATTTTTTTTTACTTTTGTAAGAGAAAAAATAAAATAATTATGATTTAAATGTGATATTTTATTTTGTTAACTTTTTAATTTATTTTGTCTCTTATGATTAAAATAATCAAAAAAATCTCCCAACTCTTTATGCCAAACGAGTGCTTTGAAGAGTTAAATTATTGAGTTTTAAAATAGTAAAATATATATGGTTCATAATTAAGACAATTTACTGTAATTAGTCAAAAATAATGACCGAGTTTGGATATTCTACGGGTGAGCTAATGGTGGACTCCAAATATTCAAAGTGGACACAACCAACCACCTACCCTCCAAATTTATTAGGAAAATTGCAATTTCATTCAAGCAATGATAAGAAAATTATATTTTTATGATGGTGTAATTTGTCTTATATGTTTGGTACAAATTTATTCTTGTACATGATGTAAATTTTTATGTGTATTAGAGAATTATACATTTTTTTTTTATTTTATAGTCTAATTATTTTGTGACTATTCCACTTATTCCAAATTATATTATAAACAGATAACATGCAACTGGAAAATGGGACAAAATTTGCAAATCAATGGAGATTTTTAAATGGTTATTCTTCTTTTGAATTTGTTTGTTATATTTAGGTTCATAGGGCTTGAGTCTCTACTAATAATTTAAATAGCTGATTTTGGAAGGTATCATTGATGTTAAAAATTATTAAGTTGATTCGATAATCATTTTTTTTTAAAAAAATATATAAGTATATTTTTAAAAATAAATCATTTATTTTTTTAGAGAGACATGATAAAAAAAGGAGAATTATTATTCAGTGTAAATACAAATATATATATATATATACACTTCAATGAAAAATTTTATGAACATTAACAATTAAAATTTTAAACTTTTTCATATATAATTTTTTTTTTAAAATCACCACAGTACCATAAATGTTACAATTCATCATATTAACATAGTTTTTTTTTTTTAATTTATTTATTTATTTATAGATAACATACACAGAAGATCCTAGAAAATAAATGATTTGGATCATCATAAGAAAACTTGTGACAGACCTCACATATGAAAAAAACACCACTCTTTTTTTAAATGGGTAAATTACATTGACACCCTTTGGATTCCATTGAAATCACACTGTTACCTCCTTTATTATTGACAATACCATTGACACCCCCTGTTAATTAACATTGTTTATAAAATGCTAAAAATACTATAATGCCCTCATCGAATTTATCAATTTCCATCTCCAACAATTTAATATATCAAAGGGTAAAATTAAGGTAGAGATGAAGAACCACCAGTGTCTATATGATAGATCTACAGCCAGGTCCTCAACTCTGAGTCTGGTCACGCACCTGGTCACCTACATACATAATGTAAATAGTGAGTGAAAACCCAGTGAATAATAATAGAGTAAAGGGTTTAAATGAATGTTGTCCATAACAGATAGAGAAAACAGAATTCAGTAGTTATCAAAAATGAATCATCATTATGTTCAGAAATTATAGTTCATAACAGATACAAAATCAGAATCATATTCATAATCAGAATTTGCAATTAATCATACGTGGTACATTCATTAGCACTAGCAGAAATAGTTAACCCATAAAGGAATGGCCATAAAGGCATACAGTTGATTCACATGCACGGAGATGGTACAATTAGCTCATGAGACGTACAGTTGGCCCATAAATAGGACGTATATATAAGGATCCATAACAGTTGGCTCATGAGACGTACAGTTGACCCATAATTGGGACGTAACAGAACAGATAACAGATGTCATCTGAAGTTAAGAATGCCACGAATACATTTCAGAAACATTGGACAACCATTCATTCATATAGAAAATAATATTTCAGAAACAGATCATCTTATATCATTTAGAAAATACTTATAATTAAACATAGCTTTACAAAGTTACTACTTACAGATGGCTCCAAAGCAGATGGACATGACAGATAACTGAATAGCCTATAGCGCGTGACCTACACAACACATAACAGATATACATTTGAAACATACGCTCAAGATATACTTTACTTATTAGTTCCATTCTTAGTGTGTTATCAGTCTTTATCCTCATTATTGAGTCTTAATCTTGGACTAGGAATGCCTAGGATGCAATGAGGATGCAAAAATATATTTGAAAATACTTAGTCAAAAATGCTGGAAACAGGGTCTCGTTCGAGCGCAACTTCCTTCGCTCGAGCGGTCTACAAACTTCGAAAAAATACTGGTTATGTGATTTTCACGCTCGACGGTCGCTCGAGCGTGAGACTTAGGTCCTCGCTCGAGCCCAACTCTTGTCGCTCGAGCAGTCTGCAAAAACGTGAAACTTCTGGGAGCTTGTATTTCACGCTCGAGTGGACTCTAGTCGCTCGAGTGGAAGTGTAAGATCACAGAGTGGTCGCTCGAGCGCAGATTCTGCCGTTCAGGCAGAAGTGCAAATATGGGATTTCCAAATTGCACTCCCAAGTCCAAAACTCGAATATAAAACTTTAGAATACAACCTTTAGGCCCCAAAACTTGAGAAAACATGTTTAAACTAGTCAAATATTGAAAATTAAAGATCTTTTCATGAAATTAAGGCTCATAAGCTTGTCAATTGAGCAAACTCAAACTTCAATTGTTAAAACATAACATGAATATGATATGCATGTATTGCCTTGACTTCAAAACTTCCAAAACATAATCTAATGACACAAAATGACATGAAAATTGATGAATTCTCAAAATAAAGGTAAGATGAACACATGTATGAGAGAATTCTTTGAAATCAAACTCAAATTGTGTTCAAATGGACATGCATGCATGAGATGTTCTTCTTTTCTACCTCCTAGTTCAATTCCTGCTTAACTTAGTTCACTTCTCTTGAATTCATGTATGGAATGACTTAAACTCAAACCTATAGGTTGAATTCTCACTTTAGATGTTCAATTATGCTCTAGAGTGCTAAAATCTTCCAAAGCTTAGCAATCCCTTTCTTCCTTCCTTGTTTGATGAATTTAAGTTCTCAAGCTTTCCTCTCTCTCTCTTTCTCTCTCTCTCTTCTCACGTTTGATCTCAAGATAACAAAATGAGAGTGTGTAAAGTATAGCCAAGGGTCCACTTATGCCTTATGTAGGCTTAATTAATGGTTTAATTAAATGGTTGATCAAATTATTCAATTAGACATAAATTATTCTAATTCAATCGTTCCGAATCAACTTTCAGTTGAGCCTACCATAAAATTCTAAAAATTCTAACTAACACATAATTCAAGTCAATTTCGCAGTCAGATGCCAATAAGGCCTTCAATTCATAGAACATAACAGAACGACAAACATATATTTCTACGATGGACAAATAGAAACACAAATAATGTCGTACACACATGCAAATAAATTCAGAATTTCATCTTAATTCTTCTTAGACATAATTAATCATGGATTAAAGGTTAATCACAAGTCGAGGTTGTTACAGTCTTCTCCCTTTAAAGAGTTTGGTCCTCCAAACTCGGATTACCTTCATTTTGAAAGAATATCGGATCCAAAGGAAATAATTCAGGGTATCTCCTCATCATATCTTCTTCCGTTTCCTAAGTTGCATAGGTCCCTCCATGGTTTTGCCAATTAACCTTCATCAATGGGATTTCTTTGTTCCTTAGTCTTTTGATTTGGTGATTAACAATTTGTATTGGCCTTTCCTCATAGATGTAATCATCTTTCAAAAGCACATGTGTTGGTTCAATGACATGTAACGGATCTCGTAGATAATCCCGAAGCATGGAGACGTGGAAAACATTATGCATATGTTCTATGACTGACGGTAAGTCTATCCGATATGTTACTAGGTTGATTTTCTCAAGGATTTCGTATGGTCCAACATATCTCGGTGCCAATTTGCCTTTTACTCCAAATCGCGTTTGGCCTTTCATCGGAGTTACTTTGATAAACATGTGATTCTCGACTTCATATTCCCTATCTCTCCTTCGACATCTGTATAACTCTTTTGACGACTTTGTGCAGTTTTCAATCTTTGTTGAATCAATTTCACATTTTCAGTTGTTTCTTGCACAAGTTCTGGTCTCAACAAAGGTCGGTTACCTACTTCGGCCCAACAAATCGGAGTACGACATTTCCTACCGCACAAAGCTTCATAAGGAGCCATTCCAATGCTTGAATGATAGCTGTTGTTATACACAAATTCGGCCAAAGGAAGGTAAGTCTCCCAATTGCCTTGAAAGTCTAACACACAAATCCGTAACATGCCCTCCAATGTTTGAATGGTCCGTTCAGATTGGCTATCTGTCTATGGGTGATAAACATTGCTTAATCTCAGCGTAGTTCCCAAAGCTTGTTGCAAACTCTGCCAGAATCTCGAAATAAACTTGGGATCCCTGTCAGATACTATGGACACTGGAACTCCATGTAATTTCACAATCTCATTACATACAAGTTAGCCAACTTATCCACATATCACAAATTTAACAGGAAAAAGTGAGCAGATTTAGTTAAACGATCAACAATGACCAAATAGAAGTCCATATCTCGGGAAGAGCAAGGCAGTCCAACAATGAAATCCATGGTAATGTGCTCCAATTTCCATTCCGGTATTGGAAGCGGCTATAGCAGCCTAGTAGGTCGTTGATGTTTGGCTTTAACTTGTTGGCAATGCAAACATCTCCCCACAAAATCAACAATGCTTTGCTTCATTCCAGGCCACCAGAAGTTTTGTCTCAAATCATGATACATCTTTGTGTTCCTCGGATGCATAACAAATTTGGAATTATTGGCTTCAGTCATAACACGTTTTTTCAAATCGCAACAATCTGGTACACAAAGGTGATTCTAAAATTTCAATACATTATTGTCAAGCACAAATCCCGGTCTCGGTTTTGTGTCAATTTCATCCACAATCTTTTTTAGAAATGTATCTTGCAATTGCCTATCTCTTATCTTCCCAATAATTGCGGGTTTGGCAGAAATAGCAGCTAGAATTCCACATTGTTCACGTAAAACCACTTCAATTTCATTTCGTTCCAATTCACACAATAATTCTCTTTGACTAGTGAGCAAACATGATAGATTCTCAATAGATTTTCTACTCAATGTATCTGCAACGGTATTTGCCTTCCCTGGATGATACAAAATTTGCAAGTCATAGTCTGATTAATTCCAGCCATCTTCTCTGCCTCACGTTCAGCTCCTTTTGGTTGAAGAAATATTTTAAGCGTTTATGATCTGTATATACTTCACAAGTTACTCCATACAAATAATGACGCCAGATTTTCAAAGCAAACACCACGACTGCCAGTTCAAGATCATTAGTTGGGTAGTTCTTTTCATGAGGACAGAGTTGTCGAGAGACATAAGCAATCATTTTCCCATTTTATATTAATATGCACCCTAAACCCTTGTAGGAAGCATCACTGTAAATCTGAAACCCATCGGTTCCTTTTGGGCAATGTCAGGATTGGTGCAGTTCCGGTCTAGTCTTCAGTCCAGAAAACTTCTAACTTCTGACATGTTGGTTGGTTTTGGCCAATCTACAATGGCGTCGATTTTCTGTGGATCAATAGAGATACCATCCTTGTTGATTACATGTCCCAGAAATGTCACATTGTTAAGCCAAAATTCACATTTGGAAAATTTTGCATATAGCTTCTTTTCTCTTAGAGTTTGTAACATGGTCCTCAAGTGATTCTCATGATCTTTCCTGCTTTTGGAGTAAATCAAAATATCGTCAATAAATACAACAAAAAATTCATCCATATATGATTTAAACACCCTATTCATAAGGTCCATGAAGACAGCAGGTGCATTAGTTACCCCAAACGGCATTACCAAAAATTTATAGTGTCTATATCTAGTTTTGAATGCAGTTTTCTCTACATCTTCTGCCTTAACTTTTAATTGGTGATACTCGAATCTAAGATCTATCTTGGAGAACACTTGTGCTCCCTGAATTGGTCAAATAGATCATCTATTCGGGGCAATGGATATTTGTTCTTCACAGTTACCTTGTTTAATCCACGGTAGTCAATACACAGTCTCAGGGACCCGTCTTTCTTTTTAACAAACAACACTGGAGCACCCCAAGGTGACGTTGTAGACACCCCATTTTGACCGGCCCTAAGGCTTGGGCGCTTTCTTTTGATTACTCGATGATGACAATTAGAATGTGTTTCTCATAGAATCCTTAGTAAGAGAAATGGAATTTGAACTTTAATCCCAACCTTCACCATTATAGCCAAATTGTTTTAAACTACTAAATATTTCATTAGTTTAGTATTTTGTAATTTTGCATAATTTTATGTGTTTGTTCATATTTTTGGTGTTTCTATATAAATTGGTATAAATATATTTTATATATTATATTATATGTATATAGATATATATTATATAATATTTATATTATATATTGTATAATAAAACTAATTGATGTTGGTCAGCTCGGCTGCCGACATCAAACATATATATATATATATATTAAATATTATATTATATGCACACACACACACATATATATATATATATATATATTATATGATTATATTCAATGTTTTTGGCTATATAAAGAGGGGATTACAAGAGAGGTTTTTTTGATTAAGATGATTCAAGAGAGTTAGAGAGAAAGAAGAGTAATTTTGTCTACATTTCAATCTTGAACTAAAATACTTTCAAGCTTCCATAGCTACTGAGGATTTGAGAACACACTTCTTACACTTGAGGGTGATCAAGAGGGAGTTTGTAAACTAAGGAGTTCATCCTTTCCTTGGAAGGTGAATTTCACAAACCTTTCATTTTCTTGCATTTCTTACTTATTTTGCTCTTTTGTTTTGATTGTTGTTATATTGTATATTGTTGTAATCTAATTGAAAATGGTGAATTGAAGTCCCATATATGTTGTTTTTAGCATGAGAAAGAGACCTTCCATGCTAAATGGTTTAATCTCTTCGGAGGTTCATTACCAGGGCATTACATCTCTTTCTCTCTCTCATGCCAAGAACAACTTCCCGTTTGACACTTTTCTCCTTTTAGAGGACTTAATAATCACTTCAGACAAATGGACTAAAAAATGGAAATGACTAAGAAATTGATTTAAAAGCAATCAACATACATAAGAAAATGAGTCATATTGTTTGGGCTTGGCCGGACGTTATGCCGAGTCTATTTGTGTCAAGGCTTGTCTAAACACCAATTCTTGATGTTTTAGATGAATCTTGAAGCGTCACCTATCATCCATTTCTTTAAATTGAGAGTGATTTCAAATGGTTGATGGTTATTCAAAATATGAGCTAGAGATCTATGCTTAATGGCTTAATCTCTACGGAGGTTCATCGCCAACGGTATAATCTCTCTTTCATATTAAGAATTACTTCCTATTTGGCGCACTTCTCATTTAGTGGACATAATCGTCACCTTGGACTTAATGAATTAAAGAATGGAAAGGACTAACAAAAATTGCTAAAATGAATCAACCCACATAAAGAAAATAAAGTATATTGCTTGGATTCAGCCGGACGTTATGCCGAGTCTATTGTGTCAAGGCTTGTCTAAACATCAATTCATGATGATTTTTAGATTAACTTTGAAGTGTCTCTACCTCCCTCTTTGACTTCAATCTATGATAGGAGGGAGGGGTGGTTCCATTCATTTATTAATTTTTGTCCACATTGTACTCGAAATCATTAAGCAATCAACTTGCTCATTAATGATTTTGGAAACAATTTCACCCTTCTCTCGAGGCTTTCCAATGATAGAGAAGTGTGAGAGGAACAAACAGAATTCGGAACACCTTGTCTGCACTGTTTTTACCTCAGGCACGAATAAACAGTCTTTTGCAAAAAAATAAGGCATGGTTGGATTTATTTGAGCTCAAGTTGATTGCGAGTTAGCTAGACCTCAATACATGGCAAACCGTACACTTTTGGTTAGCAGTAGTGATTGCAATAGTGACTGAGGGTGAAACAGAACAGTTTCCAATAAAGCAAGGCAGACAGAGTGGCTTCCGAGGAGCATCATGCAAGCATTGCATATGTATTGTTGTTATAATAAATTAGACAGCCCTTTTAATTGTTTATTCATTTGGATTTGTAATAAATAGTTAATTTGGACACTCAGACATTCGGACCCTCCTATGTGAGGTCGCAATTTTGTAATAATGTGCATGTCTTCCAATCCCACGTTTTTCTCCCTTTTATTTAATCGCTTATGATGGTTAGATTAGGGACATCATGTTTTATTTAGCATTATTCATGTTTGCATCCACTTGTCTTACATGTATCGGGGCTCGGTTCACCATTTTAAATTGCTTGTTTACATACTTCTTTGAATACATGTTAAATTGCATACTATCAAATTGATTCATATGTCATATTAGTAGCCGAGCCTATTTAATTGCATATCGTATGTGTTATATTAGCCATATTGCATAATTAGGATCATGCATTTTTCTAACTAGTTTCTCTTTTGGCTTGGAGTACGAGGTAAGTTTTTATGTTTTAACACGTTGCATAAGTGTGATTGTTGCTATGTCTAGCATGCTTGCCGTGAGGCTAAATGCTTAATTGATAAACTGCTTGAATGTCTGTGGATGAAGGCTATTTGCTTCAATTGGAATAATTTGAATAATGTTCATATGCGATCACTTTTTCAAGTGGTACATATTCAAAGCACTTTTGTTTTTCAAAACAAACATGAATCAAGTATTCTAATATTTGCAAAATTAGTCTATACTTGTATGCATCACATAGTAAAATTAGCCTAATAATCGGAATAAGAGCATATAATGTGAATAA
This sequence comes from Camellia japonica, assembly GCA_030407325.1. Taxonomy (NCBI): domain Eukaryota; kingdom Viridiplantae; phylum Streptophyta; class Magnoliopsida; order Ericales; family Theaceae; genus Camellia; species Camellia japonica. The sequence goes on along the minus strand of JAPPVO010000031.1, from coordinate 165,523,279 downwards.
GAATTGCATCATGATTAGTAAATGCCGATCTTTGATCAGGCGAGTGGGGGTGCTCAAATGTATTCATGACCTTCCCCTCCCGTACCTAAGTTCCCGAACCGAGACAATCTTGGTGATGACGGATAAGTGGCCTTCGGCACAAGTCATGGGTTTCCTAAATTTCTCAAAACAAAATATTTAGGTGGCGACCCTGTAAATCTGGCAAAGCAGTCCATTTTTGGCATTTGATTCAAACATCGATTTTCCAAAAAGAATTGCCAGATTTGGACTCTTTTTGTGTTTTCACTATTTCACATGGCACTTGTGAAATCAGATTCAGAACCACAAGTGGAGTCCGAACTGTAAGGGCTATTCATTCTTCCGAAAGGGAGTGCGAAAAGTCGAGCTATAGTTTCTGGCGACTCTACTGGGAAATTTAGAGAACTTGACTTGAAATTCATGATGTGAAATTTTATCTACATTTATATGTTTCTTTATATTGCATTTGTATTGGTGCGCCTAAGTCACTGTGTTTGCCATCTGCTATTCTTGAATGGTTTGCCAGAGGCTCGCCCAAAAGGCTTGCCAAAAGGCTGATCGGTTGCAGGCTTTGCCACGATTGGAACATAACCCTTGGATCTGGACTACCGCTATACCGTTTGATCCTCCTTTCACTTCTTGATGTTAGGTGTGAGAGGTATATTAGGTAGTCTTGCTGAGGTACCCTTTTTGACTATTCGACCTAGTTGCATATAGTGAAGCTATAGTGACTTTTCCAAACTGGGACAGAATGCTCACCCGAAATTTAGGATTGTATGAAACCGCTCTGTTTGACATAGTGAAACCTAGTTCTTGACGAAATTAGGACAGGGTAACCCTATCCCCTCATAGAGGTGTTTTGGCTCTCACTTAACTAGTATGTGCTTTACAGTGAAACTGTACAAGAATGTGCGAGTCAGTTGCAAGTTTGGTCTCTCTTTCAGGTGGCAGAATTCAGTGTGGAGTACAGTCCTACAGCTTTGATTACATCTGTATTGATAAACATCTGAGCTGAGGTACTGTGCGGTTTCTGATTACTGCTTTCTTTTTGCTTTATTCATTTTGCTAGGTAGTTTAACACCATAGCTTCAGAAAGTTCGGATATCCCTTAGGTATTCTGGACCCATGTCAGAAGGCTTTATAGAGCCGGCGATCTTGTTAGGGGACAACCAGTGTTTGTTTCACTCCCACCGGTTACAAGACAAAGAAGAGTTGAGCAGAGTTCACGGGTTCGGTCTTTTCAGAAGTCACCCCTTATTTCACCTGCATCCAGTTAGGGACAGTCTTCTACATCTAGGCCAACAAGAAATCACCCCCTATTCTGATGACTCAGTACCCTGCAGTCAGTATGGAAGACTTGATCCGTCATCTCCAACAAACAGTTAGATGCTGCCCACCAAGCTGAAATGATAAACCAGCTGCAGCAACAACAAACACAACCAGTAGCGGCTTCTGCATCTCATGCATCTCCTGCGGGCATCCCAATACTTGCAGCCCCAGTCCATACTACTAATGCCCAGGCTGAGAATCAGGGCATTCCAGTAGACCCAATCCCACCATAAGCCTCTAAGGCACCTGTGTACCAAGCCGAGGCTCCATTTGAATTTGAAGTTGACTCGATTATGCTTAAAATCAACAAGTTAGAGAAGCTTTTCAAGAAAGCACAGGGTGTTACCTCAATCCCCAACATCGAAGATGGGTATACTGACTCAGCAGTAACCTTGCCAGATCAGTTCAAGATGCCACATATTGATCGATTCAATGGCTCCGGAGATCCCATGGTTCATTTGTGTCTATTCTCAGACATTTTGAGGCCAATGGGCCTGACCAGGCTTCAAAAGTTATCTCTCTTCGGCCGGACCTTGTCGGGAATAGCAGCCATCTGGTATGCAAAGCTGGAGGATTCTGTTAAACAGAATTGGGAGGAAATGGCCGAGGCCTTCATCGGACAATACTCATACAACACACAAATCGAGATCACAACTCGTGACCTTGAGGCAACGCGCCAGGAGCCAAAAGAAGGCTTCTTGGACTTTGTGACGAGGTGGAGGGCTAAGGCTTCGATGATGACCACAAGGCCTTTAGAGAAAGACCAGATAAGGATGGTAGTCCGTAATCTCCAAGGCAAGCTGTTACAAAAGATGATTGTCATCTCGATATCTACATTTTAAGAACTCCATGAAATAGGGGTTCAAATTGAAGATGCTATGAAACAGGGGTTACTTACAGATGAAAGAGAGCAGGTCAAGAGGCCTTTTGTTCCCAGTTCCAATGCTGCCAGTGGTAGCACAGCTGCAAGACCAGATGTAAGTGTTGTCATCACAACCAATACCGCCAATCCCTTTGCCAATACAGTTCCACAACCTTCAGCCAACCCTGTCTGATCTTACAGAAAATTCACCCAACTCTACATGACCCTATCTCAAGCCATGAAGGTGCTGATAAAAAAAGGGCACCTCAAACCATTAGAGTCTCGTGATCCTCTTCCATCCAAACACAATCCAGCCAAATATTGTGCATTTCACCAACAGCATGGTCATGATACTAACCAATGCTTCGGACTACGTTACGAGATTCAAGACCTCATCGACAACAAGGTGATAGCATCACTCGAGAAACCAAATACAACTACCAACCCACTGCCAACTCATAATCAAGTCCCGCCACCTCGAAACCTAAATCTGATCCATACACTGGTCGTCCTGTATGACCCTAGCATATATATTACCGCCTCTCATCTACCAAAACCAACGTTGTTCATTCCAGAAAGCACAGATCTATGCATGATGGACACGTCCAACTATCCATCCAACCACCAACATGGTGACACTTACAGTAGACAAGAAGTCGACCTTGGAGGAAGGTACGAGTTTGCTACCGGAGAGTTCCGAGGACTTGTCCGGGGAAATGTATGATCCAAGCTGCTATATCGCGCCGATTGTTCAAATCAAACCGGAATTGGTATTGCCAACGACAGTGGAGGTCAATGTGGTTAGAGCGGATGGCCCAAACCAAGATTTGGATGATTTGGCAGAGTTAGAGGAGGATCTAGATAACCTGCAGCTCTTTGATGAACAAGATCAAAGGAATATGTGGATTGCCTGGTTTGATTTGCATGGATCAATGGACAACTCTGGATGGCTTAGTGACGAGCCAGACGAGGATGAAAAAACTGAAACAAAACCAAAGGAAAAGGAAGCAAGAATTACTGGGGTGGCCGGAATGGCCAATGAAAAGGGGATATTACCAGCAAACATCGGTATGGAAACTTCAGTTCAAGTACTAGGCATAATAAGTACTTTGGACATAGAACAGGAAGTTGCATTGAAACAGTTTGCATGTGAGAGAAGTGAAGACAACCAGAAAGCCGTAATGGCTCAATACCTCGCAGAGGATGTTAGTGATGTAAAGGTAATCCGAACGGAGCCGGACAACTATTTATCGATTGTCGAAGGAGGCTGGTAGGATGACGATGACTTACATTTGGCTCACACCAATGAAGATTGGGGCAAGGACCTTCCTGACAATACCTGGTACGTAGAAGAGATCGACCACATGATAAGGAGCGGGCGATATTTCAAGCTGCCGCACGTAGATCAGGCTGAGGCATCCGAGAAGGATAAAGAGATTGAGAAGCAGAAAGAGAAGCAATCGGAAGAAGAGGCTGTGCTGAAGCAGTTGAAGAAGATCCAAGATGACATCTCAATCTGGGGTCTTCTGATGGCCTCCCGGGTACATCGCCAGGCAGTACTATCAGCAATAGACAAGGACAAGTTGTCCATTGACACTACCCGTGAACAGCTTATGGGATTGGTTTTCCCAGGTGGCGCTAGTCGAACCCTAACCTTCTCTGACAAAGAGCTACCGCTAGAAGGCTTTGCACACAACAAACCCTTGTACATATCTGTTGAGTGCAGAGGGAAATGGGTGCTAGTAGTGTTGATAGACATCGGTTCGGCAATCAATGTCTGTCCTTCCCGCACAGCCTATGCCATTGGCCTTAAACCGACGGATTTTGTGCCTACAACCCAGGTGATCCGGGCATATGATAATACAAGCAGGGAAGTTATGGGCACGGTGCAGATCAGAGTTCAGGTGTTTGATCTCAAGTATGTTACCTGCAAGTCGGTCAAGGGAAGAGTTGTAGCAGAATTCCTGGCTGACCACCTGGTAGAAGAAGATGAGGCAGTAGAATACTTGTTCCCGGATGAGGCCATTCTACATGTTAAGGAGGAAACTTGGACAATGTATTTTGATGGAGCATCCAATCAATATGGTTATGGAATAGGTGTATTGCTCATAGCACCCGATAATTCTCATATACCTTTAGCTTTCAAACTCTGGTTCAGGGTGTCCAACAACGAAGAAAAATATGAAGCGTGTATCGCTGGTTTAGAAGCCACCCTGGAACTAGGGGCAAAAAGATTGGATGTTATCGGAGATTCAAACTCGGTTGTCTCTCAAGCAAATGGAGACTGGAAAGACAAAGAAGAGAAAATGAAGGTTTATCACCAGACCTAGGACATTCTGATTCCTAGGTTTGAAAAACTGACTTTCACGCATCTACTGAGAGAGAACAACAGGTTCGCTGATGCTTTAGCAACTTTATCTTCTATGGTAGACATTCCACTTGGAGTCCGGATGCATCCGATTATCATTGGACATAAGTACATGCCGGTCTATGAAACTATCGCCGCAATAGATGAAGAGCAAGACAAGAACCCTTGGTACTACAATATTTGGAACTTCTTGGAAAATGAGGTTCATCCACTAGGGGCAAATGCCAAGGATAAAAGAGAAATACGGCGAATGGCCGTCCAATTTATCATCTGCAGAGGTAAACTGTATAAAAGAGGTCATCTGGAAATGCACAAGTTGTGTGTCGAAGAAGAGGAATCAAAGCGCCTGATGGAGGCCATCCATAGAGGAGAGTGTGGAACACACATGAACAGAGTGATGTTAGCCCGAAAGATTCTCAGGCAAGGTTACTATTGGTCCACTATGGAGGAGGATTGTATTGGTTTTGTTCGGCGATGCCACAAATGCCAAATTCACGCTAATCGCATGAATATCCTGCCGTCAAAACTGTACAACATGACTTCGCCATGGCCTTTCTCGGTTTGGGGAATTGATGTTATTGGCGCAGTCACACCAAAAGGGTCGAATGGGCATGAATACATTTTGGTAGCGATCGACTACTTTACAAAGTGGGTGAAAGCCTAGTCCTATGCAGTATTGAAAGCATCGCATGTGGCTAAGTTCATCAAAAATAATATCATTTGCCGGTACGAGGTTCCGAATGAGATCATATCGGATAACGGCTCACATTTCAAGAAAGAGGTGATAGATCTGCTCGAAAAGTATAACGTAACTTTTCACAAGTCATCACCTTACAGGCCGCAGACTAATGGAGTTGTTGAGGCTGCGAACAAGAACATCAAATTTTTTTTTGCAGAAGATGGTGGAAACCTATAGGGACTGGCCAGATAAATTGCTATTCACACTCTAGGGCTATAGAACTTCAATCCAGACGTCTACAGAGGCAACTCCTTATTCTCTTGTTTATGGCATGGAAGCTATTCTACCAATTGAAATTGAAGTACCATCACTGTGGGTTATGGTTGAATGTCAGATAGTAGCGGCCGACTGGCAACATAGTAGATTTGAGGAGTTAATGTTGTTTGATGAGAGAAGGCTGAAGGCATTGTATCATGTACGGGCTACCAACGCAGAATTGCTAAGGCTTTTAACAAGAAGGTTAAGTCTAGAAATCTCAAAGAAGGAGATCTAGTGCTCAAAGACAACCGAGCTCCCATCCATGACCCTAGGGGCAAGTTCAGACCCAATTAGACTAGTCCTTACATCATCAAGTCTATCTGGTCAAGAGGAGCAGTCATTCTCATGGACCTAGACGGCCTGGAATTTTCACAACCAATCAACATGGACAAGTTAAAGAAATATTACCCCTAAGAGGCTCGCTAGGCCGAAAACCTGAAAGGGCGACCTAGGCAAAAGTTAGAGCATGAAAAAAATTAGAAATTATGAAAAATTGAGCTTGCAAGGTTGATAACCCTGAAGGTCGACTTTGGCAAAAGTTAGAGCGTAAAAGGAGAGAGTCAATACTCGAGTGAACCCGAACCAAAGTACGTAAGGCCTAATTCCCATCTTCGGGATACGTAGGCAACTTCATCCTGAAGTTCAGTCGTAATTATCTCCAACTCAATTGTCCTGTCTGATCAGGTTATCTTTGTTCATTATCTGTTAGTTCGGTTATAATCTTCGTTTTGGAAAGAAGAGTTGGTTACAATGCAGAGCAGAAGCGGTATGATTTGCCAATTTGGAGTTGTGCATCTTAAGGATTGATTCCGTGCATGTCAGGCAGTGATCATTTTCAAAAGCGGTTTTGAAAAGTTTTAATCAAAGTTGATTTTTTCTCAAAAATTTACTTTTTACAATTTGGGACCAAAAGGAAAATTTTTATGCTCACAACTTCAATTTTATTGATTTCAACATCAAGTACATTCTCAACTCTCTGATACAAATCAAAGTTGCTTTTACATAAAACTTGAAAAAAAAAGGTCAAAGCAATAAAACTAGGGGCATAGATGAGTCAGGTGTCAATTCTCTGCCTTTTGTTCGCACCTGTGGAGTCTCTGTGGTCAAAGTCGGCCCAATCTGTTCCTCGTCCCCAAGCCAAACTAAGCACTCACTAGGAATGATGTAACTGAAATTAAGGGCAGGGGCCAGAAGCCCTCTTGTTCTCCAAGCAGTGAGGTACCGAGTCGGGTTTGAAGCACGAACGGGGAATAGAGCCGAATATTTTACTTCCTCACTTGGACGAATCTGATTATGTCTAAACTGGCGTCTAAACCGGAAGGAGAAGTAGAACATGCAGTTTGTCAGACCCATCAACTGTATGCCAGGCTGACGTGTCATACTGTAACTCATTTCAGCTAAATCAAGCCAGGGGCAATGCCAAGCTATGTCAACTATGGATCGGCTACGCATCAAGTCATACCAAACGCTTCTGAAGGGAAATCGACTAACTGTTGGCGAAAGGGGGAAGCTCGAGCTGAGTACTCAGGGCAAGGGTCTACGACTTTCAGTTTGTCCATGAACCATACCTAGGACAGGATAAAAAAATAAGAGAGATTAAAGAATAGAGAGATGTACGTTAAGAGAAAAGTAAAGAAGGGGTTTTGAGAGAAAAACAGAGTTTAAGTATAGAGTGATATTAGAATCATAAATCAGAAGGGTGGGAAATTATACCTGGAGAAGTAGCGGACTCCCTGCAAACTTGGTGGTTTCCCGTCGATGAATAGCATCCAGGCCCATCAAGGTTTCGGCCAATGCCAAACCAATACAACTCTTACCTTCTTTTAGGCATTGGGCCACTTCGATCAACTGGATACTGGCTCTGCCATAACTAAGGGCAATTGGGAATTGCGCAAGTAGGCATAAACAGAGAGCATGTTGTCGGTGGCTGCGCCAAAGAAGGTTACTCCTATCTCCAATAGCGGAAAACCGATGAACTAAATCGGGGATGTCCAGCTCCCCATCATATGCCAAAGACCAAGCCTTGTACACTGATAATCTGCACTTCCGCCCCAAAGCTTGGGCATGGTCAAAATAGGGTTGAGGCATGATTGTTTTGCCACGTCGGGATTCCATCAGTGCTTGAAATTCTTTGAGTGTTGAACATATCTCTTGTGATTCAAAGTGAAATACATGTGTGATTGGGTTCCAATATTGAACTGCGGCGTGGAGAAATGGAAAGCAAAGCGAAGTACGGCTCAAAGGAAAAAGGGCGTTTAGGCCGAAACTGCGAAAATTCACCTTTTCCGAGCCATCCAAAGTAGCTATCCAGTCTCGGAGCCTATTGATGAGCGGCATCTCCACCTTGAGAGAAAAATATAAACAGCATGGGAGCACCACTTATAAAGTTTTAGAAGGAGCAATGCATGACAGCTAGACAGCACTGACCGACCTCTTTTTGAGGCCCAGCCGGGTCTAGGTGGTGGCCCAAACCAGTGCAGATGCAGCAAAGGCTGGCCCTTTGTTCTGGCATGTCACGGCTATGTTTTAAGTACTATTTCATTTGTACCAAGTGTCTTTCAGTATTTTCGAGTTGTTTTCATTTTGTTTTCCTGTTATCAAGTTGTAATTTACATATTTGTCCAGTTGTGGGTCGTTATCCGATTCAAGAAGGAATGCAAGAGTAGGTATTCAGAGTTTGAAGTCCTGTACAATGCTATTATTCATGACATGCTATTCATCACACATTATGCGAGGAGATCATCCAAAAAAACTTTTCTTTCATAAGCTGGTGGGTCCAACCCCGATCATGAGTCTATCTGAAGCTAGTGTTTAAACTACAAAACAAAAAATAAAAAAATAAAAAAAACAATTGAGTGCGCCTGTTGTTCACACCATCTTTCCTCCTTTCGTATGAGACATGTTAGGTTGTTGATTCACTTGGTTAAAAAAATCAAGTGCGCCTGGTGTTCACACCATCTTTCCTCATTCATTTTGTGCATCTTTCGCACTTGCATCTATCGCACTCATTCACTTTGTGCATCTAGCGCACACTTTCATTATAATTGTGTATTTGTGGTATAGTCTCGTACATTTCTCTTTTATCTCGGGACGTGTAAAACGCAAGCCTGGGCGTGTTTTATCTCGAGACGTGTGAAGCACAAGCCTGAGCGGTTTGTCTTTATCTCAGGACCCGTGAATCGCGAGCCTGAGTGTGTTTATCTCGGGATATGTGAAGCACGAGCCTAAGCAGTTTGTCTTTATCTCAGGACGCGTGAAATGCAAGCCTGGGCATGTTTTATCTCGGGACACGTGAAGCGCGAGCCTGAGCAGTTTGTCTTTATCTCAAGACGCGTGAACCGCGAGCCTGGGTGTGTTTTATCTCGGGACGCGTGAAACGCGAGCCGGAGTGATTTGTCTTTATCTCAGGATGCGTGAAACATGAGCCTGGGCGTGTTTTATCTCAGGACGCGTGAAACGCGAGCCTGAGCGGTTTGTCTTTATCTCAGGACTCGTGAAACGCGAGTCTGGGCATGTTTTATCTCGGGACGCGTAAAGCGCGAGCTCGAGCGGTTTGTCTTTATCTCAGGACGCGTAAACCGAAGCTTGGGTGTGTTTTATCTCAGGATGCGTGAAGCACGAGCCTGAGCAGTTTATCTTTATCTCAGGATGCGTGAACCACGAGCCTAGGCATGTTTTATCTCGGGATGCGTGAACCGCAAGCTAGAGCGGTTTGTCTTTATCTCAGGACACGTGAACCGCGAGCCTGGGCGTGTTTTATCTCGGAACGCGTGAAGCGCGAACCCGAGCAATTTGTCTTTATCTCAGGACGCGTAAAACGCGAGCCTGGGCGTGTTTTATCTCGGGACGCGTGAACTGCGAGCCTGAGTGATTTGTCTTTATCTCAGTACGCGTGAACCGCGAGCCTGGGTGTGTTTTATCTCGGGATGCGTGAAGCGCGAGCCTGAACAGTTTGTCTTTATCTCAGGACACGTGAAACGCGAGCCTAGGCGTGTTTTATCTCGGGACGAGTGAAGCGCGAGCCCGAACAGTTTTTCTTCTCTTCTTACGATTTCAGTGTGATTAGAATATCTCAGGAGGCATGAACCGCGAGCCTGCGCGTGTTTTGCCTCTATCTCGGTACGTGTGAGCGCAACCTTGAGTGGTTTTCATTTATTGATTTCTCACGATGCGTGAAACGCAATCCTGAGTGGTGTTTTCTTTCTTCGTCCCGCGTTTTGGCGTGGTTAGAATATGTTTTAGATGTATTGATTTTAAGCTTGAAGGTGCTCATTCATATGTTGCATCTTTTATTGCTTTGCATCTTCATTATATGATCATAAGTTTTCAAATAGCCGGCTTCGCGAAGCGTGTGAGTCCAACTTTCAAGCGTATATCACTTGCATTCTGCCCCTGAACTACGTAGGTTTGATTCCTTGCAAAATGATACGTAGGCAACCCTCGGGTTCAACCGACTGCATCTGCATTTAGTTTGTTTGCCCAAATCTTACGGCCTTGTCCAAATGGGTTGTCTTTGGGCTTTGACATTCATTCACGTCATTTTATGACTCCGAATTCTGTCAAAGAGAGGCAACTGTAGACAACCCATTTTGACCGGTCCTAAGACTTGGGCGCTTTCTTTTGATTACCCGATGATGACAATTAGAATGTATTTCTCACAGAATCCTCAATAAAAGAGATGGAATTTGAACTTTAATCCCAACCTTCACCATTATGGCCAAATTATTTTAAACTACTAAATATTTCATTAGTTTAATATTTTGTAATTTTGCATAATTTTATGTGTTTGTTCATATTTTTGGTGTTTCTATATAAATTGATATAAGTTATATATTTTATATATTATATTATATGTATATAGATAGATATATTATATATATATATATATATATATTATATAATAAAACTAATTGATGTCGGTCAGCTCGGCTGTCGACATCAAACACATATATATTAAATATTATATTATATGCACAATATATTCTATGTTTTTGGCTATATAAAGAGGGGATTACAAGAGAGGTTTTTTTATTAAGATGATTCAAGAGAGTTAGAGAGAAAAAAGAGTAATTTGGTCTACATTTCAATCTTAAGCTAAGATACTTCCAAGCTTCCATAGCTACTGAGGATTTGAGAACACACTTCCTACACTTGAGGGTGATCAAGAGGGAGTTTGTAAACTAAGGAGTTCATCCTTTCCTTGGAAGGTGAATTTCACAAACCTTTCATTTTCTTGCATTTCTTACTTATTTTTGCTCTTTTATTTTGATTTATTGTTATATTGTATATTGTTGTAATCTAATTGAAAATGGTGAATTGAAGTCCCATATATGCTGTTTTTAGCATGAGAAAGAGACCTTCCATATTAAATGGTTTAATCTCTTCGGAGGTTCATTACCAGGGCATTACATCTCTCTCATGCTAAGAACAACTTCCCGTTTGACACTTTTTTCCTTTTAGAGGACTTAATAATCACTTCAGACAAATGGACTAAAAAATGGAAATGACTAAGAAATTGATTTAAAAGCAATCAACATACATAAGAAAATGAGTCATATTGCTTGGGCTTGGCTGGACGTTATACCGAGTCTATTTGTGTCAAGGCTTGTCTAAACACCAATTCTTGATGTTTTAGATGAATCGTGAAGCGTCACCTATCATCTATTTCTTTAAATTGAGAGTGATTTCAAATGGTTGATGGTTATTCAAAATATGAGCTAAAGATCTATGCTTAATGGCTTAATCTCTACGGAGGTTCATCGCCAACAGTATAATCTCTCTTTCATATTAAGAATTACTTCCTATTTGGAGCACTTCTCATTTAGTGGACATAATCGTCACCTTGGACTTAATGAATTAAAGAATGGAAAGGACTAACAAAAATTGCTAAAATGAATTAACCTACATAAAGAAAATAAAGTATATTGCTTGGATTCGGCCCGACGTTATGCCAAGTCTATTGTGTCAAGGCTTGTCTAAACATCAATTCATGATGATGTTTTAGATTAACTTTGAAGCATCTCTACCTCCCTCTTTGACTTCAATCTATGATAAGAGGGAGGGGTGGTTCCATTCATTTATTAATTTTTGTCCAAATTGTACCCGAAATCATTAAACAATCAACTTGCTCATTAATGATTTTGGAAACAATTTCACCCTTCTCTTGAGGCTTTCCAATGATAGAGAAGTGTGAGAGGGACAAACAGAATTCGGAACACCCTATCTGCACTATTTTCACCTCAAGCACGAATAAACAGTCTTCTGCAAAGAAATAAGGCATGGTTGGATTTATTTGAGCTAAAGTCGATTACGAGTCAGCCAGACCCCAATATATGGCAAACCGTACACTTTTGGTTAGCAGTAGTGATTGCAATAGTGACTGAGGGTGAAACAGAACAGTTCCCAACAAAGCAAGGCAGACAGAGTGGCTTCCGAGGAGCATCATGCAAGCATTGCATATGTATTGTTGTTATAATAAATTAGACAGCCCTTTTAATTATTTATTTATTTGGATTTGTAATAAATAGTTAATTTGGATACTCAGACATTCGGACCCTCCTGTGTGAGGGCGCAATTTTGTAATAATGTGTATGTCTTCCAATCCCACGTCTTTCTTCCTTTTATTTAATCGCTTATGATGGTTAGATTAGGGACATCATGTTTTATTTAGCATTATTCATGTTTGCATCCACTTGTCTTACATGCACTGGGGCTCGGTTCATAATTTTAAATTATTTGTTTACATACTTCTTTGAATACATGTTAAACTGCATACTATCAAATTGATTCATATGCCATATTAGTAGCCGAGCCTATTTAATTGCATATTGTATGTGCTACATTAGCCATATTGCATAGTTAGGATCATGCATTTTTCTAACTAGTTTCTCTTTTGGCTTGGAGTACGAGGTAAGTTTTTATGTTTTAGCACGTTGCATAAGTGTGATTGTTGCTATGTCTAGCATGCTTGCCATGAGGCTAAATGCTTAATTGATAAACTGCTTGAATGCCTGTGGATGAAGGCTATTTGCTTAAATTAGAATAATTTGAATAATGTTCATATGCGATCACTTTTTCAAGTAGTACATATTCAAAGCACTTTTTTTTCAAAACAAACATGAATCAAGTATTCTAATATTTGCAAAATTAGTCTATACTTGTATGCATCACCTAGGTAAAGTTAGCCTAATAATCGAAAACAAGAGCATTAATGTGAATAAGAATTGTATCATGATTAGTAAAGGCCGATCTTTGATCAGGCGAGCGAGGGTGCTCAAATGCATTCTGACCTTCCCCTCTCGTATCTAAGTTCCCGAACTGAGACAATCTTGGTGATTACGGATAAGTGGCCTTTGGCATAAGTCATGGGTTTCCTAAATTTTTCAAAAAAAATATTCAGGTGGCGACTCTGTAAAAATCTGGCGAAGTGGTCCCATTTTTGGCATTTGATTCAACATCGATTTTCCAAAAAGAATTGCCGGATTTTGGACTCTTTTTGTGTTTTCACTATTTCATAGGGCACTTGTTAAATCAGATTCAGAACCACAATTGGAGTCCGAACTTTAAGGGCTATTCATTCTTCCAAAAGGGAGCGCGAAAAGCCGACTACAGACGTGCTCAGACGGATAAATTTCTTGTCTAAGAGTTCTTGGAGCTGAACTTTCAACTCTTTCAGTTCAGAAGTTAACATTCTATATGGGGTTTTGGAAATTCGGTTTTGTTCTGGGTACAACATCAATAGTAAACTCAATTTTCTTACCAATTAAGTCTCCTAACAAGTCAGTTGGAAATACATCAGGAAATTCATTTACTACAGGGATGTTCTCTACAGTGGGATTATCAGAAGTCACAGTCAAAACACAACATATATACCCTCTACATCACTTATTGAGCAATTTAACAGCTTTCATGGTAGAAATCAAGTATGGGGGAGGGACCACCCCATTCCCAATGAACACAAACTCACGTAACCCTGGTGGACAAAATATAATAGACTTATTCACACAGTCAATATTTTCACAGTACTTCATTAACCAGTCCATACCCAATATGCAATCAAAATGATCAATTCCCAAAGGTAATAAATCAACAAACAATATCACATCACTATCACAACATCACATGTTAGGTACACATATGCACATACCATAGAATCCCCAGATGGCGTAGATACAGACAATAAATAATTCGTGGATTCTAATGGTCTAGTTAATTTTTGAGAAAAAGCATGTGACACAAAGGAATGCGTGGAACTAGAATCTATCAATACATAGGCATTTTGAGCACAAATAGAAATTATACCTTACACCACTGATTCAGTATTCTGTATGTCGCCAGGCACAAGTGCAAAAACTCTACCATGTCTCAAGGGTTCTCTTCCCGTATTAGTTCTAACATTTGTTCTTGATCCAGAAGCAGATCCTGTTGAACTTGCTACAGGACGGTTGATGTAATAACCCCAACCCATGATTAACTTTAATCCATGCTTGAGTATGCCTAACAAGTAATTAAGAAGAAATCCTGAGTTAATTACATGTGCATTGCATTATTTTTGTTTATATCTATTTAACGTAGGAAGATCTGTTTATGTTCCCATTTCGGTTTGCGAATTGAAGGCCTTATCGGCATCCGATTTAGAAATTGACTTGATTTATGTGTTAATTGGAATTTTTAGAATTTTATAATAGGTTTAATTGAAATTCGATTCGGAATGATTAAATTAGATTAATTTAATACCTACTTGATTAGCCTTAATTAACTATCTCTCACTCACATTTTTCTCTCATATCAACATATTTTGAGCTCACACACACACAAACGTGTAGAGAGAGAGGGAGACTAGGGAGAAGTCTTCAAACAAGGAATTTGCTAGAGAATTAAGGAGAATTGAAGAAATTGAGCAAGAACCCACTAGAATTCAAGGGATTGAGAACCTAGGGTATGAAATCAAGCCTTTAGTTGGTGCTTAACTCATGCATTTAAAAATAATTAAGTGAGTTGGGGCAAGAATTAAGCTTAATGAAGTAGAAGAGAAGAGTATGCATACATGCATGTGCATTACATTGCATTTAGAGCATGTTGTCTAAGAATTTGTCCCATGCATGTTCATATTTTGGTTGTAGTCTAAGAATTCACCATGTTTTTTAGTAGAATATCTCATTTGATTATGTTTTGGAAGCTATGAACTCAAATGAATACATGCATGACATGTTCATATCATGTTCTTACATTTCAAGTTGAATGTTGTACAATTGACATACTTTTGGGCCTTAATTTCATGAAATGATCTTTAAACCTTCATATTTTACAAGTTTGCATATGTTGTCTTAAGTTTTGGATCCAAAAGGGATGTGAATTGTAGCCTTGGATTTGAATTTGGAGCTGAGAAAAGCAATCTGAAAATTTCAGATTTTGCCTCTCCACTCAAGCGACGGATTCTCTGCTCGAGCGACCAATCTGCGATCTTGCACTTCTGCTCGAGCGACCATGATTCCGCTCGAGCATGAAATGCATGCTCCCAAAAGTTCTTATGTTTTATAGTCCGCTCGAGCGATAAAAGTTGCGCTCGAGCAAGTGCATGTCTTTCACGCCCGAGTGAGCGTCCAGCGGAAAAATCAAGCAACCAGCACTTTTGCAAAAGTTTACAGACTGCTCGAGCGACAGATCTTGCGCTCGAGCGACCACTCACATTTTGCATGTCCGCTCGAGCGTAGGAAGTTACGCTCGAGCGAGGACCCTGTTTTCAACAATTTTTGTTAAGTGTTTTCAAGTGCATTTTTCCATCATCTTTCCATCCTAGGCATTCTTAGGCCAAGTTTAAGACATCATAATGAGGATAAAGAAGTAGAAACACACCAAGAAAAGAAATAACTAAGTTAATGATTCCGGGTGTGTTATTCAGTACGTATTCGTTCTGCATCTATGTAGGTCAAGCGCCAAAAGATATTTAAATTGCCTACTCTGTCTGTTTACTCGGAGCCATCTGCTATCTGTGAGTAATAACTTAGTAAAGCTATGTTCAAGTTAAATTATTTTCTGTATATGGAATAAGATCTGTTCTATGAAATGCCGTGTTTTATACTATGAATGATTGTCCAACTCTAACAAATGTTTGTGGTATTTATACTATGATTCAAGTATGCTATCTGTACCCAGAAAGGAGGTTCCTTATAGAACTGACAAGTTATCTGTACCCGGCTGGAGGTTCCTTTATGGAACTAACAAGTTATTCGTACCTGGCCGGAGGTTCCTTTATGGAACTGACAAGTATGATCTTCGATGCTCTGTATGTGATCTGTTAGCGCTAATGGATAAACCATGTATGATCAAGCATGAATTTTGATTTCTGTCAATGACTCAAACATGAATACGAATATGAACCTATTCTATGTACGGACTTAATTATGGGACATCATTCATCTAACCCTTTACTCTGTTATTATTCACTGGGTTCCCACTCACTATTTATATTATGTATGTAGGTGATCAGGCACATGACCAGACTTAGAGTTGAGGACCTGGCGTCTTAGTTTTGTCAGCCAACCTTTGTGCCTCCCGTGGAGGTTCCAGTTTAAGTCAAGTTTAGTGGCTATAATTTTATGAAAATATAAGACTTTGTTTCTTTTGCTCCACGAACAAGTTTGTTTTTCTATTTTTATGTACATGAAGTGATGTGTAAATATTATATGTTTTGACGTCACTCGTATGTTTGTAAAAGTTTAAGATTACCTGTCCCATATATGTCTTCATAGCTCGATGGACTATGTATATTTTATGTATTTGCTTCTGTAGTCCCTAATTATACATTATTATCTTAAGAGGCCTTTAGTAATCCAATGATTACTGGCCGGTTATGACAATAAACCTATAGGGGCAGGTTTGGGTCGTGACAGTTGGCATTCTCTAACCCGATTAAACAATCTCTTATCACGTGGCCCGTCTTGCCACACCGAAAACAAGCACGGGATACCCGATGGCAAACTCCTTAATGTCTCCTTCCACACTAGGTACAAACAAGCGCAGACCCACTGCTTTGACTTGAGCTACTAGAAGATCCCGTATTTTGTTTCTTATTCATAGCAAATGAACGGCCCTTTTTGAAACTGATTCCAGATCTTTTCCCCTTCCATTCAGTTATTAGGGCAGGAGCTTGTTTCTTTGCTGCCAAAATGGCTTCTGCCATCAATGCCCTATCAAGCACATTCACATATGCAGGTAGTTTGAGGACTCCTATCCGATCAAATATATCTAAATCCAATCCACCCTCAAATTTCTGAGCTTTCTTGTAGTCCGTGTCTACCATATGAGCTGCAAACGGAGCTAGTTCAGTGAATTTAGCCTCATACTCGGCTACAGTCATTCTGCCTTGCTTGAGTTCCTGAAATTCTGAAACCTTTCGGTCTTGAAAGCACTGAGGAAAGTACTTGTCATAGAAGATCGTATTAAATTAAGCCCATGTCATATTCCCATTGCTATTTTGGACCAATAACCACCATCTCCGGGCTTCGTCTTTCAGGGTATAGATGGCCAAAAGGACTTTCTGAATCTCAGAATAAGGAAACACCTCAAATAATATCTCCATTTCCAACAACCATGTTTCAGCCTTTAATGGTTCAATACCTCCTAGGAAAGTTGGCGTTTTCATCTTCATGAACTTCTAAGTCAGGTTGATTATATCACTGTTATCTGGCTCATGTTGTGTTGGTGGAAGCGGAGGAGGTAAAGGTTGTTGCCTTTGTTGTTATGTCAGTGTTTCAGTCAAAGCTACAAGCATTTGTTCCATACGACTCATGCGAGCCTCCGAGGATTTACTTATATCATTACTTCTTACATTTTCCATGATGCTATAGAGAGACAAGGTAATAATAAACATAGGAACAATCTTGTTCATTTCTTTTAATTTCATTTCTTTAGGTTCAAATTCAGTTTTCACATTTATAAAAATTAGCACACACTTACACATGCAGATGAAATGTCCCTAATTCTTTTCTAGGACATCCTATAGTTCATATGGACTCGTGTGTGCAGTATAACACATGCTCCGATACCACTATGTCACGACCCAAACCCGCTCCCCATAAGTTTAGTGTCGTAACCGACTAGTAATCCTTGGATTACCAAAGGCCTCTTAACAGAATAACTTATAAATAGGGGTTGCGGAAGTAAATATAGAAACATACATAGTCCATTGAACTGTGGAGACATATATGGGACATAAATCTTAAACCTTTTAGACATATACGTGATGTCATAATGCAGGTCTTACGTCACATTCAATACAGATGTAGCCAAAAAGGGACTTAGCCCAATATACACATAACAGAAAACTTGTTCATAATTCAAAGAAGACAAGGTCTTAAACATATGCCATTTGGACTTGACTCGCTCACAAAAGGTAACCTCCTCGGAGGCACAATGGTTGGCTGACAAAACTGAGACACCAAGTCCTCAACTTTGAGTCTGGTCACGCACCTGGTCATCTATATACATAATGTAAATAGTGAGCGGAAACCCAATGAATAATAACAAAGTAAAGGGTTTAAATGAATGTTGTCCATAACAGATATAGAAAATAGAATTCAGTGGTTATCAGAAATGAATTCATAATCATATTCAGAAATTATAGTTTATAACAGATACAAAATCAGAATCATATTCATAATCAGAATTTACAGTTAATCATATGTGGTACATTCATTAGCACTAGCAGAAACAATTGACCTATAAAGGGATGGCCATAAAGGCATATAGTTGACCCATAAAAGGACGACCATAAAGGCATACAGTTGACTCACGCACACAGAGACGGTACAGTTGGCTCATGAGACGTACAGTTGGCCCATAAATGGGACGTACACATAAGAATCCATAACAGTTGGCTCATGAGACGTACAGTTGACCCATAATTGGGACGTAACAAAACAGATAACAGATGTCATCTAAAACTAAGAATGTCACGAATACATTTCAGAAACATTGGACAACCATTCATTCATATAGAAAATAATATTTCAGAAACAGATCATCTTATATCATTTAGAAAATACTTATAATTGAACATAGCTTTACAAAGTTACTACTCACAGATGGCTCCAAAGCAAATGGACATAACAAATAACCGAATAGCCTATGGTGCGTGACCTACACAACACATAACAGATATACATTTGAAACATACGCTCAAGATATACCTTACTCATTACGTTCCATTCTTAGCTTGTTATTAGCCTTTATCCACATTATTGAGTCTTAATCTTGGCCTAGGAATGCCTAGGACACAATGAGGATGCAAAAATATATTTGAAAATACTTGGTCAAAAATGCTGGAAACAGGGGTCCCGCTCGAGCGGTTTGCAAACTTCGAAAAAACACTGGTTATGTGATTTTCATGCTCGACGGTCACTCGAGCGTGACACTCAGGTTCTCGCTCGAGCGCAACTTTTGTCGCTTAAGCGGTCTGTAAAAACATAAAACTTCTAGGAGCTTGCATTTCATGCTCGAGCGAAGAGTCCGCTCGAGCTGAAGTGTAAGATCACAGAGTGGTCGCTTGAGCACAGATTCTGCCGTTCGAGCGGAAGTGCAAAATTTGGAATTTCCATATTGCACTCCCAAGTCCAAAACTTGAATTTAAAACTTTAGAATGCAACATTTGGGCCCTAAAACTTGAGAAAACATGTTTAAACTAGTCAAACATTGAAAATAGATACTTTAATAGATACTTTAATTGAGCCCAAACCCTCACATTTTTATTAAATCACAAATTAACCCCAAACAAGTACTATTATATATTTATATATACACTTGTACCCTAAAATCTTTTTTTAACATTATATTTTACAATTTCCAAGATTTGTACAAAATATATATATATGTATATATAACAAGTCCATCAATTCACCATCACATGGCTAGACATCATACCTCCTAGGCTATAATCATTGTGCTTTAGTACAAACAAATCCCTTGAAATTTTGGAGCAATAATGACTTTGGTACCTATAAAGATTTGCTCTATATATGTGTGTACTTCTAACTAGAAGGTATTTACATTAGTCCTAGACTTAATTAAATCATAATTAAATACATGATTAAGGTTCTAATCCTCCTCATTCCATTACATTTAATGTGAAGCCTCTGAAAAATGTATTCACTTTAAAAACCCTTATGTTTGAATTATTTCCTTAGAGCCCCTCAGTTTCTTGAAATATTTCGAATCTTGTCGGTTAGCATTTTTTTATTTATTTATCGAAACAGGAATATCCTAGCCGAATTAGGTTCCTTAGCCTAATTTAAATTTAATTCTACATAAGTAAGGTTCCAATACATGAGTTTAATTCCAAGCCCTCACTTCTTTAATTAAATTCAAGAATTTTCCCAAAAACTAGTACATTTACTTTTATACTATAGGTACCATCAATCAATTTGAGATCTATATATATATATATATATACACATTGGGAAGTGTGTCCATAGTACCTATATTGAATAAAAAAATGACCCATCTCCCTCCCCCGTGGCCGGCCACCACATGATATTGTGAGGGGCCTATTTTCAAGAAATTGTAATTATGATATTCTAGAAACCCTAACACCTAGTACCCCTAAATCTAGGGTTTTGTTCCCAACACTAGTTTCACGCCAACTAGAGACCAACTAGATGTTGTCTAATCCCATGATTAAGTTCCCTAGTCACTCCCTATCCCATTAGACTCCAAGTAAATCCAAACTTTTCCATCCAATTCCAACTAGTGGGCCTTTATGTCTTTTTACACCAAAATTGCCTATAAATACCACCACCCCCTAGCATGGTGTAGACACCCCATTTTTGACTGTCCTCAAGACTTGGACGTCACCGTTTGAACACTCGGTGATCATCTATGTTCGTGTTCGTTTTGAGTTCTCGGAGGTCTCGGCTATGTGCCTTGCCTTAGGAACTCTCAACTTGACTGTTATGTGTTTGGTTTTGCACCAAACACTTGTTGTTTTGCTTCTGAGGGTAGAGGAAGGCCTGTTAGCCATCCCCACACCTCACCAGCCATGGCTTGAGGCCATCGGCCCTGTTTTGTTGCTACCGGCCATTGGAGATGGCTGGTCGGCACTCTTTCTGGTCGGCCGACCATTGTTTTGGTCAATTTGTCATTTTTGACTGGCCGACCACTGTTCATCTGCTTTTGGAAGATTTTTTATGCCAGCTGTGATAGCTGGCATCCACAATGCCCCCCCTCCATACACGTGTATAGAGGGATTTCACTCTTGCTTAGCTTGTTTTGTAAGCTTTGCAAGATTGGAATTCCTATAAAGGGAGGGCTTCTCCTCCCTCCTCAAGGGTTCCAAGAAGTTCCAGAGGTCTGGTTTTAGGTTAGGAGTCTTGTATCTATCATATCTCTATATCTCCCTCTCCTTTTGATTTGTGAGTGTATAAGGTGTGTTTGTTCTTAGTTTTGCACTAAGGCACCTAGTGTTACACCATACCTTGGTTGCTGAGGTGCAAAAGGGTTGTTCTTGGAGTTATTGGGCTGGTTTTAACCTAAGGAAGGTGTTGGAGCTCTCTTCTTGAAGAAGGTCTTCAAGGGTAAGAACCTTACCCCTTTATTCCCCATTTTTGCACAAGGTTTTGACCTATCTTGCATCTGTTTTTAAGCTTAGTGTATAACTAGTAAAATTTCTAATTTTACTTGCTTTTGAACTTTGCTTAAGGTTGTTTTGAGGTTTGGGGTTGTTTCCCCCCTCTTAGGCCTTGTTTGGCCTCCTTTTTGTGCTATTTTTGGTGAGCTCCGGGACCACCTTGTATTGGCCTCCTCACCACTGAAATCTAGAGGGATTTCAGTGGTGGGGATGGTGTTTTGAGGTCCTAAGAAGGAGAGGGTCATCCCCTCTCCTTGTTGTCTTCAAAACTTGTCATTTTAGCCTCATGTGTGAGCGCCTTGATTAAGTTCATATTGCCCATGTCTTAGTTGGTATTTGTGGTTATTTTGCCATGTTATAGCACTGTTTTAAGTTGGTTTAGACACATCATGCATGCTTTGCATACTTGTCTTGTAATGCCATGAAATAGCCATAACATGCATCATGATGTACCATGACTTTTTAGCATGATTTTGGCTTAGCTTTGTGAAGCTTTTATGCATGTTTTAGTGTGCTTAAGGTCTGATTTTGGTTATTTGGGTCACCCATGACTTGCTTTGTATGGCTACCACGTAATCTCCCTTGTAAGCTTTGAGTATTGGATTCTCTAGCATGCTCTATTTGCATCATTTCAGTGGTTTGGCACCATTAGTTATGTCATTTCAATCCGTATGGCATGCTTATATGCTTGCATTTGATGCTCCTTTAGTGCTTTAAAAGGTTGATGTCTTATGCTCCATGTTTGGACCCTTGTGTATGCCATTATGTGTAGGACATTTAGATGTCATCTAAGTGTGTCTTTGACCTTGTTTTGGTCTGCCTTGGGACTATTTTGAGTCCCTTTGGCCCTTTGAGGCTTGGTTTGTATGGTCATGGCTTGAGCCCCTTGGCTAGCCTTGAGTTTTGGGCTTGGTTGCATGCTTTGCTTGATTTGTTTAATTGGTTTGACACCTTTTCTAACATGATTTCAGAGCTTACAATGCTTGCCATTTGTCCATGCTTGCCTCCTTTTAAGTGTGCTTAAAAGTTGTCTCTTTATGCTTAAGTATTAGACCAATTACCATGCATGTTTGTATGTGACTTTGTCCCTTATCCTTTAGCATTTTGGCCGCCGATTTGGGCTTATTTGAGAGCCGCCCAAATTGGTTTAAGACCATCCTTCGCATGTTGTTGCATACTCGCCTTGCATGTTGTCACATACTTGGCCTATTAACATGTTGTTGCATGTTTAATTGCATTTGGCATGCTTTTGTTAAGTTGCTTTGCATATTTGCATGCATTAGCCCTCACATGTTGTTACATGTCTTGCATGCTTAAGTTGCATTTTGCATGTTTGTTAGCTTGCATCTTGTCATATGCTTGATATGTTGTCACATATTATCGCATGCTTGTTACATGTTTGAATTAGTAGCATGCTTGTTTGCATGCTCATATTGCATACTTAGCTCGCATGCTTAGGTTGCGTTTTGCATGCATGTCTTGCCTCTTGAATCACCATGATAGAGGTTGGGTCCCTTGTTTGTTTGGTGTGCATTTCATTTAACATTGAAATTGCACACTTGACCTCTTGGGCCATCATGCATTGAAATGCGCGATTGGTGGCCCAAGGGTCGAGTACTATATCCCCTGAGTCTTAAACATGATAGGGAGGGTGGTTGTGCAAAAATTTGCTTGAAAATGCATTGCCATGCTTTGTCTGCCCTTTGCTACTGTCAAAATAGGGTTCTGCAGGAAGAGATGGTTGACCGACCATTCTCAGTGCCGATCGACCAACAATGGATGGCCGAGAGCATCATAGATGGTCGATGACCATTCCTTTTGGCCGGTGACATCCCACAGTGTTCAGGGAGTGTTCCAGAACCAACCTTGGGACTTATGAAATTGTCAGAGGCATAAAACAGTGCAAACAGAGGCAGCTTGTGGATGGTGGTGGATTTCCGAGCGGAGCCGGGCACGCATGCGTTAGACCCTCTTCCCGAGGCTGTTTTACTGCTTTATTAGCTTAGTTAATTTGCTTAACTAGTTAAGTGGTCTGTAACTATTTAATTGGCTTGTTAGTTAGTTAAATTTGTATTATTCTTTTGGTCCTCCGAGAGAGGGCGAACTGTGTAATAAGCGTGCTTGTGTGTGATGCATATCTTCCAACCCCCACTTCTTTCTCCCTTATACTTACCTGCTTTTGATGGTTAGTATTAGGACATGTTTTGATTAGCATACTTATGATAGCATGTTTGCATCCATTCATTTGTATTGCATGCACCGGGCTCAGCGCATCATACTAATTGCATAGTATTTCAAATCTAACTTGAATACATGTTATCTCCTGTTTTCACATGCCATCCATAGATTAGCCAAGCCTATTCTAGCTGCATTTTGTCTGCGATGCATTAGCCACCTTAACATGGACTTGAATCATACATTTGATTACTAACATGTTCCTTGTTTTGGCTTGGAGTACTAGGTGAGTGTTTATGCTTTAGCATCTCGTATGAGTGTGAATGTTAACATGAAAGCATGCTTGCTATGAGGCTAACTGCTTAGTTGATTTACTGCCTGAATGCATCTGGGTGGAGGTTGGATTGCTTGAGTTGGAACAACTCGTTGAAATCCGTATTCTAGCCTACTTGCGAGTAGCAAATTTCAAACTGTCTTTCAAACGAGCGAATATGCAATGCTTTGTTCCAAATTAGGCGATCTAGTCTATACTTTTGTGTTGTGCACATCATATAGTAAGATTAGCTAATTAACCGGAATAAGAATGCATAATGTTTTCAAAACTAGATATCATGGTTAGTAGAGGCCGATCTTTGATCGGGCAAGCGGGGGTGCTCATAGCTGACCTTCCCCAATCGTACCCAAGTTCCCGAGCCGAGGCAACTTTGATGATGATGGACACATGGCCTTAGGCACCGAGTCAGGGTTTTCTAAATTCCCCCATAAAAAATATTTAGGTGGCGACTCTGTATCTGGCAAAACAGTCCATGTTTGGCACTTCTTTACACAAATCTGTTTTCCAAAAACGATTTGCCGGATTTGGACTCGTTGGTGATTTATTAATCTCACATTGCACATTGTGAGATCAGATTAAGAACCGTGACACAAAACGAGTCCAAACTGTGGAAGAGCACGGAGGCCCGAGGGCGCGCCCATAGTTTCTGGCGACTCTGCTGGGGAGTTTAGAGAGCTTGACTCGAACTCATGATATCTTGTTTTGATTACACTCATGTGTTTCTTTGCATTGCATGTGCATTGGTGCACCTAAGTCACAATGTATGCCGTCTGCTATTCCTGAACGGTTTGCCAGAGGCTCGCTTCGAGAAACGTGCCATAAGGCTGACCGGTTACGGGCTCTGCCACGATGGGAACACAAACCCCGATTGTCACCGGGGCACCCTTTTGACCATTCGACCTAGTGCATGTTCGGAATCCATAGTGACCATTCCAAGCTAGGACAGGTTACTACCCGATTATAGGTTGTTTGAAACTGCTGCGTGCGTAGTGAAACCATAACTCTTGACAAAATAGGACAGGGAAACCCTACCCCAAAATAAGGGTGTTTTGGCTCTTGCTTGCTCGTTATGTGCTTTTTGAGTTGACCTCTATAGGGAATACATATATCAGTTTGCAAGTCTAAGTATCAGGCATGAGGGTATCAATATCAGTGTTTTGAGGAATCAGTTATATCTGCGGGTATTAGATTCAGTTTTTGGGGCAGTGATTTTGGGGAACAGTGATCAGTAGTAGAGTATAGTTATTCAGCTATACTTGCGTCTGTTCTGATTGGGCCGAAATGCTGCGTGTTTTCTCTTTCAGTTCAGAGATTTAGTACAGAATAGCCAATTTTCTCCTTTGCTGAGGCAAGACAGACATCTGATCTGTCAGTCACCGTTCAGTTCAGCGGACTTATGATGACGCAAAGTTCAGAGGAAATAGTGGTTATGGCAGCCGCATTGGATCGAGGAAACATCTTGCGGGATGAGACCAATGTTGAAGTACCATACCCGCCCAGGTCGCCTGCCGCGCGCCCGGTCTGGACGCCCCAGTCGTGTCAAGCTCGTGAGCCCACCACGTTTGAATTGATGGGAATGATTGGCGATCTTCAGTGATCTGTGGCTGATCTCGCCTACGGAATGTCGGCTTCGCCACCAACCACATCCTACGCCGGGAATTTCGTACCGCAGGAGCCCCCCGCTATTGGGACGAATTGTGATCGAGCTCAGCCAACCTGAGGCTGTCTCAAGCTATGGCCATGACATGGCAACAACAACCGGGTTCCACTCTGATTTAGCAACCCAAACCCTCGATCAAGCTGAGGCTAGAGGTAAGAACAAAGTGGGAATAGATGCTGATCCCGTTGAACAACTGCTGTGGGCAGTCGAGGCTTTGAAAGCCGGAGGATTGAGTAAACAGCAAATATTCGCAGTCATGGCTAAAACTGTGGATGACACTTTCCCCGCTCCGACCGAGGGCAGTTCGAGCCAGGCAGAAAATCGAGATAGGAACTGTCATACCAGAACCATTCCCTTCAACCCTAACTCTGCACCTGGAAAGGATCAAAAAGCCAAGGCGGCACCTGCCGATCCTTTTGCCAGTGCGTCCGGCAAAAGTCAGCAAACCTCGAAGTATCTACCCCGAGGTCACAGGGTATTCCACGCCCTTTATATGCCTTTGTCTAAGGCGCTCCAGATCCTTGCTGAAAGGGGCCATCTTAGACCCCTTGAGCCTCGGCCTCTCCCAAAGAATCTCCCTCTCTCACATGATGCTACCTTGTACTGCGCGTACCACCAGCAAACCAGTCATAGCACCGAACTCTATTTCCGTCTTCGTCATGAAGTACAGGATTTGATCGACAATGAGGTCATCCTCCTACCTACCTCAGCAAAGTATGTCACTGCTGAGTTGTTAGATTTTGAGGATACTACGAGTATGTGATCAGAAGTTAGTCCACCTGCGGGCGGCGCTCAGTTTACTTCGGATGTGGCTTATGGCATGCACTTTGGAGCATTTGCGAATGCTAGTTTTGCACTTTCTGACTTGGGTATTCAGTCAGTTTTGTTATCTTGTATATAAGCAGTCTTTTGTACTATGTCGGTCGGGTCTGTCTTGTTGTACCGAGTCAGTCCTGTTTTGTTGGAGTCGGGTGATTTCGGAGGTGTTATCTCGAACATCACTTGCTTGATTTATGTTTGTCTTTTCGTTTTCTTTTGAGTCTGTTTCTGCCGGGGAGCCAGTTTCAACCCAGAAATCTGAATGAAATAGCTGTGGCTGTCATGTTTTTGTGCCTATTGCTACTTTGAGCCTGTTGTGCCAGCAAGTTTAGAATGAAACGGCAGCGCATTTCACCTGCTCTTTTGTGCCTATAAGTCATTGTATTGACCTAAGTTTTTCAAAACTTTTCGAACAATGTAATGAAAACGAAGAGGAAGAAATTCCTCGGGATTTGCAAAAAATTTGATCAAGTCTGAGAAAGAGAGGCGTGCTAAGCCCTTAATGAATGAGATCATGCTTGTTAGTTTGAGTACTGGGAAGGATCCTGGTTTGATCCAGATTGGTTCCGCACTGTCTTCAGCACGAGCGATTTGTCGCTTTCTTAAAAGATTTCAAAAAATGTTTTTACGCAGTCCTGCGAAGACCTGTGTGGAATCGCTCTTGGGATTGTGCAGCCTAGGATTGCTCTCAGCCTCAAGATTCAACCCCTTGCTCTCAAAACCTTGAACGTGAATTCAGAATCTTCAACGACCAACCGCAATGTGAGGCTTGTATGGCCAGATCAAAAGCACCCCTCGAACAAGGAGCAAAAGATGTAAGAGAATGTACTCGAAGAGTCCACGACGAAGATCGGCAAGAATGCCAAATCCCAGAAGGGAAGAAAGAAGAAGGTATCGCTGAAAGACAATTGAGTTCCGATCCACAACACTAGGGGCAAATTCAGCCCCCCATTAGATGGACTCATGCATCGTCAGCGAACAGCAGCCGTTCTCTTATGACTTCAGGATCTCAAAAACCATTTGGCATGGACCAAGCTACACTTTTACCCTTGAGAGGTTCGCTGGGCCGAAAACCCGGAAAGGCGACCCAGGCAAAAGTTAAAGCAAGAAAAAAAAAGAACAAAAAAAAAAGAAAAATGCAAAGAATGAAAAAAAGAGAAAGAAGAAAAATGAAGAAAATGAAAAGAAAAGATGAAAAAGAAAAAAGAAGAAAAGAATTAAAAAGAAAAGAAGAACAAAGCTCGCAAGGTTGAAAACCCAGAAAGGGCGGCCTTGGCAAACGTTAGAGCGCAAAAGGAGAGATTAATACACGAGTGTACCTTGACCGAAACTACATAAGGCTTGATTCCCATGTTTGGGATACGTAGGCAACTTCATTCTGAAGTCCAGCCATAAACACTTCCAAATCGATTATGTCTATGTAATGGTTTTGATCATCTTTGCCTTCTCTGTATCCGAGAATTTGGTTGTGTTCGTCACTCTGAGGACTGACTACAATGCGCTGCGGTGCCATTTAAACAAGGGGCAACTTTCCGTGGCCATTCAAATCGCTGCGATACCATTCAAACAAGGGGCAACTTTCCGTTGCCATGTAGCTCCCTTCAAGCAAAGGGGCAATTTTCCTTCGGATTTGAGGTTATGCATCTCAAGAGTAAGTTCCGTGCTCGTTGAGCATTGACCGTTTGCAAAAATAGTTTTTGAGAATTTTTTTTACTGAGGTTGACTAATTTCTTGAAAATTATTTCATTTTCCAAAACTGGACCATTTTCTTGGACCAAAAAAAAAAAAGAAAATTTTCAATGCTCATAGCCTGACTTGCATGATTTTGAATCAAAAATTGCACAAGCATGCTAATCTAACTCTCATTTTGGCTAGAATTGTTTTAGTAGAAAACCAAAAAAAAAAAAAAATGGTCAAAATGATGAACTAGGGGCACAGTTGAGTCAGGCTTCCTGTCTTTTCCCCATCGCTAGCATACCTGCCAGAAAAGGGCACAACTGAAGCTAACAAGCAAAGGGCTGAAAGCTCTTATCCTCCAAGCAGTGAGGTATCAAGCCAGGTGTGAAGCACGAAATAGGAATGGGTCAAGATACTCCCTCATCTGGGGCATCGGCTAGACGCCACCAGAAGAAATAGCTGCGAGCTAACAGTGTTGGGCATGAACCCAACTTTCTATTATCATCATCAACCACCCAGGGGAGGGATGAAAAATGAGAGATTGAAGAATAGAGAGATGTGTGATGAGAGAAAAAGTGAGAAAAGGGTTTTCAAAAAAATAGAGCCTGAGGGCTGAGTGATGTGAGAATCACAAATAGGAAAGGGTGGGAATAATACCCGGAGAAACTGGCTCCTCACGAACTGAGAGGTCTCTTGTCTTTGTAACACGTCTGTGTGTCGTGTCTTTTGTTTTGTTTACCTCAACTTTTGTTTTGAGTCTTTTTTAAGTATTACTCGATGTGTTTAGGTCGTGTACCTTTTGTTGAGTCGTAGTATGCTGTGTTCAGTTGTAGACTCAATACCTGGTTGAGAACCCTTTTCTCATTTTCAAAAAATCATTTTGTGCTCAGAGTGCTGTGCCATTCTCCACATTTGTGCA
This sequence comes from Camellia japonica, assembly GCA_030407325.1. Lineage (NCBI taxonomy): Eukaryota > Viridiplantae > Streptophyta > Magnoliopsida > Ericales > Theaceae > Camellia > Camellia japonica. The sequence continues at coordinate 165,494,499 of JAPPVO010000031.1, read as the reverse complement.
AAGCAAGACTAGTTCTTTCAACGACCGCAGGGTTTGACCCAGGTCATGTCAGAATAGTAAAACTTGGACCTATTTGAAGCATTTTTTTGGGGTTTCGGGCTCCAAAGCAAAAAAAGAAAGGGCAAAATTGGAGCATGAGTGTGTTTCAATTTCTGCCGATTCCACCTTTGTATTCCGTCTTTTCAGATTGGACTGTTTGTTCAGGATTCGCCGTGTGTAGAATGAACCAAGCACTGTGTTATGGGCTGTATGTTTAGAATGAGCAGTATTGTTGTATGAGTTGTTTTGTCGTTGGCTGGTTCATTACCTGGTTATTACGATGCAAGTGTTCCAATTCTCAAACAAAAATCAATCTCACTTACATTGTTATGTAATGTGATGCAATGCAATGCGATGCGATGTGATGTACAAATGTAACACTTTCTTTTTCAAACAAAAAGCTTGTTTCATTTCATCATCTTTTCAAGTACATAGCTTTAAAGAAAATAAAACCTGCCTGCGGCAGTACAGTGCGCTCAAGCTATCAGCAAAAAGAAAAGTAAAACAAAAAGAAGAAAAGGCAACAAAAGTCTAAATCAGCAGCAGTCATGTCAGGTCTGAGAGTCTGTCCTCATCCTCTTTCTGGACGAAGGTCCAAGAGCATCATCGTCGGCTCCACCATCTGAACCCGAGCTCGAGTCATCTCCGGTCTCCTCCTCAGACGACTCTGCCTCTGCCTCTGTCTCGGACTCATCATCGTCGGGAACCGGTGCTCGAGAGCTGCTCCCAACATGAGTGCGCCTATAACATGCCCGGGGGGTACCCGCGCGCGTTAAATAGTTCGGACTCCCGAGATCTCTTTGATCTCAAGTCTCACGAGTGCAATGTGAAACATAGATAAGAGTCCAGATTTGGCAACTTTTATTGAAAATCCATTTTATCGCAATTTTGTCAAAAATGGACTGCGTCATCAGATTTTAGAGTCCCCACCTAATATTTTGGGAAATTAGGAAACCCATGACTCGGTGCCAAGGCCACTGTTCGTCGTAACCAAGGATGCTTGGCTCGGAACCTTAGGTATGAGAGGGGAAGGTCAATAATGAGCACCCCCGCTCACCCGATCAAAAGATCGGCCTCTACTAAACCATGATATGACTTTTTATTTTCTATATATGTTCATGTTCTGATTATTGAATAAATCCTAAAATTTACTATGTGAAGCATACAAGTATAGACTAGTTTGCTCAAATTGGAACAATTCAATTTCATGTTTGTTTTTCGAAAAGGGTTTGAATTTACCACTTGACAAAGTGGGCTTAAAGTTTGTGAATTTGCCACTGCAAAGTGGGCTTAAAACATACATTTATTGAATTATTCCAATTCAAACAACAAGCCTTCATCCACAGGCATTCAAACAGTTTATATCAAGTAAGCAAGTAGCCTCATGGTAGAATGCTAACACATAGTAAGAAAAACACATACAAATGGGATACTAAAGCATAAAAACTCACAGATTGACCGACGTCCCTCGAACAACTACAAAACAAAGTTAGTAAAATATGCATGATCTTATATACAGAATCCTAATGTAATTCACTCATGAGATGCACTAAAGATTCGACTTCTAAAATATGGCATGTGAATCATCTCAAGAACATGAGGTAGCGCATGGAATCACAGAAGAATTGATTAAATCCACACATGTAAATGTAGCCGAATCTTAATGCATGAGACATAAATGTAAAGCATGGATATGCATGGCATGTCAGATATATACATACACACAGTTAGGGAAAGCGATAAAAGAATGGGATAGAAAGAAGCAGGGTGGGGGGATTATTACAACACTTTAAATATTACAAATCCGAATGAGAGAGAGAGAGGAGGGGGAAGAAATAATAAAATAAAATCCTCACAAACACTCAAAATAAAAAAATAAAATAAAGAACATCAACTCAGTAACCCATTGGCGCATTCCACTCCTTTTCTCCACTGCAAATTGGGCCCAACAAGTAAGCCCAAATTATGAAGCCCAATGTTTTAAACCCCCGGCCACTCATAAAGCCATCAACTGACAAAGAACCAGTTTTCTTCAACGCCTTAGCCCATGTACTCATTTTCAATGGAGGCCCACATAGTAGTATTTGATCAACCTGTTAGATCCACATGTCTTTCATCCCAACCATCAAGTAAATTACATATTTTCAATGCCCAACTATACTCGGAATGGACCAGCAAGCAAAGTATATAAGATGGAAAGATTCATGTAAAACATGAATCTGCACTACTTCATTCCTTAACGGAACAAATATTAGCACAAAAATGAGGGGGATGAGTTAGAGTTTGGAGGTTGAAAAATAAGAAGCAGTGGACAAAATGGGGATTTCTGGTAATGTTGGGACAACTTGTCCAGGAAGATGATGAAGAGAAAATGGAATAATAGATTTGTACAAGTAGATGCTGATGATCATAATGAAGATAGAGAGTGGAGTCTATGGAGCAAGGACTGAGCGAGTGTCACCATGGATAGCTAGAGAGAGAGAGAGAGAGAGAGAGATAGGCAAGGTCTTGGTGTGTGTATCAGTTGAGAGAGCCAAGAGAGATTGAGTGGGTCGTCATGTGTGTGGTGTGTGTATGGTCTGCTGTGTATAGGTGTGCCGTGTGTGTATATCAAAGAGTGTGTGCATGGGTGGTGTATGGGTGTGTGGTCTGCCGAGAGGGAAAGAGAGGTGGGTTCAGTGCATGTGTATCCCTCTCCCTTTCCCAGCTGCTGCCGTGTATGTGGGTGATATGTGTGTTGTGTGTGGATCTATCTATGGATGCATGTGTGTGTTGGGTCCGTGTGCATGTGTGATGGCAGAGGTGGTGTATCAGCCGTGGGTGAGAGAGAGGTATGTGTGTTAGCTGGGTTACCGTGTGTGCATGGGTGGTATGAGAGAGATCACAGTGGGTGTGTGTTGCTGCCGTGGTGGTGATGGGTCTGCTGGGTGTGTGCGCGATCAAGGGTGGTGTGTTGAGTGGTGTGAATTGCAGTGTGTGTATTCAGGTGTGTGTTGTGTGAGTGTGTGCTGGGTTTGTGGGTGTGTATGCATGGTGCCGTGTGAGTGGTGTTGAGTGGTGTGAGTTGCAGAATGAATCGGCAGTGTCTATGCCGTGTGTGTGTACATCTGCATGTGGGTGTCCTGTGTGCTGGGTGTGTGCTCTGTATGGATCGTGTGGTGCTGGTGTGTGCATGCCGTGAGTGAGAGAGAGGTGGGTGAGTGTGTTGTGTATTCTCCTCCCTCCCTCTCTAAACCCGTGTGTCTGTGTTTTAGCTCTGATCCCCCCTCTCATGTGTGTATGCCTTTGTGTGTTTATATTTGAGAGGGAGAGAGATGAGATGTAGTGCTGTCTGCCTGTGTTGTTTTTATTAAACAAACATATCACCCCATGCCTTGAAGACCCCCCCCGGCCATGTGAACCTCTCTTTTGCTTTACATTTTTAAAATCAAAGTGGAGAGACAGAGGCCCCCTTGTGAGCTGTATCCATGTATCCTTTTAAAAGTTCAACCTATCTATCATTTTCACTCTTCTTTTTCTTTTCACAATTCTAATATATCTCCACCCGAAAGTTGTATGTGTTTTATTTTCAAACTCCTCCACCATTTTTTCAAACTTACTTCACCAAATTGACTCCCACTCCACTGAATTATTTTCCACTCAAAACTTATCACCTGACCCTCTCTTTTTCTTTTCTTTATTTTCTTTTTTCATTTTTTTATTTTTTGTTTTGTTTTTGTTATTTTTTATTTCTAAAATGCAACACCTCAAAATATATACACACAAATCAAACTATATAAAAACATATAAAATTATAAAATATAACAAAATAATAAACTATATGATATAAACTAATTTGGCTAAAATAGGTGAGGTTTGGGATTAAAATTTCAATTTGATTTTTCAACTGAGAAATTCATAAAATGATATATTTCAATTTTCATCAGGGGGTGGTCAAAACAAAGTGCCCAAGTCTTAGGGCTGGTCAAAATGGGGTGTCTACAGCGCCCCGCTTTGGTGCGGGGATATACTGTGCCTCCTTGCCCTCCTCCTCAAGCAGGAACAGAAGGTCCAGCTGGAGCACCTCCTACAGTCGGAATCTAGAATGAGGCCTAAAAAGGACAAATGGTAAAATCAGTTATGCTACGCAAGGCAGTATATCAGTGCAGAATACAGTGTATGAGTACAGTGTATGAATGCTATGAGCAGTGTATGAATACAGAATGCAGTGACTGAGTGCAATGTATGAATGTTGTGAGCAATGCTGTGAACAGTCTGCGGGTTACAGTGTATCAAATGCCGTGAGGGCCGTGTACCAAGTGCTGTGTTGATAGTGCGATGCATCAGATTATGTGAAACAGTTTATGTAGAATTTGAGGTTGTGGTCAGAAAAGCCTACCGGGATACTGTAAATGGCCAATAGGTCGAGGCTCCACTGAAGCATCCCTATCACGGAGGCGGTCAACTCCAGGGACTGGCGAGTATACTTGGAGGAAGCCTGCAAAAGTGTTAGAAGTATCAGTATTCTGCGGAATATCAAACAGAAATGAAATGAAATGACTGTCCAGAATGCAAAATGTAGTAGTGCATACCGGGGGCAAGTCGTAGAACCCTACTAACTCATGATCAGGCGAGGGGGAGCGATGGGGATCTGATAAGTCTCTCCACCCTACCTCTGCATGTCATCATTGTAGGCACTGCTGGCCACCCAGCTTTCTGCCCTCTCCGGGGCCCACTCCTACCACGGGCCCGAGCCATCCTCGGTGCTCCTGCTTCTGCTCCAGCCGCTGGCGCTGCAGGCCTCGCCCTCTTAGCTCGGCGAGCACTACCCAGAGGCCGCATGATATAGGTCTGGACGTACTCTGCATAGTCGCCCTCGCCTCTAAAGCCCTCCGAGTCCCAACCGATCGTATAATCGGCCATCTCCTATGGGGTGTATGTCTCTGTCTGCCTCATGGTCGTAGGAGGCAGCTCCGGAACTGTCTGCTCTGGCACGCCTAAGGTCTGCCGCAAGAAGCGCTCGCCCAAGTACCAAGCCCGATAGACCGGGCCCTCTAGCAAAATCCTGAACCAGGAGGTCTCCTGAGCGCCCTCGTACCGCTCCCGTACTGCAATAGGCAATGAGGCCCATGGCTGCCAGGTGATTTGCAAACAAAATACAGTTTGTTATCTACTGTTATTGAAAATGCAATGCAAAGCGAAGCTTAAATGAATTGTAATGTTTGACATACCTTTGCTGCGGTGATGGTATCGAAATAGCAGCGGAAGAATATGAAAGACTCCCGAGGCCTCCGCTCGCACCTCACGTCGAAGCGGTGGGAGAATGGGATCATGGGAGGCATCTCCTCCTCTGGCATTGGGGCAAGCCTCGGGAAGTAGGCGTATATCCACAACTACAGTGTGATAGAACATATATCAGTATGCTTATTAGATAAAGCAGAAGGCGCAGCACCATGCATTGAGCAGTGCATTGTGCAGAGTGTACAATCCATGCAGTATACAGTCAGTGTAAAACAGATTGCGTGTTCGCAGTATGTGCAGTGTACAGTCAGTTGGCAACAGATTGTGCAGTATATGAAGTGTGTTGTGCAATGTGTGCAGTGTGTAAAGCAGATTATATGTGTGCCATGGATGCAATATATGACCAGTGTGAAAAAGACCACAGTGTGTACAGTATACAGAGTACAGAGAATGTAAAGCAAAAATATAAAACAGAAGAAGAAGATGTACCTCCCAAGCCCGCCAGCAGCCTCCGAGCAGCTGTCCGCTGAGGCGGGAGGATGACCTCATATAGCTGTAGAGTGTGGCCAAGCCTGCGTTACCCCAATCGTAGTCGCGGATCCTGGTCACGTCAACCAGTGCACTCAGCAGGCAAAGGGGCACGGTGTTCGCCCGGTCGGCGAAGAAAGTGGTCCCCAGCAGGAACATCAGAAAGCCGCGTGTGTACTGCTCCTCCTCCTCCTGAGTGGTAGGCACCTGGATCCTGAGGTGGTCCTCGAACCACGAGTATCGTACAAATCCTGGGTGAGCAAGAGGCGGTAGGTCACCAAACAGGTACATCTGAGCGGCCTTCCACTCGTCCATGTCTGTATTAAAGGGATCGGTATTACCCCCCACTCCAATGCCTTTTGAGCATGGAGAATTCGAAGGGAGTCATCGTCATCTCCCCGGTGGCGGAAAGGTGGAAGAAATTGATGGTGTCCCACCACCTCTCCACCAAAGCGGTAAGAAGAGGTCTGCTCGCAGTGTGGCGTGAGAGCCTCATGCAGAAAGTGCCGAAGCTGGCCTGGTCAACGATACGGTGGACCGCGTCGGGTAGCTCCATGTACCATTCGCGGGCGGCGACGTTCCCATACCCCCGGAAGGCATAAGAATCTCCCTGTGGTCAAAACAAACAATTGCGAAGCAGTGTTACAAATACAGTGTTGAATGCACTCAGGATCAGCGAAAATGCAGTGCGTGTGTGCACGTTTCCAATTAAACAAATATCGAGTGCGGGTGTACTCGCAGTGAAACTCCAGCATGTGATGCAACAGTTTGTTCGGATCATTTCAGTGAAAATACAGCGCGTGTGCACGTGTTCAGATTCAAACAGATATCGGGTGCCGGTGTGCTCACAGTGAACTATAGCATATGATGTATCAGTGCAGTGGGTGTGCACGTGTTCAGATTCAAACAAATCCGAGTATAGGTGTGCTCGTAGTAAACTACGACATGTGGTATATCGGTGTATCCGGGCTAAGCAATTAAAGAACAAGATCGACTATTGCAGTTGTGTTCTACATTGCGAAAAATGAAATGGGGAAGAGTATACCTCGAAAGCGCATAAGAAATATGTGACTCTGGCTCACGTAGTAGAAGCTCTGGTGGCACGCCCCTGGCAAAACTCCTGAACTGGCGAAGTTCATCGGGAGGCAACACGTGAATTGTCGGCTTGTAGGTCGCCGAGTCGAACGGTCGAATGCTCAAAGGCAAAAGCTCGGCCTCGGGATCCATATCCTGCTCCGGGGGAGCCCTACCCTATGGAAGATCGTCTGCCATGTCGAGAAGGGTGCGAAAATGGCCGGAAGTGTGAAAATTGAGCGAGAATGTGAAAAGTCAACTGAAAAGTCAACCTTGAGAGGGTGAAAAATGGGCGGAAAGGTCGAAGTCCGGAAAGAGCACAGAGATCGAGGAAAACTTGGGGGAAACAAACCCCAAGTGGTGGAAATCGAGAAACGTATACTGAAACAGAGATTTGTTCGGTTCAAAACGTGCGAAACGCGAAGGATTTCGCGAATCGAACGACGAAAAGGGCTCTAAAACCAAGGAAAAACCCAGATCGAAGGCGAGAAAATGACCTAGAGCGAAAGGGGAGAAGTTTTCGAGCTAGGGCAAAGTGAGAAATAAGGGCTAGAAGCCCTATATTTAAAGACCCGTGGCCAAAAGGACAAAACTGCCCCGAACAAGCATTTTTAGCCGGTCGGCCAAATAGATGGCCGGTGGCCTTATTTTGTGGCCGGTGGATGGCCGGTCTCCCTGGTGGTCAGTGCACCTCCTACACTTGTTTGGGTCAGATATGTGGTTTTGGACCTTCTTTACTCAACATAGTGCAAGAAAATGCACTTCTGAAGCTTGACCGGCCTTCGCATTGATCTCGAGCCGTGTCTTCTGTGCGTGGTACTTGATACGTATGCAATGTATCCTTTTGGTATCCTTTTTGTCTCTTGCGAGATTCGGAAGTTGCTCCACATGCGTTACATTACAACGTTTTGTCGTGAACTTGCGTGGTTTATACATCATTTCACTCGCATTGTTATGCACACTTTTGTGCGTTGTCACACACACCATGCTTGCACTGTTATGCATCTTCTTTAGGTAACATTGTCATGCGTACCTCACGTGCATTGTCATGCACTCCTACTCGCGTTATTATGTACGTATGTTATGCATTGTCACGCATGCCACACTTGCATTGTCATGCATTTCTCTAGCTTGCATTGTCATGCATGTCACATTTGCATTGTCTTGCATCCTCCCGTCCACCTGCGTTGTTTCGCATTCTTAGGTTGCATTGCACCCTTCCATTCAAGTTCCTATACACATTGCATGCTTATCGCGTTATGCTTTACTTATATGTGTTCAATTCCTATACACATTGCATGCATTGTCGCGTTATTGCTTTACTTATATGTGTTTATATTTCAAATTGCATTGTCATGCACTCTTCACTTGCGTCGACACGCATGTTTCGCTTTCACCCTCATTGTTATGCGCTCTTCACTTGCGTTGACACGCATGTATCGCCTCCACCTGCATTGTCATGCATTTCGTTGTTTCCATTTACTGCATTATCCATCTATGGCTTGCGTCTTTCCATGTTGAGCTTGGTCTGGTATGTGCCCATACTTTTCACGTTGATGCACGGTTATGATATTATGTGTACGCACCTAGTGTTGAGGGTGACGGCACCGTTTCCGTGTTAAACGCGGTTTGTATGTGTCCATGCCTTTCCTAGGCAAGATACGGTTTGGCCACGCGCCTTATCCGCTGCATTCATGGCATTGTAGTGTAGTTTGTCGCATCCAGCATTTAGGATCATGGTCTTTCCTGAGCAGAGCATGCCTCACTTATATCATCCCACCCAATTACTTGTATCTTGTGTTCCGTCTACACACACATAGTTCTGCATGTGTACGCGTCTATTCCACTGATAGGATTGTGGTTTGAGAGTGTCGGCACCTTTTCTATGGTAGACGATTTTGCATCTCCATCATCTTTATGATATTTGTGTGGTTTTGTACTGCTTATGGTTTGATCATCTCAAATGCATTACATATCATTTGCATTGTTTATACATAGTTTTGTAAATATTGCATTATCATGCAGCCATTCCGCATTGTTATGCGCCACGCATAGGTTGCATTGTCATGCACCCCTTCACTCGCGTTGTCACGCAGTTTTAGATTGCATTGTTATGCAAGTTTTCTAACGATGTCATACCTGTTAAGTTTTCTTTCTTTTTCAGGCACGATATTATATGTACGGTTCATTTGAAGCTGGCACGACCAGACAAGCTGGACAGGTATTGTATTCTCCATGTGAGACTTAGTGAGAATTGAATAATTCTCTTACATCCACTCTGCATTGTAATGTAGTTTGGTTTATGCTAGCTTAAAACCGTTGCATGTTATGCTTTGTTACAGTTTTCTTTGCATAATCATGAGTTATGCTCGGCTTTGTGCATTGTCTTGCATTTTGCCCCTGCCCTCGGCCGCATATCTTTATTTGTAGCTCGTATGCTTTGTCTAAGTCTTCGGCCTTGTCAAAAATGGGTCGTCTCTAGGTTTTGACACTCACTTCCGTCATTGTTATGACTTTCGAGTTCTGTCAAAGAGGGGCAACTGTAGACACCCACCCCCATTTTTGACCGTTCTCAAGACTTGGACGTCACCGTTGAACTCGGGATCATCTATGTTCGTATTCATTTTGAGTTCTCGGAGGTCTCGGCTACGTGCCTTGCCTTAGGAACTCTCAACTTGACTGTTCTGTGCTTGGTTTTGCACCAAACACTTGTTGTTTTGCTTCTCTGAGGGTAGAGGAGGCCTGTTAGCCATCTCCACACCTCACCGGCCATGGCTTGAGGCCACCGACCCTGTTTTGTTGCTACCGGCCATTGGTGATGGCCGGTCGGCACTTTTTCTGGTCGGCCGACCATTGTTTTGGTCAATTTGCCATTTTTGGCTGGCCGACCACTATTCATCTACTTTTGGTAGATTTTTTATGCCAGCTGTGATAGCTAGCATCCACAATGCCCCCCCTCCATACACGTGTATGGAGCATTTCACTTTGCTTAGCTTGTTTTGTAAGCTTTGCAAGATTGGAATTCCTATAAAGGGAGGGCTTCTCCTCTCTCCCCAAGGGTTCCAAGAAATTCCAGAGGTCTGGTTTTAGGGTTAGGAGTCTTGTATCTATCCTATCTCTATATCTCCCTCTCCTTTTGATTTGTGAGTGTATAAGGTGGGTTTGTTCTTAGTTTTGCACTAAGGCACCTAGTGTTACACCATACCTTGGTTGCTGAGGTGCCAAAGGGTTATTCTTGGAGTTTCTTGGGCGGTTTTTAACCTAAGAAAGGTGCTGGAGCTCTCTTCTTGAAGAAGGTCTTCAAGGGTAAAACCTTACCCCTTTATCCCCATTTTGCACAAGGTTTTGACCTATCTTACTCTGTTTTTAAGCTTAGTGTATAACTAGTAAATGTTCTGATTTTACTTTCTTTTGAACTTTGCTTAAGGTTGTTTTGAGGTTTGGGGTTGTTTCCCCCATCTTAGGCCTTGTTTGGCCTCCTTTTTGTGCTATTTTTGGTGAGCTCCGGGACCACCTTGTATTGGCCTCCTCACCACTGAAATCTAGAGGGATTTCAGTGGTGGGGATGGTGTTTTGAGGTCCTAAGAAGGAGAGGGCCATCCCTTCTCCTTGTTGTCTTCAAAACTTGTCATTTTAGCCTCATGTGTGAGCACCTTGATTAAGTTCATGTTGCCCATGTCTTAGTTGGTATTTGTGGTTATTTTGCCATGTTATAGCACTTTTTTAAGTTGGTTAGACACATCATGCATGCTTTGCATACTTGTCTTGTATGCCATGAAATTGCCTTAACATGCATCATGATGTACCATGACTTTCTAGCATGATTTTGGCTTAGCTTTGTGAAGCTTTTAATGCATGTTTTAGTGTGCTTAAGGTCTGATTTTGGTTATTTGGGTCACCCATGACTTGCTTTGTATAGCTACCACGTAATCTCCCTTGTAAGCTTTGAGTATTGGATTCTCTAGCATGCTCTATTTGCATCATTTCAGTGGTTTGGCACCATTAGTTATGTCATTTCAGTCCGTATGGCATGCTTATATTCTTGCATTTGATGCTCCTTTAGTGCTTTTAAAGGTTGATGTCTTATGCTCCATGTTTGGACCCTTGTGTATGCCATTATGTGTAGGACATTTAAATGCCATCTAAGTGGTGTCTTTGACCTTGATTTGGTCTGCCTTGGGACTGTTTTGAGTCCCTTTGGCCCTTTGAGGCTTGGTTTGTATGGTCATCGGCTTTCCCCTTGGCTAGCCTTGAGTTATGGGCTTGGTTGCATGCTTTGCTTGATTTGTTTAATTGGTTTGACACCTTTTCTAACATGATTTTCAGAGCTTACAATGCTTGCCATTTGTCCATGCTTGCCTCCTTTTAAGTGGCTGCTTAAAAGTTGTCTCTTTATCTTAAGTATTAGACCAATCACCATGCATGTTTGTATGTGACTTTGTCCCTTATCCTTTAGCATTTTGGCCGCCGATTTGGCTTATTTGAGAGCCCCCAAATTGGTTTAAGACCATCCTTCGCATGTTGTTGCATACTCGGCTTGCATGTTGTCACATACTTGGCCTATTAACATGTTGTTGCATGTTTAATTGCATTTGGCATGCTTTTGTTAAGTTGCTTTGCATATTTGCATGCATTAGCCCTCACATGTTGTTACATGTCTTGCATGCTTGCATGCTTAAGCTGCATTTTGCATGCTTGTTAGCTTGCATCTTGTCATATGCTTGATATGTTGTCACATATTACCGCATGCTTGTTACATGTTTGAATTAGTAGCATGCTTGTTTGCATGCTCATATTGCATACTTAGCTCGCATGCTTAGGTTGCATTTTGCATGCATGTCTTGCCTCTTGAATCACCATGATAGAGGTTGGGTTCCTTGTTTGTTTGGTGTGCATTTCATTTAACATTGAAATTGCACACTTGGCCTCTTGGGCCATCACGCATTGAAATGCACGATTGGTGGCCCGAGGGTCGAGTACCATACTCCCCTGAGTCTTAAACATGATAGGGAGGGTGGTTGTGCAAACATTTGCTTGAAAATGCATTGCCATGCTTTGTCTACCCTCTGCAGCTGTCAAAACAGGGTTCTGCAGGAAGAGATGGTCGACCGACCATTCTCAGTGCCGATCGACCAACAATGGATGGCCGAGAGCATCATAGATGGTCGATGACCACTTTTCCATGGCCGGTGACCATTCCTTTTGGCCGGTGACATCCCACAGTGTTCAGGGAGTGTTCCAGAACCAACCTTGGGACTTGTGAAATTGTCAGAGGCATAAAACAGTGCAAACAGAGGCAGCTTGTGCATGGTGGTGGATTTCCGAGCGGAGCCTGGCACGCATGCGTTGGACCCTCTTCCTGAGGCTGTTTTACCGCTTTATTAGCTTAGTTAATTTGCTTAACTAGTTAAGTGGTCTGTAACTATTTAATTGGCTTGTTAGTTAGTTAAATTTGTATTATTCTTTTGGTCCCTCCGAGAGAGGGCGAACTGTATAATAAGCATGCGTGTGTGTGATGCATGTCTTCTAACCCCATTTCTTTCTTCCTTATACTTACCTGCTTTTGATGGTTAATATTAGGACATGTTTTGATTAGCATACTTATGATAGCATGTTTGCATTCATTCATTTGTATTGCATGCACCGGGCTCAGCGCATCATACTAATTGCATAGTATTTCAAATCTAACTTGAATACATGTTATCTGCTGTATTTCACATGCCATCCATAGATTAGCCGAGCCTATTCTAGCTGCATTTTGCCTGCGATGCATTAGTCACCTTAACATGGACTTAGATCATACATTTGATTACTAACATGTTCTTTGTTTTGGCTTGGAGTACTAGGTGAGTGTTTATGCTTTAGCATCTCGCATGAGTGTGAATGTTAACATGAAAGCATGCTTGCCATGAGGCTAACTGCTTAGTTGATTTACTGCCTGAATGCCTGTGGGTGGAGGTTGGATTGCTTGAGTTGGAACAACTCGTTGAAATCCGTATTCTAGCCTACTTGCGAGTAGCAAATTTCAAACTGTCTTTCAAACGAGCGGATATGCAATGCTTTGTTCCAAATTAGGCGATCTATTCTATACTTTTGTGTTGTGCGCATCATATAGTAAGATTAGCTAATTAACCGGAATAAGAATGCATAATGTTTTCAAAACTAGATATCATGGTTTGTAGAGGCCGATCTTTGATCGGGCGAGCGGGGGTGCTCATAGCTGACCTTCTCCAATTGTACCCAAGTTCCCGAGCTGAGGCAACTTTGGTGATGATGGACGCGTAGCCTTAGGCAACAAGTCAGGGTTTCCTAAATTCCCCCATAAAAAATATTTAGGTGGCGACTCTGTATCTGGCAAAGCAGTCCATGTTTGGCACTTCTTTACACAAATCTGTTTTCCAAAAACGATTTGCCGGATTTGGACTCTTTGGTGATTTATCAATCTCACATTGCAAATTGTGAGATCAGATTAAGAACCGTGACACAAAACGAGTCCGAACTGTGGAAGAGCACGGAGGCCCGAGGGCACGCCCACCCATGGCATACACAAACAACACAAACCCACACACTTTCGGCCTAGAGGAGAGAAAAGAGAGCAAGAGAGAAGTCTTGAGAGGGAGAGGAAGGAAGAGGAGAGCACTCTTGTTCAAGCCTAGCAAGTAAGCTACGACACAACCTTCTCTTTCATTTTCCTTTTTCAAATACATGTTCTTAAGGGTTCTAAACATTGTTTTCAGATGTGTTATTGATGAGTTACTTGTGTTAAAAATGATAAGAGTTGAGCCATGATTCTACCTCATATTTTCCCTCATTTCGGTACAAAACTATCTTTTTCATACCAATCTCTCAAACCTTCCAAAGGCACACCTTCAAGCAAAATTTCTGAGTTTAATATATGTTAGTTAGCATGTTTTCATCACAAAAGAAACGAAAATTTTCCCTTAATGGATCTCTTTTCTCACAAATCTTCTTGTTTTGAGTATTGTGCCTTAAGAATCTGTTTTCGCAACCAACTTTCAAAATTTCTAGAAAAATGTAAAAAATTCTTCTAGACCTCTATTTTATGTCAAAATCTTCCTTAAGGAGTCATATTTCAACTAAAATTGGTTTCATTAAAAAACAGTAAGCGGTTTGTAAGAAAATCAAATTTTCGTAACGGTCGACGAATCTGGACAGTGTTGGAACATTTCTTAAATAACTAAAAATATAGAAAAGTTATTACATTTCCGAAACATGTTCTGAAAACTAGATTAAATTCTCTACGAACCATAGGAAGGCCGAGTTCTATAAAAATTTCTAACAACCCTTTCGATTTTAATCTTTAACGGGTACTAAATCTGAAATTTCTGTTTGGCATTGGTATGTCATGCTATTGTGTTCATAAATATGCTTATTAATTTATGATCATGTCTCGATATGATGTTTCACATGTCATAGGGTTATGTATTTTGTTTTAATCCTTCGATGGTGCTCACACTTATGCAAATCTTGAAATTATATTCATGTGCGAACTTATTCCCGTAACTACTTGAATATGCTTAGAACTACTTGTGCCTATCTTTATATGTGAATCTCATGTGTTGTAACCTTGTTTCCTTTTATTTGTGCTATCTAGTTGTTCAAACTTGTGCAATAGATGTTGTTTCAAGAGCATGTTCTAACTCTGACTTAAATTATCTAACTCAAACGGGAAACTTAATGGGTGGTAATGGGTTGAGAATTTTTGGACAAGATTACTAAAATATTGATTGGTTGACGGGATGCATTCCCTATTTGGAAGTTAAAGCCTTGCGCAAGTGGTTTTCGAAACCCTTGAACGGAGCGGTTGTGTTCAGACCCTAGGTATTTGGTGTGAGGAGGGATTTGGGCAAGGCCCATTATATTACCGTCTCTTTTGAGGCCCTGCGGTTGGTGCTACGCGGATAATAACCGTTGGTAGGCATCCGAGGTTAATTCTGCAACAAAGTAGCAAAAGAGGGGGCATACCGAATAATCCGCGTCCAATTCTTGTGGTTAGAGAGGACGAAGTCTCTTTGGGGGATTTCTAGATTTCTAACATCTAACCTTGTAATCCTTTATTATTGAATAATTATCATGCTTCATTACTTACTTGTTATATTTATGATTGTGTATTGGACTGGGAAAAAGGGATGGAGTGTGTGTGCGTTTACTGGGCATTCAAAGCTCATGGCTTTTCATGCCATGTATCGAAGAAACGTACGAAGCCAACAAGGAGTCAAAGACATTTGAAGACTTAAGTTTTCCTTAGAGAAATTTTGGGAACCATTTCGCTCATTAGTCCAATTGTGCCTTTATTTATTGTTTTTGGATTGTATCAGTAATGGAACTTGTTTTGTAAGTTTAAAAAAAAAAAAATTTTTTGAGACGCTGTAATAATTATTTACTTTGTAATCCTATGCCTATCTTTGCGTTGCTTATGAGACCTCGCGTCAATGCCTTTTAAGATCTGTCAAAAGGGTGGTGCGCTACCTACGAAAGCTGGACTTAGAAGGGAGGCTAACTTGACTCCTCCGGCGATCTGGGATCTTACTCGGTCATTGGCCATAGGACTCATTAGTGTCGTTTCCTAGACTCCTAACCTTAGATAAACCCTGTATTTACTTGATAATATATTCCTTGAAGTCCGAAATTTTTGGGGCGTTACAACGTGTCCTAGTCATGACGTCGAGATTATCTCAGCTAGGCCGAGGTTATCTGCGGAGATAACGGAATCCGGAATAAACGAATAAGCTATAAGAGTCCTAGAATGGGGGAGGACCTCAGCCTGGATAAGGATAAAGCTCTTAGAGAGTTTATCTTTATCTATTGGAGAGTCTAGGATGAGCATTGGGCCAGAGTCCAAGGGAAGCTAGGCTTCTACAGGGATCAGGTTAGTGTTGACTATAAAAGTAATGCACTCTCGTGGGTCTAAGGTACGCTTTTTGTATTCTGGCTAGTGAGTTAAGCATTATTTGCTATCTTTGAGAGATAATTGAGTACTGACATGATTATCGGAGTGCTCCCGGGTGAAAGAACCACCGCCGGAGTCTTATCTTTCTGTGGCAGGTTGTTCGGGCGCAATCTATTCACCAAATTGTGTGTGTTGTTTTCTGACCACACTGTCAAACAGGTACTCAGCTGGAGAACACCTGTAGAATAGATTGAGCCCGAACAACCTGCCATAGAAAGATAAAGACTCCGGCGGTGGTTCTTCCACCCGGGGGCACTCCAACAATCAAGTCAGTACTCAATTATCTCTCAAAGATAGCAAACAGTGCTTAACTCACTAGCCAAAATACAAAAAGCCACGAGGGTGCCTTACTTTTATAGTCAGCACTAACTTGATCCCTGTAAAAGCCTAGCTTCCCTTGGACTCTGGCCTAATGCTCATCCTAGACTCTTTAATAGATAAAGATAAACTCCCTAAGAGCTTTATCCTTATCTAGGCTGATGTCCTCCCCCATTCTAGGACTCTTATAGCTTATCCGTTTATCCCGAATTCCGGTATCTCCTCAGATAATCTCGGCCTAGCCAAGATCATCTCAGCGTCATGACCAGGATACGTGGCACCTCGGCTGGCACTTCGGTGTCACCTTGGCCACATGTTTGTTATTCAAAAAATATGTCCCCACACTTTGTCTTCGTTTTCTTTCTCTTTTGGTTTCTCTCACACTCTCTTCTTATTTATGCCACACTATATTAGTGATTAGGAGTGTGTAAGGTATGGTTCGGTGTAGTATGAGAATAAAATTATAATCAAATCATAAAAGGTGAATTGATAAATTTTTTTCATCCGTAATCAACTTGTAATTTGAAAGGTTTCAATTTAGTGGTTAATTGAAGAACAATATTAAACAATTATCAAGCATTATAACACTAATCTATATAATAATTTTCATATATATAATACTAACTGATTTTACATAATGTACATATAACACACTAATTTGTAATAAATTCTACATCAAAGATCTCTCATGTTTATTTTTATTTTGATATCTTATTGGAAGTAAAAAATATATATGCACGAATTGTGATGGCGAGACGATTTCAAAGGTAGATTATAAATTTCAAACTGCCGATCAAACCAATTTGCAGCGAACAGATCAGTGAAGATTGAGTGATTTTAACAATTCAACGGTATTTTCCTACTAGTAATGCTATCATCTATATCACTCTTAGACTTCATTTGTGAAATTAATGTTTTAGTTAAAAAAAATACAATGTTAAAAAGATAATAAAAAAAATTCATTCATTTTACTTTTTATACACTTTTTATAAAAATTCAAAAAATCGTTTTAAACTTTATTTTTTTATCAAATATTTTATACCTCATATACATTACAAACCCCCCCCCCCAAAAAAAAAAAAAAAAGAGAAAAAAAAAAAAAAAACTTGCACCTTCTTTATTATGAGGAGGTGAGGCCCAGGTGGAAGTGGGTCTGTCGTCCTTCATTTTTGGATAGATTGGATTGACATTTTTTGAGTTTTGATTTAATTACATTTTATTTTTTGACATGTTAAAAATTATATTTTTATTTTTGTTAATAGTTTCATTTCACGAACTTTATACTTATATAAATAATAATAACTTCTAATAGAAAAATAGAAAAAAATTACATTAAAAAAAGTACAATAAAGAAAAGGGAAAATAAATAAATAAAGTAAAGTAAAAAAAATAAAGTACATGAGTTAAATATTTTTAGTCTTACAATGACTAAAAGTCAGTATAATTTCTCAAATATCAAGAAATGATATGTATTAAATATAAATTTCACGTGTGTAAGTATAATTTATCCTTCATTTTTTTTTAGAAAAATGTTAAACGTACCAAAATTTCTATTAAATATTTTGGGATGTTTTGAAAAAATGGTAAAAAGTTAATTTTTTGACTTTTTGACTTTTCTGATAATTTTTTTAAAAAAAATTGATAAAAAACTAGAAAATTAACCTTTTACTAATTTCCAAAGGAAAATGAGTGAGAGCACTAATTAGTACCACCATTAATGATATGACAGTGGGCCCCACCCATTACTATAGTGTTATTGTGTCTATTTTTTTTTTTACAAAAAAATAAATGAATATTAACACATTAATGATACTTTAAAACACCACTTTTAATGATATCTATCATTGTTGATTTGGACATTTGATAAACGAATCACTTGCACCTTTATTACGAGGAAGTGTGCCCAAGTGGAAAGTGGGTCTGTCGTCTTTCATTTTTTTTTGGGAAAATGTTAGATGTAACAAAACTTCTATTATTTAAACAAAAAGACTAGACTTCAGGAAAAAAAAATAGGAAAATCTTCAAGAAAATAAGAAAATGGAGGAGGAGGAGGAGGAACTCGGCGGCCGATCGTCCGCCATCGGCCGATCGTCGCAGCCGCCGTCGATCGTCTGCCCAGCCCGGTCGTCTACCAGGCCCGCATCCGCCTCTGCCCAGCCCCGCCTCCGCCTCCCTCCATTTTTATGGCCCCTCCAGTTCCTCCTCCTCCTCCTCCTCCTTCTCCTCCTCCATTTCCTGAAATTTTTCCTGATTTTTTTTTCCTAAAACGTAGCACTACTGTTATTTAAATATTTATCACATGTCTAATGAGACATTTGAACCTTTGATTTTTTTTGAACGGACATTTGATCCTCTGATAAACGCGATGTTTAGGAGGTTCGGTTGGTTGGTTGGTTTTTATTAAAATAGTTTATATAAATAAAATATATTAAAATAATTAATACGATAAAATTTTATATTTAAATTATAATTATTTTATTTTTATTTTATGATTATCAAATTAATTATAAAAAAGTTAATTATCATCCCAAACACAATTTTTTTAATTAGATTAAAATAATTAAAAAGTTAAAAAATCAACTAAAATAATAAGTTTCCAAACGAGTCCAAAATATTTGATAGTAAAAATTTTGATATCCTAGATTCACACTCATATGAGATATTTAGTAAAATATTTTACAAAAATTTTGATATTCCTAACATTCGGAGTTGTTTGGAGTTTGCTTATTTAGTGTATTTTTTTACTTTTATGAAAAGTTTTATGAAAAGATGTACAGAAAAAATAAAGAAATGATGTAGCCTATATAAATGCACTTATTTAGTCATTTCCAAACAATCCCTTACTTTTTTTCACCTCCAATTCTCTCACTTTTTTTTTTCTTTTTTCTTTTCTTTTTCTTTTTTTTTTTTTTAATTCTGAGAAAGTGAGAAAGAATTACTAAAATGAGAAAGTACTTTCGCTGTATGTTGGGTTGTGTTGTGTTTTTTTTTTTTTTTGGAATAGCTTGTCTTCAATTGAAATTTCAACTGGATTAGAGAGTTAAGATTTTTGATTGGGAAGAGTCAATAAATGAAATACTCTAATCGTGAAAGTCTTTCATTTAATGATTCTTCTCAGTCAAAGACATCAACTATCTGGTCCAGTTCAACTTTTAACTGAAGACAAGCCAAATCTTTTTTCTTTTTTTGGGGGGATTGGACGGTCTGCCGTATGTAATTGGACTGGACAATCCAATCTAGCCTAATTGGCTCACTTTTGGACCCCGTTACTGTTCAAATTTTAGAGTTCGTAGAGTACATTATCCCTGCAAAAAATCAAGTCGATCGGATAACAGAAACCACATGTTTGAATCAATTTTGTATGAATTGTTTACTTTCTTATCGTCTATTTTTTTATACAAAATTGGTCTAAACAAGTTCTCATTATCCGATTGACTTGATTATTTGTAGGGATGATGTACTCGACGAATTTTAAAATGTGAACTGTTCGGATCATCGAAACGGAATCCAAAAATAGGCTCACAAGGCCCAACAGTATTTCCACAATCTGATAAAAGATTGAAGAGAAGCCATAATTATTTTTTTTTTTGTTTGTTCTTGTTTGATTTACTTCTGAACTTCCACTACAAGCTAATCTTGATCTTTCTATGTAGTTTCAGCTTTCAAAGCTCAGGTAATTATGATCAAAGATCTCTTAATAATTGTTCTTTGTTTAGATTCTGGGTTGTTTGGTATGACCTAAATAAATGTATTTTTTGACTTTTTATGAAAGAATATGCAATGTGGTAGAAAGATAATGTGACTCAAACAAGAAATGATGCGACTCAAATAAGATAAAAAGATATGCTAAAATAATATATCCCAAATTACTTTTAATTTTTGGGGATACAACAACATTTGCCTTGGAAGTTTGAATGGTGTATTAAGATTAAGAGCATCTCTAACTCTTCATCAATTTTTTTCATTTAATTTGATTTTAAATTTGAATAAAAAATTTTGTGAAATAGAGGAGAAAATATTCTACCTTGAATAATTATATTGAATCAGAGTATTCAGCTTTATACAAGTGACATCCTATAATTGTGCTAAGCTATTCTCGAAATCCTATCTATAATAGGTGTCTTAAAGATTTACACTAAATACAATGCATATTTGTTTCCTAGTTTATCCCATTGATATTGGGATAGCCTTTATCTTCTCAACACGCCCCCTAAAGTTGGAGAGTGAATATCAAGAACTCCCAACTTGCGTATCATCGTTGAGAATGCTTCCTTTCCCAATGGCTTGGTGAATACATCCGCAAGTTGTTTTGCCAAAGCAATGTGTTAGTTGCAACTGAGTCGTCTTGTATTTTGTCTTAAATGAAATGACAATCCATCTCTATGTATCGGGTTATTTCATGAAAAACTGGATTGGTTGCTATATGCAGGGCTGCTTGGCTATCACAATATAATAATGCCTGTTTCAAATACAATATTCGCAAGTCTTTCAACAATGAGCATAGCCAAGATAATTCACAGTATGTACCTGTCATGGCTCTATATTCGGCTTCTGCTGAGGAAAGGAATACTGTTTTCTGCCTCTTTGTCCGCCAAGAAATAAGAGAAGAGCCCAAAAAGACATAGTAACCTGTGGTGGATCTACGCGACATCGGGCAACCACCCCAATCTGAATCTGAAAAAGCTCACAAAGACAAATCATTCTGAGAGGAGAAGAACAAACCTTGGCCTGGACTGCTCTTCAAATAACGCAACACATGTAAGGCAGTGTCCGTATGCGATTTGTGTGGTGCATGCATGAATCTGCTTAACACATGCACCGAATAAGTGATATCCGGCCGGGTAATAGTCAAATAAATTAGGCATCCAACAAGCCGCCTATATGGAGATGGATCTCTAAGTAATGCACCTCCATCTGAGAGTTTGATGTTTTGCTCCATGGGAAAGTTGACAGGTTTAGCACCCAATAATCCACCATCTTTTAGAATATCCAAAGTGTATTTGCATTGTGATATGGAGATACCTTTCTTTGAACGAGAGACTTCAATGCCCAGAAAATATTTCAAATGACTCAAATCTTTAATTTGGAAACGATTGGGTAGAAATTGCTTAAGAGCAGATATAGCAGTGAGATCATTACCTGTAATAAGAATGTCATCAACGTATATCAATAATGCTGTAAAGGATTTGCCATTCCGACATGTAAACAAAGAGTAATCTGCTTTGGATTACACAAATCCATTAGCGCAAATAGCTATAGAGAATTTGGCAAACCATTGATGGGAAGCTTGCTTTAAACCATACAATGACTTGTTAAGGCAATATACTAGATGCTCCCCCTGTCACAGAAGACCAGGAGGTGGAGACATATAAATTTCCTCATGGAGATCACCATGAAGAAAAGCATTGTAGACATCCAGTTGATGAAGAGACCAATGCTGGGCAGCGGCCAGAGCTGGGTGGTAATCATCTTAGCAGTGTGAGAAAAAGTGTCGTGATAATCGATACCTTCTAGCTGTGTGTAACCGTTGGCAACGAGATGAGCTTTGTAACACTCAATGGTGCCATCAGAGTGTCATTTGATCTTATAAACCCAACGACAACCAATAGGTTGTTTGCCACAGGGAAGAGAAGTGAGAGACCAAGTGTTGTTAGCATCCAAAGCGGCCAATTCAGATTGCATGGCAGCAAGCCAGTGAGAATGAGAAGCAGCCCCGTCATAAGAAGAAGGTTCAACATCCTGACTAATAGTAACAACAAAGGAACGATGCTGTGAAGAGTAACGATGATCAGAAAGAAAATTGCTAAGAGAATATCGCGTACCGTGGAGTGGACTAGATGACGAAGACGACAATGGGAGGGAAGTGGTGACTTGGTTGCAAACATAATCACTTAAAGTTGGTGGAGGAGCATGAGAATGGTGACAACGGCATAAGGCAGGAGCATGAGCAGGAGGAGTGGGAGCGGCGCTGGGTAGAACAGGACTAGAGGGGGGTTGTTCCGGAGCTATAGCAAGAGGGGGGAAAGTGGTTCGGGGGAAAAAGAGACCAAAGAAGAAAGATCGAACACACAAAGAGGGAGGACGGGGGCAGAAGGAGGGGTGAAGGCGAAGAGGAGACGGTCTCAAAGGGAAAAAAAATGTTCATGAAAAACAACGTCACGACTAATGAAGACACGATGGGTGGTAAGGTCAAAGAGCTTATAAGTTTTCTGGCCATCCGGGTAACCAAGAAAGACACAACGGGTGGCTCGAGGAGCGAACTTATGAGGAAACATTCACAATTGTGGCATAGGCAAGACATCCGAAAACCCGAAGATGAGAATATGAAGGGACTTTGCCATAGAGGCGTTCATAAGGTGTGTGGCGAGAAAGAAGGGGTGTGGGCAAGCGATTAATTAGATGGACAATAGTGAGGACATATTCGGCCCAAAAAAGGACAAGAAGATGAGACTAGAAATGAAGGCCACGAGCCGACGCAAGAATAGGGCCTTGTTTACGTTCGACAACCCCATTTTGTTGAAAAGTAGCGACGCAAGAACACTGGTAATAGGTGCCCCGTTGTTTAAAAAAATCTCTCATAACATAGAATTCAAGTCCATTATCAACCCGAATGTTAGCGATAGAGGCACTGAATTGGGTATTGACAAAGGAAAAAAAATTAGCAAGTAAGTGTTGAGTGTCACTTTTGTGGTGCATAAAAAAAACCCAGGTGAATCTAGAATAGTCATCCACAATAGTACGAAAAAATTTTGCACCAAAAAGGGAAGCAATTCTATATGGACCCCAAATGTCACAATGAATTAATTCAAAAGGCCGAATAGACGAAATAGAACTAACAGAAAATGGAAGCCGACACTGTTTGGCAAGTGCACAAACATCACAAGGTTTATTTGACTTAAAAGAAAATTTTAACAAGTGTTTAGCCATAAAATCTAAACGAGCGGAAGATAAATGCTCCAATCTGCGATGCCATAAGTCAGTAGAGGAGAGGACATGAGAACAGGATGGATGCATGGGTGTTATTGACGGCTTGGCTGCTAAAGATCGGCTAAGAGATGGTGTGTCTGATGTTAAGGCAACCAAGTAATAAAGTCCGTCGCGTTCTTTACCCAAACCAATCGTTCTCTTCGTCATCAAGTCCTGCAAAATACACCAGGAAAGGAAAAAAGTTACGGAGCAATTTAAACTTCTTGTAACTCAACTCACAGACATCAAGTTCACCTTAAAAATGGCACGCCAAGCACATTTTGTAAAGGCAATACTGAGTTCAGGGTGAAGTTCCAATGGAGAGAATCACAGCCTGTTGTGGCACCCTAATTGTTTAACCACATAAATATGTAAATATAATTATGGTTGTATGTGATAATATATGAAAAATAAATAAAGAAATATAAATAAATAAATAAATAAATAAGTAAATAAATAATATATAATATATAATTATTTGAAGAAATGGTTCAAAGTAAAATAATAAGGTGTCAAAAGTTAAATAAATAAATAGAAACGTAATAATAAATAAATATAAAGGTAAAATCATAATAATATTAATAATAATAACATGACAGTTATCCAAGCCAGATAATAAAGCTGTGAATTAATTAGGATGAAAGGTGGCATTGGTGGGTTACGCCACCTGTACAAAATATATATGAAATTGATCTAGTTATCATTAGGAAGATACAGGCCTTGTGTATATAAGCAAGTCGAGGCAGCAAATTGAAGATACGAAAAAATAAGGAAAATCAGGAGAGGTACTGCATAGAAGGAGTCTCGAAAAGATAAAAAAATAGGAAGGAAATAGTAAGACTCAATCTTAAGATAGTTATATTATACCTTGAGTCACCATAATATATTTTACGTATGTTTGGATTACCATAAATTATTTTACGCAATCTATGTTTTATAAATTTTATTAATATTTTGATTACGTTAATTATTTTCTGAACTCTATTTGCTTAAATTGAAACCCATGGATATGTTTGTTTAACTTTTAGTAATTATTTGACAATGGTTTTAGAAACAATTATATTTTATAAGTACCACCACGGGAGTCCCATGCCTTGGGGGACTTAAATAGCCATTGGCCTTTGTTTGACCACTTTGTGGTCCTCTGTTTGTCATGGATCCATTGACCTCTATTTTGATTGCCATTCATGTGACCTGTCTTTGTTCTAATCTATACCATGGTTATGGTTATGGTTATGGGTATGGGTATTTATTTACATAATTTTCGTATTTCAGTTTCTATCACTTTAAATAATTTGTTTATTCAAATTAAGTTATGTAAATGTTTTAGCTTAACTAACTATCCATGATTATTTTGTGTTCCCTATACTCTTGGCATAATATTTCTCACTCTATTGTGTGCTTATAACTGTTACCCTTTTAGGTGATGAGATGTGAGGAAAACCTGTAATCTCGTGTAGTGGAACCCGCACAAGAATTTGATGCTGATCCATTTTATTTTTTTTCTTCTTTCTTTTCTTCCCTTTGTTTTTTTCCTAATGGCTCGTCATTGAGTAATAAAGTAATAAAAGCCCTATAGATGTATTCTCTCTTATTAAAATAGTAGAATGAAATAAATTTTATGTTTAATTATTTTTATTTGCCTCCGCCTACGCCATTTAATTTGCTACAATTAGAATAAATTAGTAAATTGCGATTCTAAACCTAAGCCCCCGAGGTTGAGTCGTGACACCTGTTCTTCGCTTGGTATGATAATCGGCAACAAAGAAGTATTCTTACAACTGTTGACAAGTAAATTTGGAGATGAAATAATATAGTCAGTGGCACCACTATCGATAATGAATCGATGAGTGTACAATGGTACATGTGACAAACCTGCAGCAATACCAACAGCATTAGCCCGAGGGGGGAATAGATGGTTGGGGTCTTTGACCATTCACGATAAATAATATTTGCTGGAATTGTAAATCAGAAAGTCCATTCATAGCTGACGGCATATCCCGCATCGTAGGGCCCTCCGTGATAATATTTGCCGAAGGCTAAGTGCTAGTGTTGGGTTTGAAACGAGTACCCCCTGGAGTGGGTTTGTTGGATTTATGGCGTGGGTGTCCTGGCGAATACCCGTTTAATCTCCAACAAGTTTCTCGCACATGATGATCTTGATCGCAATAAGAGCAATGTAATGGCTTGTGATTAGGTGAGTGGGGATTATTCCTGCGAACTACCATGGCTGGTCTGGTTATCCCTGCGAACAACCATGGCTGCGGTGTTCGTTGTCTCACATGCAGTGCCCAAGCTGCGTTGCTTCACTTCTTGTACAATGGAGGAGTAAGCCTTGGTGACATCAGGCAAGGGATCCATCAAAAGGATCTGCCCTCAGATTGCGCTCTATGACTTATTGAGTCCCATGAGAAATTGCATCAATTTGCGATGTTTATGATCCACTCCACAACAGCAAACGGTGGCATTATAAAAGCCGAGGTCATCCCATAATCCTTTGAATTTGGTGTAGTAAGCCGCAACGCTCATTTGATCTTGGGCGAGACAAGCAATGTCTCTCTCAATCTGAAAAATACGAGGGGCATTGCTTTGAGAAAAACGATCCCGAAGGTCATCTCATACCTCTTGGGCAATGGTTGAATAAATGACACTGTCAGCAAGATTCGATGTGAGAGAATTGAGGATCCAAGATAGGATCATATCGTTGCATCGTCTCCATGATGCATGGTCGTCTGGTTTAGTGGTGGCAGCAAGCATGGCTATGGTTCCTGTTAGGTTTTTATTATTGGCAACCTCGTTTGACAAAACTCCTTTGAGTTGTAATTTTATTCGCATTTTTATTTCAGTGAGGCTATGAGTTGTCTCCCTTAATTTAATAACATTTGATGAATGAATTGAAAATAATTTTTAATTACTTTTTATTATTATTTAAATTTGATGGAAAAAAGGATTAAGAATTAGAGATGGTATAATAAGATCATTTTCTATTTATTTGTTGGGTGGTTGTTTTCTCATAACTTGAAAGGAGTAGGTCATTGAAATTGCATAATCAAAGACAACCAGAGCTCATAAAATAAATGTCACGCCCCAAACCTGCCCCTAAAAGTTTGGGCATGACCACCTCAAAAATGGACATAAAATCTGATAAATATAACCTATGGGGCCTGAACGGAAGCATTTAATATCATATAATAGCGTAAAATAATCCATTGAGCAACCACTATTATACCAGGATCATAGATAGAACATAATGCAGATAAATATACAGTGACGTGCATCTGGAGATAGCTAAATACATATACATATACAGACCCAGCCCTTAAGATCGGGCGTATAACGAAAACATGGGAAGATATACGGAGTACATACACATCAAGCTTAACAGACATTTAGGGTACAAATTAATAACTTAGCAAAACTCCATGACATGAGCGGTCATCTTCTAAGGGCTTGATACTCAGGGATTGACAACTGGGTAACGGAAGCCACAGGCTAAGGCTGACCTCCAGGTTGAGTGCCTACAGAGATAGACATAAAATAAAGTGAGTCAAGCTCAGTGAATAATAGCACATAACAATTCAATGCTCAACATGAATTATAATACATATCTGTGTCAATAAAGAGCACATATGGTTAACCACATCCTGTAATTATATCTCAGACAGTCATGGGTCCAGTTTTCTTAACAGAATGACTTTAAGCCCAGTAGGTACAGAAGATACAGAACGACCATAGGCCCAGAAATAACAGAACGGCTCATCAGCCCATAAATAGCAGAACGGCCTTAGGCCCAATAATAACAGAACGTACAAATAGGTACGTATATCTTTCGACATTTCATTTTCATTGAGTTCCAAACAATACATATGCTAATATCGTAACTGACGGAAAACAGAATGTTATTAACAGACATTATGTCACAAGGCA
Source organism: Camellia japonica (assembly GCA_030407325.1). NCBI lineage: Eukaryota > Viridiplantae > Streptophyta > Magnoliopsida > Ericales > Theaceae > Camellia > Camellia japonica. The sequence continues at coordinate 165,467,456 of JAPPVO010000031.1, read as the reverse complement.
TACATTAAGTCAAACAGAAGTTAATATCCTGTCATAGCATAGCACAACCGGAACAGTAATAGAAATAACTTCAGTTTTCTTAGAACACCATTATAATATTGCACATAAGTTTCCCATGGCGTGACTACAAATTAATACGGATGTCTTGTGTATGACTAAATTAATAACAGTAACAATTACTAATTGAGGCCACATATATCATTGCCATATGCTTAATAAGGATAGAATAATCCACATTCTAACGTGAGTCTCATAATAATGTTAAACGTTTGCATGCATGTCATAGGTTCTTAACGACCTCGGGTCCATATGTAACACAACGGAATAATCTCAGTTTCATACAGATACTTGGTTTAAAGATGAACACAATTCCATTTATTCATTAAGAAATCACGCGGTTTGCTTATAGATAATAGAGAATTATCATTCGTCATTGACAGAACGGAGTTATTTAAAGTCATACTGATGTAAGCCAATCTTTCAACGTTCACATTGACTTTCACTCATCATAAATGTTCGTGTAACATGTTCGTGTAACACTTATAAGAAACAGAGCGTTAGTGATAATAATCATCAATGGTAAATAAAATGTACATCTTCGTACTATTACTCACAGTGCATTGATGGAGCATTTATTCCTCCCGAAGCGTGTCCTACACACATATGAAGTCACACATTAATTTTTTAAATCATTTCCCCTAATTTCCTTTCTCATTGTAACATGATTTACAATGTCCATAACAAGGTTCATTCGTAAATTTTAACGTTATTTCGAAACTTCTCAAAAATCCAATTAAACTTGTACATGTATAATTCAACCCACCAATTCCATGATTCTATTTTCAATTTGGGCAAACTCATTATTTATCATCACCAATTAATCTAGGGTTTCCAAGAAAATTAAGTTTCCATAAAAAGTCACACTTCTCATACCGTTACCTTACATCCTAATTTTCTCCTTGTTCATACATCTAAGGATCCCATCACCTTAATCCATCAATTGAACCTTCAATGCTTCAAACTCAAAATTCCCAAAATCTCATACTTTCCTCTATATGCTTAAAATGAAGATTTATACATTATACAATGAAAACACCTCAAATCTAACCATGGATGTAAGTATTGAAGAGAAATAGAACCCCTACCTCAATAATCAAGCAAAAGAGTGAGCTTGAAAAGAAGCCTTCGCAAATCCAAGTTCCAATCGGGTAAAAACATTGATCCTCCCTTGTTTTCCATCCTTGATGCCAAAAACCATGGTGGATCGTGATCAAAGTAAAGGAATTCAAGGGTTTGGGGGGCTAGGGTTTCGGACATGGAAGAGAGGAAGGAAGAGGAAAGAAGGAAAATATCTAAAATGATCTAAAATCCCGTTTTTAAAGCTGCTGGTCTGTAAAACCCGCTCGAGCACACATCTTCACGCTCGAGCGTACATGCATTCAGCACAGATTTCAAAACTTCAAACAGGCATAACTCTCCCATCCGAACTCTGTTTTAGGTCGTTCTTGTGCTCAAATTGAAGCCCCGAAGATAAGCTTTCCAATGGTTCTAACCTCATATCCAAATTCAAAGTGTGGAAAAAAGAAAAGGGCAAAAGAGTGACGGCTGATCATAGACAAAATATTCAAACTAAAGTTTTTGATCCAATCTTACTCTACCATCATATTACCACCACAATCAAGACCCCAAAATAAAATAAGGAGGTTCCAAATACATTAATGAAAATGCCTCGGATGACTCCACGTGCCTCAAAATTCAAGCTCACCAGGCGACCTGCTCGAGCGCCCCACCTTGCGCTCGAGCGCTCAGACGAACAAAGACGTCTGCTCGAGCGTCCACTTCTACGCTCGAGCGGGAATCTACAACTCTCAGAATCTCGAGCAGTCTGCAAAATTGCTGAGAACCCTAAAGTCCGCTCGAGCATAAACTCCTCCGCTCGAGCGGAGGGAAAAATTCTGGGTCGTCACAATAAAACTCGAAAAAGGATCATTTTCTAAAAGTGTCTTGATTGGTAGCTCGAAAAAAGCCCTCCCCGAATCCCCCAAATTTGAAAAGAAGAATAAAGAAGAAGAAGAAGGAAAGGAGGGGCCAACATCAACCAGAGGAGGGCTTAGGCAAAGGCGGAGGCGAGGGCAGGGGTGGAGGCGACGGCGGGGCTGGGCTGCGACCGGGCTGGGCTGTGACGACGACCGGGCTGGGCGGCGATCAGCGAACCTCTCTTCTCTTTCTCTCCCTCTTCCTCTCTGCGTTTCAGACTGGAAAATGGCAGGAAAAAAAAAAAAAAAAAAGGAAAATGCCCAAAACGACGTCGTTTTGAGCATTCAGGGGATTCGGGGAGAAAACTTTCGAGCTACAAAACATTATTCTTTCTAAAATTTTTTGGAACTTGCAGACATTTTTTTGCAAGGAACTGGGGTGTAGTCAAATGGGCTTATTTTGAGTTTTGTTTTGATAATTTAAATTGTTCATATTTTATAATATATTAAGTAAAATATACTTGTAAAAAATCAAATTAACCGTATATCGTTAAACTTGTTATTCACTCATATTTTTATTCATTTTTATATTTCAAATTACATTTGTCATTTATTTTTGTAGATACAAATGCTATTCGATAAAATGGTTAACGATATCTGATTAATTTTTTTAAGTATGTTTTATTTAATGTACTCTAAAATGAACTGTTCAGATCATCGAAACGGATCACAAAATGAGTCCATTTAACCACACAGCACGGATCTCATCTCCAATAATTTAATCAAGGGTTTTGCTATGTACCATATAACCGAATTCTTTTAGGGTTATAATTAAAATAAAATAAAAAATTGAGTCATAACTAAACATCTATAATCAAACATCTTTTAAATCATGACTAAAATAATATCATAACTAACATCACAATGAGTCACACCTACCACCACTATATGTATAACCAAGTCATAAATAACACTACAATAAATCATAACCTATAAAGCACGAGTTGTAACATAGATATGGGTAAAAAGTGTCTAAAAAATAAATACGAAGACATGGCACATGAAATATTATTAGGATATTCTATATTGTAACTACATGATCTATGCATCTTATCAATACTCGGATAGTCAAAGTCTAAAAAAATACATAGAAGAAGAAAAATAGTCAAGCCCAGGCATCAACTAGACACGTGTCAAACAAGAGTCCAGCCACGTAGCAGACCAAGATTATGCAAACTTATTGAACCCACACGCCAAGCATTAAATGAGACTGCCAATGCATTAAATGCAATAAGACCTCTCGCTCTGAAGTATGGTGAAATGACCATAGCTACAAGTAGGTGTCAAACTTTCTGCCAATAAGACAATATGAATGGACAAAAAAATGATTGACAAGAGATATAAGGAAGCTTCTGAAGAACATTTGAAACAAGTAACTTTCTCTCTTCATTCCTCTACGCTTAAATTTCTCTAAGTTCCTACCCTCGCCATCTTCTTCATCTAATTTGATAGTCGGAGGATCTATAGGAAAAAACCATCCCCATTTCAGAATCTTCTTACTGGACTTATTATAGGTGTGACCAGAAAAACGAATGACAACCAATTCGTCTCATACCCTACAGACCAGATTGCATTATCACAATTCAATATGGCTTTATCATCTTATCAACTCAGATCACAAAGAATCAAAATTTCATCAACATCATCACAAATTATCATCATCATCACAAATCAAAAAAAATCTTCAAGCTCAAAAAAAAAATAAAAAAATTTACACAAAAAAAACAACATCATGGATTGAGGCTATCAATTTAGTGTTTTAGAGCTCGATGCCACCTCTACTTCCGCCTTTGAGATGGAGAAGACCATGGGGAAGCCGCCTCCTCTAAAGGAAGGAAAACCAGATAAATTGTTGAAGGTGAAGATGTTATCAAGGTCGTACGATTGCACTGGATGTCAAGATGATGTCAGGAGGTAGGAGAAAATGTTATCAAGGCCGTCTGATTGCACTGGATGTCAAGGTGATGTCAGGAGGTAAGAGAGAGCTCAAGCTATGATGTCATGATGGTGCCGTTGTTACAATTGAGGCAAAAGAGTTAAGAGGTATGCGAGAGCACAGGTTGTGATGTCACGACGCCGCCACCGCTTCCGCCTCCGACGGTGGAGATCTGGTTCTGGATAGGATGCGAGCAGTGACTGCTGCAGTGAAAGGAGAAACAGCAGAGAGAGAAAGAAAGAAGTAGGAACCGCCGTCAATTCCTTCTTCGATGGGTGGTTACAGCTTTAGGGATAGATAGAGCAGAAGAGAGGAGAGAGAGAGAGAGAGAGAGAGAGAGAGAGATATGATGATGATGATGATGATGATGATGATGAGAAGTGAGAGAAATACAGAGATAGAGAGAAAAGGGTTTTGTGGGCAGCTCTGTTTGTTCTCAATAAACGTGTAGCTTTCTCAATTAATTGTGGAGTTGTTTGAATATTTTGGTTACTTTGCACACCTTGTTTTTATTGGCAAAATATTTTAGCAAGCGAATCTTAGCGAAGAAAATTTTAAATTTAAATTTATCACAGTATAATTAACTCAAAAATTAATAATATATTTGTATATTATTATGTGTATAGTATGAGTTCGTTTGAGATATGGGTTGGCTTTTTAGAGCATCTTCAATGGTATTAGGCATTTTACCTATCTAAACATTACTATAAAGTATACATTTTACTTTACCTATCAACTGTTTCATGTTTCTACTCCAACCATGCTCTGTATTTTAGTTATTTATCCAAATACTATTAACTTTATAAAATGCCACATCAACAACAAGATTGAGGGAAATAATCCTAATGATTAAATATATTTTGCCTAGCCTTGAAAGCTAGCTACATGTAGCTAGTGAATATGAGTTGAGCTAAAATATCTAATCATATACCTAGTGTATTGGAGTTGAAAAAAGTGAATCATGCTAGGCATTTTTACTAACAAGCATTATATACCTAGTGGGTTGGAAATGCTCTTACTTATTTTAGCCAAAGGCTAAAAAGTCTCGTTTGGGATAAGCTTTTTGGCTTTTTTGACTTTTGTGAGAGAAAAAATGTAATAATTATAGGTTGGATGTGATATTTTGTCTTATTTGGCTAAAAAGCTTATTTTGTTTTTTTGTGGCTATTTTAACCAAAAAACCTGGGGCTTTTTCTTCCCAAACGAGCTCTATATCCATCCCCTCTTGTCATCAATGTTTTAAAAATCGAACCGGTGAGCGAACCGGTGAGCGAACCAGAAAAGGGATTGGGTGGACAAGTCACCGGTTCAACCGTCGGCGGATTGAACCGAAATCAAACCGTGACGTAATAAATATATTAAAATTATATTTAAATAAAAATATAAGTAATAAAATTATAAATTATAAATTAAAAATATTAAATTATCTTAAATATTTCTCCTAATATTTTTTACTGCAAAATATAATAATATATTTTAAAATATTATTAATTTAATTTTGGAAGAGGAAATCAAATATTCGATGTTCCCTCTATATGATTTTAATTCAAATAATTTGATTGAAAAAAGAGCAAAAATTTTGAAGGGATATCAAAATTTCGATATTCCCTCCAATACATTTGATTGAGTGCTTGTTTGGCATGCACTAAAAAAATATACTTTTTTGCATACATATACTTATTTGGGTTACATCTGTCAACATCTCTTCTCTACTTTTTTACCCACTTTCTCTATTTTTTTACACATTTTTTTATATATAAAAAGTCAAAAAATGCATTTATTTAGATCATCCCAAACATCTCCTGAATACTACATGGATTTCTTGAGTTTTTTTGAAAGAATTTTTTCTTATAAATAAGTAGAGACTTTCACAATAATTTCAAACTCTTAATGGGATTCCTCACAAGAAGAGACCCTTGAAAGAGAGTTTCCAATTAAAATTTTCTTATATTCTATATATATATATATATATATATATAATAAGAAAGAAGAAAGAAAATAAATAAAGAATAAAAAAAAGTAGAAAAAATAAAAAATAAAATTTTTTAATTTCATCGACCCAATTCCGGTTCGCTAGTTCAACCGCCGATTTCTCCGGTTCTCTCTAAATAGGTCTGTTTTTAATTTCGAATAGTTTAGAAGGTATATCTGGACCAGAATCCGACCGATTGATGGTTCAACAGATCGAATTGGCTGATCCGATCCTGTTTTCAAAACCATACTTGTCATAGTTATACACATTTTTCAACTTTGTGGAGTCATGATGAAGAAGACCTCTAGACATGTGCAGACGGAACATATTTCAGTCTCAAATTTGAAATTGAAGTTTTGTTTGGTATTTGATTTTTGACTAAAAAAAAGTATAAAAAGATAAAATTTACTTAAGTTAATAAAATAAAATATTACATTCAAATCATAATTATTATACTCCTTTTTTCATAAAAATCAAAAAAATTAACAAGTCAAACCAAATAAGACTAAAAAAACCAAATTAAAAAGTCCCAATACAAAAAAATCAATTAAAAAAATCAATGTGAAACGAAGACTTATCAAAACAACAATGCTTACCTCCTGTAATTTATCATCCCAATGTAATATTGAAATCTGAGTCTCCTGATAAATATTTGACATTTGTCAAAATTAGCTTTCTCGTCTCTCTCAATTCAATCTTTCCTTCTTTTTCATTCTTTCTCAGTTCTCTGATGAGACTTACGACTTCGACGACAAAGGCCCCGTTTGATAGAGCTGTGAGAAAGTGATTATAGATTATAATTTAATAGATTATAGCTTACAGCTGTGAACATAAGTTGGTAACTTATTTGGTGCAGCTATGGGATTATGGATTTAAGCAGCAGAGTAGTATTTGATAAATAAGCTGTGAAATAGCTTTTTGCTGTGTAATTGACATTGTTGCACAAACAAGTTTGACTTGGGCCGGCCACTTGTAGTTTGGTGGGATTTCCTTTATCATCGACCATCTTGCTTTCCAAACCCCAAACATTCTTTCTATTACACTTCTAAGTAATAAATATGCTTGGTTGAATTGTTCTTGTGCATTTTTTTTGGGGGGGGGGGGTTGACCGTGTTCAAATTGAACTAGATGGTATTTCTCTCATTTGTAAAGTGCGAGATATCCTTTCATGTTTGGATATCCAACATTCACCAATTAAAACTCACCTATTTTAAAATTTCAAAATGAAATTAAAGTAAGCAATTATAAATGTAAAAAATAATATGGAGATGTGAGTGTGGTGCATTTATTGTAGCAATCAAATATAAAACAGTTACCTCATTGTGGTTTTGGAAAATTATAACTAGGATTCCTAATTGTATCCAAGAAGATCCGAGTATCGTGTGCACTTCCTTCCCATCCTGGTAAGCAAAATGTGAAACACATGTCAAAGTCACATGCGACCATTATGTTTTGAGTTGCATACCCCTTTCTACCTATTAAACGAGATTGCTTATCTGGAGATATATATGCTTTGATATGTGTTCCGTCAATTGCTCCAATACAATCCTATTACAAAATAGTTAATAAAAATATTTTTAGTCACAGATTATTAGAAATATCCTACCAACATTAATTATATGTAACACCCAAGTTTCATTTGTAATTAATTATTTACCTTGAAATGAGGATAATATTTGCGCTTGCTTCGAATATATGGATGCACACCATTTCTCGATTGAGGCCTTACCCCATTAATAGACATAATTGTAACAGCTTTTAACACCTTCTTGAAGTGTTTTGAAATAGTCTCGCCGAAATGTTGAAATCTTTTTTGGACTAAGGTAATTAATTATTTACCTTGAAATGAGGATAATATCTATTTCGAATGTCACTGCCAACAATATACAACAATATTGTAACATGCTCCTGAACCGAGACTTTTCATCTAGTTTCAAGGCCATAGTTTGTCTGTAACAAATCACACAATTGATAAAATACCTCTCTTTCTATCCGAAAATTTTCAAATATTCTTGTCCAATTCCCTTCTTGTAATTTTACCATCCACTCCCCCCTGTTAAACTAGATGTCCTACATGGTTTTTTTGTCAAATAATTTGTCACATATGTCACTGCAACTGTTGCCACCGTAGCTAAGAGCAAATTATTATGTTGTTGGGTTTGCGATGTGCTGTATTCATCTTCAGTATCTTCATCATGGTGATCATCATTTCATTCATCGTCATCACTGTTACTCATTTCCAAAATACCTACTCATTTAAAGGCTTAGTTACTATTACAAGAATGACCTTACTTTCTAATTAGATTTTAGTCCAAATTAAGCATTATAAATCACCATGACTACAAGCAAAATTAAGAAACATCAATTTTTTAAAGAATAAATTACACTTTTAATCTTATAATTTAACTCAAATTTCATTTTCAATTTTAATAATTTAGTCCATACAATTTTAGTCTAGTTTTAATTAGGTTATTTTGTTCAAATTAAACATTAAACTTAATGCACCAATGAATTAGAAATGCTTTTGGTTCAAAATGTATAATGCACTAATGAATCCTCATATTCACCTCTAGCCAAAAATATTAGGGCCAGTTTCATATCGTTTCATTTCTATGAGAAAATATTTTTTTTTAAATTAAAAAAAAATTGAAAATCTCACCTCACTTTGTTTTTTTTTATTTTTGGGTTCCCTCTATATCATCATTATGAGACTTCCTAAAATTTGACTTGTCAGGCAAATAGAAAATTATAATCATACTAAATAGTTGAGCAGAAAATTTGTCCAAATTTATATGCAAAGACATTTTTAAATTACTTGTCACTTGTACAAATTTTTCATATACTTTACTATTCGTAATTCAAGTACTATTTATAAAGAAAACACAACAAAGATTAGAACTAACCAGATTGGGTTGCACATAGAATTATTTTTTTTTTTTTTTTTTTTTTGGTAAACATAAATTAGAACCAACAACAACATGCAAATTTAACTTCCTAAAATTATACCTTCAAAGAACACAGCAGTATAGCAATACAACAACAACAGATTGAAATTCAAACTAGCAACAAATGCAAATTCAACATAGCAACAACAATAGATGGAAATTCAGCACAGCAACAGATGGAAATTCAGCACAAAAAATAAATACAGCACAACAAGCAGAAGGAAGTTCAACTTTTCTCACAATAACACCAGCTGGAGAACATCTACATATATATAAAAGTCTTCGCCATCCACCTACCATTCATATTCAAGATTGAAATCAACCATTCAACCATTCAACTAATATTTAACCAGTCAACCATTCACCTATCATTCAACTGAGAAAATGGCACCTATTTACCAACCATTCAACCATTCAACTAACAAAGTCCAACAAAATATTAATAAAAGTCCAAATAATGAGTCCAACATAAAAGTCCAACATACTCAATATTAATAAAAGAAAAAAATAATGAGTTCAACACAACAATTCTTAATTAATAATAAAAGTCTTAATAAAGGTCTAATTAGAAACTTCAGAAACATCCGACTTCAAAAAAAATTAGCCACGATAACCTGTGGGGTCTTCTCCATCTCAATGTCCAACTTCAGAAACCTCAGCCAAACTTCATTCGTAGGAAGAGTCATGAAGCACTCACGACGCTTGTCTCGTAAGAACAATCTGGCAGCCCATACATATAGCTCATCATCTGGGGACACACCGGGGATGCTTTCCAACTTCGCCAAACATTCTACAATTGAAGGATATCTTGATGAGGTCTGTGTTGAAGTTGCTGAAGATGACTCAACCACATTGACAATACGATTAAGTGTCTTGTTAAGTAAGGCTGCACCGGTAAATTTCTTCTTTGTCTTACTCTTGGTTGATGAACCATCAATGTTTGATGGACGTTTTTTGTTTAACTCGAAAGGATAAACCACCTCCAAATCAATATCATCATGAAATTCAGCATTATGTGGGGTATGAAATTCCTCCATAGTCTCATCAGTGTGAGGCATAACCCCTGAGCTAGGAGTGTATGCACATTCTTCCTATAGCAGCTGCATTTCAGAATAGTATGTCTAAGTCTTCAGCGAATTGCAATGGCATACGCCGGAATTTAGCAGCATCAAGATACCTCTGCAACAATTACAAAGGAAAATTTAACAATTTCAATGTAACAAAATTTGGTTTGTTTAAAAAAAAAAAAAAAAAAAAAAAAAAAAAAAAAAAAAAAAAAAACAGAATATGTACATTAAGCAATTCACTTACCTCCAATTTTTTGGTCCCCACTCATCAGATGCAGATATAGCTCCAGTCAATGTATCACGGCCTAAGCCTATCTCACCCCTTAACAGATTATTCCATAAAAGCCAATCTTTTTGCAACACATCCCAATGATTTTTCATTTGTATTCATTAGTATGCTTTTCCAATTACTTTTAAACTTAGTTACTACATTTTCCCACCCAACCCTATCTAAGTGTGTACCAAGTCTGTGTCCTGCCTTCACTTGCTCAACACAAAGCTTAATAAAAATTTCATTTGATTTTGTATCCCAGTGAGCTTTAACGGATGGTACTTGACTTGATTTTTCCTTATTCTTCCTATTTTCAGATTGTATTTCCTCTTGGGTACTCATTTTATGAAAGCAAAAAAAAATTAAAACAAACTCATTTATCAGTGCTTGCATTACAACAGCTAGATCAGTACAAAATAACCATACATGGCAACTACGTCAACATTCATTGGGTTCAAAGCTTAGTATAATAGTTCAGGGTAAACTACATTAGCACAAAAACACCAGGTATCTCTAACCGGCACCTATCATCATTTGAAGAGTAATGCAATTGACATAACAATACAAATCGTGATTAGACCCACAACAAGCTGCTTCATGAAAGCATTGGATTGCTCAAGCATTTGGTTCTTCACTTTTAGTCCTACAGTCTCCATATTTTGATTTTGATCAAGCATTCTCTCGTTCTTCAGCCTCTCTACCATCGTCACAGATTTTGGGGTACACCACCTCCAAAATTGACAATTTCTCTTCTCACAAATGAAATACAGTCTCCCTTTAGATGGCTTGTCAGACTCAGTAACCCTTATGGCAGCTCTTAGCCCACAATCACATTTCAAAGCCTCATACCTCAAGTCGAAGGTCTCACCACTAGAATAATAGTTACTAGAGGATGACATGCTTTTGCATTAATTAGAAAGAACTGAATTCCAAATCCTTTAAAATTGATTGAGAATTAATTGAAAATATATTGCACCCAAGAAGCATTGATTGAATAAAATGTTTCTAACATATTGACAATTCGTTTGCGCTCATTTGTTCCTAATCTGAAGGTAATTTTTGAAACTAGGTTTTTTTTTTTTTTAAGGTGGTCAGGGAACCACTCACGCATCCATAAGACTTGTCAGTTTCACCATGTTCAAAGGAGGCCAAATGCTCAGAGCAGTTTTCTTGTCTTTAAGAGCATGCCACAAAAATAAAAATAAAAATAAAAAAAGGATCTATTGGAATTCCATCTAACTCAGTACTGATAGAAGCCCAAAAAGGAATTGAGAACAAAGGACATTAATCACATTCTAAACAACCTTACAAAATGAGAAGCCTTGGCAGGCAAACATTAATACATGGTACCATGTCACCACACTTGTTATGCTGAAGGACCAAAAAAACAGGATACTTATAATTAAAGTAATAACAGTAACAATACAACTAAATAATAAAAATTACAGATAGAAAACTTTACTATGCCTCATTTAGAGAATTTTAACAGCTTTAATCTTTGCATAAGTGCCATGAGATTTAGGGGGCAATTTTCTCCTATAGTAAGCCTATGATTGTCCACAAAGAGAACCACAAAAACATCATGCATAAAAATCAGTACATGGTTGAAAAGACCAGCATCTCAAATCAACTCCAAGTTGACAATGTAATTTCCATTTGGATGTCTAGAGGGAAAGAAGCTATATAATCTGTTGGCCAATAAGATTTCATAAGAAATAGAAAGTGTAATTTTAAAAGATTATTCCAAGATCAAGAAGAACTTCATTTCAATAGACAGATAATCTAGCTAAAGAAAGTTCAATGAAACCAGACCTGCTTCATATCATAACTTATGCTACTTCAAATTTAAACAACATTTGGAAAACAAAACCAGACCTGTTTCATTAATATGATAGATACTAGTTTTAAAAAATTATCAACTTTATTAAGTTTTATAACATTTCTCTATATTAAGAAATGTGATGAATGTGATGAAACTACTTTTTCTTGATGAAAGTAACAATCAAATAACAAACACAATTAAGCAGTTAGATATGAAGTCTGATTTTTAGTTTCACAAACACAATTAAGCACTCACATTCGAAATTCACTATAATCTTAAATCAGAAAAGCAATTATTAATATTTAATTTGGTATTGTTCAACAGCATAATTCCATGCGATCCATATTTCAGAGGCTTACTTGACACCTAGACACTAGTTAGTTTGTAACCCAACCTAATACCAGGGTAACATTGCTTTACACATGGAAGAGATCACCCAAAATCAGAGAGAGAATGGAGAGAGAGAGAGAGAGAGAGAGAGAGAGCCAGAGGGAGAGAGACAAATTTTTTTTTTAAGGATGCAGAAACCCTACAATTTGTTTTTCTTGTAATCGGATGCACATTAACGAAGCTCATGAAATAAATATAACTTTGAACTCAAATTTCAACTACTCCAGTACCAAATTTATGCATTTAAAATTGAAAAACATCTAAGGATTAAATAAATAAATAACAGATCGCAGTAAAAATGGGGTTTTCAACCCTAATCAGAGAGTGAAGAAAAGAGAGAGGCGTTTTCAACCCTAATCACAGAGTGAAGAAGAGGGACATTTCACCGTAATCAGAGAGAGAAGGGAAAGAGAGAGAGAGAGAAAGAGAGAGAGAGAGAGCGAGAAGAAACCTCACACACAATTGGCACACCATTTCACATGACCAAAAACAAAACCTAATCGATGTCCATACACACACACACACACATATATATGTGTGTGTGTGTATTTGTATATAACTTCACAGTCATGAAATCTTACCTTTTCGATGCAGATGAACGGAAAACAAGGGAATGGCTGTTCTTGGAGAAGTAAACAACTGTTCTACAAGCACGATCTATTGTGATCAGAAAGGTCAACGACTATTCTTCTCGGTCGCCAGAGAGGAGAGGAGAAGAGAAGAAAAGAGTGTGAGAGGCGAGAGTGTTTAGGGCAAGAGAGATCAAAGGGTATATGTAGTGGTAGTTTCGTAAATAATGAAGTTTGGGAGGGGCATTTAAGTCAATTTAACCCCCCACACCAGTTGGGCACTTAAGTCAAAATGTTTAAGCACCCCCTGACTAACTTTGCAAAAGAGCTGAAATTTAGCTTCATTTAAGCTATAAGTTGGTTAAGTAAGCTGCACCAAACACAAGCTTTTAGTTTAAATTAAGTTAAAAGTTGAAATAAGCAGCTTATAAGCTCTACCAAATGCCCACAAAAGCTTTGTGACCTTCGGCGACAAAGGTGCTGCTACCATTGTAAATTTCTCAACAACCTTTCTTCACTCATCTCTCATGTTAGCCATTTCTAAGAAACACAAGTCGAATTTGGGGGGTTGTGGCAACATAGGAGTGTTTGGGAAGTTAGTTAAAAATTTGTTTGAAATAAGCAGCTTAGTTTGTTTGTTTTTTTTTTTTTTTTTTTTTTAAACTTTTTTGCCTTTTTGTGTAAGAAACGTAAGAGATGATATGATTGAAAAAGGATTAAAAATTAAAAGTTAACTTTTTATTTGATTTCCAAAAGGCCACATATTCTTAGTTTTTTTTTTTTTTTTTTATCACATCTCTCTACTTTTTTTTTCTTTTTTTTACACAAAAAGCCAAAAAAAAAAAGTCCAAAAAAAAAAAACAAAACAAAAAAAATTAAAAAGTCGGCTTTTTTACCAATTTTCCAAAACACCACTGTAACACAGATCTCACACTCACACCCGCACCCGTGTCGTGTTTACACAGGCTACTCTGCCTTAAACCGGCAAGGCCTTGTAACACAGCTCATACGCGTACCTGTATGCATATCGAATATTTTTTTATACATTCTTTGTAGTTGAGTCGTGAGTACATTAAGGTACATTGGGAGAGATATGTTTAGTTTATTAGAGAGGTTTCGATTTATTTATTTAAAATTACAAATCTTTCATTTGATGTAGCAGAAATGTAAGATTTATTATGCTATGATGAAGTTGATAGGAATTGAAAATTGAAATTTCAAATTTCTAAATTTTGCATAGCTTGCGTTTGGAATGGAACTTTATTTTGTCATTTCCCCTATTTAATGATATTAAAATAGCTTATGGACTTTGCTTTGGTATTGTTGAATTATGATTTCTCTTTTAATTTTGTAATTTCTCATTTTAATTTTGATATTGAACTTTGATATGTAGGTTGAATTTCAAATTATAAATTTTAAAATATATTATTGACATACCTAGCTGTACCCATAACTTTTTTTTTTTTTTTAAATCTTGCCATATTGGCATACCCGTAATGTATCCGTATCAGTATCTGTACCTGCACCCATGCTTTATAAGTCATACCAAGACCACAACCATTGTAACTAGGGCATATATGGTACACCCCCCCCCCGGGTACTTATAGTAAAATTTCCCTTTAATCAGATTTTATTGTTTGATTATCAGGCTGTGCTATTGCAATGGAGATGCTTAGGAACTTAATTGCAAGTTACAATGGCCTGGATGAAAAGATGAAGACGCTCAGAAGCAACATAGAAGCATTAAGCTGCGAAGCAGATGACATGTCTGTACGACTAGAAGTTGCAGAACTGCAATCAGGAAAGAAACGAAAACATGAAGTTGAAAATTGGTTGAAAAATGTAGAATGGACCCAAAAAAAAAATGTCCAAGTCATAGAACAACGAGAAAGGAAACTTTCCTCACTCTGTCACAGGGAAATTATATTGATAAATTGAATGGAGAAATTGTGGAAGACCGTGATCAAGGTAGATTTCCAGCGGGGCTTCTACTTGACATGCCTAAGACCAGAGGAGAGCCTCTGTTGACAACAAAATTAATAGGTCAAGGATTTGAGCAAAATCTGAAGGAAATTTTGGAACACTTAATGGATGATGAGGTGCTACGCATTGGAATTTATGGAATGGGGGGAGTGGGGAAAACAACCCTTGCTTTGCGTATCCATAATATACTTTTAGAAAAGTCTAATGCTTTTGATAATGTTTATTGGTTTACAATATCACAAGCCTTTAGCATTTGTAAGTTGCAGAGTGACATTGCCAAAAATTTGAAATTAGTTTTGACAAGTGAGGACGATGAGAAAAAAAGGGCAGCACAATTGTCACAAGAGTTGACAAGTACAAGGTATGTACTCATTTTGGATGATGTGTGGAATAAAATTCCTCTAGATAGAGTTGGAGTTCCAAATAGAGTGAATGGATGCAAGTTAGTTCTAACTACTCGCTCGTTTGATGTATGCTGTAGGATGGATTGCCAAGCGAGTATCAAAGTGAAGCCACTTTCTGATGCAGAAGCTTGGAACTTATTCAGGGAGAAAATTGGACAGCACATGGCACTTTCTCCAGAAGTAAGAGAAATTGTAATGGCTGTGGCGGCTGAATGTGCTGGTTTGCCACTTGGGATTATTACCATGGCTGCAAGCATGAGAGGGATGGATACCATTCATGAGTGGAGGAATGTGTTGCAAGTGTTAGGGAAAATCGATAATTCCCCACAAGTAAATCAATCAATGGGAATAAAAACTAATGCGGAAAAATTAAATCAAAGGCAACACAAGAATTTTTACGTGGTTCCCTCAATGTGAGGTACGTCCACGGGATCGAAATCCGATTCCACTATCAACCAAATAAGTTCCAAACGATTACAAACGAGACACTAATGGTCTCACAAAACCACCTAAGGTGAATTCCAAATAATCACAAATAAACAAGAGGAAAGACCTCACCAATAGATGAACCAAATCTTCAGAACCAAAGTTGAAGACGACCCAAATAACGAACCAGACACCAACCGAAGATGCCCAAAGAACCAAGCTTCAAAAACCAAAGTTGACCCAATATCCTAATCTTGGGCACTGTTACCGAAGAACCTATAGCAGCCGCCACTCTTGCTTGTGTGTTGAACCACCAAACAATAATGCCTCCAATAAACAAAATATAATATAATATAATGAATCTAGGGTTTTGTAACCAAACCCTAATTGTATTCAAATTGGATTGGGCCTCCACAAATATAATATATAAAAATATATTATACTAAACCAAGCCAAATTAAAACTCTTTTTCAAAACCCATTGGGTCCCACACTCCAATAAGGAGGTATACCCAACAATTCTCCCCCTACCGACTTAGGTGGAGATATCAACCAAACCCGTCAAAGTTCGACACTTCAAATGTTTATCCTTCGACAAAGTCTTAGTCAACATATCCGAAATATTATCATCCGTGTGAACCTTTTCGAGTTGTAACAATTTCGAATCTAACACATCACGAATCCAATGGTATCTCACATCAATGTGTTTCGATCTCGAATGAAAGGTAGAATTTTTACTCAAGTGAATAGCACTTTGACTATCACAATAAAGCACATACTTTTCTTGCTTCAAACCCAACTCTTGCAAAAATTTCTTCAACCATAACTCTTCTTTGCAAGCTTCCGTAATGGCAATAAATTCAGCTTCGGTAATTGAGAGAGCGACACATTTTTGTAATTTAGATTGCCATGCCACAGCTCCCCCTGCAAAAGTCATCAAATACTCCGAAGTAGATTTCCTAGAATCAACATCACCAGCCATGTCAGAATCTGTGAATCCATCAAGCATCGGCTTACCATCCCCAAAACACAAACACAC
Organism: Camellia japonica; assembly: GCA_030407325.1. Classification (NCBI taxonomy): domain Eukaryota; kingdom Viridiplantae; phylum Streptophyta; class Magnoliopsida; order Ericales; family Theaceae; genus Camellia; species Camellia japonica. Next base: position 165,450,597 of record JAPPVO010000031.1, on the reverse strand, counting down.
CTTCGAAGTCCCTCGAAGATATCTTAGAATCCATTTTACCGCTGCCCAATGTTCTTTACCCGGATTAGATAGAAACCGACTCACCACACCAACGGCGTGAGCAATATCCGGCCTTGTACAAACCATGGCGTACATCAAAGAACAACTGCTGAAGCATAAGGAACTTTCAACATCTCTTCTTCTCTTTGTCTTTCTCACTGTAGGACATTGATTCGAACTAAGTTTGAAGTGACCTGCAAGTGGATAACCAACCGGCTTGCTTTATCCATGTTGAATCTCTCAAGAACTTTCTCAATGTAGCTCTCTTTGAGACAACCAAATCAGTCCCTCTTTGCGATCACGAACAATTTTCATACCAAGTATTTGCTTTGCCGGTCCCAATATTTCATAGCAAAAGATTTACTCAACTCCAATTTCAACCTGTTAATCATGGTAGAATCTTGACCCACAATTAACATGTCATCAACATAAAGCAAAAGAATAATAAATTTGCCATCCGAAAAATTTTTCACAAACACACAATGGTCCGAAGTGGTTTTAGAAAAGCCATTATTCATCATGAAAGAGTCAAATTTTTTGTACCATTGCCGCGGGGCTTGCTTGAGGCCATACAAACTTTTCTTCAATTTGCAAACAAATTTCTCTTTCCCTTTCTCTACAAACCCTTCCGGTTGCTCCATGTAAATTTCTTCTTCAAGATCACCATGAAAAATGCGGTCTTCACATCAAGTTGCTCAACTTCAAGGTTCATACTTGCAGCCATGCCAAGTACAACCCGAAAGAAGACATCTTACAACCGGTGAGAAAATCTCGTCAAAGTCAATGCCTTTCTTTGCCCAAAGCCTTTCACAACAAAGAACGCGCTTTGTACCTCAGATTCTTCCTATCATTCTTCAATTTGAAAACCCACTTATTTTTCAGAATTTTCCTCCCTTTAGGCAACTTCACTAAATCATAGGTGTGATTTTCAAGTAAGGAATTCATCTCCTCTTCCATAGCCTTTTTCCAATCATCTTTCTTTGCATGCTCAATTGCTTCTTGTAGCTCTCAGGCTCCCCTTGATCAGAAATCAACACAAACTCATTGGGAGGATACTTTCTTGAAGGTTGTCGGTCCCTTGTAGATTTCCTCAACTCAAGTTGTGGTGGCGGTTCTTGAGTTGGATGCTCTTCCTCAATTTCTGGCTCAACTTCATTAGGATTAGCATCATCCTCCACATCTTCAATAGTGGCTGCACATCTCCCCCATTTTCATCATCAACTGAAGATGAAGGAGATGGATCCATATCAATGAGATCACTAGTTTTTGCTTCGGTTGATCACCTTTACCAAAGTCTTCAATTGTTTGGTCTTCAAGAAACACAACATCAGGGCTTCGAATGACTTTCTTGTCGACCGGATCCCATAATCTATACCCGAATTCATCACGCCTATAGCCAAGAAAATATACATTGTCTTGACTTACTATCAAGCTTGGACCTCTCATCCTTTGGAATGTGAACAAAAACTCGGCAACCAAACACTCTCAAGTGCTTATAAGACACATCTTTGCCAGTCCAAACTCTTTCAGGAACATCACCATTCAAAGGATAGCAAGGAGACAAATTGATCACGTCAACCGCTGTACTCATTGCCTCACCCCAAAAGGATCTTGGCAATTTAGCTTGTGAAAGCAAACACCTTGTTCTTTCTACAATGGTGCGGTTCATCCTCTCGGCAACGCCATTTTGTTGAGGAGTCTTCTTAACTGTCTTTTGATGCCGAATACCTTGGCTGCGACAATACTCATCAAATGGCCCAATGTATTCACCACCATTGTCTGTTCGGATGCACTTCAATTTCTGCCCTGTTTCTCTTTCAACCATGGCCTGAAAATGCTTAAATACTTCTAGAACTTGATCTTTAGTTTTTAGTAGATAAGGCCCAAACTTTCCTTGAATAATCATCAATGAAAGTAACAAAATAAAGTGCACCACCATGTGTTCTAACTTTTAAGGACCACAAACATCCGAATGAATCAACTCCAAAACATTTCTTTTTTTAGAAGAAACATTTTTATGAAAAGAAACTCTATGTTGTTTACCCGCCAAACAATGAACACAAGTTTTAAGATGTGTACCTTCAAACCGGGTAGAAGCTCTTTCTTGAACAAAACTTGTAGCCCCTTTTCACTCATGTGCCAAGTCGCCTGTGCCACAATTCAGTAGAAGTATCATCTTCAAGTGCATTGACAACACCTTTACAAATTTTTCCTTGCATCGAATAAAGTGTATGAGTCTTCTTGCACCTAGCCACCACCAAAGAACCCTTTGTGAGCTTCCATATTCCATCACCAAATTTGTTGTTGAAGCCTTCATCATCTAGCTTCCCAGTAGAGATCAAATTGAGGCGAATGTCGGGAACATGCCTCACATCTTTAAGCAACAATTTGCAGCCCAAATTTGTTTCCAAGCAAACATCACCCATACCAATAATCTTGGACAAACCTTCATTACCCATTCGAACAGAACCATAATCGCCTGCTATGTAGGTAGTGAAGAAATCAACTCGAGAAGTCACATGAAAAGAAGCACCAGAATCAATCACCCAACTGCTCTCTTGGCCCACAAAATTGATACAATCATCTTCACAAACGACCATGAGATCATCGGTAGTAACTGCTGTGTGTCTTCTTGCTTCTTATCCACACTTTTGTCACGCCTTTTCTCCTTATTCTTGAGTTTTCGGCATTCCCGCTTCATGTGCTCTTTCTCATGGCAATAATAACACTCAACGTCTTTCTTTGAAAAAGAACCATCTCTTGACTTGTCACGGCTTTGATCACGACCATGAGGAGTCTTACTCCTCCCCCTGTTTTGCTTCGGCCTCTCACAACAAATGCTTCTGAATGAGAGGAACCGGCTGATTTTCTTCTAGTTTCTTCATTCAACAAGCTACTAGTGACTTGACCCATAGTGACAACTCCATCGGGCGCCGAATTACTAACTGTCACAACCAAGTCTCCCAACTTTCGGGTAAGGAACTAAGTAGCATCAAAAGCCTGCAACTCATCATCAAAAATAATTTTCATAGAAGCAAGTTGGTTAACAATACTCTTTATTTCATTCAGATGTTCCGGAATAGGGCTGCCCTCTTTATATTTTAAATTAACCAACTTACGAAACAGAAAGGCTTTATTTGTGGCTGATTTTCTATCATAAAGACTCTCTAATTTTTTCCATAAATCATGTGCCGAAGTTTCAGTAGCAACATGATGAAACACACTGTCATCAATCCATTGACGGATAACACCAACGGCTTTTCGATTAAGCCTCTTCCACTCATCATCTTTCATATCAGCAGGTTTGCCACTATCACCCTCAATGGGTCCATACAAGTCTTTACAAAATAATAGGTCCTCCATTTTAGTTTTCCAAGTTACCCAATTGCTTCCATTGAAGCTAGACATACGACCCACATTCCCCTCCATTGATTTACACAAATAAATAAACCCAAATAAACCGTAAGCTCTGATACCAGTTGTTAGGGAAAATCGATGATTCCCCACAAGTAAATCAATCAATGGGAATAAAAACTAATGCGGAAAAATTAAATCAAAGGCAACACAAGAATTTTTACGTGGTTCCCTCAATGTGAGGTACGTCCACGGGATCGAAATCCGATTCCACTATCAACCAAATAAGTTCCAAACGATTACAAACGAGACACTAATGGTCTCACAAAACCACCCTTAGGTGAATTCCAAATAATCACAAATAAACAAGAGGAAAGACCTCACCAAATAGATGAACCAAAATCTTCAGAACCAAAGTTGAAGAAGACCCAAAATAACGAACCAACACCAACCGAAGATGCCCAAACCAAGCTTCAAAAACCAAAGTTGACCCAATATCCAATCTTGGCACTGTTACCGAAGAACCTATAGCAGCCGCCACTCTTGCTTTGTGTTGAACAACCAAATAATGCCTCCAATAAACAAATATATATATATAATGAATCTAGGGTTTTGTAATCAAACCCTAATTGTATCCAAATTGGATTGGGCCTCCACAAATATAATATATAAAAATATATTATACCAAGCCAAATTAAAACTCTTTTTCAAAACCATTGGGTCCCACACTCCAATAAGGAGGATACCAACAGCAAGAACTGAAAGAACTTACAATGGGGCAAGAAACATGGAAAAGGATGTATTGCCAGTATTAAAACTTAAGTTATAATTGAAGAAAATACCAAATGCGCAGGAATGGACCGCAGATCTGGATAAGGTTTCGTTGATGATGAATGGGATACTAAATATTCCATGGGGCCAGTCTCCAAGGTGTCCTAGACTTTCAACTTTGATTCTGAGAAGAAATCCTATAATGAATATTGCAGATTCATTCTTTGAGCATATGCATGCCCTTCAAGTTCTTGATCTGTCTGATAATTCTGTAATTAAGGAGTTGCCAAATTCCATATCGGACTTGGAGAATCTCACTGCATTGTTGCTTGGAAGGTGTTGTTCACTCACATCCGTGCCTCCATTGGGAAAGCTTAGGGCATTACAAGAGTTGGATCTAAGTTGGACAAGAATTAAAGAAGTTCCTCAAGGAGTGGATAGGCTGGTCAACCTCAAATCTCTGAATATGGGATGGACAAAAGAGCTGGAGATGATACCCAGTGGGACATTAGGCAGACTCTCCCATCTCCAACACGTCATACTTCACTGTAAATCAGTACCTGTAGAGGAATTGGAGGGGTTGAGGGAGCTCGAAGAAATTTTTGTTAAGCTGTATGATGTTGTCGGATTCTTCAAAAGCATCCAATCCCTACAATGCTGTGTGTGGCCGTTGAACAGGTATTCTCTTCAGCTAGCATTGGCTCTCAATCTTTTGGCGAATTTGGGAATCATATACACAAATATAGTAAAGCCTGAAATTGGGAATATTATTAAGGGAACAAGAGGAGAAGATGCCACTTCTCTGCCACTTCAGTTCCCGTTGATGTACGACCGTCAGTTCTTAGAGATTGATGGATGCTGTTTCGCCAACAACTGTTGCTTGTGTGATGTTTTCCTGTCCTTGGTTGGTAATGCAAGACAACTGAAGTTATGTGTAATCAGAAGTTGTTTCAGGATAGAGTGCATCATTTCATCATGCTCATCGACCTCATCTCACAAGAAGGAAGAGACAAAAGAAGCAGATGAAGATCAATTAGCAGAGTGTTGTTGTGTCGCTTTTGGCCTTGAGAAATTGTATCTCTCTGATTTGTCGGATCTTCGGTTGGGGTTTGGAGTAATTGCACCTTCACACAAAACATTTTCCTGTCTTCATGAGTTGGAAATTACATGCTGTCCCAAAATCAAGAAGCTGTTCAGTAATAATGATAATGATAACAATGAAACCACAATTACTCTACCAAAGTTGCGATGTTAAAGCTGGTGGATTTGCCATGATTGGAAAGCATCTACGAGGGAATACTGGTATGTGATTCCATTGAAGTAATTGAAGTAAGAAAATGTCCTAGGCTAAAAAGGCTGCCTTTCTCTCTACCCCTTGTTAATGGACAACCAGCGGCTCCCATAGCTCTTGAAGAGATCATAGTAGATGAAGACATAGAATGGTGGGAATCACTGGAATGGGACCATCCAAAAACCATGGATGCCCTTCAACCTTTCCTCTGCTTTTCTGGTAGCTATTGGTCCAGTAAACATTTCAGTAAAATTCCTCATTAAACAGTAGTAAGAAGTTGTGGCTTTTTTGTCCTTCTATTTTTTTCCCCCAACCTATACACAATTATGTTTACATCTTTGGTATTCTGACAACTTATTTTCTTGAATTTCTTTGTTTCTTGAAGGGTGCATTGGTCTTCTAGGCCAAAAGACAGAAAGTCAAAGCCACTTGATCTGCCGAAAGAATATCATTCCTTTCACAGTTATGGTTTAAATGGTAATGCTACACCCCAATTATTTCTTCGACTATGTATGCCCTTGCTGTAGTTGCTCTCTGTGATTATTGCTCACTTTGTAATGAAAAGCATTTTTGTTTCATCTATGTCTGCCAAAAAACAGGAATAGTTCTGCCTGCTAATTTACTTTTCATCCTCCTTAACAATTTCTTTGGTGCTCTATGTCACCTTTCATTGCATTTATGGTTTCTTTTTATTACATTTAAATTAGTAAAATATTTTACTCATGGCACAGTCCTAAAAGAATAAGCAGGATAGTTCTAGCTATACATGCATGGCAGAGTCCTAAAAGAGAAGACTAGATACAAAGTTTTAGTTGTCCGGCACGATGTCTCATTCTGTTTCATTGGATTACTAGACAGTTTATCACCCAAAAATGTCACTGATTTTGTTAGGTTTGTTTTAAAAATAAATAAATAAATAAATCATAGAGCATCAATACAAATTTGTTGTCTTGAGGCTGTGTTTGGATCATAGATTTGGGTAGGGGTTTAGAAAGGAAAAGAGAAAAGGTAGGTAAAATATGAATGAAATATAGGTATATTTCACACACCTTTTACCTACAGCTTTCTCCTATAAATGTCTTATTGATTTGGCCTGAATTGATTGCTTGTCTAATTTATCCTCTCTTTTTTTCCTTTCTTTTTTTTTTTCTTTTTTCTCTTTTAACTTTGCTTTAGCTGCTGAATTGATCGCTTAATGACATAAAAATGTAGAACTTTGAATAATTTTTATTTGGGCAAATTACACAAATAGTCCCTATAGTTTGGGGCTTGTGTCACTTTGGTCCCTGACTTTTCAATTGTGACACATTTGACCCTAAATTTTGAATCTTGTTTCAAATAAGGACAATTGAATATATAATTAGATTTTTCAAGGGTAAAATTGTCAATTTAATAAAATATAAACTAATTTGACAAAAATAAATGTCAAGCAAATATTTTTGAATTTTTAAAAATTATTTCTACCTACTAAAAATAAAATTATGTAAAATTGATAAATCTTTTAGACATTTATTTATTTATTTTTACTAAATTAATTTTTATTATGTGTTTGGATGATGATCATGTAAAATTAATTTAAAAAATTAATCATGTAATTTTTATTAATTTTAATTTTATCATTGGTGGATAAAAATAATTTTAAAATATTTTTTTGATATTTATTTTGTCAAATTAGTTTATATTTTATCAAATTGACGATTTTACCCTTGAAAAATCTAATAATATTTTCAATTGTCCTTATTTGGAACAAGATTCAAACTTCAGGGTCAAATGTGTCACAATTGAAAAGTTAGGGACCAAAGTGATACAAGTCCCAAACTATAGGGACTATTAGTGTAATTAACCCTTTTTATTTTGTTGGATCCTCATTTAACAATGGATCATGTCTGTTTTGATAGAGGGAGTGACAATGACCTATGTTTCTAAAGATGTCGGGTAGGTTTGGTTTGTGTTTCTGAAAAAATTTCAGAAATTTTCTCTACAAACAAATTTCAGAAATTTTCTCTACCAAACAAATTTTCCCAAAAAAATTTCCCAAAACACAAACCAAACAAGTTTTCCAAACAAATCTCTCTCACACACACATCAATCAATCACTTTTCCAAAACCTCTCTCAAAATAATTTTCCAAAACAAATTTCCCAAAAAACCAAACCAAACATGTTTTCGTACTTTTATCTCTAAAACACATCTCTCAAACACAAACCAAACATACCCGTCAATTCCTGGAAAGGAACTTCAACAAATTCTTTTAAGTAACCTGGTTTAACATATAATTTTTAGGGCCTTCGATGAAAGCAAGTGCCGACTTTAATGTCTTGTCTGGCATTCTAGTTTCTTCTTCTGCTTCAATATCGTACTCGGCCTTGACATTAATCAGAGTTTCTGATGACTCTCCATTAGTAGGGTGTTTGAAAAGTAGTTTTGTTTGAAGAGAAGCCAAGGTTGAGGTCTCTTTTGGATGTTATTTGGTGCTGGAAAGCTCTCATTTCACTGCAGTTTAATTTGTTTTACAAGTATTATGTTTATGTTGTTTCTCTAATTATCCCTTAAATTTGCTGATTGATGTTTGGATATTTTTAATTTCAGTGGTTGTGCTTATATGTAATGTTTATCAGGTTTTTATTAGTTAAAATGATCAATTTACATTAATGTAATACTGATAATTGAATAAACAATCTTTTGGTACTAACAATTTATTTTAATTTGTAAGAATTTTAAAATTAGTAATCAACTTGGAATAGAACCACCTAAGAATTTTAGGGATGGTTTGGATATAATCTAAATAAGTTGTTTATTGTTTTATCTATTCTATTATTAAAAGCCAACACCAATTTTGGTGTCATGAAGCCCAACTTTTGTCTTCAAAGCTTTTGCCACCTGTAATTAAATAATATAAATAAATAAATAAATAAAGGGAAATTTGGCTATAAACCCCCTTTGTCTTCCTTTCATTGTTAAAAGGACTATGAAAAAAATTATATTTTTTAAACCCCCTCATAATTATAAAGTCTTGCATAAAGGACAAATTTATTATTTAAATATTTTATATGACTATTATATCCCTCCCATCAAGCACTACCTCTCAATTCTCTCTCTCTCTAGAATTTCAAATGGCGGTTTCACAGAACAGTGCTTCGATTTTGTTCTAAATGGCGGGTGGTTCTAATTGTCTATCTCATCGAACGCTCTTTCGCAGCCTCTTCTCTATATCTTCTCAATCTCCTCCTTCAACTCTCCTTCAACGTTCATCTTCTCTCTCGTCTACTCTCTTCTAACCCTAGCTTCCTCCATGGCCGAAGCTGTGGATAACTTGCAAATCGCACTGATACATATATATATATATATATATATATATGTGTGTGTATGTGTTTGTGTGTTTTTGATATTTGAATTCGAATAATATGTGTTTGGGATTTGAATTCAAATAATATATATATATATATCTACATATTTCGATCTCTAATCAATATATATATATATATGTATGTATATCTATATATATGGTGTGTTTGAGTCTTTAAGATCGGAGATTTGAATGATTTTTTAGTAGAAGAGAGACCTGTTAGATCAAACATAACTAATGGATTTATGAAATCGGCTAATGTGATGGAACAGAGTAAAATAACATCAAATTTCATTGTAGAACCAGAGTAAAATTTTACTCTGGTTCTATGCTCTGTTTTTTTCATTTGACAAAAACCAGAGTAAAATTTTACTTTCATACAGAGTAAAATTTTACTTTTAGTTTCACAGTATAAAATTTTACTCTCATTCAGAGTAAAATTTTACTTTTAATTTCACAGAGTAAAATTTTACTCTCATTCAGAGTAAAATTTTACTTTTATACAGAGTAAAATTTTACTTTAGTTTCAGAGTGAAAGTAAAATTTTACTCTGTATGAAAGTAAAATTTTACTCTGAAATACATAGTGAAAATGTCTTAATATGAGAGCTGGGGGTAATATAGTAAAAGAAATAAGTTTTATAATATATAATTCTTGTCCTTTTGAAAGAGAAATTAGATAGTGAGGGGCGAGGGGCTTATGACCAAATCCCCATAAATATAAAACATCCACATCCCCACCCCACACCACCCCAACCCACGTTCCCTCACATATCTCAACCAAACCAATTCTGAAACTTCCACAAACACTTTTTTTTTTTTTTTTACACGATCCACAAACAACCTTTTCAAACGCATATTCATCTCTAACATATTTAAGACATTGTTTTCACAAATAAAAAAAAAAAAGAAGACAGGGAAGACTATTGTTCTCTTTGATGGTAAGTAATTTAAGAATCATTAATTTTTTCTATTTTCATTGATTGAATTCTTTGTTTTTCGTTTTCCATATATGTTTTGTTTATATATTCTGTAAATGTTTAAGAATTTTAAATTTTTATTTTCCAAATCAAATCAAAAATCAAATCAAAATCAATTCGATAGTTCGAAAGGTTTCTGGTGTTGCGTGGTTGCGTGTGTAAGAGAGGAAGGGAGGGAGGGAGAGAGAGAGAGAGAGAGAGAGCGGGCGGGCGGGGAGGTTGCTGTACAATGAAGAATGGTTGTTGGATTGTTGTGTGTGCTGGTTTGATTTTCTAACAATATTTTTAGAATTTATTTTTTAAAAACTAATATAAAAAGACTATTTTAAAACTATTTTTGTTCTCTCAAGAATGATGGCAGAGAAAGTGTAAACAAGACTATTGTTTCTCTTTGATGGTAAATGATTTAAGTATTATTAATTTTTAATATTTTTATTGATTGAAAATTTTATTTATTTTTTCATATATTTTTTAAATGTTAAGAGTCTTGAATTTTTTATATTCTCAGTCATAGAAGTTTTTGTTCTATTTTGTTGATCATGTTGATTGAAAAAATAACAAATAAAACAAAATAAAAAAAAATGTAGACGTTATAATTTGAACTTATATTTTTATGAATTTTTTTCATAGAAACCGCCATATAAAAATCTACATGTTTATAATGTGATTTTTTTTTTTTTTAAAGTTTTATTGTTGGAAAACATGTTAGAACTATGATGTGAAATTTTTCAAATTTTTCTTTTTATTTTTTTTTTTGATGGCTGAATCAATTCTTCTCTTAAAGTCTTTATTTGTTATTTGGGTTCTAGAGTTGTGTTCATATATCAATTGTGATGAATTAATTCTCACTGTTTTTTTCAGTTCTTTCTCTAAATTTTTTGGACTGAAACTTTTTTTTCTCAATTTCTTTTTATTTATTTTTTATTGTACTTTTATTATAATATCAATTGTGATGAATCAATTCTCCACTATTTTTTCCATTTCTTTCTCAATTTTTTTTGACTGAATTTTTTTTTCCTCTTTCTCAATTTCTTTTTAATTTATTATATTTTTTATTATGATATATCAATTTTGATTGACCAATTCTCCTTCTCTCAAACTCTTATTTGTGTTTGATATGTATTACTAGCTAAAACTTTTCTCCAATTTTCTCTCAATAAGAAGTTATATTATAAGATAAGAAAATTTTAAAATATTTTAAAATTAACAACAGAAAACATATAGGATAGCTATAAGATTATGCACAAGTAACAAATAATTTTCAATTTATTTGTTATATCAGATAAGGTTCAATTACCTTGAAAAACTATGTATGAGTATAGTTTTAAATTTGATTCAGCAAATAAAAAATAAATTTATAGATAACAAGGAGGACACCAAAAGTTTTAAAATTAAAAATAGATATTTAATTTTTTTTTGGTGATCTTTCTTCCAGTTCTCTCTCAATTTCTTTTTATTTCTTTTTATTTCTTTCATTTTTCTTTTTTCATGATATATAATAAAGTTATTAAAATTAAAAATAGATATTTAATTTTTCATGATGTTTCTCATAATTTTATGAATTCATAATGTACATATATATATATATATATATTTGGTGGTGAAAATTAGGAAATATTGTATATTTTTAAAAGATTTGTGTATATTATATTGTTCATATTTTTGTTTGAAATATATACCAAGTAAATGTTATATTACACATAGTTAGAAATATTTAGCTTGCATTACATTACACTTATAATACATATGTATATTATTATTAAAAAATATAATAAAAGAATAATATAATTTTTTGCTCAATTTGCACACGCATCGTGTGTGCCTCGGCCGCTAGTTTATTATAAGTTGTCACATTATCTCTTTACTTTTATGTACATATTTTTGTTAAAAAAAAAATCAGTAAGCCAAGTAATTCATACCCAAATAAAAAGTAGTGTACTTGACATAAAGTTGAGAAAATTCCATTCAAACAAAAATAAACTTAAAAGACATCTAAGCTTAGAATCTGCCTAAAAAAGAATTCAAAATTTTAGGGTAGGTTATACTAATCGTCCTTGTAGTGTGGGGTTTGTATCAATTTAGTCATTGATTTTTTAATTGTAATATATTTAATTTTAAATTTTAAATTTTGAATATTGTTTTAAATAAGGACAACTAAAAAAAAAAAAATCATTTGCAAATGGTCCATTTCAAGGGTTGTCATATAATTTATTTTATGTTAGTTAATTTGTATATTATTTGAAATGTAATTATTTTTTTTTTAATGAATAATGCTTAGAACTTTGTTGGTTATTGGTTTGGTTTTTAGAATCATTTTTTAATTTTTTTTGTATAAGAAACTAAAAATTAAATTGGTGAAAAAAAAAAACAAATCATTTTTATATAATTTTATCTTTTGAAAGGGTAGAAATTATTTTTTAAAATAATTTTTTTATATTTATTTTTGTTAAATTAGTTTTTATTTTTTTAAAAGTCAAATATGACGATAAGTTTGATATTATTATTAAATCAATCCATTAAATCAAAAAATTAAAAATTATAAATATTTCATATATTAAACATAATGATTACACATTAAAAGCCTAAAAATTATCCATTACATGATAATCATTAAAAAATATTTGTTAACAACAAATACAATCATCTATTAGATATCTATTCAAAAACATCAACAAAAACAGTCACTCATTACATGATCAATATCTAAATACATAATAAAAATTAATTTAGTAAAAAAATAAAAAATATAAAAGATTTATCATTTTTATATAATTTTATCTTTGGTTGATAAAAATAATTTTTAAAAATTCAAAAATATGTTTTTGACATTTATTTTTATCAAAATAGTTTATATTTTATCAAATTAATAACCTTACCCTTGAAACTGAGCAATGATATTTTCAATTTTCCTTGTTCGAAATAAGACTCAAAATTCATGGTCAAATATATCATAATTGAAAAATAATGAACAAAAGTAATTCAAGTCTCAAATTACAAGAACTGTTAGTGTGTCATTTGATGTCTTCAATAGTCAAATCTTTTGTTTCCTGTTACCATTTTTTTTTTTTTAAATTTTAAATTTACACTAAAGAAATACTAGACTTGGTAACATTTATATTTCTAGTAATCTATTTATATTTATAGAATTTTTGAAAATTGTAAACAAAAATTTGTTTAGTTTTTGTTTTCATTTTTAAAAGTTATAAACAATTTCAAAAAATTTTGGTTTCATCTTTTTATTTATTGTTTTTAATTTTTGTTTTTTTTTTCATTTCTCTTCTTTCTTCTACTCTTTCCGACTTCTACTATCAACTACCATTACCATTGCCAATGACCTCTTTCACCAAGCTCCTCTGACCACTACTTCCTCAACTGCCAATCACTTGCCATCGCTGCTAACCATCTCTCATCTTTGGCATTGTCTTTTTTTAAAAATCACCTTCAACTATTATTTTAGGCAGTCGATCGATCACCATTTCTGACCATTCATAATTACTTTTGGTCACCACCTCTCGTGACTAACAATCACCTTCAACTATTATCTCCTATATCCAATAATCACATTTTCTACCATCTCCAACTATCGATAATTACCTCTTGTAATCCTTTATTTTCATTTATTTTCAAAATAAAATTTTAAAATATGTATACCAAATATTTTTTTATCCTTTTTACCTAAAATAAATATAAACATGTAATAATATTCTATAAACTAAAAGCAATAAATTATAAATAGCAACTTCTCTCTTTCTATGGTTTCAACCTGTGATGAACCCTAGAGGCCGTTGAATAAAAATTAAAGTAGTTATAATCAAGTGATGGATGAAACTAGGATCTTATGTAGAGAAACTAGGATCTTATGTAGAGGGGGCCAAGACGTGGCCTGACTAATTTTTTTAAAAAAATTTATTGTCACATTAAGCGTGTATAAAATTCTGTATAAGTTCTGCATTATTAATTTTTTTTTCTTTATATTATTTGGTTAACTCAATAAAACCAATTTATTATTATTATTATTATATTATTATTATTATTATTATTATTATTATATTATTGTTTTGTATACATTGGAGGCTACAGTTTGAAGGAAATAAAAAATTTACTTGTGACAAGAGTAAAACCCTTCACCTCTTAATATAATTAAATTAGTCCTAATGTTATATTTGATTCATTAAAATAAGAGTGAAATCAAATGGGATTACTCTTTCATTAACCTCCATTTAAAATGACAATTCACTTATAATGGTGAATGATGATTAATGGTGAATATTCTGTTTGTAATGTATCTTTTATTATTATTTTTAATAAATCAAATGTATAAATCAACATTCTAATAATCATTCTATTATAACTTCATTTCATTAAATCAAAAAACTATCCAATTATAAACAAAATGTTAATAAAATGTCAAGATATAAAATGGGTCTTGATTTCAACTGTGTAGTAGCTCGGAGCCAATATATCGATGAAGGAAAATGGTAAGCATATTATACACTCTCAAGTACTATACACCCAATCGTTTCTCATAAGCGGGAGCCATGGCCCTCATGATCTTGCTGTAGTTCCGTTACTTGATGCCAAGAGGGCTAAAGAAATGAAAGCACATCGCAACCACCACTTATGAGTATAGCCCGTGGCCCGAGGTCGGCCCAGCCTGGGACTCTGGGCCTAGACTCGGGCTGCCATTTTAAAACTCGGTTCAATTATAACAATTCAGATTTTTAATTATTCTGTAAAATTTATATTAATATTATTTAATCACAGTTAGGAAAATATATGATTTATTTTGTATTAGTATATGTAATTTTATAAAATAATATAATTATTATGAATTTAGAGGTCAAAGTATAAATAATAATAATAATAATAATGAGTATGGTAGTAAAATAATTAATTAATTTTCTGTGGGTATACGATAAAGTATAATTTAATTAGGATTAATTTATTTATATAATTATATTAAAAAATTGGTCAAAATGTAATTATCTTAAATATTTATAAAAGATAAGTATGAATCTATATAATTAATGAACGTATCTGTAGAATGATTTGGGCCTGGACACAGGGGCGGAGGCACGTGAGGCCCAGAGGGGTCACGTGCCCCCCCTCAACTTTTGGAAAATTATTTTTTTGCCTCTAATAAAAATATATATTTCAATTTGATCCAAGTAATATCTTGAAATTTTTATATCACAAATTTCTTTACTTTTTTTATAAAAAAAAAATATGTTTGATTTATCACTTTAAATGTTTAATTATGCTAAAAAAAATTCTTATTAGTTTTATAATAGAGAAATGTTATATATCACTGATATTTTGTCACTATTTTATATCACCTCTTATACAACACATAATTATTACACAATTAATGACAACTAATAATATATTGCCATGTAATTCAATTATTCAAAACGATGAAAAAAACAAGTAATATATAATAGCCTCTGTATATTGTTTATTCATCTTTTTCTCATTTCTTTCTCTATCCTCACTATATCTCTTTATGTGTGTGCATCTTAATATAATTTTGTTTTCATATTTTATGCGGTATGTAATTATTTTTTAAACCTGATGATAGTCATATATAAAATAAATTAATAATAATAAAGATAATGATTAGTTAATTTGACCTTATATTTAAATACAACTTTTGCGTCTCTTAGTCCTATCATCACATAAAAATTAAGTTAAATTATGATTTGTGTTAAGATTTTAATTCAAAGGTGCCCCTTCTGAGCCAAATCCTGGCTTCGCCACTGCCTGGACACGTGTTGGCCGGAGAATGGTTTCACCTCCTTATTATAGGGAGGAGGTGGTCTGTGCGGTAAGAAAGAAGAAGGGAAAGGAAAGGAAAGGAAAGGAAATGAAAGGAAAGAGAGAAAAGGAAAAGAAAAGAAAGAGAGAAAGAAAGAAAGAAATGAGAGAAAGAAAGGAAAAATAATGAAAGCTGAGAGGGTCTTTGATAGTGGAAAGAAAGAGTGAGGTATTAAAGTTAATGTGAGTTATATTATACCTTGAGTCATCATAATATATTTTACGTATGTTTTAACTTACCATTATTTATTTTATACAAGTTATGTTTTATAAATTATTATAAACTATATTAATATTTCAGCTACATGGATTATTTTCTAAACCCTACTTGCTTAAAAGGAAACCCATGGATATGTTTGATTTACTTTTAAACAATATTTGACTATAACCTTATAAACAATATTTGACTATAACCTTATAAACAATTATGTTTTGTAAGTACTACCACGAAAGTCCCATGCCTTGGGGGACTTAAATAACCATTGGCCTCTATTTGACCACTTTGTGGTCCTCTGTTTGTCATGAATCTATTGATCTCTGTTCTGTGTGGAGCAAAGTGCTATGCGGAGATAAGTGCTACACTATTGTGGGAGCCACCTCTATACTCCGTACGAGCCACCTCTTGAGTTCGTACCTCTGTTTTGACTGTCATTCTTGTGACATCTGTTCTATTATGTTCAGTATCGTGGTTATGATTATTTATTTACTTAATTTCTGTATTTTAGTTCCTGCCACTTAAATGATTTGTTTACCAATGATTTATTTACCAAACTGAGTTATGTAAATGTTTTGGCCTAATTAACTATCCATGGTTATTTTGTGTCCCTTATATTCTTGGTATAATATTTCTCACTCTGCCAAGTGCTTATAGCTGTTTACCAATTTTCAAGAAACAATGCAATTCAGAAATAACTTTTAAGAAAATCGGGTTGCGGAATAGACACACACAACACTTTTATGATATTTTTATATGTAAATATCGGCTTTTTTTGTCAATATAATTTTGAAATAAAAATAGAAGTTCCGATGATTATTTTGGTACCCTCACTTAAATATTACTTCCGCTCGTGTTTATTAATTTGTTTATTAATTGGCCGGATGTAACTTCAGTTACTGGCCATCACGATACTTAACCCTTTGGGTACGGAGAGTGGGTCGTGACACCAGTAACTTAATCCGAAAAAATTTATGCCCTGCGGGCAGCCCGCCCTAGCAGCCCACCCACCCGCTCCCCTTCATCTCTACTAGACGACCAACAGTCAAAATTCAAAAAAAAAAAAAAATGTTGATAACTTGCAATGGTAAATAAATAAATAAATAATAGTCATTTCATTACGCAAACTGATGCACTGCACTGCCCTATGCCAACAGAAAAACATATAATAATTTAAATGTCTATTGTTGCAAACTGATAGTAAAAATAATTTAAAAAATAAAATAATAATTCAAACGGTCACATGACCGTTTAACAGAACGACCTTTTATTATTATTATTATTATTTTACAAATTTACCCCATCCTCTCAAACTCCTATAAATATCACCCTTTCTTCCAAAATAAATTTCCCAAACAATTCTCTCTCTCAAAAACTCTCAATCTCTCTCAACTCTCAACTCTCAACTTTCTCAATTAATTTTGAAGTCTCATCCCTAAGTGACAATTACAATTGTGTAAGAAGAAACTTTTATTAGAATAAACTAATTTTTATATTGCATTCACCAATCAGTAACATTAATTAGTTTAATTAAATTTGTTGGTTACTCATTTTTTTGTATTAATTATTTCTTAACATATATTAGTTGTTATTGTTTACTCATTATTGTTACTCATTATTTAAATCAATTGTTAGTTCTTATATATTATTTTACTTACATTACTATAGATCATAATATTCATAATATTTATGTCGCTATTGATGCATATATTACACAACATGAATCTGCTAATTCTCCTTCTAATTTACCTAATATCCCTCTTCCAATAGCTGGATCATTATCTAGGGGCACAACTAGTGATGTTTGGAACATTTTGAAAAAATATCTATAAATAATTCTGATGATACAATTACATTTAAAGCAAATATACATATTGAGCATATTACTTAGTACTGCATCTGCAGGGGATACTAGTCATCTAAAAAGGCAAGTTAATAGACATTTACAAAATCAACAACTTGATATTTTAGAAGTCAAATGCAATTAGAGAGTTTATTAACTAGTCATTTGCAAACATTTTCATATGATCATATACGTGTGCAAAATTCTATAATTGATTATATTATTAAAAATAATATAATTTTACTACTTGTGAATGTCCCGATTTTACCCAAATGATTAACGAAAATTTTGCATCGCAATATCAAAGTTTTTCAAAAAATACTACTAGAAACAAGACTGTAAAAGAGTTTTGAGGATATTAAAAGTGAATTGTTTGACATCTTTAAAAAATTGAATGGAAGAGTTTGTTTAACATCTAATTTGTGATCAAATAATGGTTTAAAATATCAATGTATCACTTTCACATTTTATTGGTAATGATTAGATTTTAAATAAAAGAATTATTTCATTTATATTAGTTGAACATCCATACACTGGTCATTCGCTTAGTGTAGAAATAAAAAATATATTATATGAGTGAGTTTTGTAAAATAAAATACTTACCATTAGTTTAGATAATGCAATATATTATAATTAGACTGTAGGCCATTTGAAATCAACTTTAGAATTACTTGTTGGTGGTAATTTATTTCATATTCGTTGTTGTGCCCATATTTTAAATTTGATTGTTAAAGAAGCTATGTATGTATACGAGACTTCTATACTGGTAATAAAAAATGCAGTTGTTACTATCATGTCTTCTGTTAATCGAATTTCGAAATATAGAAAAATTGGTCAACGAAGGTATGTCATTTAAAAAATTAATTTTAGATATAGACAGTAGGTGGAATTCAACGTATAATATGTTAAAAAGAGCTTGTAAACAAAGAAAAGTAATAAATTTATTTTTTGTAACAATATCAATAGGAGAAGTACTGACTCTCATAGAACTTAATTGGCGCCAAGTAGCCTTATATAAAGTTTTTTTAAAAGTTTTTGATACTACAACAAAATTATTTTCTTATATAAATATTCTTACTTCACCATTTTTTTTACATATGTTAGTAGAAATAATTAAAATATTTGTGAAATATATGGGTAATGAATATTATGAAACTATTATTACTTCAATGAAAGAAAAATTTGATAAATATTTTGATCAATTGCCTAATCTTTTGCGTTTAGCTATAATAATTGATCATAAATGTAAAGAAATTGATTTACAAAAATTTTTATAATGTATTTTCGCTGATCAAAAATAATTTGTCCCTATTATGCAAACATGCAAAACATTATTTGAAGAATATAAGGCAGCTGCATCTGCAAATACACCTATACACACTACACTAGCAGTCTCATATCGAGGCGGGAGATTAAGTGTTTTTTCAGTAATAAAAAGTAAAAGAATATCTCAAGATACAAGCATAAGTAGTTCTGAACTACAACGTCATTTGGAAAGTCTATTAGTGGATGATTTCGATAATTTTGACATTTTGGATTAGTGGAAACAAAATGAGACTATGTAACCTGTGGTTTCACAGATGCCCATGATATACTAATCGTTTCTATTTTTACAGTTGTTTCGGAAATAGCTTTTAGTGCAGATGGACAAGTACTGAGTGATTATCGCAGCAGTCCTTCGCCCCAAATGATTGAGGCACTGATGATAACTAGAGATCATATGCATGCGCTTACAAGAAAACAAAATTATATATAGTGAAAAAGAGAGAATTCAAAATGATTTGGATGACATATCATCGGGTAACGTGAGTGAATTGTCTGCCTCCCCTACTGATTGATCAACAATTTATTTTTTACTATTTCATTTCGTTATTTTTTTGTATTAGATTATTAAGGTGGAGTATAATGCAAATGATTAATAGGCTAGTAGGTGTCAACCTAATTAGGATGTACTTAACCTATAGTAATGCAATTGATCCACCATCATCAATAATCTACATCTATTTTATTTAATGATATAAATTTTTATAATATTTTATTTTATTTTGAAATAAAAATTATTCATTCAATAAATGTTATATATTTAATTTAATTGTTGTAATATTGAAAGTTTCATTTTGACATATATAAAATTATTCATTTCAAAAAAAGAAAATTACATAATTTCATACTTTTTTAATCATAAGTTCATAACCAAAAAAACATAAGTTATACCTAATTAAATTTAAATATCACCACACATGAAACATAACCAAACATCTCATTAATCTTAACTAAAACACTCTAATACAATTTCTTTTTTAT
Source organism: Camellia japonica (assembly GCA_030407325.1). Classification (NCBI taxonomy): domain Eukaryota; kingdom Viridiplantae; phylum Streptophyta; class Magnoliopsida; order Ericales; family Theaceae; genus Camellia; species Camellia japonica. The sequence continues at coordinate 165,430,643 of JAPPVO010000031.1, read as the reverse complement.
TTTTTTATCCGTCATAAATAATCTATATACATGATATATTTATCGTTCATTTTTCAAAAAAAGGAAAAAAAAAGACTCTCCAGCCCGGCCCGTGACACTATTCTAAATGTATTTGAGCCTCACTTTTCAGCCCTATCTAACCTAGCCCGACCCGACCAAACCCAACCCGCCAAAGAGGTAGGAGCAGGCAAGCCCTGCCACAGATTGGCCCAAGTCCAGGCCATAATTACACCTTAGCCTCCACCCATCTTCTTAAATGCATTAATGTCCTTGAATTGTAAATATATACTAGTTAAAAAATGCCGGTGTAAGGTACGGCTTTTATTGTGAAAAATTTGCGTCTTGTTTGGTTTGATTTATTGAAATTATTTTTAAATATTTTTTATAAAAAAATAAAATTAATTTTGACATGGATAGGCCTACAAGGACCACAGCCCACAGTGAAAGCCCACCATTTAGACCCCATTGCATAACCCGGGTAGTAAAACCCAGGACAGCTGGAGGCCAACTGAGCAGGGAAGGCCAATGATACTCGGACACATGGCAGGTGCAGAACAGGCCACGTCAGCAGACAAAGATCTGCAAAGTTATTGCCACAATACATCACCATTAATGCGGCCCATCACAGCATTTATTACGACAACACCTTCCCGTCGGAACAGCGCTCCTTACCCTGAACAAGGTAGGCTGCATCACAAGCTTTCGGCGAGGGAGGCACGTCGGAAGGGACAGTGAAATGATTACCAGGAATATAAGCAAGCATGGAAGGCAAGAAAAAGGTTAAGCATTTTCTATTCCTCTAACCTCTCTCTCTCTCTATATATATATATATATATATATATATCCACTACTTCCACTTCTAATTTACGCCGGAGGGTTCACTGGGGGACTACCCTGTTCCCTGTTGAACTTGTTTGCAGGTCTTCCAGTGGGTTTCATCACTCGGCCGTGGGCTTGAAGAGCTCAGATCAGTCCAGTCCATCTACTGTGAACGAACTGTATCATCAGTTGGCGCCGTCTGTGGGAAACTGGTTTGTCCGTGCGCCAGTTGTGTTCATTGTCGCCGGAGACCCTATTCCAGTAACCTTTTCACCTCACCCGTCAAGTGTATGGTCACGACTCGATCCATGGCTTCCCACCATAATGCTACCGATCATCAAGCCGACCCTCCCAATCCAAACAACCCACCACAATACTTCATCGAACTTACTAACAGCATCAACCGTATGGCCGAGCAAAACCAAGCCTTAACAAACGCTCTGCTCCAGAGAAACCTCCCCATTCCTCCACCGCCACCTCCAAATATCCTGCCCAACCCAGAATGAACTCCCGGCCATACTACCCCACAACTCAATCCACCTAACTTGGACGGTTTACAACCTCCCCACCCACATATAAATCCGCCACCTCCACTCCCACACCCATCGGTCATAGCACCAGCCCCCGAAGGAGAGGCCAGCAGCATCCAACACCTGTCTCCCTCTGGTGGTGACAACATCTCCCTCTGGGACGCTGAACTCCGAGCCATGAAGCTCCAGCTACAAGGGGTTATGCAGAATATCCAGCATAAGCCCTCCACCACCGCAAACTCGCCATTTGTCGCCTCCATCCGAGACAAACCCTGCGCCAAATTCAAAATGCCCACCATTGACTCCTTCGATGGCACAACCGACCGGTCGACCATCTGGAGACCTACCGCACCCTCATGATCCTCCATGCCTTCCCTGACGAAATCATGTGCCGAGCCTTTCCTGTGACACTGAAGGGGTCGGCTCGGCTGTGGTTTAGCCAGTTACCACCGGACTCGGTCTCCACTTTTCAGCATCTCAGTGACTCTTTCTTGAGCCATTTTATCGGAGCTCAGCGCCAACGACACCCGGCCACCCAACTACTCAACATCCGTCAGACCGAGGGGGAATCACTGCGCAGCTTCGTTACTCGCTTCAACACCGAAGCCCTGCAAGTTGTCGAAAATGACGACAAGGTCATCCTCACAGCTTTCATGGCCGGTTGCAGTCATCTGATTTCCTTTTCTCCCTCTCTAAGAACCCCCGACCTCCATGGCAGTCCTACTCTCCAAAGCCCAAAAATACATGAATGTCGAGGATTCATAGCCGCTCGGCAAGATCCAACAGCTAAAAACCCGACCCCTAGAGAAAAGAGAAAAGACCAAGAACCCGGCAACGCCCAGTATCATAGCCAGACACCCCGCTATACCGACCGACCCCCTCGTGTCGACCGGTCAACACAGCCAGCCCGCCCGCCCGGTCGGTTCGAGCGATATACACCTCTCAATTCTCCCATGGAACATGTCCTCAACCAGATCCAACGGGACTACCCCCTCAAATGGCTCCCCCTCCACGGAACCCTTCCAACCGGAAAGACCAATCCAAATATTGCCGTTTCCACCAGGACCATGGCCATAACACTGACAATTGCATCAGTCTCAAGGATCAGGTGGAGACCCTCATCCGCCAGGGGCGTCTAAGCCGATTCACAGACACCCGCCCTCAACAGAGGCAAAGAACCGAACCCCACAGAGACAATCGCCGACACAGCCCACCACGGCAGCCAGCTCAGCCAAATCCAGGCCATGATCGACCTCCACAACAGCCTCAGCCCCAAGGTAACCCACCCCCGCCAGTTGGTGAAATCAGTGTTATTTCAGGTGGACTCGCCTGCGGGGGACCATCCCGTTCGGCTCAGAAGGCAGAACTTAGAAAAATACGTCAGGGCTCAGATAAGGCAGTCACCACGATAGACCGACCCCCCAAGCAACCCAAGCAGTGGACAGAGCCCATCACCTTCACGGACGCCGACTGTACAGGCATCCGTTATCCTCATGATGACCCCCTTGTCATTTCGGCCATCCTCTCCAACTACAAGATCAGACGAGTTCTCATCGACAACGGCAGCTCTTCAGACATCATCTTCCTCAACTGCTTCCGCCAGCTCAAGATTGGGGAAGAAAGCTTGTCTCCACTCCAAACCCCCCTGGTCGGCTTCACCGGCGACCGTGTGACCTCCATTGGTTCCATTGATCTTCCCATCACCATTGGCGAATACCCACGGCAGGCCACAAAGTTGCTCACATTCCTTGTGGTCGACTGCCCCTCTGCCTACAACATCATCCTGGGCCGCACCGCCCTAAACGCTTTCCAAGTCATCACATCCACCTATCATCTTGCCCTCAAGTTTCCCACCGACCTCGGGGTCGGAACAGTCAGAGGAGAGCAGACCGTGGCCAGGGAGTGTTATGTTGCTTTACTTAAAGAAGTCAAGCTGAAGGAGGCCATGATCATTGAAGGACTTGATGTTCGAGACGAAGATGAGCTGATCAGGGGAGAACCTGTTGAGAAGCTCATTGAGGTTCCCATCGACCCCACTAACCCTACAAAAACTGCCAAGATCGGCAGTCAACTATCCCCCCAAGCCAGAGTCGACCTTACTGCCCTCCTGACCGAGCACAATGACGTATTTGCCTGGACCCACTCAGACATGCCAGGCATCGACCCCTCCTTCATAACTCACCACCTTAGCATCGAACCCCATTTCCGACCATACCGCCAAAAGCAGCGTATTTTCCACCCAGAGCGTAATAATCTCATAGCTGCAGAGGTGGACAAACTCCTCGAGGCTCAATTCATCCCAAAATGTCAATTATCCTAAGTGGCTGTCCAATGTGGTTCTAGTCCGCAGAACAATGGTAAGTGGCGTCTCTGCGTCGATTACTCTGACCTGAACCGAGCTTGCCCCAAAGATAGCTATCCACTCCCGCATTGATCTGCTGGTCGACGCCACGGCCGGTCACCAAATGCTCAGCTTCATGGATGCTTTCTCCGGATACAACCAAATCATGATGCACTCATCTGATCGGGAACACACATCCTTCATCACCGACCGAGGTACCTACCACTACCGTGTCATGCCGTTTGGACTGAAGAATGCGGGGCCACCTACCAACGGTTAGTCAATGCAGTTTTCCAACATCAGATCGGTCGAACATAGAGGTGTATGTGGACGACATGCTAGTCAAAAGCAAACTCTCCACTGACCATCTGACCGACCTACGGGAGACCTTTGCCACCCTTCGCAAGTACCAGATGAAGCTCAACCCAGAGAAGTGCGCCTTTGGCGTAGGATCTGGAAAGTTCTTGGGTTTTATAGTCAGTCAGCGCGGCATTGAGGCCAACCCGGAAAAGATCAAGGCCTTGATTGAGATGCAGTCACCCAAAACCGTTAAGGAAGTTCAACGACTCACTGGCAGAGGCGGCCCTCAACCGGTTCATTTCCCGCGCAACAGATAAGTGCCTACCATTCTTCAAAGTCCTTCGGCAGACTTTCGAATGGACGACTGAATCCGAGAAGGCTTTCCAGCAGTTGAAACAATGCATGGCCAACCTCCCTTCTTTCACAAGCAATCACGGGCGAGCCCCTCTTCCTCTATTTAGCAGTATCGAACACCGCCGTCAGTGCAGCTCTTATACGGGAAGATGGCTCAGTCCAACGGCCGGTCTACTACATCAGCCGAGCTCTCAAGGGGGCAGAACAGAATTATCCACTGCTAGAAAAGCTGTCCTTGGCCTTGGTCACCGCCTCCAGACGACTTCGTCCTTACTTCCAGGCCCACTCCATAGTGGTCCTCACCGACCAGCCCCTGAAGAAGATCATCCAGCAGCTAGAGCTTTCTGGCCGACTTATGCAATGGTCAGTGGAACTCAGCCAGTTTGACATCTCCTACCGCCCTCGCACAACCATCAAGAGGCAAGCTGTAGCCGACTTCATTCTGGAATTCACCAATACACCCCAACACTTACTCCTCCACCTCCCCACCCCTGCTGAACCAGAAAACCCCATTCTTGGACTTTCAACGTCGCGGGTCATCCCGGAGGGAAGATAGTGGAGCGGGCCTCATTCACCTCCCTAAAGGTGGTTATTTCAAATACGCTCTCCTCTTTGTTTGAGGCCAGCAACAATGAGGCCGAATATGAAGCGTTGATAGAGGCTCCGTCTGGCCAAAGACATTGGTGTTAGCCACATCCGCGTGTTCAGTGACTCCCAGCTCATCGTCGGTCAGATCACGGGGGAATTCGATGCCAAGGATGGCACAATGCGGGCTTACAGGGACATGACACTACCCCTTGTTCGCCTCTTCAATACTTTCCAGATCAAACACATACCTCGGGCGGAAAATTCCAAAGCAGATGAGATGGCTCAGTTGGCCTCTGCCGACCAGTCCGACCTCAGCCACGGAGTCCGCCTCGAATACCTAACTCATCCTGCCATCACACCCGACCTGCACGAAGTGCAGTTCCTCCAGATCGAACCCATCCCTTGGGCATCCGACATCATCCTATTTCTGACGACAGGGGCCCTCCCAGATGATAAACAGCAGGCCGCCAAAGTAAGGGCTCGGTCGTCCAATTATCTTCTCGATGGTGGCATCCTGTACAAGCGTGGTTTTTCACGACCATATCTGCGATGCCTCAATTCAACACAAGCAACCTATGTCATGCAGGAAATCCATGAGGGAATTTGTGGCAACCACTCGGGCGGCAGGTCCCTAGCACACAAAATACTCCGCACTGGTTACTTTTGGCCAACTCTTAATCAAGATGCGACTGATTTTGTCCTCAAGTGCGATAAGTGTCAGCGCTTTGCCAACATCCCCCATGCCCCGCCTACAGAGTTGATCACGCTTTGCAGCCCCTATCCATTCGCCAAATGGGGGATCGACCTGATCGGTCCACTTCCCACTGGCCGAGGCCAGACCAAGTTCGCAGTCGTCGCCATTGACTACTTCACCAAGTGGGTAGAGGCTGAACCCTTAGCCACCATTACCGAGCGGAACACAACCAAGTTCATCTGGCAATCGATCGTTTGCAGGTTTGGCATCCCTCAGGCCATTGTGTCAGACAACGGCAAGCAATTCGACAACGCCAAGTACAGAAAGTTCTGTGCAGATCTCCAGATTCAACCATGTTTCTCCTCCCCTGGCCATCCCCAAGCTAATGGCCAAGTTGAGGTCACCAATCGTTCTCTTCTGAAGATCATCAAGGCTAAGCTGGAAGCTGCTAAGGGACTTTGGGCTGAGGAACTGCCGAATGTGCTCTGGGCCTACCGGACAACAGCTCGGACCCCCACTGGAGAAACCCCCTTTCGCCTAACATACGGCGCTGAGGCGGTTATTCCAGTGGAAATCGGTCTGCCTACTCCACGAGTTCTACATTCGGATCCAGCGCTCACTGAAGAGCTCCGTCGGGCGGATTTGGACCTAATTGAAGAGCTCAGGGAGACCGCTGCAGTCAGATTGGCCTCATACCAACAGAAAATGAGAACGCACTATACCGCAAAGTCCGACCACGGGAATTCGCGTAGGAGATCTTGTTTAAGAGAGGCCACTCTTGCCACCAAAATCCGACTGAGGGAAAACTGGCAGCCAAATGGGAGGGACCTATATTGTGAAAGCCAGACCGCGTCCAGGCACTTACCGACTTCAAGACATGGAGGGTCGCGACCTTCCTCACCCATGGAACGCTGAACACTTGAAACGCTACTTTCAATAAGCTATTTGTATCACTCAATTGTTGTACTTTCTTTTTGACGCAATATAAATTTTGATCATTGGACTACATTCTCATGACAACAATTTTGTCTCCCAGCTACGTGTCCCTCAATAACATTTTTACTTGCAGCACTTACTCAAAGCCTCGGCCAGACCAGCACTTCAAAGCCTCAGCCAGACTGAGCACCAAAGCCTCGGCCAGACCGAGCACTTCAAGCCTCAGCCAGACTGAGCACCAAACCTCGGCCAGACCGAGCACTTCAAAAGCCTCAGCCAGACTGAGCACCAAAAGCCTCGGCCAGACCAAGCACTTCCAAAGCCTTGGCCAGACCGAGCACTTCCGAAGCCTCAGCCAGACTGAGCACTTCCAAAGCCCTCAGCCATGACCGAGCGCTCCAAAAGACTCAACCAGACTGAATGCCACCAATGCAGGTCCAGAATGCCTTACTTACAACCTCAATTCCACCATCAGTAACATTCCATAATCATATCCTTAATAAAATCTACAATGCGCATCAAGGAGTTCCCTACTTTCCTTTGACAGTCACAATTTCAGATCAAAGTTTTTACACTACCCTTTACTTAGTCAAAATTCCCAAGATGTTCTCACATGTTTCATTTACTAATCAGATTATTTCCTCCACCATCTAGCGTGAATTTTTATATAAATTTTTATACAAGTCCCATGTCAGCCTACATCGCGCATTAAGGGGTTTTTTACTTTACTTTGCATTGAAGATTTATCCAAGTCCAACTTTACTCTGCATCACGGAGTCCTTTACTTTACTTTGCATTGAATTCTTATACAAGTCCTATTTCAACATTACTTTGAACTTCACTCAATTTTCATACAATCCCATTTTGCTCTGCATTCAGTTTCTCTCTAATTCAATCCCACTCCTCTTTAAGTTTTTATACAAGTCTAGTCTCACTATGCATAAAGGTTCTTTTAACTTTACCCAATATTGGATTTTTATTATACCTCTGTAAGACTTATACATAAGCAAACACAATCGAATCATAGAAACTCAAAGGAAATTTTATTTATTCAAAAACATGTACATCAGTCCATTACAATACTTCAAAAGAAAAAAATATATATATAACAATAATAAACAATGTGTGCACAAAAACAAAAACAACAAAGTGGGCCTCCTCCGTCTTCCCCAGTCATTCTTCTTCACTAGATAAGGTCTTCCTCTTCAACGCCTTCATCCAGGGGGGTCTGGGCCATATCATCTTCCCAATCGTTACACTACTAAGGTCAAGTCTGGGAACAGTTCCTCAGCCCTCCGTTTGAACATTTTCCACCCACTGTCCCAGTACTCTGTCATTTCGTGTTTGTAGAAGTCTGACTGCTGGAAGCTTGCAATGACTTCAGATTCAGTTCTCCCCCCAACAGTCGTCCTTGATGGGCCAGCCCCCCCAGACTCCTCCCTTGCTAAACTGCTGGCAACTGCAGCATCAACAGCCATCTGAAATTCTGGAGATCCCTTGAACTGCTCCACCGCTGCGACGCACAGATCAGGGTAGGCCGCCCTCTCCGAGGCCGCCTTCGCCTTCGCCTCGTCCAGCTCCTTCATCAAGGTCGCCTTTTCAGCTGCAGCCTTAGCCCTCCCCTCCTCTAACTCCTTCGCCAGGCTCTTTTTTTTCGTCGCCAATTTGGCCCTCTCAGCCTTCAACTCCCTCTTCAAAGCCTCTCCCTCAGCAATCAACTTCGCCCTCTCCGCATCCACCTCCTTCTGATACTTCTCCTTCTCCTCCTTTGCCTTCGACCGCTCGCTCTCTAACTCTTTCTGCAGAGCATCCACCCTACCATCTGCCTCATCCTTTTGCCTAACTAACTCTTCATTGTTGAGCATCGCCTCTTCATGGCGTTCAACCGTGACGGCACAAGCCTTCTGGGCCTCATCCACCTTCTTCCGCTCGCCAGCCAGTTAGAACTCGAGCGACACAACCTGGCGGCGCGTGTCCTCCAGCTCCCCCTTGGCCACTTGCAGATCGGCATGAGCACTCGCCCAGCTTGCACTCTCCTTCTTCAAGTTTATAAGCTGGGTCTTGGCTTCCTCCGTCTTTAGCTTGGCAGCCCCCGCCTTCCTCAGAAGGGCCTCTGCCAAGGTGGTTACCTCCATTTGAGCGGAGCATAACCCCCTCAGCAGGTTAGCCTCACTGAATTTGGACGCCAAGCGCAGAGCGGACTCATCTACGATCTTCACCAAGCGGTCTGCTCCAGACCTGGCTGGGCCTTCTTCTCCCTCCAGCCGTCCAGTCACAGCAAGGACATGATAGATGGCTGTATTCAAGCTGACGCCCCCTTCCTGGGGCGCAGGACCCCCCTGGGGTCGTTCCTCCCCCCTTTGTCCAGGAACACTCCTCCCCACCCCTACGCCGATCTCCGCCATCACTGGCACAACTTCCCTGACCTGTGAGGATACGTCCACCACCTCTGGGACGACCACCCTTTCTGGGGTCTCTTCCACTTTCCCCCATCCACCTGTTTGGCCTGGCTGGCCTCTTCCACCCTCACCTCCTTTCTCCTTTTTTGTGCTGGCTCTTCCTCACTCCACTTCAACCTCTTCTTCTTCTTCTTCCCTACGCCCAACGCCTCCATCTCCTTCAACGACCTCTCCTTTAGAGGGTCTTTTGGGAGCGGTCGCGGCACAAACTCGCCCAAGTTCTTCTCTTCCAAGGGTTGAGGACGCGGTCGAATCCTCTCCTCGCAACTGGCTGGGCGGTCGGTCGGCTTTGCCTCTTTGAACTTCTGCGCTTTCACCAAGATGGCTTGATCTTCTGCCTCCTGCACTCTTCTCCTGGCCTCCAATTCCGCTCGGTCGAGGTCCCCACCGATCAGTTTCAGACCCACCCCGCCTCAAACAGCGCGGATTGGCTGAACGAGCTCATCCCACTAGTTTTTTCCTTCTCCCTCACTCCTTTACTCTCTTCACCCTCTCCTCTGCCGCTCCAATTTTCGCTCCACAGACCTGGTTAGCACCTTCCACACCGTACGCACACCAGCCCCTCCAGAGGTGGACACGTAGAACACCGTGGCCTCCAACTTTTGATGGACGTTGGCAACCCCACCACCAAACCTTCCTGCCGCTGCCTGAAGGGTGACCCAAGTCTCCTGCGCCCTGACGCCTTGTAGCAGCCGAAGAACTCCTCCACAGTCATGGCCTGCCCCCCATTCGCCTCGGCCATGCACTTCGCAAGCCAGCAAGATCTTCCATGCATTGGGCATTAGTTGCCCTGGTGCTACCTCCAGATGGTTGAGCATGTCCACCACTATTTGTGGCAGTGGCAACCTTAGCCCATCCTTTAGGGCTTCCTTGTAGAGAGAAAACTCTCCTGGCCTGGCGTCAGACGGCCTCTCTGTTGATGTGGGCAGCGACAACTCCACCTCCACAGGAATTTGGTACCTTTCACGGATAGCCTCCAACTCCACCGCAGTAATAATGGATCTGTCAGCCCTCGAATGCTAGTGATCTGGTTCCACCTGACTGATTGGCGTCGGCGCTGCAATCATGGTGGAACCATGGGATCGCACCCCGACTCCCCACCCTTTCTGCTATACTGTGCTGCTAGCTCCTCCGCATCATCGTCCCTAGCGGGTCACCCTCACAATCGCAGCTTCTTCCTGGGCCATTTCTAAAGCTGTGTCTGCGAATCACCCTCTGATGCAGGTGCAGAAAATTGAAAAAGTGCTTCAAAGGTGTATCGTCACCAACGAAGGAATTGACACTAGGGATATTTTGAGTTTTTGTAAAGAAGTAGGTGAATCGAATGATACAAAAGCCCACGGTTTGCCCGTATTCCAAGGATCTAAATTGTTCACCAGTTTGAAAACTTTTCAAAATAATTCGCCAAAAACTGTCTTTTCAACCCCAAAATGACCTATCGTTTCATTTTACTCCAACGCCCCACTTCCCCCTCCACGATCCTGCACGTGTATGGTCACGATGCACTGACTCTTCCCTTTACCCTTCTTCCACTTCAAATCACCACGTGACACGCCGCCTTTTGAGCCCCGTGCCCCTCCGCTCGGCCACCTTCGTGGTCGGCACTCTTTACGGTCGGCCTCTCCCGCTCGGCCACCCTCACGGTCGGCCTCTCCCGCTCGGCCACTCTCGCAGTTGGCACCCTCACGGTCGGCCTCTTCCACTAGGCCACCTTCGTGGTCGGCACTCTTCACAGTCGGCCTCTCCCGCTCGGCCACCCTCACGGTCGGACTCCTCCGCTCGGCCGCCTTCGCGGTCGGTCTCCCCCTGCCGGTCGGACTCATCTTCCTCATTACTATTCCCTTCGTTGGACTGAAGCTGCACTCGGAATGGGGGACTACTGACATGGATAGGCCCACAAGGACCATAGCCCACAGTGAAGCCCACCATTTAGACCCCATTGCATAACCCGGGTAGTAAAACCCAAGACAGCTGGAGGCAACTGAGCAGGGAAGGCCAATGATACTCGAACACATGGCAGGTGCAGAACAGGCCACGTCAGCAGACAAAGATCTGCAAAGTTATTGCCACAATACATCACCATTAATGCGGCCCATTACAGCATTTATTACGACAACACCTTCCCGTCGGAACAGCGCTCCTTACCCTAAACAAGGTAGGCTGCATCACAGGCTTTCGGCGAGGGAGGCACGTCGGAAGGGACAGTGAAATGATTACCAAGGAATATAAGCAAGCATGGAAGGCAAGAAAAAGGTTAAGCATTTTCTATTCCTCTAACCCTCTCTCTCTCTCTTCTCTCTATATTATATATATATATATATCCACTACTTCCACTTCTAATTTACACGCCGGAGGGTTCACTGGGGACTACCCTGTTCCCTGTTGAACTTGTTTGCAGGTCTTCCAGTGGGTTTCATCATCGGCCGTGGGCTTGAAGAGCTTGGATCAGTCCAGTCCATCTACTGTGAACGAACTGTATCATCAAATTGACTAAAAGAAATATCAAGAAGATATTTTTAAATTTTTATAATTTATTTTTAGTCTTAAAAAAAATAAAACTATATTTTATTTATATTTATCTATTTTTTCACCAAATTAAAATTTAAGTTTTACCAAAAAAAAATCTAAAAACAAATTTTAAAAATCAAACTATAACATAGACTTCACTCTATAGTACTTTTGGTCCTTGCTACTACAAAGACTATGAAAAATTATGTTATGGCCTTCGAATAAGTTTACATGGTACCCCTACTTAATATTATTGGTTGCAAGATTCAATATTTTTTGTTAGAATATTAGAAAACAACTTGATAAGTGATAAATGGTGTGGAGCATTGCTCTTATCCAAAGATTATTTTCAAAATAATAAAAAAAAAAGTTTTTGACTCATTAACCATGAGTATGCTAAAATCTAATCAAGACCGCAAAAAAAAATTCATAAAATTTTATATATATCACAAAATTTGATATACATAAAAACAATATAGAGTAATGTGGTAAGTCTTAATTTTAGAATTTAAAGTAAAAATCTATCAAAGTTGCTTATATTTTGAAAAATTCATTGCTTCATTATTTTTGTCAAAATTTTATTAAACAAAAATGCTTGGTAGCCTGAAAAGGAGGGGCTCGAATGGCTCGAATGGGTGTTGGCCGAACGTCTACCCGGATAACCGGGTGAAAACTTATCTACCGTGGTTGTCACCTTTGTTGACTACGGCTGTCAATCTTCTCGCCGGACGACCGGTCGAACGTCCGCTGGACGACCGGCAAGATGAATTTCGAGCCATTCGAGCCAACTTCCTTTTCGGACTACCAAGTATTGCTCTTTATTAAAATGTCTAGAACTCACTAGGTATATCATCCATCCAAAAATATAGGTTGATCCAACAATTATAATATTGTTTTTAAAATCTTCTTATTATGTTTGTCTCTAAAAAAATAGATGTTCTATTTTCAAAAATATACCTGTTATCATTTTTTTTTATATTGAAAACAAACTTCATTAAAATAAATGCTACAGTTATCGGATCAACTTAATTTTTTTTCCATAAATGATATACTGAGTTACATACAAAATGAATAATTTGAATTTTAAAATGGTACATGTGATGGACTCAATAAATCCCTCAAATTCTCTCAAGTTTATATTTTAGTTTGAGAGAGATCTAAATGATATACTGAGTTACTTATAAAATGAATAATTTAAATTATCAAAATAATGCATGTGATGGACTCTACATATTCCTCAAATTCTCTTGAGTTTAGATTTTAGCTTACTTTGACTATTGATATTTTATATATAAAAAAAAAAGAAGAAGAAATTTAGCGCAGAAAGCATCAAGTACTAAATTCTATAAAACTATATTTATCCAAATGTAATATAAAAGGGTTTGACTTCTCTCATGTTGATAAACCAATTTGAGAGAGCGTTTGGGTTTAATGGGCCATGAGGCCAATCTTGGTAATCTAAACCGTTCACTTTTTAGTATTTATTTAAAAAAAATATTTATATAAAAAATCAAGATGATTGGATTTCGGTAACTATATGTTTGAATCATATTTATCTTTAAAAAAATGGACAACAAATATAATTTGAAGAATAACGTCCATTTTGAAAGACAAATGTAATTAAAATATATAGCTACCGAAATTCAATTATCTTGATTTTTTACATGAATATTCTTTTTAATGAGTTCTAAAAAAATAAACGATTTAGATCATTGAGATTGAGCTCACAATGGACCCATTAAGTCCAAATGCTCTCTCAAGTTAGATCCCCAACATTAAAGAAACCAAACCCAATTTAAAAACCTTCAAAATCCAAAAAATTACCACAAACCCACCAAAGGTGGAGTTGTAATATCCTCAAAGTAGTAAGGATAAAAAAATAAATTCCCTCAAATGTAATCATTAATCCATACATGAGAGCTAAATCAATTGAATAACAAAAATGTGAATTTACTAAGGAATCCAACAAAATAACCAAATTATCTAAAAGACCTAAAACAACAATGAAGTAGCCAAAATAAATATAAGGACAAAATGGGCAACCAGAAAAACAACCCATCAAAATATTCAACTGATTCTTATGGTATGTAAATATAGATATGGGAAATTTTGGTCAAAAGTCCCTTAATGTAATTGTATAGTGTTAAAAGGACAATTAAATATTTTCTAATGCATAAAGCCCTTTAAAATTTATTTGTTATGGATTAAGGACATAATATATATATATATTTAAATTCTAGACAACTTCACCTTTATCTTCCATTACTCCTTTCTTTCCATTTCAACCATCAATGTAATAATCTCTTTCTCTTCCTCTCCACACACACACACATATATATATATATATATCGTCTTTAATATTTCAAGTTGAAAATTTTTACAAGATTGCAAGAGATGATTCTACAATCGAATCGTAGAATTTCGATAATTGTTATATTTCAAACCTTATTTGCTGTATTTCAATAATTGTTTGGATTAAAACTTACAATTGAGCTATATAAGAGATGTGCATTTCGTTTATTTTTTTAGATGAAATAGTAAATAATTGTTCAAAATTGTGAATTGAAATTGAACAATGTGTTGTTCAAAATTGTGAAATTAAATAAATAGATTTATGAAGAAAACAAATTATATACCAAGAACATATGCTAATAATTACAATTAAATTTCAACAGAAATACACAAAACAATAAAAGGGTAAAGAGACGAAACCGAAGCCTACACGGAAGCAGTTTCCTTAAAACAGATTTCGCCGCCTCACGGGTCGAGTGCTTGAGGAAATCCGGCGTCTGTCTCCCAGGATACGACGGTCAAAACCAGCTACGGCAGAAGCACTATCTGTCTAGCTTAGCGAACAAAACAATGGCAGCACTCTCTCACAATAGGAACTATCTGCAAACTGACTTGTAAAATGGAAGCAAAAATTTCTATATTGAAACTTGACAGGAGGGTCTCAATTTATACATGTATAGGGGAGAGAGGAAGAGCCTCCAGCCTTTAAGGCTAGTCATTAAAACACCAAGCATCCATAGCCCCTTTCCAAAAATAAAAGTTGGATGCCCAAAGGATTCACACCCTTTAGCCAAGAAAAAGATTTAAATACTCTTTAAAATCCTATTCATGAATCTAACATCATGAAGCAATTTCTTGGCAATTTCTTATTCAAAACCCAATGGTTTTTGGCTCACTTGGACCCAACACAAAAAAAGGTTGGGACCCACTTTAATATTTAATTAAAGTCACCACACTTTAATATTAAATTAAAGTCCCCAAAAATCATTTTTTCCAACAATCCCCCACATGAATAAAAATTGACCGAAAGACTCAACAAACGGACATCGTTCAACAATAAAGACTCTGAGAGAGAGTACAACGACTAACCCCGACATCAGAGAAGGTAGCTTTTGGCTTTGAACCTCTCCCAGTGAAAACCTATCGAGTTTACTGGCAGATCAGTGAATAAGACATCTTGAACTGCTCTACCGTTTATGTAAACTGAGACAATAGATCTCACACGGGAATTACTCCTACCACCATTATGTTCTCACTGGTGTGCCCTGTGTGGCCCTGGACACTAGCCTGGTTCAGCGAGTGGTTTCAAAGAATCTTGGCCTGCCCAATTCTTCTAGAAGCGGCCCCACTTCAAACTCACATAGGTGACTCTACTAAAGTATCCTGCAATACTTAGCTCAACAGCTTAACACATAAGAGTCATTAAAAGCTCAGCTTATCCTCTACACTTGCAGGTATCACTGATAGAAGGAATGGCTGGAGGTTTAACCTCCTCAGTGACATACCACCGTTACACGCAATTAGGTTGTCCCATTGAACCTAGATCTTGGGATCTCCAGTCAACTAGGTTGGGTTTCCATTCCGGTAACTTCCAAAGGCCTTAACCCCATTCCTTTTGACGACGTTTCGACTAACACTCGACTTAACCCTTTGGTTAGCGGATCCGCAATGTTGTCCTTAGACTTTACATAGTCTAAAGAGACAACTCCATTCGAGAGTAGTTGTCGTATGGAATTATGTCTACGACGGATATGTCTAGACTTTCCATTATACATATTACTCTGTGCCCTACCAATTGCAGATTGACAATCACAATGAATACAAATAGCTGGCACAGGTTTAGACCAACGTGGAATATCTTCAATGAAATGGCGAAGCCATTCTGCTTCTTCCGTTGCTTTATCCAAAGCAATAAACTCTGATTCCATCGTTGATCTAGATATACACGTTTGCTTGGAAGATTTCCAAGACACGGCTGCCCCACCAAGAGTGAACACATATCCACTAGTGGACTTTGAGTCCTTTATATCTGATATCCAATTCGCGTCACTATATCCTTCAAGCACCGCTGGATATCGAGTATAATGCAGCCCATAATCCCGAGTGTAGCGTAAATACCTTAACACCCGCACAATGCCCTTCCAATGAGAAGCATCAGGATTACTTGTGTATCTACTAAGCCTGCTAACCGAGTAAGCTATATCGGCCTAGTACAACTCATCAGATACATTAAACTTCCAATTACCCGAGAATATTCTAACTGAGAGACACTCTCTTTATTATTCTTGGTAAAGTGTAGACTTAAGTCTACAGGTGTCGATGACACACTCGTATCTGATCCACTAAACTTCTCAAGTATCTTATCAACATAATGAGACTGAGAAAGTACAATTCCGCCAGAGATTCTGGTAATCTTAATTCCCAGAATAACATCTGCAATGCCCATATCCTTCATGTCAAATTAGAGTTTAACAACTTCTTGGTAGTTTTGATCATTTCATCGTTACTACCTATAATGAGCATATCATCAACATATAGACACAAAATGACATAACCTCTGTCAGTGTCTTTGACATAAATACACTTGTCACATTCGTTGATTCTAAACCCATTTGACAACATTACATTGTCAAACTTCTCATGCCATTGTTTAGGCGCTTGCTTCAAACCATACAAAGATTTGACAAGTTTACAGACTTTCTTGCTTTGTCCTGGAGCTGAAAACCCTTCAGGTTGCTCCATGTAGATTTCTTCATTCAAATCCCCATTTAAGAAAGCTGTCTTTACATCCATCTGGTGTATCTCAGATTGCGCAAAGCTGCTAAGCAATCACATGCGAATGGATGTTATCCTAGTTACAGGTGAGTACGTATCAAAGTAATCCAGGCCTTCTCGTTGCCTGTACCCTTTGATAACGAGCCTCGCCTTATACTTGTCAATTGACCCATCGGCCTTCATCTTTCTTTAAAAATCCATTTGCAGCCTAAAGGCTTACAACCTGGAGGTAAATCTACCAACTCCCAGGTGTGGTTCTGTAAGATGGAGTCAATCTCACTTTTGATCGCTTCTTTCCATAAAGGACTCTCAGGAGAAGTCACAGCTTCGTGGAAAGTTTGAGGTTCGTTCTCAACCATATAAGTCAAGAAGTCTGGATCAAAAGACTTGGACATCCTAGCCCTTTTACTCCTTCTAGGCTGATCATCACCTTGATTCTCAACTGATCATCAATGATCATCATCACTAGCAAGCTCATCAAATTGCTCCAAAACCTCAAACCCCTTCTTAGGTTCGGCAAGGAAAAATGTCTTCAAAGAAACATGCATTCCTTGACTCCATGATGGTATTCCTGTGAATGTCTGAATTTCAGACTTATGTACAAGAAACCGATATGCACTACTATTATGTGCATAACCAATGAATATACAATCCACGGATTTCGGGCCTATCCTAACCCGTTAGGGTGTAGGAATCGCCATAGCAAGACACCCCCACATTTGTAAGAATTTATAAGAAGGCTTAACGCCTTTCCATAACTCATACGGGATCTTGTCCACTTCGCTTCAACACAAGTTTCACACTTGTGTTTCGTCAGAACGACCTTGTCGGACTCAAAAACCATGCGAAAACATGTTTACTGAGAAGAGACCTTGAGACAAGATTCTAACAAATGTCCAAATACAGGACTTCGTTCAAGGTTAGCTCTTTCCTGAGGTTAACTTCAGGACCACCTTTCCCTCAACAAATGAGGTAGTAGAGTTTCCATAAACAACTTCTTACCGTTTGTAACCGGTTCGAAAGTTGTAAACAGCTCCTTCTCGGAGCAGATGTGGCGTGTAGCCCTAGTAAAATAAAACCCCTCGCTACCACAGTTGTAGCACTTCCCAAAGAACCGATAACCAGGTTCCCGCGGCTTGTATGCCAGCTTCTTTGCAACACCACCCCTTGGCCCCAGCATAGAGCCCTTGTTCACGGGGGCTTCTTCCTCATCCCAGAAAATTTGCCATGCTCAATGACATTGGCCTTCACTAAGGAGGTACTCCCTCCTTTCTTTCTATTATCCTCCTCAATTTGGAGTCAGATAATTAAGTCTTCTTTGTAGAATTTATACAAAGTTTTTTTAAACAAATCCTTGTGTCACAATGATTATGAAACTCTCAAAATCATATCACAGTAAATACATTCCCAGAATGTCATCAACCGAATTAGGCACCCAAATATATTTGGTCCAACCTATCACTCTGAAGCCAATAGTCTTACTATTAGGAAACACAAATCCAGTGTTCAATAGTCTACTATTCGGAACTTCATAACATGGCCAGTAGTCTTATCACTAGGAATCACTAATTTCTCAGCATGTGGTCAGTAGACTTTCTACTACTAGGAATCACAATGTCTTAACCTGTGATCAGTAGTCACTTTACTACTAGGAATCACAACGTCCTGACATAGGATCAATAGACTCTTTCATTACTAGGAATCATCATGTCTTGACATATGACCAGTAGCCTCTCCACTACTAGGAACATGATGTCTTGACATGTGATCAGTAATCTATTCACTACTAGGAACCACAATCTCATAACTGTGTAGCCAGTGGTCTAACACCTCCTAGGAACCACCAGTTTTCTATCTCTGTGATCAGTGATCTTGTACTCACTAGGAGCCACCAATTTAAGAATATATTTGGAATTTAAAAATCCAAAAAATATTCACCCACTATAACAGGTTGTCTCATCTTTGCTTTCAAGCAAAGTCACATAGCAATCACAAGGATACCAAACTAATTGCCTCTGATCAATTCAGAGATATTTTAATGCAATCTTATGATTTCCTTTAATCATACTTGATCTCTCAAGATCTTCCTTTAAGAATCTCGTGAGGCTAAGGTTGTCAGGTGGAACAACATTTCTGTTTGTCACCTTTTGAAGCCATTTCTGAAACATCACAACAAATTTCACTTCTGTGATTCCAGAAATTAAACTTAACCCTTAGAAAATCCCTCAGATGGAAATTTAATTCAAAACTAGTCTCACCATTTAACCTAGAATCGAACATGGTCAGGAATGTTCCCAGGAAGACTGGAGGGGTCACATCGGTCCCACTTAAAACCCAGTTAACCTTTTGACAAAACATTCAAGAGCATGTTGACTCCTAGTCCATAGGAAACAATTTAAAAATTAAGATTTCCAGGGGATAAACCAGGTTATAACAAACCGATTCCAAGCAAATAAAATTTGCTACCAGAATTACACCACTCATAAAAGTTAACCGGTACTCCCGGAACTACGCCCATTATTTCTGAATAAAATCAGAAATATTTTAGCTAATGCTAAAATTTGGTTTCCTTTCTCAAAACCAAAACACTTTGGACATAATCAGATTATAACCAAAGACTTTCTCCAAACTTGGTTTTCCAACACTTTGGGAATAAAATGATTAAACCCAAAGACTTCCTCAAACTCCAAAAGTTTGAAACCAAATCCATCTTAGTTGTCATTTCTGAACAAATAAGAACTACTCTTTAGCCAAAGCTAAAACTTTGGTTTCTATCACAGAAAACCAAAAAGTTCCAAACTTACAAGCAATTTAAAAATTGTTATAACAATTACACGCATATAAAATGCTTCTAACAAAACAAAATAAAACTTGCTACTACAAATTGGTAAACAAACCAACTAAATCTCAAGCAAAACATGCTTCAAACATTTAAATAAAATAGCCAATCCATAAGGATTCTATTTAGTCCAAAAGCCTTTCCACGCTTAGGTATTCCTATTCAACACAAAAGTTAGTAGTCCAAACATTTTTGTTTTTACATCCCAAATACTATTCATTTGGTTTTATATTTGTTTTTCGCATTGGTATCCCTACAAAGAAAGTTAGTAGCAAACCACAACAAAATACAAACAAATAATCTAAAAAATTTAATTATAATAAATAATTGAAACCATCTAGCCAACTATTAATTATATAAGTAACCAACTAATATAAGGTACCAAAACAAAATACAATTTGTAACTTCAAAATTAAATTACAACTTTAAAATAAAGTTCAATACTCATGAGTCATGAATGAAATTAATTCATAATAAACATTTAAACTAATAACTCCAAATAGATAAGTCAAATTCAAAGTTAATGCACCCAATTAAATAATTCAGATTAATGCACCTAATTAAATAATTCAGATTAATGCACCCAATTAATAATTTAGATTAATCATATACACAATTCATAAAACTCTATAACTCCAAATACATTAAATTATGTAATCTAGCCTAGAAAAAATAAGCATTCAAAATTGCAACATCCATAAATTATATTTTATAACCTTAAAATTATGCAAATCATGGTAGGGAAATGATGAACAATACGCATAAAACAAGATCATACTAATACAATTAAGTATGCAAATTATAATAGAGCATTCTAATTAAACTAAGCAATTAGAGAGTACCATTGCATAATTTACAATTATTGAAATAGTGAGCAATTCCGCAATAATTCCTAGTAACATTATACAAAGCTAACCTAATAGTCTAAATAAATCTATTCGATCAATTTCATAGAAAATATAAAAATCTGTTTTAAGCTTGTTGTTCAAAATTGTGAAATTAAATAAATAGATTATGAAGAAAACAAATTATATACCAAGAACATATGCTAATAATTACAATTAAATTTCAACAGAAATACACAAAACAATAAAAGGGTAAAGAGACGAAACCGAAGCCTGCACGGAAGCAGTTTCCTTAAAACAGATTTCGCCGCCTCACGGGTCGAGTGCTTGAGGAAATTCGGCGTCTGTCTCCCAGGATACGACGGTCAAAATCAGTTACGGCAGAAGCACTATCTGTCTAGCTTAGCGAACAAAACAATGGCAGCATTCTCTCACAATAGGAACTATCTAGCAAAATGACTTGTAAAATGGAAGCAAAAATTTCTATATTGAAACTTGATAGGAGGGTCTCAATTTATACATGTAAAGGGGAGAGAAGAAGAGCCTCCAGCCTTTAAGGCTGGTCATTAAAACACCAAGCATCCATAGCCCCTTTCCAAAAATATGAAAGGTTGGATGCCCAAAAGATTCACACCCTTTAGCCAAGAAAAATGATTTAAATACTCTTTAAAATCCTATTCATGAATCTAACATCATGAAGCAATTTCTTGGCAATTTCTTATTCAAAACCCAATGATTTTTGGCTCACTTGGACCCAACACAATAAAAGGTTGGGACCCACTTTAATATTAAATTAAAGTCACGAAAAATCATTTTTTCCAACACAATGTGCATTTCGTTTGTTATGATTATTTTTTTATTGAGTTTGATTGAATAACGATGTTCTTTTTTTTTGTTATATTAATTTTATTTTTGTTACTCCGGTAATATGTGGCTTGTGTTTTATTGACTGATATACTCTGTTTTAGTAACACTGAAAGTAAAATTTTACTCTGATTTTTTTATAACAATATGTAATCTTTTTTTTGTTTGCTAACTCTGTTTTAAATTAACAATAAAATTTTACTCTGTTAATATTATCAATTCATTATTCTAATAAATTTTTTATTCAATACTTCTACTTGTGACGGTAACAATTGTAATTACTATGGTGTTTAGTGATGGTGATGCAATTTACTATTTAAATACCAAAATTTCATGATAAATTGACTGTGAATCATAATAAAATTTCACTGTTAATTTTTCAATTAATAACTGTTATCTTACCGTGGAAATTTAAATGATAGTTGTTATTCCCATTTGTCCAGTGTCTTGAACCTGGGATCTGAATGTGGAATTCAATTTTAGGTGTTTGAATTTACTTCATGACAAAAAATTTAAATGGTTGTTGTCAACAAAAATCTATCATTTAATTTTCAATTGCTAACCCTTGTCGCACCGCAAAAGTTTAAAGGGTAGTTATTGTCCTGTGATGTTAAGCTGACATCATCATATGAATGATGCGGCACGTCATCTTCACCTTGTGAAGGAGTCTGGATTTCCTCCTTGCAATTCCTCCTTTTAATCTTCCTTGCAACGGCTGAGATCAGCTGCTAAAAAAATTAAAATTAGTCGTTGAATGTTGCAATAATTGATCTCAGTCGTTACAAAGAGGATTATTGCAAGAAAGAATTACAAGGAGGGGATCCCAACTCCTTGTGAAGACCTCTAGATCTTGTAGATATTAGGGTTTGAGAGAGAGAGAGAGAGAGAGAGAGAGAGAGAGAAAATGTGGTAATAGGGTTTAATCAAAATTAAATCAACCCTTCACATCAATCCTTTATATATAATAAACTCAAGTCTTACATAATGACAGTAATACCCGTCATTATATAAATAATAACACAAATATTCTAACAAAGCTTAATAGCTTTAATTTAATGATTAGAAATTTTTAGTAAGTGTCCCGTGCTTGGGATCCTAACGTGTGGTTTAGTTTTAAGTGTTTAACTCACTCTCTGACGAGAAAAGTTTTAAAAGTTTATTGCCATCGATAAAAAACTATCATTAATTCTTCAGTTACTAAACGTTACCTTACCACAAAAGTTTAAATGATAACTGTTGTTCCATTTTGTCGAGTGTCTTGAGCTTGGGAATCGATGTGGATTTAATTTTGGGTATTTGAGCTCGCTTCACCACAAAAAGTTTAAAGTGTTTTTGTCAACAAAAATATTTTTGTCCGATTAGCAACTGTTGACTATGAAAGTTTAAACAGTAGTTGTTCGCCCTTTTTGGTAAGGGATGTGAAGGTGAGATTCAGTTTTAGGTGTTTAAGTTCACTTTACGACAAAAGTTTTTAAAATGTTGTTGCTGCCAATAAAAAAATTACGGTTTATTTTTCAATTAGTAACCGTAGTCTTATAGTAAGATTTTAGATGGTAGTTAGATTTTATTTATCTTTTATTTATTATCAAGTCATTGTGAAATTTAATAAGAAATTGGAGTTAATGATCAAAATTATTTAATTTGTGGTATAAATTTAAAGGAAAAATATCGAATAAGGCCTTCTTTTGTCTAAATCAAATTCCATTGAATCCTACGTGAATCAACCCTCCCAAAAATACAATATTAATAGGATTCAATTAATTTTTTATTGAAAAAAGTAAGGCCTATTTAATATTTTTCCCAAAAAGATCGTTAAAATTTTAATTTATCTCATTTAGTTAAATTAGCGCTTGCATATACTAAGTGTTGGTCATGCAACCAATTTTTAATTTAAAATAACCATAAAATAAATTATCACGTCATACGCATCAATTAATTATTTTTTGTTTGGAGTCACAAGCTTCCATTAAAATACCTTGGGATGCCTCTTGGTGCCAAACCAGGTAGGAAGCAAACCTGGCAGCCAGTGGTGGATAGATTTAAAAAGAAATTATCTGGTTGGAAGAGAAGATTGCTTTCCTACGCGGGTAGAGTCACTCTGATTAAATCTGTTTTGTCCTCCCTACCTATAAATTATATGTCTTTGTTTAAGATTCCTGAGTGTGTTGCTAAAGAAATTGACAAGATTCAAGCTAGATTTCTTTGGGGAGGGGATGAATATAAAAGGAAGATACATATGGTAAAATGGAAAGAGGTGCAGCTAAATAAGAATCAAGGGGGTCTTGGAATAAGGGATATTAGAGTGACTAATGAGTGCTTGCTTCTCAAGTGGTGGTGGAGATATGCCTTGGAAGATGAAGCTTTGTGGAAATCTGTGATATGTGCCAAATATGGTGGTTCTGGGGGTCAGTGGTTCCCTGCATTGCCTGATCGTGGGTATGTTTCAGTTATCTGGAGAGATGTGATTGCTGTACCGTATTCAAATCCTAGGTTGTTTAACTTCTTTATGGAAAGTGTGGAGATTAGGATTGGTGATAGGAATAGGGTGAAGTTCTGGGATGATGTTTGGATGGGATCATCAAGTCTTAAATCCCAATTTCCTAGGTTGTACCAGCTGAATCTAGATAAAGATATCACCCTTAAAATGCAGGTCTCTTGTGGTAACAGTACAAACAGATGGTGTTTTAATTTCAGAAGGCCTTTATTTGGTTGGAAGAGGATGATGTGGTAAGGTTGCAAAATCTGCTGGGAGCAGGACCTTGCATTCATCTGGATCGAAAGGACTCATTAAGGTGGAAAGCTGAGCAGTCAGGGCTATTTACAGTTGGAGGTGTGTATAACTGGTATAAGCAAAGTGCTAGTCCTATACTCAGCTCATCAGATCTGGTTTGGCACAACTTTGCCCCTCCTAAGGCTAAATTTATTACTTGGCTTGCATGGAAAGGTAGGCTCAAAACATCTGCCTTCCTTAGTAGCATTGGAGTGTTGTCAGGCTCTGGGATTCTTTCCTGTATGTTGTGCAAAGCTGAAGTGGAATCTTCTAATCACCTTCTTCTGTCTTGTCCTTTCGTGTGGCATGTTTGGTCTGTTATTATGGATTGGTGGGGAATTCAATGGGTGATTCCAGGATCATTTGAAGAGTTGATGCAATGGTGGTTGGGGTGGAAGGTCAAGAAAAAGGAAAAGCTAGTTTGGAGAGTTGTTTTCATTTCTTGTGTTTGGTCTGTGTGGACATACAAAAATGACTGCATATTCAACAATACTCAACCTGCTGTTGTAGATTTGTGTGAGTTAATAAAAATTAGAGTGGCCATGTGGTTGAAGTCTTATGATATGGGGTGCTTTTACTCCATTAATGAGATAGTTTCTGTTATTATATATTATTATTATATAGTATTATATATTATACTCACCCTTTCGGTGAATATAATACTCCCAGACATCCTCACACTTCCACTAGCTTATTATATATTTCCTCATTGTATGCTTGTAAGCTGTAAAGTCACAAACCACTCACACCTTGTAATTATTGTTGTCGTTTGCTTTCGGTTCTCACAGCTATAATCAGCTGAAGCTCTTGTAACCAAAACACATTACTGAATACTACATACAACATTCATTCAGTCTCTTTCTTCTCTATAAAACTTACATGGTATCAGAGCCCAGTATTAAAATTCTGGCATTTTTCAATTTTGGTGTTTAGTCCCGTATACAGTGGAACTACACTTCTGACATTCTTCACTTTGGTGTTTAGTCCCGTAACTACACCAAACAGCTCGGAATCTCCTTCCGGTTCCAACGGCACCAAGCCCGTCACCAGAAAAGCTTCCACGCGCCTCCACGCGCCGCTTTTTTGCTCGGCGCGTCACTGCTTCCGTTGCCACGCTCCCACGCGCCTTCACGCGCCTTCCACCCAGCTGGTTCGTGCGCCGTTTCTGCTACCGTGCACCCGCGTGCGCCGTTCCGCTATTGTGCACCCGCGTGCACCGTTTTGCTACTGTGCACCATACGCCCTTTCTGCTAACGTGCGCCGCACGCTCCTCCTGCTAACGTGCGCCGCTGACATCATTTTCCTCCTGCTGACATCATCACTGCACAGCCCACCTTTCCTAGCTAATTTCGACCTTCCGGACTCATTGGTACACTCTGTTTTATCAAATTAAGCTCCTACAGGTCTATTCCTATCACATTACGCTCTACTCAACTATTATAATGGATCGTCATGATGCCTCTCGACCCATTTCCGTTATTTTGGATGGTTCCAACTATGTTCTATGGGCCCAAGCCATGTCTTCCTTCCTCAAAGGAAAGAAGCTCTGGCGAATTATCACCGGGGATGTGACCCAACCAGTAAAAGACACTGCCACAACTACTGCTTCTACTACTACTGCTACATATGAAGATCGGCTTGAGGATTGGGACAGCAAGAATTACCAAATCATTACATGGTTTAGTAATACCGCTATTACCTCCATCAGTCTTCAGTTTGGTCGCTTTCAGCTTGACTCTGTCACTACTCCTGCAAAGGACATCTGGGATTTTTTGAAAGAAAGATACCAGACCACTGGTCTTGCTCATCAATATCAACTTCAGAGCCAACTTCATCGGATGCGCCAAGAGCCTAATCAGTCCATCAATGACTTCCTTTCTCAAATGTACTCCGTTTGGGACCAGCTTGCTCTTTCCGAGCCGCCTTGGCCTCACAAGAAGATGCTGTCTTATTTACTGCTTATCGTAATCAGCAGAGATTAGTGCACTTTCTCATGGCTCTCACTTCATCTTTTGAGCCCGTACGTGCCTCTCTTCTTCATCGCCATCCTTTGCCCACTTTGGAACAAGCTATTTCTGAGCTATTATCAGAAGAGACTCGTCTTGGTACTTTCAAAACTCATCATGTGGACTCTGTTCTTGCCACTCCTCCGTACCGGCCACCCCAGCGGCCACTGACTGCCTCTATTGTCACAATCGGGGCCTCCCGTCCACACATCTCCTGATCAATTGCTCTGTCAGAACCTGCCCACACTGCAACAAACTCAGTCCTGGTCATCTACCGCAGGATTGTTTTCGCAAACCATCTCGCTCCTCCTCCAACAGCCACTCTTCTCGCGGTGGTTCTTCCTGGGGAACTTTCATCGTTCCGGGAATCGATCTCATTCCGGGAATCAGTCTCATCACACTGCTGCTGCTGCCTCTGAGGATTTTTCTCCTGCTGCCTCTGAGGGTTTTTCTGAGTCTCCTGCTCCATCTACCCCTCTCTTTTCTTCAACGGATGTCGAGGCCATGCTCAACGCCTTCTCTCCCCCTCCGGTACACCTCCTCCTACTGCTTTGTCTGTGACTCCAGTAACTCTTCTTGGTATTTTGATTCTGCTGTTGTAATCATATGACCTCCAGTTCTACTATATTTCTTCTATCTCTTCCTCTTTCATATTCCCTCCATTCAAACTGCTGATGGTTCTCTCATGCCTGTTCGTCACATCGGTACTGTCTCCACGTCTTCTTTATCTTTACCCCAAGTTTATCATATCCCTGCTCTCACCTTAAACTTATTCTATTGGTCAATTATGTGAACTTGGTCTAACTTTCACTTTTTCTTCTACTCATTGTTTGGTGCAGGACCCTCAGACAGGGCAGACTATTGGGATCGGCCGTAAGCACGGACGTCTCTATGATCTCATTCACCTTCATGTTCCTGACTCTCCTCAGATCGCTGCTCCTGCTTCTGCTTCCTCTATTTCTCCTTTTTATCTTTGGCATTGTCGCTTAGGACATATTTCTGTTAATCGCTTAAAGTCTTTGGTTTCTAGTGGACTTGGGTCATGTACCTCCAGATACTTTCGATTGTATACCCTGTCAACGGCCAAACAACCTGCTTTATCATTCAATAAAAGTACTTCTGTTTCCCATGCGCCTTTTGATCTTATACATTCGGATATTTGGGGCCCTTCCCCTACTACTACTATGGGGGGATCTCGTTATTTTGTTATTTTTATTGATGATTTTTCCCGCTTTACTTAGATTTTTCTCATGAAACTCGGTCTGAACTTAAACACATTTATTATCAATTTGCTCAAATGGTCCATACCCAATTTTCCAAAACCATCAAACTTTTTCGCTCTGACAATGCTATGGAATATCGGGATTCATATTTCTTTCTTTTCTTCAGAGTCATGTACCCTGCCTCATCGTTCCTGTGCTGGCACGTCTCAGCAAAATGGCCGTGCTGAACGGAAACATAGGCATATTCTTGACACTACTCGCGTTCTCCTTCTCTCTTCTTCTTGCCCTGAAAATTTTTGGGGGGAAGCTTGCCCTTACTGCTGTCTACACTATCAATTGTGCTCCTACCCCTATCATCCATAATCAAACTCCCTTTGAACGTCTACATGGCACTCCCCCTCCATACACTACTCTTCGAGTTTTTGGCTCTGCCTGCTTTGTTCTGCTTCAACCCCATGAACACACCAACTTGAACCTCGTTCTCGTCTTTGTTGCTTTCTTGGGTATAGGATTGAACACAAAGGCTTTCGCTGCTGGGACCCTCTCTCTAAACGCCTTCGCATCTCCCGCCATGTCGTTTTCTGGGAGCACAAAATGTTTTCCTCCTTATCCTCTTTTCACTTACCCTCACCTTCCACTAATATACTGTTTACTAATCCTTCTATCTCTCGATCTCTCTCTGATGACTTTGATACAGGTTCCTCCTTCGTCGAGACGCCCTTGCTCACTCCTGATCCCGTCCAGACTGCTCTACCTGAAGGTCCACCTCTCACTGTACCACCTTCTTCTACACGGGTTCTTCCTCCTACCGCTCCTCCTACGGGTCGACCACGCCGGGTAACTCAACCTCCTATCCATCTTCGTGATTATATTGTTGGGTCTGCTGCCTTTTCTACTTATGAACCTACCTCCTATCGTGAGGCTTGTACTAATCCTCTTTGGCAGCAAGCTATGACTGATGAACTCCAGGCTTTGGACAAAACTCATACTTGGGATCTTGTTGATCTTCCTCCTGGCAAAACCGCGATTGGCTGCAAATGGGTTTACAAAATCAAGACTCATTCTGATGGCTCTATTGAACGCTACAAAGCTCGTCTTGTTGCCAAAGGCTTCAATCAGGAATATGGCATTGATTATGAGGAGACCTTCTCCCCTGTTGCTCGGCTTACCTCTGTTCGCAGTTTACTTGCTGTTGCTGCTGCTCGTCACTGGGAGCTTTTTCAGATGGATGTTAAAAATGCCTTCCTCAATGGTAATCTTCTTGAGGAGGTTTACATGCAACCCCTCCCTGGGTCCACCACCTCATAAGGTTTGCAAACTACAGCGTGCTCTTTACGGTCTCAAAAGCGCCCCGAGCTTGGTTTGCTAAGTTCAGTTCTACCATTCATGACTTCGGGTTCACTTCAAGCTCCTATGACTCTGCTCTGTTTCTCCGGACCACTCCTCATGGTACCACTCTTCTCCTTCTGTATGTGGATGATATGATTATCACTGGTAATGATGCAGCTGGTATTCTCCACCTCAAACGGTTTCTTCACCGTCAGTTTGAAATGAAGGACCTTGGTACTCTTAACTACTTCCTAGGCCTTGAGGTCTCTCATGATTCTACTGGTTCCTATTTGTCACAGGCCAAATATGCATCCGATCTTCTGGCTCGTGCTGGTCTTACCGATTGCAAAACTACCTCTACTCCGGTTGATCCTCAGATTCGTCTCACTCCTCTCGATGGGGATCTCCTCGCGGATGCTACTCTTTATCGCCAGCTCGTCGGTAGTCTTGTCTACCTCACAGTCACTCGTCCTGACATTGCCTATGCTGTTCACATTGTTAGTCAGTACATGTCGGCTCCTCGCACTCCTCACTATACCGCTCTCCTCCACATCCTTCGCTATCTCAAAGGCACTCTGTTCCATGGCCTTCACTACTCTGCTTCCTCCTCTCTTGAACTGCGTGCCTTTTCTGATGCTGATTGGGCTGGGGATCCTACGGACCGACGCTCCACCACGGGCTTCTGCTTTTTCTTAGGGGATTCTCTTCTTACTTGGCGCAGCAAGAAACAATCCCTCACTGCCCGCTCTAGTACCGAAGCTGAATACCGAGCTCTTGCTGATACTACTCAGGAGCTTCTCTGGCTTCGCTGGCTCCTCACTGATATGGGTGTTTCCTCTGATGGGCTACCTCTCTCTATTGTGACAATCAGAGTGCTATTCAGATTGCTCACAATGATGTGTTTCATGATCGCACTAAGCATATTGAGATTGATTGTCATTTCATTCGACAGCATGTTACACGTGGTACTGTTCATCTTCTCCCTATTTCTTCTGCCGATCAGCCTGCTGATATTTTCACCAAAGCTCATTCTCCTGGCCGCTTCCGTGATCTTGTTTCCAAACTCAACTTGGTGGATGCCTACCCTCCTTGAGTTTGCGGGGGGCTGTTATTATATAGTATTATATATTATACTCACCCTTTCAGTGAATATAATACTCCCAGACATCCTCACACTTCCACTAGCTTATTATATATTTCCTCATTGTATGCTTGTAAGCTGTAAAGTCACAAACCACTCACACCTTGTAATTATTGTTGTCGTTTGCTTTCGGTTCTCACAGCTATAAATCAGCTGAAGCTCTTGTAACCAAAACACATTACTGAATACTACATACAACATTCATTCAGTCTCTCTTTCTTCTCTATAAAACTTACATATAAAATGGGTGAGACAAAACCTGTAAGGACTGAAGGTGGTTGGTGACTGTTGAAGAGTCAGCTTCTGTTATCAGCTGCTGTGTCTTTGTGTGTTTGAAGCTCTGTATACAGGCCCGGCCCTGAGGGAAGGCCCAAGAGGCCTGCGCCTTGGGCCCCCAGATTTTGGGCTAAAAATAGGGCCCCAAAATGATTTTTTGTTTTAGATATAAAAAAAAAAATCCACCTGAAAGTCTTTACAAATTGAGCCCATTAACCCACCTGGAAGTCTTTACAAATTGAGCCCCCAGATTTTGGGCTAAAAATAGGGCCCCAAAATTTGATTTTTTGTTTTAGATATAAAAAAAAAAATCCACCTGAAAGTCTTTAAAATTGAGCCCATTAACCCACCTGGAAGTCTTTACAAATTGAGCCCAGCCCAAAATTAATTGGCTACAAAATTAATTGGCTACATTAACCCATCTGGAAGTCTTTACAAATTGAGCCCAAATTTCTTTACAAATTGAAAATGACGAAGCAAGCACTAGCAGAGTCTTACACATTTCTTTAGAAATTGAAAATGACGAAGCAAGCACTAGCAGAGTCTTTACACATTTGTCACTTTGAGAACTCTTGAAACACAGAGGAAGTTTTTGAGAAGAACGAACCAGAGGAAGTTCACACTACAGAGGAAGAATCAGATATACCCACCCAACCCAACGGTGAGTCTCTCTCTCTCTCTCTCTATATATATATATCACATTAAATAGAGGAAGTTTTTGCCCTAATTTGTTGCCCTAATTTTTCCCTAATTTTCCTCTTAATTTCTTGCCCTATAATTTTATTTTTGTTGTGTTCTAATTCATGTTTGGTTGATGAAGATTTTTCTTGCCCTATATCACATTTATTGTTGTTGCCCTAGATTTTTTATGAAAGTTTATAATTTTTGTTGTGTTCTAATTCTGAAAATATTAACAGATAGTAGTGATTGTGAATTTGTGTGGATTTGTGATTATATAGAGTAGTCATCATGCCTACTAGGAAGTATATTTCTGGATGTGAAAAAAGGAAAAAGAAGCAAAAATTAGAAAATTTTATTCAATCTCAATCGGGAGCGCTTGATAAATATTTTGGTAACAAGAAACAAATAGAAAGTTCATGTTTGGTTGATGAAGATTTGGGTGTCAATTTTCCGAGATTTATTAGTTGAAAGAGGTCCTATAAGAAGTGATGTTGTCAATTTTCAGAATTTCAGAGATTTATTAGTTGAAAGAGGTCCTATAAGAAGTGATGTTGTCAATTTTCCTAGAGATGACAAGGATAGGCATTTCTCCTCTACACATTACATTCGAAATTTTTCAAAGTTGAAGTTAATCAAATCTTACCTTCGGTCAACTATGTCACAAGAAAGATTGAATGGGTTAGCTTTAGTTTTTTGAGTATTTGTAATGACTGCTTCCTATCTTAATATATGAAAGTAAATTTTTATTTATAATTTTAATGATTATATGTGCAAATAATTTTTTATCCATTTATCCATCAACTTTTTTTTTTTTTTTAATGTAAAAAAGGCCCCATTTCCGAAGGTCGCCTTGGGCCCCCTAAATCTCAGGGCCGGCCCTGTCTGTATATTTGCTGCTGTGTCTGCTCTGTTGCTGTTGTGGGGAGTAATTCTTAACCATTGTGTGTTTGATGCTTATGGTTCACTCATAAAATCTGTCTTGCTCCTTGCTCATCCATACATTCTACTTCAATGCTAAGTGGGGAGTAATTCTTAACCAGCAGTGAGCTTTTGGTCATCAATAGGTGCAACATCTACAATATCACTTTGTAATCTGCTAATGAGCTCTTGGATCATTAATAGGTGCAACAACTAATCCTGCTACTCTGCTGCCTCAGCAATATGCTAATCTGCTAATCTGGAATACATCTTGGAGTAAGGCATGGCTGCTGTGTAATTTATATCAGTTTTGAAGGTTCAAGGATGGCTGATGGATCAGGCCCCTGGCTGCTGGGATCTGCTCGGAGTTCATGGCAACAAAGCTTCTATTTAGACATTGTATATTTGGCTGTTTATGAGTGATTTTAGGTGAAGTTTTGTTGCTGTTATGGTTGCTGGGTTATGGTTGCTGCAGAAATTGGTATTATAGTGAAGCTCCAGATTTATTTGCTGCAATTTAAATCCATTTTCTGCTGGGTGTTGATGATGCTGCAATTTAATAAATCCTTCTTCTGCTGGGTGTGGAGTGAAGCTGCAATTTAATTTTCTGATTTAATCAATCCATTTTCATTTTGTTAGTATGCTGTTATGGTGTTATGGTTGCTGTGATGGTACTATAGTGAAGCTCCAGATTTGTTGTCTTGGAGTGATTTTAGGTGAAGTTTAGTATGGAGTTCTTGGCAGTATAGTTTCTGTTTAGACAATGTTTAGGTGGCTGGCTGTGTGATGTTTAGGTGGTTGGTAGGTTTTTCTTTTCTTTCTCTTGCTTTCTTTGGATTGGTTTCTCGCCAATCTTCGGGTCAAGTGCTAGCAGATAATTTTGCTTCCTTAGCGGTGTCAACCTAGTTGGGATTGTTAAGGTTAGTGGTGATGCTTTTTGCACTTCCCTCTTTATTGATGTAAGTTTTTTGCCTGTTTGGCTTTCTTCATCAATAAAGTTCTGTTTGCTTATCAAAAAAAAAACTATCTATTCAATTAAAAGAATCATTCCAAATACATTAACTTTTTTCATCTCATAAAAAAATCAAAGAGTAATTTAAAAAAAAACAAGTTACCAAACGGGCCTAATTTATCCTTCTAACTATTCCCACGTAATTTAAGTCTAGCTTTCAAATTATTCATGCTGATCGACCGATCGTCTAATGCATGTTTCCTTTTTCATCATCAGCAAACACATAATACAATAACCAAAAAATAGATAGGATTATGACACAACCAATTTATAGGCCATTCTTAAAATTGCAATTTCTTATATTGTGTTTGGTTGGGAGATTTGTAGAAAGATTTTGAAAGGAAAAAGGAAAAGGTATATGAAACTAGTTGAAATATAGGCATGTTTTATTTACATTTTACCTACCTTTTTCATTTTTTTTTTAAAATTTCTCTCTAAATCTTCCAACCAAACACAGCGTTAATTGAATTTTTCATTTTTAACCTTTCATTTCAAACACGTTTTATTATTACATACAATGCAATTTCTCACGTGCACGTGCTTGCTTTACAAGTATCATTAAAAAAAAAGAAAAAAAGAAATCAGAAGCACATACAAGGCATGTGCTAAATTATTAGATACTACTTAATTTAGTATTTCTAAAATGAAAATTATCTAAACTCTTCATATGCATCGCACGTATTTTAAACATATAACTGTAATAAAATATCAGTGTATTACTTCACAAGTAAAAAAATGTAACAATAATTTACATAATTGATTCAATTTTAGTTATCATTTTTTAATTTTTAGATAGGATTCAATTTTTTTTAGTTATTTTTAAAGTAGTTGGAAATGTTGCTGACAAAGAATTATAAATTGTTTTGCAGTTACTAACTATTGTCTACTGCCAAAATTTAAATGTAGTTAAATTTTTATATCGTTTGTTTATTATTGTCTCATCAACAAATTTAAAAGACCGTTGAAGATCATACTTACGGTTTAAATTTAAAAATTAGTTAAGATTATAATTTATGCCCGAGTTAAGTTAGCGTTATATATATAGTATTTTATAATTATCTTCTAAACAAAATTGCGAGGAGATTTATTATTTTCACTATTTACTTATTACTTAATTTTGAGACATAAATGTTTATTTATTATTATAATTCACAACATATATTTTCTACTTATCGCGTTGACAATATCAATATAAATAAATATTCAAACGTAACTCCATGCTTATTTTGTTGTACTTCTGTGCTTATTTTGTTGTGAAATTCAAGGTAATATATATTGATTTTGTTGGATACAAATTATTTATTTTCTCTATTTTATTGATTTATTGGAAATAAAAATATCAGCACTAATTAATATCAAGTTTTAATATAAGATATTGTGATTTTTTTGTAATGACTTTTTGACTAAAACTTTATGTTGTCAAAATAGGCCTAAGTTAAGTCTAGCTTTCAAAACAAACAAGTGAGTATTTCCGGCCGATCGACCGGCAGTTTCCCCGCCCCGTTAACAACTCTATAACTACATTTACTTAGGAAAATTTAGTGAAAATTCCCTCACTTGAAAATTGTTTAAGCTAAAGAACATATATATATTTTTTAATGTGCAAAAAAGTCCCTTCCAATCAATTAGTCATGCATCTAAGGTCCACGCTTAGACAAAAATGTTATTTTTTGGACCCTTTGTAAAATTCCGTTGTACTAATTACGAATAGCTTCTTCAGTTTATCAAAGTTGAGGTATTACGTCCTTTTGCTTGAAGACTGAGGATTTCAGTTTTTGATGCTGCTCTTCTACACTTTGGGTGTTTTGGAGTCTTATTGTTTACGATTTGGAAAATATTTTAAACTTTAAAAAAAGAAGATCCACAATGATATTAGCTTTTTAACGTTTGGTTATTTTTGCTTAGGACTTAGAGTTTGTTTAGTTTGGCTTTTTTGATTTTTTTAATTTTTGTGAGAGAAAAAATGAAATGATTATGATTTGAATGTGATATTTTGTCTTATTAGTTTATTTAGCTTATTTTGTCTTTTGTAACTTTTTAGCCGAAAAGTTAAGTGTTGACTTTTAATTTATTACACACTCATATAGTCTCAACTTTCTTATCACATCAACTCTGCCGACAAGGGACTGTTTGGGATGACCTAAATAAATGTACTTTTTGTCTTTTTACGAAAAGATGTGCAGAAAAGTAGAAAGGTGATGTGATGGAAAAAAGATAAAAAGATGAATTATTTTTGAGTTGCCAAACTTGGCCTTAATTACCCAATTATTGATGTTAT
Organism: Camellia japonica; assembly: GCA_030407325.1. Taxonomy (NCBI): domain Eukaryota; kingdom Viridiplantae; phylum Streptophyta; class Magnoliopsida; order Ericales; family Theaceae; genus Camellia; species Camellia japonica. The sequence continues at coordinate 165,395,865 of JAPPVO010000031.1, read as the reverse complement.
TTACATGATTTTTTTATTGTGTGAATCATTAACTTCTTGGATTTTTTTTTTGCCAACAGTTCTCTCAAATAAATGGTATCTTGTAAGAGTAGTGATTGGTAGCTCGAAACCAGTCCCCCCCCCGAATCCCGCTAAAGGCAAAACGACGTTGTTTTTGCCTTTTTTTTTTTTTTTTTTGGTTGAATCAGAAACGAAGCAGACGAAGAAGAAGGAGGAAGGAAGAAGAAGAAGAGGAAGGAGAAGAAAGGAGGGAAGAAGATGAACAGGAGGGGGCATAAACCAGGGGAGAAGGAAGAAGAAGAAGAAGAAGAGAAGGAAGAAGAAGAACTAGAGAACCAGGGGCGGAGGCGAGGCGATCGGCGACGGAGGCAGAGGCCGAGCTGCGACGATCGGGGCGGAGGCGCGGCGATCGGCGACGGCTCCGAGCTCCTCTGCGACGAGCGACGAGCTCCTCCCTCTCTTCTCTTTCTCTCTCTCTTTCTCTATTGCAAATTTCGGGGGATTCGGGGGGGCGAATTCGCGCTCCCAATCTTTATCCATCTTGTAATAAGTCCAGGTCAAAAAAAATTAATTTTAAAGGTCCTTCAATAGGCATCACAAATGCATATGTTGCTTGGAAAGATGGAGAGAGAAGATGAGAGGGGGAACCACCACACTGAATAATCAGCTCTTTATTTAATTTATTTGCCGGCGGGATGAACTTGATCGTGCACCATTCCAAAGAGAAAGCCGTAAGTGTGGATTTTTTTAGATATTGAGACATAGATCTTGTTCTTTGTGTGCAAACAACGAGAATGGTTTCACTGACTCTGTTAGCATTATAAATTTATAATTTTATTATTAATTATTATTTATATAATTATAGGATATGTGGCATCCTCCTACTTATTTGGAGGTTACGAGAAGTTATGAAATGTGGAAAGATGATGGAGAACAAAGTAGAGAACATGGAGCATGAAGTGGAGGTTGAAGGAAGTTATAAAAGATCGTGAAGTATGAAATGGAGGAGGTGAAATAGTGGATAGTTTTAGGTAGTTTTTTTCTTACAAGTGTTTGCTTATAGATAGCCATTCATGGCTACATTGCAAAGGATCCAGAATTCAAATCAAAGACAATTGATTTCAATATTTCTTGGTATTTTCCTTATCTTAACATCGATTTATATTTCGAAACATTTATTTTCAGCATTTTCTTTTCAAAGCATTTTATGCACTTCTTTTTCGAAGCATAGGAGTAGAAGTAAATAATTATTACTGTGATTGTTCACTCAATCGTCTTTCTCCATTTTCCTCATTCTTCTTTTAATTTTTCTTTCCTCTACACTTGGCAATTTTGAAGTCCTCTTTTTTGAGGCAAAAGAACCATTAACGCAATCGCTTGATAATTGGCTTGAATTTAATCTGTAAGGATTTTTCAATCCTGGCTGGCACGCTAGCATTTATGGTATTTTCCTTCGTAGAAAAAATAAGCCAACAATTTTTGGCACGCCCATCAAGTATAAGAAATGAAAAATGAATTGGATTTGTCCATTTCAAACAGTCTAGATGAAATTTATTGGCGTAAACAAAAAATTTTGGATCTCAAAAAAGAGATCCATTTTATTGATGAAATAAACTTTCATCCCTTACAATATTATTTGGTGAAAAAAAAAAAAACACCATTTAATTAGAAAAATTCATCAACTTGATATGGAAATTCGTCAATGAAATTATGAGTTATCAACTCTTACTACCAAGTCTTTAACTGAGGCTTCAATGGTCGGAATTGGTGAATTTTTTCAAAATTTTTCCACAGTTAAAAATAGCAAAAGTGAAGAGTTAATTTCATCAATGGCTCGGGGGGTTCAAGAACCCGTTTTTAAAGAGCCAAATTATGAAATTAACATAACGAAAGAGCATATTCTTGAGCCAAGTTTGGCTAAGAATGATGTTTCATGCATTACTCGGGGGGTCCAAAAATCAATTTTTAAAGAGTCAAGTCATAAAAATAATATACTTATGGGGGATTTTCATAAGCCATTAATGACTAATACGGAAAAACAACCCACTTTGCCAAAGAATTATGAAAATCAATTCAACGAAAGTCATGTTTTTAAACCAAACATGGTCAAGAATAATGAACAAGCCACTATTTATGAATTCAAAATTTTTGACATTTTTCAAAGTGTCAAAAAGTATGAATTTTCATGGTCACACTATACCATGACTTTTGTTGTTCAAAATCCCTTTTGGATTTATAGATCACATCAAATGTTGACTTTGATGGAATGACTAACAACTAATATTTCGTTATTGCAATATATATTGGGCCAAAAATATGATGATTAGTTGATCCATAAAACTATCACCATTTGGTTTTGTGGTTAACTTCGAAATATATCCCAAGACACTTAGAAGCATGTTATTAAGAACATGTGAGGGTTGTTAAACCTATTTTCAAATGATAAATGGTTCTACTGTTATATGTATTCATCGAAATATCATTTTATAGCCACTAATGGCTAATTAAAATGTCAAACTAATTTCATAATAATCCAACTCTTTGGATTTTGTTCGAAGAGATGTCGTGAGCACTTTCGAAGGACGACTTTGATTCTTTAGTAACGTACGTGACTTTCAAATGATGATTTTGGTCCTTTATACCACCTTCGAAGTTGGTTATTTAACATGTGTAACAGCTTATTAAGGTGAATCATTGGCTTTGCCTTAAAAATATGAGGTTCTGAATGATTTTAAGTGCGAACAACATAAGCCTACTTCAAAAGGTTCCAAGTTTTTTAAATGTTTGAAGTACAAGTAACACAAAATTGTTTAATTTCCTTCAAAGGATTGATGCCTATTCGAAGCACATATGTAATATCCCTTCAAGGCATATATATAATTCGAGACATCTAATCATAATTTCATGTTCATTTGAAGCACTTTATTGGTGTTGTTATATCATTCGAAGAACTTTGTTGATATTATTCGAAGCACTTTGTTGTTACTTAGATTAGTCATGTGCTTGGTTCGACCCTTCAAAAATTTAAGTAAACATCATTTTTAAAGGCCGCAGGGGGGTAATGTTAGCACCATAAATCTGTAATTTTATTATTATTTATTATTTATATAATTGCAGGGCATGTGGCATCCTCCTACTCATTTGGAGGTTATGAGAAGTTATGAAATGTGGAAAGATGATGGAGAACAAAGTGAAGAACATGGAGCATGAAGTGGAGATTGAAGGAAGTTATGGAAGATCATGGAGTATAAAATGGAGGAGGTGGAAGAGTGGATAGTTTTAGGTAGCTTTTTTCTACAAATGTTTGCCTATAAATAGCCGTTTATGGCTACATTATAAAGGATCCAGAATTCAAATCAAAAACAATTGATTTCAATATTTCTTGGTATTTTCCTTATCTTAAGAGTAGTTTAACATTGATTTACTTTTGAAGCATTTATTTTCAGTATTTTCTTTTCAAAGCATTTTATGCACTTTCTTTTCGAAGCATATGAATAAAGGTAAGTAATTATTACTTTGATTGTTTACTCAATCGTCTTTCTCCATCTCCCTCATTCTTCTTTTAATTTTTTTTTTCTCTACACTTGACAATTTTGAAGTCCTCTTTGTTGAGGCACAAGAACCGTCAACGCAATCGTTTGATAATTGGCTTGAATTTAATCTGTAAGGATTTTTTAATCCTTATTAGCACATTCACATTTATGATATTTTCCTTCGTAGAAAAAATAAGTCAACAATATTTTTATCATCTTTATGGAAGCATTTTGCAAGATATCTTCATAGATTCGTCGCAATCTTCTTGGAGGTTGGATTTCGTGGAGATTTTTACAGATTTCATCTTTTATGCACGGAGGATATTCAAATCGACGGGCAAAATCATCATTCAAGCACGGAAAATTATAGATCTTTTAGTTATGTTCGTGGCATCTGCATTGACTTGTTCCAATTCATGAAATTTAGGTTTTGTTTTTAGTATCTTCTAGTGTTTTTCAGATTGTGTATCTATTACAAACAATCAATGTAAATTTTGTTGTAAATAAGAATAAAATTTTATTATTATTTAGAGTAAAGTTTTATTGTATTTCCATTATAAATAATTTTTTATTTTGTTATAATGTTAGATTTTATGTGGAGATTGGATGTCTTCCTTTGATAACTCTACCTTGCAAGATTGTAAGTTCTAGTGGTTAGTAATAGTGATGGTGAAATTTTAAATTAAATAACAAATTCAAACAGTAAAATTTTACTGTCCTAATTATGAGAGTAAAATTTTATTATGTTAACATATTGAACAATAAAATTTGTCTATATATATATTTTTTATAAAATTTCATAATCAGCATGATCTTGAATTACAAATCTTGATGAAAGGATTTCAAAAATTTTAATTTCATCAAAAATCAATATTTACGTTAAAATTATGTAATTTTAAAGTATAAAAATAAATAAAGACATATATGTCCATAAATTATAAAGCTTCATGTGTTGTCCTTAACGCAGCACAGATAAAATTTCTATCCTTTTTGCATGAAAAGTTAATATGCAAAGGGTTTTCACCAAAAACCCCGTATATATATACTTTTGGTGTAGTTACCACTAGGGACTATAAAATAAATCTAGAGTGAGAAAATAATATTATATATATATATAATATTGAGGCTATTTTGAGAAGATAATTATAATCAGTTTTTTGATGAAAAGCTGCTTATAAGTAGCTTATAAGTAGTTTTTTTGTGAGAGGAAGTGGGTTATAATCTGGGAAGTGGATTATAACTTACTTCCCAAAATAGGCATGAATATTGTTTTATTCTTTCTATTTCCTGTAGAATTCTTCCAGATGGGCAGGACGGAACCAAGACTTTAATTTCGGAGAGCCAAGATATGTATAGTTTTTATTTATCAATTGTTATAAATTGTCATATTTTAATTTAAAAATGAGAAATAAACCACTATTACTAAACTAATACCAAAAAAAAAATTTATTTAGTTTTAACATTAACAGAAGAAATGTCACATGCATTCAACTTTAATATATAAATAAAAGAGAAATCATAAATTAATTGATTTTTTTTTTTTTTTTTTATCAACTCAACTATCTATTAAAGTGAAACAAAGTCTTCAATGGATTTTGGATGAATCTCATTAATATCCAATTAGCATAAGAAACTTGAGTATTATAAAAGACACTACTCTACGAGAGAAATTCTTAGGTCGAATATTTGCAATGTGAATAAAATGTGATTAAAAAATATGATTAATGTAATAATATTGTTAAATTTAAGTTTTAAAAGTTTTGGGTAGCAATAGAACCATCCAACCAGCATTTCTCACTTTAGACAGGGGGCCAAGGCCTTGATAGTCTATTATAGTCCCGTTTTGTAGCTCGAATTTCATTTGGCTCGAGTGGCTCGACTGCCCAAAACGACGTCGTTTTGGGCATTTTTTTTTTTTTGTACTCTCTGCAAATGAAGAAAAAGAAAGAGAAAAAGAAGAAGAAGAAAAGGAAGAAGGAGGAGGAGGAGAGAAGAGGAGCTGAGAGCATATCAGCATCATCATCATCATCAACATCATATCATCATCAACAACAACAACAACAAACAGAACAGAGAGAGGGAGAGATAGATCAACACATCATCATCATCTTCATCAGTACAACAATATCAAATTTTACTGGGAATGCTCTTCATCAAAACCACTTATGCAAATGGTGTCATCAACAACAAATTTTTTATCACCCATCAACAACACATTTATCACCCACATCCAGACCCAATTGATCTGTTGCTAACACCATCTTCATCAAAACATGCTCTTTCTACAAATTTTCCCCCCCTTCGTCTTTAGATCTAGATCCACTAAAAAAAAAAAATTCAACATTTTCATCAACACATCATCATTATCATCAACAACAACATCTTCATCAACATCAACATCAACATCATTTTCAAATCCAGATTCATTTTCAAATTCAGATTTTCAGATCCAGATTCACTAGGGAAAAAAAAAAGAAAAAAAGTAGAGCTTTGATTGGCGACCGGCAATCACCGCCATCACCGTCGATCTTCCTCCTCCGCCATCACTGTCTCCATCTTTTCTCCTTCTCTCTTTCTCTCGCTTCCTCTCTTCCTCTTCTTTTCTTCGCCTCCTCTCTTCCTCTTTTCTCCTTCTGTCTTTCTGTATTCGAAAAGCAAGAAAAAGAAGAGAAAAAAAAAATCGAAACCCAAAACGACGTTGTTTTGGGTTTCAAGCCAATTCGAGTCACCGAATTTCGAGCTATCAATGATTATTCAGTCTATTAATAGGTCCCTCCTGGAGATAGGGAATTAGGTTTTTCTCAAATGTATGATATATGTTGGTAGATGCATTGCTCCATTTGGATGGAGGAGTTTGGTAAGAAAACAAAAGAAATAGTGAGAATAGAAAACTTATTCACTTATTTGGATAGTTAATTAGGTGAGAAATAGTGAGATATAATAAAAAAAGAACTCTCATCAAAGTTGTGTTTTATTTCTCACAAAAAAAATGGTGAGATTTGATGAAGAAAAGAAATGAGTTTAATGAAATTTTTTCAAATTATCAAAATTATTCTATGGTGGAAGAAGATGAAAAAGTAACTTATTAATGAAATAAAATACTTTATTTTTTTAATCTTATTTATTCTATCCAAACAACTAAGTGAGAAATCATATTTTTTTTCTTTTTTATTCATCCAAATACAATACTGCGAAACTACAATAATTTTTTTTCATTCTCACCTCACGATCCAAACAGAGTGTAAGCCTTATTTATGTATATGTAGCTCTCAAATGTAATTAGAGAAAAGGATTGAAAAAAGAGAAGAAAAATGCTATAGACTCTAAATGAATTACCAAATATTCTATCAAACCTCTCACATGGACACACATGTGATTTGATAATTTATTTGAGGTCTCTAACATAATTCAAAGAGTTATGATTCGAATAATTTACTTTGTAAACAATCTTTCCTAAATATTATTCATAAAAAATTAATTCGATATGATAAATTAAACAATAATGTTACATTCTACCAATTTTAGACCCATAAAATTAACTCTTAATGACATAACCAACATTTATTAAATAAATTTTTCATATTTTAATGAAATTTTCAAATAACATTACTTATAACATATCACTTGTGATTGATTTGGAGGTGCAAAACATGTTTGGATTATTCCGAATCGCAACCAAACCAACCAATTTGACAACAAAAGCAATTCCATAAATCAGTTTTCATATTTCAAAGCCGTGAAGAGGCGATTGCAGCCTTCCTGGCCAATCCCAGAACGCCACATAGCTCCGGATACAAACCTTTACGTATTTCCGCATACACCTCGCCGTTCCACTTCCTCTTCCCCAACTTCTCCCCTAGCCTCACCGCCGCCTCCACCGTCATCTCCGCGCTACAATGCGCCTCCTCCACAATCCCCATCGCCACCGCCTCCTCTGCCCTCACTTTCGACGCTTTCAACATCAATTCCCTCCCCGCCGCCGCCGATCCGACCTTCGACCTCACCAGCACCGACGTGTTGTCCGGGAACGCCATCCCTATATCCAGCTCGCTCATATACAGCACACCTCTATCGCTCCTCATCAACACGTAGTCGTGGCTCATCATCAGCATCATTCCGCCGCCGACTGCGTGGCCTGTCACGGCGGAGATCGTCGGCATCGGGAGGGAGATTAGGTCCGCAATCAGTGTCTTGAAGAGGTTTATCAAGTGGTGGAGGCGATCATGGGCGGCGGCTGAGGAGGAGGAGAGGAGCCGGCGGATTCGGCCCAGGCGAGATCGAAGCCGTTGGAGAAGAACTTGCCGCGAGCGGTGGTAATGAGAGCTGAGCCTCGAGTTGACTGTTCTCGGGCTTTGCGAAGAGCCGAGCGGAGTGATTCGATGAGGTTAGGGTTCAGGCGGTGCTCATCGTCCCCGGTGATGGTTAAGAAGAAGATATCACCTCGCTTCTCTAACGTGCACATGGTTCTCTATCTCTGAAAATATAGTACACAATTCAAAAAAAAATTAAATTATTCTATAGCATCGAAAAATAATTTGGCATTTCATACTTGGCACTTCAACACAATCACATAGAAAGAAACTTTATAGATAAGACATGCTAACTGAGACAGAATATCACATAATACTTTATAAAGCATCCAATGAGTCTTCTAAAGGTTCATAGTATATTGACGTGAGAGATTCGAATGGTGGGTTTGTGCCTAATTTTTTTTTGGTATTTGTCTTAGTTTAGACAACAAACATAACTGACGCAAAAGATGCTATTATAGTGTGTGTGACATTGAGATGAGTATAAGTTGGGAGACTCCAAACTCATTCATGGGTGATTATTGAGTAATTGAGAGTATAAATACGTAATATTCTATTATATGTGATTGATGGAAAATGTGAGTAGGTAGAGTATTATGTTAGGTAATTGAAAAATATGAAAGAACATAATGAATAATGATTAGTTAAAAAATATGAACATATGATATTCTAGAAATAATTCTGTAACTTTTACTCGTTCACACACCCTTTTAATAAACATTAACGCATACTTGATTCTGTGTGTTAGAGTTCACTCTCACTCTTACTTGATCATCGCCTAGTACAATTACATCCAATCCTACCTATCTAATTTAACTTTATAACATATATTTTTATTATTGAATTTTATTAGCGTAATTTTATAATTTTGGATGACAATTAACTTAACAACGAATGTTGCTTGATATTTATCTTTCATAGAATGAGAAATAGAAGGCGCTGGGGGTTTATTTTGCGAGTTGAGGAGATGGGATATTGCGATTGTTAAACAATCTTTATTGTATTAATTTAATTTCCGTTTGTGCACTCAACAACAAACAGAACATAAAAAAGAATAAATTAAAAAGAAAGTTTTTTCAAAATTTATGTAATTACGAAAACCAAACAGAAATTGGAAATAGAGTAGGATGAAGGGAACAAAATAAGAACAAAAAAATACTTACCGAAAATATTTTCTGAGGATGATCAAATCCAGTGTTTTACACTGTCTCCTTAAGACAGATTCGTCATCTCTCGGGTGCTAACAGATTATGGACGTCTATCTCCCAAGATGAAATGATCAACGACAATTTAGTAGCAGTACTACAAACTAAATGTCCTACAAACACACTTTATATTTATACTCTTTCTCATAAGGAATTTATGCAACAAAATATAGGATGTAAAAGTAGAAAAGAAGAACGAAAATTGAATGCAAAATCCAAATGAGGGACTGTCTATTTATAGATGAACTGATGGCTTTTCTATAATAACCCCGATCCACAATTAGCCACTAATCGGTAGTTAAGGATGTTAATTAAGTGAATAAAATAAATTATGGTTTATTATGTGATTTGCATGATATTTGGCTTACTATCTGTTACTTGTAGGAATATCTGTTTGGAATTCCACTTTAATATGTAAATTGAAAGCCTTATCGACATCCGAAACTGAAATTGACTACACCGTTATGTTATTTGGAATTCTTAGAGCCATATGGCAAATTTTATTAAAAATTGATTCAGTCTGATTCGTTAAGTCATGCTTGGTTAGCCTAATATTTTAATTATTGTATTTTAGCACCATAGATTTATATGTGAGCCTTAAGCTCATTTTTTAGCTCAATCCTTTTGCCCCTTAGTGCTAAAATCTGAGAATTCATTTTAGAGAGAGAGAGAGAGAGTGCAAGTCTAGAGAGAGAAAGGAAGAGATTAAGGAGAAATTGAAGACTAAAGCTTGAATTGATCAAAGATTGTGCAAGTACCTAGCTAATTGAAGACTCTAGGTAAGGATTTAAGACTTAATTATGACTTTTAACCATCAAGTAGATCATTTCAAGAAGAATTTGTGATTATGTACAAGAATTGGACCAAAGATGTTGAATTTAGAGTTAATTCATGCATACATGTGCATTTTCTTACCAATTGAGCATGATTTCCATGAATCCTCTCTTGCATGTTTGAAATTCATCTTCATTTAGGGAAAATCATCAAGTTTCAAGTTGTTTTGTGGTGTTTGATCATGTTTTGAGAAGTTTGATACAAGAAAAATCCATACATGTTGTGTTCATGAACATTCATCATGTTTTAAGTTGAAATTGTGAGTTTTTAACAAACTCTTGGGCCATGATTTTATGAAATAATCCTTAATCCATCATGTTTTACAAATTTACTAAGTTATCTCAAGTTTTGGGGCCCAAGAGATGTGTTTTGGATGGTTGAATTCGGGTTTTGAGCTTGGGAGGTCAATCTGAATTTTCTAGAAATTTGACCCATGCTCGAGCGGGGACTTTCACGCTCAAGCGTGAACCCTGAATTCATGCACCACGCTCGAACGTGGGCCGAGTGCCCGTTGAGCGTGAAAACCTTGCATCCAGTACTTTTAAAGTTTACAGTTCGCTCGAGCGGGGAAAGTCACGCTCGAGCGAAGCTTCATTGTCTGTATGTCCGCTCGAGCGAGGAAACCCACGCTCGAGCGTAGACCTCATTTTCAAAAAATTTGACTAAGTGTTCCAAGGCATGTTTTGGCATCCTCATTGCATCTTAGGCATTCCTAAGCCTTAATTAAGCCATAGTAATGAGGTTATGGATTAGAAACACACTAAGGAATGAATGTACTAAGTTATGAGATTCAAGAGTGTGTTTTGAGCAATGTGTTAAGGAATAACAAGAATCAATAAGATGTAAGCTAAGCCGTGTTGGCCGCATGAATGTGTAATGATAAGACATGCTTGTGTTATGTATTTTGTGATTGTAGGTCAAGACTCGAGGATTGATTGACCACTTACTGGAACCACTGTGAGTAACGTTATCGTAAAAATACGTTCATATGAATTATGTTTCAAATGAAATATGATAAGTTCTGATTTCTGAAATGATATCTGTTTTCGTGAATAAATATTCCATGTTTGAAATCTATTATGGCATCCATAGATAGTCCCAAATCATGGGGGACGGCATGAAAATGCGGGTCCATGACATACAAGTTTACGAGATCTCGTTAGCCACTTCATTGTGGTGATATGTGTTTAATCGGTATCCGGAACCGATTACTCTAGTCGGAAGACGTTCTATGATGTGTTCTATGGGATGTACCATTATTATGTTCTGATATGAAAATGATTATGCTCTGGTCTGTTTTCTGCTTATGATATATTCGGATTTCGTTCACTAAACCTTTACCTTAATGTTATTCATTGGCTTTAGCTCATTGTGTGTATATATATGTATAGGTGAGCATCCTGGAGCCCGAGCCTGAAGGCTTTTGTCTAGATCTGTGTTCTGTTGTCAGCCAACGATTGTGCCTCACGTGGAGGTTCCCGAAGCATCCTGTGTTTAAGTTCTGTGGTTTCTGTTTATTTAAGACTTGATTTTATGTCGTTGGCTGTACTTAAAATACTGTAATGTGTGTGGGTATAATGTATAACTACCGGTTATGTATATAAAGTTTTAAATATTCTGTTTCATATAAGTCAGCATAGCTCATTGGACAACTATAATTATGTATTTGCTTCCACTAGCCCCTTAATTTTGTTAATTTGTTCAGAGGCCTTCGGTAGTCCAAGGATTACTGGCCGGTTACGATGCTAAACCTATATGGGCGGGTTTGGGTCGTGACATTTTCAGAATGACTTCAACAGGTACCAAACCTGTTTGAACAGATTTGAAAAGGTACAGTACCTGTTCGGGTTTAAATTTGAACATATAGTGTATCTGTTCGGTTGGAAGAAAATACTGAAGAGGTGCAAAGGGACCAAACTATGAACGTTAGAAACGTTGGGGTCATTTCAGAATTAAGTTTGAATTTCAAATTGAAATTCAAATTTCAAACAGTAAGAATTTAATTTTAGGAAAAATAAAATTCAAATGTTTTTGCCCAAAAAGATAAATATTGGACTGGACAAGTCTAGTCCAACCTCACACTCGCGCGTGTGTTTGTTTTGGGTTTAACTCACTTTGCCTATAACCTCACCCTTCCATAAAACTTAGGTATCCTTTGGGCCCTCCTCTAGTTGTAAACCCAAGGAACCCACATCAAGCTTGCCTACTAAAGCAATGTAAGACAAATTTTAACTCCAACCTTTATGGAAATTTCACCAAAAACACTATTTTCATAAAGCTCATTTTAGTATCGATTTTCCATTCACCCTATAATGATTTTGAGCAATCAAATATACAACGTGAATCGTTACGTGTCAAAGAATGCGTTGCCACATGAATCCGCCAACTTTAATGCATAGATTCCACAAAAAAATTAAACCAAAATTTAAGAAAAATCTGTGTCCAACAAACCATTTTTCAAACCATTTCTTACCGCAATTATGTAGCAGTGATGGTGAATGACGTAAAAAAAGGGCTGGTGGGTGGTGCTGAAGGGGTTGGGAATGGTATTAAAAAAGAATTTAAAAATGGGGTGTTCAACTAAAAAATTGGAGTGCATTTAGAGTCACTGGTATTTTAGATAGTATAATAACTAAAATATCATTTTTCTATCAATTTTACTTCATAAAAATAAGTAATAATTTAAATTGAAAATAAATTAAAATATTAAATTGATAAAATTAAAAATTCTTGATTTATTCTGTTATAAAGCTCATCCTTAAGTTGTTGTTGTTGTTGTTGTTTTTTTTTTTTTTTTTTGTGATTTCTCCATTTTTTTACATACTTGAATGTGTTATTATGTAAGATTTTTAGCATCATTGAGTATTGGGTAACATTTTTAGGACGAGGATTTTTTCTAGTTCAAAATCTAGATTGTAGGGGTTGTTTGGGTCTGTGGGTTCTGTTTTGATTATTCGAATCATTTATTTTGTTGGACACTTCATTTATTTCATTCACTAAAAATAGAAGGTCGATTCAATAAGTGTAACTTGTTCAATTTATCGTGTGTTTTTACTACTAAAATGGATGACAATTGTGTTTTTTAAAAATAAAACATACATTTCATTGATGACAAAAATAATAAACTGAACAAGTTGCAATTATTAGATCGACCTAATTTTTTGTGTGGATAAAATATATGAAATGTCCGACAAAATGAACAGTTTGAATTATCAAAATGGAGTCCATGGTGCCCAAACAAATTTTTTAATAATTTTTTTTTAATGAATTCTTAACATTTTTGTTTGGGAAATGTTATGGTTCTAAATGCCATAACATTCAAATGGGTAAATTACACGGACACCCCTGAGCAGGGCCGGCCCTAAGTTTCTGGGGCCTAAGGTGAAATAATATTTCGGAATCTTTTTAGATATTTATAAAAAATAAAAATAAAAATAAAAATCACTCTATTTGGTTTAGAGTTTTCAGAAATAATTGCCTCAATTTGCAATTCGTATTTTTTTATATTTTTGTATTTGGTAACATTTTAAAAAAAATATATATAAATATAATAGTTGTTAAGCATATCCAAATTAAATGTATCTACAAAATAAATAAATAAAAATTGTGTAAAATATTTTTTTAAAAAAATACTAATAAACACATAATGGGGCCATAAAGAGAGAAAAAAAAAAGGCCACACAAAATTAGGCTAACGACTAATACATATACATATATTTTATATTTTATTTTTTTAATTGGACTAATAACTAAAACTTATAAATATTTTTTAATTGGGCCTTTTATCAATTGGGCCAAATAGATTTTTGTGAGGCCCCCTTTAAAATGACCTAAATTAATTAAACAGAATTGGGCCATTTTAAGTTTTTAATATAGTGCAAGACTAAATTTGAGAGCCTTTTTTTGGGTCTAATTTTTGGGGCCCTAGGCACAGGCCTCACCAGCCTTAACCCAGGGCCGGCCCTGCCCCTAAGATTTCTATTCAATACAGATCTCCTCTTATGTTTGAATACACTTATCCCCTGTTATATTAAAATGACATATTTGCCCCTTACCCTTTATATATATAAAATAATAAAATAATACTGATATTTTATTTATGTCATTTCAAGAGAAATAATAATTTTCTTTTGTTTAACTCATACAAAAAATAGAGTTTTTTTTTGTTTTTTTTATTTTTAAATACACCTAATCTAGATATACTTAAGAAGTATAATGTTTTGTGATTTTTTTAAAAAAATTCACCAAATACAAATATATATATATATATATATAAATACAAAAAATACAAAAATTTAATATATTAGTTTTTTTGAAAAATGTTTGAGACCCCCATTTTTTGGAGACCCACAACCCTCTTTCAATCTCCACCATTGATGTATATGTGGAACCCACTCATTTATGTGTAAGGCCCACACCATCAATGGTAGAGATCCAAAGGGGGTTGTGGGGGTCTCCAAAAAAGGGGTCTCAATCATTGTTGTATCTTTTTTTTTTCTTTTTTGTTTTGTTTTTTTTGTATTCAATGGATTTTTTTAAAGTTTTTTTACAAATTTTATATTTTTTAAAATATATTTAGATTAAATTGATCTAATCTAGATATAGTAGTGGAAATAAATATAAAAAATTATATTCATATATAAAAATTTATGCAAAAAAAAATTATAAAATATTGTGATAGTGATATTGTTATAAATATAAATCATGTTTATGAGTGTTTTGTTTTAAAGTGAAAGGTCACTATTAAACTATATCATTGTGTTTGAAAATTCTATATAAAATTTATATTTGTATATCATTACTCAATAAAAATATATTCAAATAAAATTTAATGATGAAAAGTTATAGAATGTACTCATAATGATAGGAAGAAGAAATAGTAAAAAAAAAAAAGATAAGATAGTCACTTAAAATTTTTTAAAGTATAACATCAACAATCCAATGAATAATTTATAATGAGATTATAAATCTTAAACAATGTGTGTAAGTCGATTTCTGACCACACTGCTAAACTGGTACTCAGCTGGAGAGCATCGGTAGAATATATTAAGCCTGAACGACCTGTCATAGAAAGAAGAGATTCCGGCGATGGTTCGTCCACCCGGGGCACTCCGATGATCAAGTCAGTTATCTCTCAAAGATAGCAAAACTGCTTAATTCACTATTCAGAATATAAAAAGCGTACTTTAGACCCATGAGTGTGCTTCTCTTTTATAGCCAATACTGACCTAATCCTAATAGAAGTCTAACTCTAATGGATTCTAGCTCAATGCTAATCCTGGACTCCTAGTTAGATTGGGATAAACTCTCTAAGAGTCTTATCTTTATCCAGACTGAAGTCCTCTCCCGGACTCTTGTCCCTTATCCGCTTATCCCGAATTTTGGTATTTTCACAGATAACTTCGACCTATTGAGATTATCTCGACATCATAACCAGGACACGTGTTATTATTTAAAAATTATGTCCCCACACAATGTAAAGAAAGATCTATGTTGGACATAAACATCAGGGGTGTCAGTGTAGTTTACCCTATTCAAATTGATAACGTGGAGTTTTGATAAGTGAATGCCATCAGGCCCATCACCTAAATCTTTTTTTATGAAAAGGCGCAGTATGTCCAAAAGTTTAAGAATTTTATAAGAATAATAGTATATACATTAATTAGTATATAAATTAATGTATTAATAGATGATGATAAGATATTTCTCTCTTTTTTTGGGACATATTTTAACGAAAAAAGATTTGTGTACAAAATTCATACATAGAAAAATACCAAATAAATGACTGTGTGGTCCATAATTAATTCTATGTATTGTGGGATATGTAAAATGAATGAGTCACACAATAATTTTCTTGGTAGATTTATGTGATCGACTTCTATGCACCTATGGTGGTTGTTTAACAATAATTTTACAAACCATAAAAATGTTTTTCCGAGTTTTGTACAAAAGATAGTTGGAGAGCCATGTAATGAGGGAGTGATTATTTGATGGTCTTAGAATATTATTTCACATCATTTATCACTTGATATTTGTTAAGTTATTTATAAAAAATTTAATAAAAAGTACTGAAATATATTATTTTAACCAACCAATATCAAGTTAAAACGCCACATGGTATTGCCCTAGGAGTGAAAAATAATTTCTTTGTGACTAGTGGCCAAGATTGGATTGCATCTAGTTGTTCGTCTAGCCCTGCCCATTGTGGGCCATCTCAGTAATACAAATTATTTATTTTATAGAGTTCGTTGAGTATGTTAAAAATCAAAATAATTGAATATTGATTTTCGGAAAGTATTCATCTATTTTTTTTTTCAAGAAAATGTGATATGATCATTTTTTCAGAGTGCAACTTCTTAATAAAAATCTAAAAATTTTTACTAAACACCTAACTATTCAAAAATTTAAATTCTAAAATCATATATTTTTTCTAAATAAAAATAACAAATATGTTGTTATTGAAATTCTGAAATATTAAACAAAACAACCAAAATTATTAGTGCAACTTCTTAAAATCTTATCCAAAAATGCAGCCATAATTAAGGTTTCAATTAAAACTTAGCTAAAAAGTTAATTTATTAAATAGAAATAAGATTACAAAAAAGAATTAATATCAAAATTTTATTTATTTGGCAAGTTCTTAACTTTTTTGAATTTTTTAAAATGATTAAGATGGAATGTTTTTGCAAGAAATGGATTTTCCACATGAATAAGATTTTTTTAATAAAATGATTTTTTAATCAATAAACTAGTTCTTAAATCATAACATAAGACTACATCTATGGCTTTAATGGCTTGTTTGGTGCAACTTTTATCAAACAGAAATTTGATAATTAAAAACAAAATCATAAGCGTAAAGCACCCATTTCCCTGTTTATCAATAATCATTTTTTAAAACTTATTTAAGTTATTTTTTGAATTATAAGTTGTAAGTCCAAATTGTACTAAATTTTCTAACACAAATTTAAAAAAAAAAAAAGCTCCCAAAACTACATCAAATAAGGCCTTAGCCAATGAATGGCAACAGAGTGAGTTTGTCGTCTTTTGTTGAAATCATATTTGATGCAGGAGGTGGGAGGGGTTAATTTTGTAACTTTGAACATAGAAAAAATAAAAAAATTAAATAATATATATATTACAAACAATTATTTATATTTAATGATTGTTAAAAAGAATGTAAGATGATAAATAAATGAATGAAAATGAAAGTCAAGTGTAAGATTTTAATGTTTTATTTTATTATATTGAACAAAAATTAACTAATATACATATTATACATGTTCATATATTAAATATCTATACTATATATTAAGTAAAATGGGGTTTTTAACCCCAAACCTTGTGGGAGCTCCAATCTCCCAATTTAAATTTTCTGATTTTTTGATTTAAAAAAAAAAAAAAACCTTGGCATTTATTAATTACTCCCAACTCCCAAGTCTTACATTCATAATAACATTTTAATACATTAAGAACAAGTATAAAAAAATTCTTTGAAATCCAACACATATGAATTCCTTGAAAAGTCCCAACACATATGATTATTGTCCCTCATAATAACACTTTAATGCATTAAAAACAAGCATAAAAAACATTTCTTGAAAAGTTCAACACATATGATTATTATCAAAATATTAAACTTTAATATAATATAATAAAAAAAAGAAGACATTTAATTCTTGAAAAGTTCAACACATATGATTATTATCAAAATATTAAACTTTAATATAATAAAAAAAAAGACATTTAAAAGAAAAAAGACATTTAAAAATTGCAAATCACATATATAGATAATTATAAATATATTAAGAAAAAGGAGATTTTTAACCCAAGCCTGGTGGGAGTTCCAATTTTTCAATCTTAATTTTCTAAATTTTTTATTTAAAAAAAAACCTTAATATTTATTGATTTGATCAAAATCCCCTGATCAGTATTTATTAACCTTTTGCAATCCACATGCCTGCATTTATTGATTTGGTTAAAATCCCTGATTAGCATTTAAAATCCCCTCATACAAATAATTATAGATACACCCGTGCATAGTTACTGCAGTAAGCTTTTTAATTTTTTCTGTACACTATGGTTAGTGATAAGATTGTTAAATTATTTTTATAAAAAATCTTAAAAAATATAATTTATATGTTAAAAAAAAATTATAATAAATATAAATATTTATAATTATCCCATAGATAACACGGGTGATAGGCTGGTATAAAATTAAGGTAAAGCATAGAAAACGGGATAGGGAAAGTAAATTTGTTCCCACACCATTTCCTTATCAGGCTAGGAAAAATCAACACGGGACCAGGTGGGGGATGCGGGTAGATTTGATTTGATTTTTTATTTTCTTCTAAATACTCCAAAAAATAAAGTTATTTATCCAAGCAATCTAGTTTTCAAACTATGTGGTGTTTTAGAAAATTGGTAAAAAATTGATTTTTTAGTTTTTTGATTTTTTAGTGACTTTTTTAACAAAAAAATTAGATTCTTTTGAGTAAAAAAGCTGACTTTTTGGCTAAAAAAATTAAAAAGTCAAAAAATTGACTTTTTTAGCCTATTTCCAAAGTGTCCCTATGTGGTCTTTTGGCAACATGGTAAAAAGTTGCATTTGCAGCTTGATTTCAAAAAAGTTATTTGGCAAGGTGAAAAAAGCTACACAAAAAATTACGATTATACTTTTTATATTATTTAGGGTTATACATGAGTGAAAATGTAAATTTTTAAATTGGATAAAGTAGTTTAGTTATTTTATTGTGATGTGACATTATAAATAAATATTAATAAAAAAAAGTCAAAAGTAGCTTTTCACAAATTTTTTAAATCACTTTTCAAAAAAGTCAAAAAAACTTGATAAGCAATTAAAAGTCAACTTTTTACTATCTTTTCAAAATATTTCTATTTATCAAATTAATCGACTTTTAAAAAATACAAGTTTAAAATGCGATTTCAACCCACTGATATTATAGACGGGTAAAATTATATTTTGAACTTGCAATTTTAAAATCTCATTTACTTTCATAAATAATTTTAAAAAATAATTATTTTCATACACAAAAAAAATTGTATTTTTCATACGTATTATAGGTGTGTAAAATTGTATTTTGAACTTATAATTATTTTTTGAAATATTCACCCACAAAAAAAGAAGAAGAAAAGACTCAAGTCTTTGAATTATGTGATTTTGTGTTTATTATCACAAATATCTCCATGAATCTTTTCTTTTGGTGGGAATTTTTTTTTTTCAAAACCTCCAAAAAAAAATCCCAAAACCCCCTTTTTCTATTCGCGCCAAAACGTAAAAAAAATTACACACACAGTGAAAAAAAAAAAAAACCGCGAAGTTATAGAAGTTTTATTCTTTCGCGCCAAATTGAGTTTCAATGCCAACTATAACTCCTCTTGCTCTCCCTCTCTCTCTCTGTCTATCTTCATCGTCTCTTCCATTTTTCAACCTCTGAATCAATTCTCTGTTTTGAGTTGTTTCTGGGTGTGCTCTTATTTTTATTTTAGATTAGATATGGATATAGATATGGAGTCCAAAGCCATTGTAGGAGAAGATGAGAATGTGAAAAAGATCAGATTTGTATTCGGCTCTGAACTATCAGACCCAGACATTCTCAAAGCGCTTTCTCAATGCCAAAACAACCCAGATGCCGCGATCAACTTCATCCTCGACACACCCGGTTTTTTGTCGCCGCAAGTGACCGTTAAACGGACTGTTACTAGCACTGGAGCTCGAATTTCTGGCCCCATCAAGCAAGAAAACGATCAAGGATCAGAGGAAGTTGAATCGGTTGATGGGTTGAAGCCGAAGATCGAAGTGAAGGAACAACCTGGTTTGGGGATTCAGAAGAAATCGGTACCCAAAATGTCGTTTGATGAGTTTCTTGTGGCTACGAATACGAAAGTCATGGCTGATGATGAATATCTCAAATCCCAGATTAAGGAAGAGAAAGAAGAGGCAGTTTTGAATGGGGATGTGAAAATGGAGGTGGATTGTATTGAGAAGAAAGTGGCTGTGAAAGGAGAGACTGAGGGTTCGGAGAGCCTTCAATCTTCGGAGCCATTGATTAGCCCAGACATGACTTTTCAAGAGTATCTTCGATTGACAGAGAAGCCTAAAGAATCAAAACCCCAATCACATTGTGGGTCGAATACAAAACCTGATTTGGGGGTTTTTGAGAAGGTCTCTGTAAAAAAAGAAGAGTTTATGGATGGGTTTGATGAGTTTAGCAGGTCTAGAGAAAAACCCAATTACAATCTGCTAAAAGCCTCATCCGTGAAGAAAGAGAGAGTCGAAGATCGGAGGCTTAGTACAGTTGTGATTGAGGATGGGGATTTTCCAGAAGATCCAGATTGGTTGTTGGTGGGAAGGACAACGATTATGGGGCTTTCGACAACAAAGGGAAGGAAATTGGAGAACAATGAGATTGTTCATTTTGCTTTTCCTTCTACAGATTCAAAGGGTAGATACAACTCACGCTATACGAGTGCAAAGGCTACTGCTGCTGCAACGATTGTTCGCTTCTCGACCAAACGATCAGGGGAGGTAATCTGAATTTGTTAACCATACATAAATTGCATTAGACAATGTTTTTAATTTGACGTGTTTGTTATACAAGAACATGCCTGGTTTAGTTTTGATTTGAAATGGGTTTTTTTTTAATTAAATGCTCATGTTTGTTACTCATTTTGCAGCCGGTTATTTTACTGGTTTTTTGATTTTGTATGAGCAGAATGAATGTTGTGACAACTTGTAATGACTTTTTGACTAAAATTGTTAGTTGCCAAATGAGGCCTATTTCAGATAGGGAGGTCACCTGAATTTATTCTGACATAACTATACTATTTTCTTGACTTAGTTGCATTAGACAATTTTTTAATTCAATATGTTCTGTTTATCAAGAAAATGCTTGTTTAGTTTTGATTTCATATGGGTTAAAAAAAAAAATTCTTATATTTTTCATTCAATTTCAGCTTGGGAGGTTGCCAATGGAGTGGGCAAAATGCCTTATACCGCTTGTGAATTCTTCGAAGGTGAAAGTTCTTGGTCGATGTATAGCTGCACCATTAAATATGTGCTTGATGCAGGAGATATTGTTATATGTTAGGTAAAACCACCAACTTTATTTGAATTTAGATCCAATTTTGGTTACTCATATTTGGTTTGTTTGATTCATACAATTTCATTTGTTTGTCTATTTTTTATTTAATTATTTTTCATTGATATGTTTCTGTCAAATTTGCAGCTTTTATATTCATCATTCAATTTTCACGGATGGTGACAAGTCTTCGTGGAAGCTAGATGCTCCCTCAAACATTGACTCCACTGTTTATCCTCTCCTTACACTTTTCAAATTGTTGAAAACTAAACCATTTCAGAAGGTACTTTATTTGTCTCTTTGAGCTCCTTTGAAATCCAATATCTGATGAGCACTTGAAATTTATGGTTATGTTTATTTTCTGTATCATTCATATTGCTTCTATCATTGCTTCAATCAGGCTGAATTCACCCCAGAGGAACTTGATTCTCGAAAACGGTCATTAAATCTACATGTATGTGCTGTTATTTCCTCATCCATTTCTCTTATTATCAATGTGATCTCAATTGCTTAGCATGTAAGATTTGTTGAGTTGTTATAAGGTCAATGCTCATACATAGTATTTCAAAACGGGATATTGGTTAGTCCAATAGCAACAGGACTAGCAGAGAAAGTAAATTATGCCAAATCTGTTAAGCTTACTGCTTTTTTGGAGAAAAAATAAAAATAAAAAAAAGGTCAGTATATTTGTGCATTTTTTGAGGGTTCTCTCAATTGGCCTTGTAGAACTTTTATATGGTGTGAAATTGTTGCCAAACTTTCATTGATGACAGAGGCTCAGATTATTTATACTAGCATCTGTGTCCACATGATTCGTGGGCAACTAGATAATTGATAGACAAGGTTAAATATTTTGGGGAAATTTATGTCGTCGCTGTGAACATTTTTTGGAAACTGAAATTGACAAAACTTTTACTAAGTGGATTGTGTGCTTTATATAATAGAATAGATATAAAGCATATACATAAGTGAAGAG